>JAHTLZ010000379.1:44212764-44238901 GCA_023846285.1 Phrynocephalus versicolor
TTTGCAGCTTGGATTCCACAGTCCCAATCACCTCGTTTGCAAGCCTCCTGTTTTGCAGCCTAGATTCTCCAGTCCCAATCACCTTGTTTGCAAACCTCCCCTTTTGCAGCTTGGATTCCTTAGTCACAGTCACCTCATTTGCAAGCCTCCCCTTTTTCAGCTGGGGTTCCACAGTTCCAATCACCTCATTTGCAAAGAGGTCTCCTGCACAGAGCCTCTGTCCTTTCCTTTTGCAGCCTGGATTCCACAGCTCAAAATCACCTTGTTTGCAAAGCCTTCCCTTTTGTAGCCTGGATTCCCCAGACCCAATCACCTCTTTTACAACCATCCCCTTTTGCAGCATGGATTCCACAGTTCCAGTCACCTCATTTGCAGCCTTGGCGCCCCAGTCCCACTCACCTCATTTGCCACCCTCCCCATTTGCAGCCTGGATTCCCCAGTCCCAATCACCTCCTTTGCAAGGAGGCTTCCTCCAGGGAGCCTCTCCCCACCTTTTCCCTTCTGTGGCCAAGAATCCCTAGTCAAAAATCACCTTGTTTACAAGGAGGTCTTCTTCACGAAGCCTCTGCCCTCCCCTTTTGCAGCCAGGGTTCCCCTACCATGAAACCTTAGGCTAAACATTTTTTTCTTCTTTTCCTCCTTTAAAAACTAGGTTTGTCTTATGGTCAGATGTGTCTTATAGAGCAAAAAGTTTAATAATTTACCTGTAACACACATTAAGCGAACTATTCTATAATTACTAGCAAACGTATTTTAAAAATAAATTTTGCTGTTGGAGAAGTAATCTACAGCCCTTGAAAACTTAGCCTGTTGCAACCCCCCCTCCGCCAACAACAACAACAGTGGTACTGCTTAAGACAAATGCCTCGTAAGACGAAAAACTCATAGGAAGAAAAGTAATTCCAGAAATAAGCATGCTTTGCAAGACAAAAAAAAATCCCGCATGTACCTAGGGGGAAAAAACCTGCTTAGTTTTGTCTTTAATTCAAGACTCTGGAACAGACTAATCTGTTTCCAGTGCATTCCTATGGGAAACTGTGTTTCGCAAGACAAAATTTTCTTAGAACTCATTGACCTTAACTTCGTTTTAAGAGGTACCACTGTAATGTTATGTGAAAGTGAAAACATTAACTTAGTTTTCAACGTGGCTGCCTCCAAGAGATATCTAAAAAATTGTATTTTGCCTGTGACTTGTTGCACCAAGTTAGTTACGAGTAAGACCATTGGAAGGAAAGACTTCTCTCTTCTTTGCAATTGAGCAAAATAGTTGTCCTTCCAAACAATAATGCTCTGTTTTTCAGTTCCTAGTTTCTCTCACCTGGGAGTGAAGTTTTATCTTTTAACTTGAAATTGACTAAGGAATAGCTGGTATTCTAATCTTGCCATTTCAAGCAAACAACTTGTACATTTGTGAACCATGCTGCTGGAAAAAGGCTGCAAGTTGGGGATTGTGTAGTGGCAAGCGATTCCAAGAGGGGGAGGGGGAGGAGGAGGAGGAGGAGGAGGAGGAAAGGCGCCAGATCCCCAGAGGAGGAGAGGAGGGGAACAGACAGAAAGGGCAGAAAAGGAGTAGAGGCAGGCAGTGGGGAGGTGCGGGGTGGCATGTGGGGGGCCCTGGCTGGCCCAGAGGATAATGCCCCAGCTGCCTGCACTGGATCCTCCTGGATGGCTGCCTCTGGCCCTTGGTGCACCCTCCCTCAATGGGATGTAGTGGCGGGGTGGGGCTTCTCTGGGCACACCGCAGGGCCCCGAGCCTGCTATTGTTGTGATTGGGGCTGGGGCGCAGTTCTTAAGACCATCGGAAATATGTTAGGCGATGTTCGACCCCCAAAGGGATCGCGACCCACAGGTTGAGAACCACTGTGATAGTTTCCATGTTTTGAAAAAGTGATTATTGAAAACTGATTTCCACATATTCTTACATTTTCATGTTCGTGTTTCTGTTGACTTCATATAGGGTACATGTTCATCAACATGTTTAGTCATCCAGGCACCATGATTTGTGCAATCTGTAATTATTAAGTCTTAACTCTACTTAGAATTTAAGATAACTCAGATTTATTCTTAGAATTTAAGATAACTCAGATTTATTCTTTTGTTTAAAATTATGAGTGTTTGAGTGTGAACATATTTAAATTGCAGTGTGCTGTAAATGATCACAGATAAACATAAATTGTTGTTTCTTAGAGATGGTTGCCTTTAAACTGGTGAAAACAGACACTGGCAATGTTCTTGTGACTCCAAAGACTGTCTCAGGACAGAGGCTATCCTAAAGATTCTCAGTCCCTGGGATGGGCCCCCCTCAAGAAGCCCTTTATTGCCCTGAAATGACCATGGCACAGCCACAGATTATGGTGTCATCACCATTCTACATTGCAACTGTGCCAACAGGATTTCAGTTAAATAATCATGAAATCATTAGATTTTGTCACCAGAATTGAGTAATATGTCTATTCTCATGTAATGATTTCAATCTCCGGACGAATGATCAGAAAATTTGTCTCAAGCATAAAAAATAGAATAATACAGAAGAACACATGTTGGCTAATGAGTAACAAATGTCAAAGCTAGGTCTTGAGATTAATTCACCCAAATATACATTTCAATAACAATTCCCATAAAAATGTATTGTTTATTTTCTACCATCTTTTTTTCCCCAGTCTGCTGCTGAACAAGCCAAAGCTAGGTTACAGTTGGTTCTTGAAGCTGCTGGTGAGTAAAAACTAAAAATATGGATAAAATATATAGAATTCCCGTAGCATTTATTTTCACTGGAGTATAACTAAGTTTTATTTAGTAATGTCATTTAAATATAATTGATATGGAGATCAGGACAGGTAATGTAAATAAGTAATCAATAATTATATATTGATATTAAACAGATAGTCTGACACTTTATATTTTTATAGTTACATAAGTCACTGTTTCCTGTTTGCGAAAATACTTGATAAAACTCCACATCCCAGGATGGAAATGAAAGTCAGTACAATTATTTGATATACAACTCTAATATTTTGTGATATATCCTGTGGAATTTGTATGCATGTTGTTTTAGCCTAAAACATAAATGTTGCTTTTTTGTCTGCTTTATCATATATGCAAACCATGTATTAATTTCCTATAGTTGGTATTATTAACGAACATATTTGGAATGCAGTCAGAGTACATGTATTGCAACTTCCATTCAATTTTACAGTGTAGCATCTTATATGTCATAGTTGCAAATGTATACAGTGGAACCCCAACTTACGACATTAATCTATTCCAAGTGCACACGTGTAACTCGATTAGCTCGTTAGTTGGGGAGCAGTTTCCCATAGGACTGCATTGAAAATCAATTAATCCGTTCACCAAGCCGCTTATATTATGATATTTTAATTGTTGTTTGTTTATTCCATTATTATTGTTGTTTCTTTGTTTATTTGGTTTATTATTATTGTTATAGTTATTGCTGTAAGGAGTTCCTCTGAAAGACGGGCGGTATATAAGTATTAAATAAATAAATAAATAAATAAATAAATAAATAAATAAATAAATAAATAAATAAATTCCTTTGGGAAACCGCTTTAGACAACCATTGAGCATGTTAGGGGGAAGCAACAGGTCATTTAAAATGTCTTTAAGCAACTGAGCCAACCGCTTGGCTTGGTTGCTTAAAGACATTTTTTAAAAACTGGCACATCTCCCCGCACCATCATGCCAGGTAGAGAGAGAAGCAGCGTTTTTTCTCCCTCCTGAATGAAGCGCTGATGTCTGCAATCAGAGCTTGATTCAGGAGAGAAAATGGGTCAAAAACCCTCTGCTTCTCCCTCTATGAGCCTGATGGGTGGGGGGAGGAGAAGCAGAGGGTTTTTAACCCTTTTTTTCTCTCCTGAAGCAAGCACTGATGGCAAACATTGGGAAAGAAAAAAAAAGTTTGGAAAAAATGCCACTTCTCCTTCCAGTTGGGCGCAAAGTGCCATGGGAGAACAATTTTTTAAAAAATCACAAGTCAGTGAAACCCATCTGTCACTCATAAGGCGGGGGGGGATGGGAAGCCCATTCATAAGTCGGGATTCTCAGTTGTCAGGGTGGTCGTAAGTCGGGGTTCCACTGTATATTGTTCTGTTTTAATGTGTTTCCGAAGCATGTGAAAAGGCCAAATTATTTATACAATTATGTACTCTCACATCTCATTTTGTAAAAAAGGTAAAGGTAAAGGTTCCCCAGACACACACATGTGTGCTAGATGTGTCCCGACTCTAGGGGTAGTTGCTTGTCTTCATATTCAAGCCGAATAGCCAGTGTTGTGCAAGTCCATGGCCACATGGCCAGCATGGCTACAAGGAAACACTGTTTTACCTTCCCACTTTTTACAGCAGTACCTATTTATCTACTTGCATTGACATGCTTTCGAACTGCTAGGTTGATACGAGCAGGAGTTATCAGCGGGAGCTCGCTCCGCTGCATGGCATCCAGGATTCAAACCACCGAGGTGCCAACTTTGCAGCCAACAGTTTTCAGAGCCTTAGTCCACTGAGCCACCACATCCCACAGTTTTCATTTTGTAATTTAACCCTAAAAGGGGTCTTAAAGGAACTATAAATTAACATTCGTATTGCACTCAGAAATGAGTGGATTTGAAATAATGTCTGAGATTCTTGTACTTTCTAATCTGAAACTGAATTAAATGTTGAGGTCCTGGTTATTCTTAAAAAACATTTCCTCTAAGCTGTGCAGGCACACACTGCTGCATCAGGTGCGCTCAGTGTTAGCACCCATTTACTGCCAGTTGCTGCTGAACCCTGTGGACAAGAGGTGGAGCTCTTCCTGAGTGCTCCAAAAAACTAGAGAGGATGTTGTTCCCAAATTAATTATGGAATTAGAAAGTAAATTTTATTTGCTAAACATTGGATGAGTCATATATTTATTTATGTTTATATCTCATCAAATATTTTCTGCCTAGTGTATGGAGCAAATGAGATACATACAGTATTAAAATATAATATGTCATAGCTAAAAACAACAGAAAACAAAAATGAAACTTTAACTTTCCTAGCAGAGACTGCCTAAAACATTTCCTAGGTCAGATTAAAGAGCACATCGGTCTGAAGAAAACTGGCTTCACCTGACACCAAAAATACCACAGGAAAGGTGCCAATAGGTACTCTTAAGCTTTTATTTAAACATGGAAAAGAAAATCTGTATAGTTTTTAAAGATACATATTTCAGATAAAGAATTTAATTTTTAAAATTTGTGGGTTAAAGACTTCTGACCATGTTTTGCAGGATAATTGGGGATTGACATATGGTATCACATTATTAAATTTTTAAAACTTGTATTCTGAATATTCTTTTTTACTTATATCACACCATTGTAATGCATTCTAAGACATTCATTTATGTTGTACATTTTTTCTTGTTTTAAAATATTAAGGCATTTTCTTGTCCAAATAGTAACATACAATTCATAAATTTATTCTGGACATCTGGTGCTTTCATCATTGTAGGAGTTGTCTTTAATAATATTGGGGGTTGTTTGTTTTGGTAGATAATAATTATGAGTATCGAGCAATCACTAGTGTTAGCATATCTGAATGCTCAACAGACATTTTCAAATATAAGAGAACCACTAAAACATTCAGTTTTAAAGTATAGAACAGGGTTTTCAACACTGATGTATCCCTTTTAAAGCATACACCACACAGCAGTATTTTCATTTATGCTTTCTGAAAGTCAAGTGACAGTATTGTTTTTCATGAAATATACAGTCTTTTAAAATATGTTATTGTTGCTTCATTGTGAGTGGAATTTACACGAATATGTAAGAAGTCTAAATTGCTTCCATGAGCTTTCACACAGACTGCAGTTTATTGGTTATAAAGTTAAATTGCTTCCTTATAGGTTTTTTGTTAATGGCATATTGTAGCTATGTTGTCACAGGTAGGGTTGTAACCAAATCTGCAAATACTTCTAATGAGTTGTTTAAAGAAGCTAATTTTGTGCTCATAAAAACTGCTACTCACTAAGGATTATTATTGCCTATAAATTTACATGTGAGTCGTTTTATTTACTTGTTCCTCTCAGTAGTAACATAGAAGAAAGCCAGTATATTTATTGTAGTCTAACAGTATCACAGCAACTTGTCATGTATGAGCAGATGTTAAGCAGGCAGTAGCTGAATGTTAATTTTGAGAGGGTGGTATGTTTAAGCCTATAAGTATGCTGCATTTGGGCTCTCCAGCCTTAGTTACAATGCTGCCTCTCCTGGGAGAATTTTAAAGCTAAATCTCTTTCTCTTTGTCACTCTATATGGACTCTCTCAAGTCAGTATAAAGCAGATCATCCCTAGGCTAAAGCTCTTCAGCTTTTGTTATTGGGCTCTGTAGACCTGTAATTAGGCCTCCTGGCAGGCCTTGCAGCCCAGTTAATGGTCATATGGAGTTTCTATGAGGCAGACTGGCTTTGTATAAATCCTTCGTTGGAATATGTTCATGGGTCACTTCCTACCAGGACCATGTTTTGTCCTTGTGCCCTATGGGCTGACAAGGATCAGGTTCCCTTGACCATGGACAGCTCAGTTTGCTACTCACAATCTACTCAGTTAATCCCCAGTGTAAACAGAGGATTTAGCTTCTGTCACTTACAGTTGCCAAACCACATGGGTGTCTGTGATTTCTTTTCCAGAATTCATTACTGAACAGCAGAGAACAGCAAAAGGTTTTATGCTTGTTTGTACACTAAATAAATATATTCTTTCTCAAATCTTATTAAGGTGCAGGATTCAAAGTGCTGGATATCCTGCCTTGATGAGAAGAATTCTGATATAATCTAAAATCAGAATTATTCATATATATTGAGCCATCCATATTTTAATTCAAATTTAAAAGTGCAATTTTTAAAATATAATTTGAGTGGATGTGAATATTTCTAAATTGTTACTTTCCTTAGCTCGCATAAAAATGTAATGAAAATCTGCTGTTTTGCTAAGATTTTCTTCATCTGCTTATAAAGACAATTACAAAAGTTGATTGATGTATGTTTTCAAAGGTCCTGAGTTGAAATGGCTGTCTGATCTTGATGTGGAATCTGCATTTCAAATCTGTTTCTAAAAGAGCATGCAAAATACTGTATTTTAAAGACTGAATTGTTGATAGTTTAAAGCAAACTTCAGAATAGAGGTGTTAATATGACATTAGCAATATGTGGCAAAAAAACTGACAGAGGAATAATTAATTTTTTATATTTAATGGACCTGTTTGGCAGCTTAGCTGGCTGTTTGGCTGTTTAACTCATTATTCTGTCATTATATAGCCAGTGCATTTCAGTTAATTTTGCAAAAAAAAAAATATCTGTAAATTAATGGAATGTATAAGGAAAATGTATTAGTTTTAGCTGCTGCAAATACAATAGGACATTTCTCATATTGCTGCATTCAAGTCTTGTCTGAAATACATCTCAAGAATGGCAAACCTGTATTTGTTTAGACTTATGTAGTGAGTGGTCTGTGGTTCTAAAATGGTTTGTGACAGATGTGGCTAAGAAGACCACATACGTAGAATGTATGATTTTAGTCTGGTGGAACTAATAGGATAACTCATTACTTCAGTTCTTTTTCTTCCTTCCTTCCCTTAATAAAATTGCTAACTTTGTTTAAGTTAGCAATTTTTATGCTTCAGTGGCAATACAGAGCCAATATAAAGACCAGGTGGTTATATCAAAGAAAATATTTGCATTTTCTTTTAGCTAATAAATTGAAATAACATATTTAAAAGGAATGCTGTTAATAATTTAGAATTGTGGTGTTGTTGTCTGTTCCCTCTTATTTATAGCCATGAATGTATCTTACTTACAAGAGCAAGTAAGAATTTACTTCTTTGTTTGAGTGTGAGAGTATTAAAACTAAATGATGTATACAATATATGATAACTTATGACAGGTTGTGATAACTTATGACATACTGTAAGAATGTAATGTGAAGTACAATATAGTAGCTAATCATATACTGGCATTGAAAGACGGGTATCTTGTTGGGTCTCTACATTCTATTTCTGTGTTTGGAGTTCTTTCCCAATGTGATTCTCCAAAAAGAAATTTCTGAAGATTCAAAGATGTTTCGGAATAACATTCTGAGTGGGTAACGACAGTAGCACAGAAAGTAAAGCAAAGATATGTGAAGTATATAGAAGTGGTAGAGTGCTTATTTTATTATTTATTATTTCATTTTTATACTTGTTGACTGCCCAATTTTCCCTCGGGAACTCTGGGTGGTGTAGAACAAATCACTAGATAAACAACATGCCCAGAAACAAGAAAATCTAAACAAATAAAGTCAGATAAATAATAAAAAAAACAAAGCAACACCAACCATACAACAAAACAGACTCTGAAAGCGCTGGGATAGCAACCCATCGTGCACTCAGCAATCACCCAAAACATTCCCTGAAGAGCCAGGTCTTTAATACCCTCCTGAAGGCCGGCAGAGAATCCGCCAGCCTAATCTTCATTGGCAGTTTATTCCATAGAGCCGGGGCGGCCACTGCGAAGGCCTGATTACAGGTAGAACCTCTTCAGGCCTCCTTCGGAAGGGCCACCCAGAGCAAAAGAGAGAGTGTAGCTTTGGTCAGTTGGGACAAAGCTGACTTCTGGGAGATCCACTCTGAGAGATAAACAGGTCCCAAGCCATGGAGGGTTTTCTAAACCAAAACCAGTACCTTGAACCTTATTTGGGAGGCAATGGGTAGCCAATGCAGGCAAGTTAAGATGGGGGTGATGTGGTCAAACCTGCCCGCATCAACCACCAGCCTTGCTGCCGCATTCTGCACCCACTGCAATCGCCAAACAAGGGTCAAGGGAAACCCCATGTAAAGAGTGTTACAGTAATCTATCCTCAAGATCACCAGTGCCTGTACAACTGTCCTAAGGGAATCCACGTCCAGGTAAGGGTGAATCTGGTCAATAAGTTTGAGATGGTAAAAGGTTGCCCTGGAAAAAGCTGCCACCTGGGATTCCAGGGACAAAGCTGGATCCAGTACCACACCCGGACTCCTCACACTCTTTGCCAGTCAGAGGGTCAATCCCCCTAAACTGGAGAGAGGGCCACTGCATCCATCCGGGGATCCCCCAAGGAACAGAACCTCAGTCTTCCCAGGGTTGAGCTTGAGCCTGTTAGTCCTGGTCCATTCCACGACCGTGGCCAGGCAGCAGTCCAGAAGTTCCTTCATTTTAGGAATCAAAACATGATGTAACGAAGGAATGTTTGGCCTAGGTGTTTGATTGAAAATCCTGAGCGTGGGAGGTGTTTGATTCCCCACTGAGCCTCCTTGACAGGTTTCCTTTCAGCTCTGTAGTTGGTGATGAAGCCAGTTTCAGGATGCTGTGTCATAAAATACCAAAGTGACTACTGTTGAAAAAAGGAAATACTAAGTAAGATTTAAGAATGAGATGTCAGGAGGTGATTATATTCATGAATTTCAGAATACATCAAGAGAATTAAATAAATATCAGGGATATTAGCATACTGTATATATTAATACAGTTGTTATATTTACTGTACTGTTTTTGAAGAAATGTGATTGTACTTAATTAAATAGGTCAGTCTTTAAGTGCCACAATACTTTTGCACTCTGTCTTGCTTTCTTTATACAGACTAACACAGCTGCCCCTTTGGAAAAAAATTCATTCTCATTCTGAAAGGTAGGAGCTGAGCCGGTCTTCTGCCCCTACTGTGCTTCATAACTGACTGGCTCAGCTCCTAACTGAGGGGGTTCCTACAGTAGGTAGTAAAAAAAAGGTAAAACTTGGGTTTGCCGTTTGAAATGGATTATTCCACAATGTAACTAATTGCAACTGTTACTACTTCGTAAGTCTTCTTTATATTAGCCATTGCACAAATAGCAAATTTCATAGATATTATATTGAAGTGTTTTAAGTTGAGTTGAGGAATTGCACACACTGAGATAAATCTGACCCTTGTTCTCCACCTCCTACCCAATCCACAAGGAAGAGGCAATAAGTTTATAGGCAAGTATTTTGGCAACTGGACCTTGACTTTTAACTTTTGGGATGAAGGAACATGAACATGGCAGCTTTTTGAGGCTTTTCAATCCATCCACACAGTAATCCTCAGGCAAGAGTAGTAATTGCTGAATTCAGACCTAGTGAAGTGGCAATTGTGACAGAGTGTATATATATGGAGTGAGAATCTGCATTCTATATTTTGTACACAAGATCTGCAGCCATTTTAGGTTTCCGTTCACTGTTCATTTGTTTGAATGGGCTCAGTTGCCCTCATCATTATTGAAACAGATCAAGTAACAAGTGTTGTTAAAGACTTGCCTGATATTCTAGAGAGCTGCAACGTACAATGCATTATATTGAAATATAATGCAGTTTAAGAATAGAACCATGAAATAAATGTTGACCAGTCCTGTCAATATATGTGGGCCATTTAGCATAAAAGTGTGGACAGCAGTATTGAAATCAAAATATCAGTACAGTACATGTGAAGCCAACAGAGATCACATAGAGCTGTATATTTATGTCTTACAAAAACAAACAAGAAAACCAGAAGACTCAGTACAAAGCAGTTTTGTGAATTTGATACTCAAATCCATTTTATATTGGGGATTAATAATAAACTAAACCATCCAAATGTTGGTTATAATTTTTTAGCTTCTAAAATATTATTTTGCAAATAATAAAATTTGTGGAAGCAAAAAAAAAAAAAACTAGATTACCTAAAATGTAGTTATTGTATTCTGTAACAATACTCCCAACCAGTTTTCTTGATAGCAGAATTAATCTTAGGCTGTTCAGAATTGTTGTTCGTGTGTAGGTTTTTCCATATTTGCTCCAAATAAAGGTGCCAAATGCTTGCAACTTGCAGGATTTTTGCAAATGTAGCATATGATATTAATGATTCTGATGCAAATATGTGTTAATTATGTGCAGTTGAATCTTGCATGATTCCCATTAGTCTCAAGTCAAAGATAAATATGTGTTTACCTTAAATTATATTTATTTGCATTTAGCAAACTTTGCCAAGAACATTAAATACATTTTGGCTGTGGTCCTGATGCACAGCAGTGGAAGTATTGTGAATTATTTTAAGTTAATCATTTATAAAAATGAAATTACTACTTTATGAGAGACACATTTTCCACACATTTTATATTTAATAAAATACATTTTTATTTATTCAGTGGTCAAATTTGCTGTGTTACACTTACTGTAAACGAGTCTATAGTAACTTAATCCTAGATTTGATTTCTCAGAACTATGGCCAGTAGATGTTACTTGCACCTTCAAGTGTACATGGGATCAGAAGAAGAAGTTCTCCCGAAACAGGAATTGATTTTTTTCTTAATTCATGGGTGCCTTGTGGCACAGTGGTTAAATTCCTATACTGGCTTTCGATGGGCAGTATATAAATCGAATAAATAAATAAATACTGCAGCCAAATATGTGCTCATGACTTGGGGTTCAATCCCAGATAGCCAGCTCATGGTTGACTCAGCCTTCCATCCTTCCAAGGTCGGTAAAATGAGTGCCCAGCTTGCTGGGGGTGGGTTGGGGGAATGTGTAACCAGCGTAATTGAATTGTAAACTGCCCAGAGAGTGCCTTAAGTACTGTGGGGCGATATATAAGAACTCTTTGTTTTGCTTTGCTTTATCACCCTTTGTTTTTGACATATGAGTAAGCAATATTGAAGATGTTTTGGTCGCAGTTTTATAGCGTATATGTTCAGAAAAGAAAGTTTAAATGGAAAATATCTTTAGCACACTCACTAGACATATACTGAACTATACTGAAAAGTTACTCCTAAGGATAGTAGCTTTATTGAGTGAAAGAAACTTTAGTCAACACTTCGGTAAATTGTATTGATTTCAGGTTTCTATGTTAGCTGAAACTAAAAGATTGGTATCACCACCACCACCACCACTACCATCCCCTCCATGGCCTGATTCAAAAAGAGGTGCTTTATTCATCCAGAATAAAGTGTTTTCAGAAATGGACTTGCACAAAGTAGAAAGGGAGTAAAAAAATCAACACAGAACAATGGCAAAATTGGAAGACAAATGGATGATAGAGGCAGATGCTATAGAGGAAGATAATATATCAACAGAGGAATAACGTACGTAGAAACACAGTAATTGTTGACAGAACAGGATACATCACTGATGGGAAAAATATTAGCCCATGTTAGCCGAAACGCAGAAGACAGTGTCTCTTCATTTTGTGCCAATTGCAAAGTAGACCAGCCAATGATCTACTGACTGATGCAAATGTAGTAATCAGAACAGTCCCAATAATCTAAAGAAAATAAACCAACTCACAGAACAGTTACCATCATAAGCATAGAACTTGGTTATGAGCTGCAAAAAAAAAAAACAAAAAAAAAACCAGGAAACTCCCAGCAACCTTAAGTACTTGAAAGATTCAAAACTTAAAAATGAAAAAACTAAATAAACACAGATTATGCAAAATATATGACCTAGAAAAGAAATTCATTGTTGAAATTATGGATGACTTAATACAACAGGTAACGGCCATAGCAAAGAAAATTGCAAGATATTATGGACATTTTTAACAATATGGAGAAAACACACAATTTTGAAATAATCAATGATTATTCTATAAATCACTAGGAGAAAAATGCAGAGCAAAAGAAATTAGGCCCAAGTAAAAATGATACTCTAATTGGTAAAAATTTTGGGAAATCCCAACCATATATAACAAACATGCCTCATGGTTTAAAGACATTTGTAAAGAAACTCAAGGAAAACTTATGAATGATATTGTAATAGCAACTGAAATGATTAAGAGGCAAGAAAAGGCTGTGAAAAACTAGAGTGCACCTGGTGCAGATGAGTTGTATGGGTTTTGGTTAAAGCCTTTAATAAGTCTCCATCAATGTATAGCAGTGTGATTGAATCTCTTACTCCAACATTCTACAACTGAAGATTGATGACAACAGGCTGCCCATTTTTTATTATGAAAGATCATCAACTAACTACAGTACCAGCAAATTACATACCTTCCAACAATGTTCAAACTCTTCAAAGTAGTACTGTACTAGCAAGATCAACATATAATTATTTAACTGAAAACTTCCTGTAACAAACTGAACAGAAAGGGAACTTTAAAAAGTGAAGAGAGAGAAAAGATCAGCTGCTTATCGATAAAATTGTACTAAAGAATGCTAAAAAATGAAAAGCAAATCTTAACATGGACGGGATATATAGACTATTAAAAAGTATTTGACTCACTGTCACACAGTTGGTTTAACACCTGTCTAAAAAATTTGGGATCAGTAAAAATATTGGGAAGTTCCTCAAGAAAAACATGGAAAATAGAAAATAGTCTTAATTGCCTATCTGGCAATTTCACTTGCCCTATAGCCTCAGAATATGTGAGTGACTCAATTTGGTTCTTCTATACCTCAGTAAAAGGCTAGTGATAGACCCAGTAATGGGTCACATCGTTGCAGTGAGGCTTGAAAAAGGAAAACAGGTCGAATTGTTTGGATTCCAGTAGCCATTTCTCTTCTTTCTTCTCCTTCCACTCTAATTTGTGATACTCTTGTGGAGAGAATAGCTACTGCAGCTATCAAAGTGGATAAAGTATTCCAGAAATGGTTTCCCAAGCCTTGGGAGAAGTCAGCTGTGGCGTCTGTGTATTTATAATCCACCCCACAAACTTCAAGGAAAGATGAAGAGGTGAGGAGGATCCACTTCTGTTAACAGGCATCTTTTTGCTCCTGCAGGGTGTGGGGTTTAGCTCTTAGCCCTAAGAAAGATGGAGGTAACAGACTGTTTGCGTTTACATAAACTATCACCACATCCATTAGTCTTGCTGTTACTCTTATGATGCTTGTCCTTTTGCAAAATGATTATTGGGCTGGGGCACCTCCCTTATGAGGAAAGGCTAAAACATTTGGGGCTCTCTACTCTGGAAAAAAGGCGCCTGAGGAGGGATATGATTGAGACGTACAAAATAATGCAGGGCATGAGTAAAGTGGCTAGAGGGACACTCTTCTCCCTCTCACAAAATACCAGAACTAGGGGACATCCACTCAAATTGAGGGCAGGGAGTGTAAGAACAAACAAAAGAAAATATGTTCAGATTTGCACATAGTTGGCCTCATCATTGAGCTCCTCCTCCACCAGTCTTTTGGGAGGTAAGCAACTCCTGCAAGACTAGGATAGACAGAAGAAATAGACCATGTGTGGAAACTAAGAAAGGTGGGGATTTCATGCAAATCCTAATCCAGGAACGGTTGGGGTTTAATGTTATTCACTTAATAGTTGATGCTAATTAGCATTCCACTCACAGACATACCTGCCTTGCTTGACCAGTCTTTTGCAAGGCTCTGATACTTTCAGTTTCATTTCACAGGGTGCTGTAAAAAGTCAGCTTGTGTTTAGAATACTAAACTCCTATTCTGCATTTTAAGGATATATTGATTTTTTATGCTGTGTCCTTTTATTATAAATCATCTATACAAATTTCTCTGTTCAATGAAAATGCTTTTTAACTTGAGCAATAAAAGCTTGTGTTACAGTTATTGAAACAATATTTATCACTACCTTATAAAAAGATAAAAATTTGCATTTTGTGAACAGTTTCATTTTCTCATATTTTCTTTGTTGACCCAAATGAAGGAAATTAGAATAAACAATCTTGGAGTCATTTGTAATCATGAGCTGATTAATGGAGTTTGGTTTCCTAGCCATTATTCATTCATGAACACCTGATATCTTTCCCATAAACAAGTTGTGTTTGTCCAAATTAAGAAATTAAATGAAGCATTTGATGAGTTTATGATTGACCCATCTAAGTTTGAGCCCATTAGTCAATGTCGTTATCATACAAAACTGTTTGACTAATGTGCTGTCTAAGAAGCATGTGGATTTATTATGATTTCTGATTAATGCATGCTGCAAGCCAAATTACTAGATTGTAATAATTTTTGATTCCCATTTTAGCAGTCACTGAAGATTTTCATCTCTGATGAAATGCATTTGTGTCCCTTCAGATTTGGAGTTGATTATAAGATGTTAGCAGAATAAATCCTTAAATGTTACATTGTACATTTTTCAAAGACACATTTGCTCCAAACTCTCATATTATTCATCCAGGTTTTTGCATTTAAATAAAATATAAACACTTAAAAGAGACTTAAATACATAAGTCAATGTTCTGAATTTGTTCCAAAAGAAGTTTATATGTGCATATCTGTTTTCTATTTCAGACTGTGTCATAGATTCTTAATCTTAGTATGCATGTTTACCCTTATCCTTGGGTTTTATAAATAATGGTCTCTGTGTCAGTTGATGAATTCTAGTTTATAGGCTTAGTGCAGGAACTAGAATTGAAGCTGACTGCATTGAAATAAATTCCTTGAAGTTAATTCCCTTGAAATAAATATGCTTAAAGCATATTCCTATACACATTTATGACTGAATATATATCCTTATCATTTTTCTGTTTTGTACCTAATTCTGCCACTAGTTTTGTGCATTATTGCATTATGTATATTTGTCTAAGTACTACTAAGGCTTTCAGATTTCTTGAAAATTCAGGAGAAAAGGTACAAATATTCCTCATGTTCCTTATTTTTCCCGGGGTGGGGGGGGTCTATGTTGGTCTGTTGCATTGAAAACAATAAGATGTCTTGTGGCACTCTCCAACCTAATATTAAATTTTTTTGGTATAACTTCTTGTTGGCTTGAACAGAGACTGGGCCTTATAATCATCTCCTTACATATATTAATCAACTCATCTGTATAGTTTTGTTGTGTTATTGCCAACTGTTGTATATTCTATAACAAATGGCTACATCACCTTTTTAGCTCTGATTACTAAAACTAAGCCCATTAGAACTTTAAACCATGCTCTTTGATTATAATGAACATAAAGGCATTTTCCTACTCTACATATGATAAACTGGTTATCAATGTTTGAATGTCCTTGTCAGCCAGCAGTGACCTTTGAATGACTCTTTAATGTCCTCCATTAAGCTGTCCATCTCTTATCCCTAAGGACTGTCTGCAGTCTTTGGTGGCCACTGATCTGCCTAACGTTGGACCTTTGGCTTTTTTACTTGATACTACCTTCCCAGTACTATATAAATGTCTTTTTAACTGAGGCTACAATCAGCTTCTGAAGAAGCAAGTTTCATTCTACCATAGTTTGTGCCATAACCTATGCAGAGTGTAGCCTCAGTTAGACAGGACTAACTGGGAAGGTGGAAGTATCAAAGCAAAAAGCAACAAGGACCAGGATCATAATGGCCAGTCAGTGGCCATCAAGGGTTATAGACAGTATTTGGAGGTGAAAGGCAGAGATCTTAATGGTGGTCATTAAGAGTCATTCGAAGCTCATAGATGGATGAAAGGGGCTTTCAAGCACAAATAAACAGTTGATCACATGTATAATATGCTGCACCCTATTCCTTGATCTTCTTTTCTATTGACCAGGAGCACCTCTGTCTCTTTCTTCCAGCAATCACCTACTGTATGGGCAACTGCACTCAAGTCTAAATCCAATCTGTCCCCAGTATGGACATTTGTGATCCAGCTGTAAGGCTGCTACTTTTTGGGATGGGCTGGAACAATTCCTGAACATACAAAATGGTTGCTTTAAGGAAGATGGCTTACTAAAAAGGAACTCTTTGGTTGTGCTCCTTTTCCACTATATTATTTCACCCTTTCCCATTATATGATTGCACCCTAAGTTGTATCTGTCTTCATTTTTTTTATTTGTGATTAGCTATTCAAAATTGAGCATTACCGTTGCCAAGCAAAATGCTTGGTAATTATTAAGTAGGGATGGGCTATTCCTTTCGGAAACTACTGGTTTCGAAACGACACGTGCAAGCCCAGGTGGTGTTCAGAAGCCTCCAAAATGCAATTAGACAATCTCTTACCTTGCTCTGTGCCTGCATGGAGCTGAGCTCCAACGAGGAAGAAGCCTCTGATGTCATTGTTCATTCACCCTGCCGCTGGCCAATCAGACAGGGAGCTGGGATGATGCATTCCCCTGCACATATGTCGTTTCGGAACCAGTAGCTTCTGAAACGAATAACCATCCCTATTATAAAGTGTGAGTCAGAGTGTCTTGTGATGATCTATTTCTACTGTGAATATTTGAAAATAAAGCATTTATAGGCCCTACAATCTTAAAAATCTTTGTCTTCATTTAACAGTGTTTAACAGTGTTAACTACTTAACTACTGTGTTTAACATTAGTTAAGTGGTCTGGAGGTTTTGGAGTTCAGTGCCACCAGTAAGTTGAGGACACCCAGTTCTGTTGCTCCTCTTGATTCTAATCTGAGGAACTTGCCTTTTTTTATTGCTAATTCAGAGAATTGGTGGACTGAATGAGCATGAAGAACCTTAGACTATATAAATAAGATAGCAGTCCTCTTGATTTTTTAGAAGGCAGATCATGGAATAAGGATTTAACTTCTGCAGGGTAGGGTTGCAATTCTCCTTAGGTTCACAGTTTCATAAAACTAGAATGCCAGCTGCACCCATTTTTGCAAAAGTCTGATCAGGTCACTGTGCTGGATGCACTGGTTACATTCTGTGTATGACTGCCTTTGAAACATGAAAAATTCCTAGCAGGTCCAAAGTGTTGTGGCCAGGCTGCTGATTGGAGCCATTTAAACCAAGAATAGAACTCACTACAAAAGTAGCAGAAGCTGTGTGGATGACTAGAGAAAAGAAACAGAAGAAAATAAGTCCACTCGCCATGCCTCAGCTCCTGGATAACATCACCAGAATGACTGAGAACCTCCATAAACACCTGCTAGAAAAGCTTCCTAGCTACTGGTGTGTTTCAGGGAATCATTCAAAATGCTATTGAAATTTATAATGTCCTATATGAGCACATGCTATTTTTGGAATATTTATATCCCTACAGTATATGAATTTGCTGAGGTGTTAAGATCCTTGCAAACAGGCTTTCTTGCAATCTCACAACCCTCACAGGCATATTTGGCCAAGACAAGGGAGAAGGCCTTTGTGGTGGCTGTTCCCAGGTTCTAGACCTACCTTTTAAATTGTCTTTAATAGTTTTGTACTTTAGTAATCATATTTGTATGTATATATTAAATACAGTTCAATATTGTAATTCATTACACTTGATAACTACGTATATTTTTAAAATGTAAAATTGAAAGCAGCCTTGGATCCTGCAAGGGAAAAAGGTGGAATATACAGTAAATGAATTAGATACATTATACATTTTTCAGGCTTTGGTCCACTTTAAGTAGAAGCTTGCCTTGGATCTTGAATGTTTATTTTCTAAATTGCTTGAAATAAAAACTTCTCAGTACAGTGTCATAATTTTTAATATACCCTTTTAGGTTGTAACATGTTTTCATTCTAATTTTATCATTTTCAGTTTTAAAAAATGAAAAAGTAAAGGAAAATGTTGTGTGAGACTTCCCTCCCTCCCTCCCTTGACCTCTTTTGAAATATTCTGGCAAAAATGTAATTTTGACAGAATAACTGAAGAAGGCAGAAGATGAAATGCTTCTTGGTTACTCTTATAAACATTCATATTTGTTGTTGCTATGTGCCATCAAGTTGTCTCTGATCTATGTCAACTCTATGAATGGAGTGGTCTACAAAATGTCCTCTCCTCAAAAACCCTGACAGCTCTTGTAAACTCAAGCCTGCGGGTGAGTCATCCAGCTTGTATTTGGTTTTCCTGTTTTCCTACTGCCTTGAACCTGTTCCAGCACTATTGTCTTTTCCTGATAACCTGCCCTTGTCATGTTGTACCCAAAGTGGAGCAGCCTCAGTTTCAAGATTGTTGCCTCCAGAGATAATTCAGACTTGGTTTGATCTAACAGCATGAGCATGATTTGATCAGGAACCAACTTGTTCACTTTTCCAGCAGATTGTGGTGTCCATTAAGCTCTCCATATTTCAGAAAAATTAAATATTTTCTTGATAATTTTCTTTACTTTCCAGCTTTCACACCCATACATAGTGAACAGGAATACAATAGTGTGGGGTGACCTTGGCCTTCATCTCCAGTGACATATCCTTACATTTGATGATGTTTTCTGATTCCTTCATTACCGTCTTTCCTAGTCTCAGTCTTCTGATTTCTTGACCGCAAACTCCCTCTGGATTGATGAATGATCCAAGGTATAAAATAGTCAACATTATAATGCCATTGTACAAGACAATAGTAAGGCAGCACCTGGAGTATTGTGTACAATTCTGGTCCCCCCATCTCAAAAAAAAAAAAAAGGAAAAATAAAAAAAGATATAGTAGAACTGGAAAAGGTGTAGAAGAGAGTGACTAAAAGGATTACTGGAGTGGGGAACCTCCCTTATGAGGAAAGGCTAAAACATTTGGGGCTCTTTAATCTGGAAAAAAGGTGCCTGAGGGGAGATATGATTGAGACGTACAAAATAATGCAGGGCATGAGTAAAGTGGATAGAGGGACGCTGTTCTCCCTCTCACAAAATACCAGAACTAGGGGACATACACTCAAATTGAGGGCTGGGAGAGTAAGAACAGACAAAAGAAAATATTTTTTTCACCCAGCGCGTTGTTAGTCTGTGGAACTCCCTTCCACAGGATGTGGTGATGGCATTTGGCCTGGATGCCTTCAAAAGGGGATTGGACAGATTCCTGGAGGAAAAGTCCATCACAGGTTACAAACCATGATGGAGATGTGTAATCTCCAGGATTAAAACCAGGGTACTTCAAGGGCCAGATGTAGAGGAGTGGTATCAGGAGACAGATATCTAGTCTCATGCGCTCCCAGAGGCGTTTGGTGGGGCCATTGTGAGATACAGAGTTCACTTTTCTATAGGGAAAATGACCAGGTGAGTTTTTTAGGTGCAACATCTGAGAAAGCTTCCTCCCTTATTAATCTCTCTGATAATAGTTGCAAAAATAGCCTCAACAAGATAATCTGTTGAAGTCCACTATTTTTAGCCACCTTATTTTCAGCAGTTATAAAATACATGGTTCAACCATTGAAGCAAATGCAGTTATCTTCGCTTTTAGTCTCATAATTTCAGAGGAAATACGTGTAATTCAGACAAATCAATTATTTTAACCTTTTTCATTTTTGAATAGGACAAATTTAAAACGTGCTTTTAAGCTCTATGCTGTTGATGCCCCCATGCCAGATATTTTAAGAAACCATAGACATATTGGGCTTTGCTCTCCAGCAGATAAAGTTACAGTCTTCAGCTGTTGTAGGTGATTAGGCCAGGTTGTAACAAAATAAAGCCTAAAGCATCTTATTATCTGTGCCATTTATATGAGCCTTAATACACTGTGAATAAAGGCCTCAATTGCTAAGCACTTCTGAGTCCTGACAAGACAGTCCCATGATGTTAATGGTATCTTTATAACCTTTTAAACTTCTTGTTTTCTGTGACAGAGCTCTATAATAACAGCAATGGCTTTGCCCTTGGCAAGCAGAAACTCGTTTTGAGACAATTATAATTATTTACATTTTAAATAGATGGCAGTAAAATTTATCTGAATGAGATTTTCCTGAGAAAATACAAACTGATTAAATTAGTTTTTCTTAATGGAGTGGTGAAGTGTGTAGTAGCCAAAGTAACAAGCTTAATGTTATTCTCTCTTTTTCCATTGGAAGCACCCAGGGCTTGAAAGTAATTTGAATGTTAACATTTCATTTAAAATCAGATACCTGTCCTTTCTCAATAAGTTAGAATTATTCTTCTTAAATATCAAAATAGTAATGTGTTGTTAAAACATTGCTTTTCCTCCTTAATTATTTTTATTATATAGAAGTGTTTTCGTACCCTAAAATAGAAAGTGGAACATGACAGAAACATGTGCTAAAATGGGAATTCATTTGTGATATCTTCCGGTCACCTGTGAAACATTACAAATGCAAAGCTCATCTAGATTTGTGGGAGGAGGACAGGGACCCATGTATGTTCATAAGAACATAAGAAGAGCCATACTGTTCAATATCTATATGAGACCACTGGCTGAGGTTATCAGGGGATTTAGAGTTTGCTGTCATCATTATGCTGATGACACGCAGCTCTATCTCCCTTTTTCCACCTCTACAGAGGAGGCGGTATGCTCCCTTGATCTGTGCCTGGAGGAGGTCATGGAATGGACCAGGACTAATAGGCTGAAGCTTAACCCGGAGAAGACCGAGGTTCTGTTCTTTGGGGTGCCTTCTGAGGGGTACAGTGGCCCTCTCCCCAAGCTGGGGGGGTGCTACCCTCCGACTTGTGGACAGGGCCAGGAATCTGAGAGTGGTCCTGGATCCGGCCTTATCCATGGAACATCAGGTGATGGCCGTTTCCAGGACCACCTTTTTCCACCTGCGTCAGATTGCCCAGATCCGTATGTACCTGGACGAGGCTTCCCTCAGAACAGTCGTGTAGGCCCTCGTGATCTCTAGGATCGATTACTGCAATGCTCTCTACATGGGGTTGCCTTTGACCCTTCTCCGGAGACTTCAGCGGGTCCAGAATGCGGCCGCCAGATTGGTGATTGGTGCACGTCACTATGATCGTATCACCCCAATTCTGGCTCGTCTGCACTGGCTGCCCATTGTGCCCTGGATTAGGTTCAAGGTCCTGGTTTTGGTTTACAAAACTCTCCATGGCTTGGGACCTGAGTACCTGTCAGAGCGTATCTTCCAAAGATCAACTGAGGCCCGGCCCACTAGAATGTCTCAGGCACTCTCACTCCGAGTGGCCACACCCAGGGAGGCACGGATATCATTCACCTGTAGCCGTGCCTTCTCAGTGGCTGGCGACTCACTATGGAACCATCTTCCGAGTGAGTTGCACCTTGCACAGTCCCTGCCTGCCTTCGAAAAAGCATTAAAAACTTTGCTTTTTAGGGAGGCATTTCGCGACCTGGTTTGTTTTTGTTTTTTTTGTCCCATCTTGCTGATGACGTATCAACTCCTTTGTTGAGTTGTTTATACTATATATTATATTTTTTATTATTTTCTCTTCTTGTTTTTATCTTATTGATGTACTGTATTTTTTGGGTTTGCTTGCCCTCTTTGTTCACCGCCCGGAGTTCCTTGGGGAAGATGAGTGGTATAAAAATGAATGAATGAGTAAATAAATCCAGTCTCTCCAAACTGAGGGAATGGGCTGCGAAATGGCAAATGCGTTTCAATGTAGGAAAATGTAAAGTAATGCATATTGGGGCAAAAAATCAAAACTTTATCTATCAACTCATGGGCTCTGAGTCCTCTGAGCTATCCGTGACAGATCAGGAAAAAGATCTTGGTGTGCTGGTGGACAGCTCAGTGAAAGTGTTTACCCAGTGTGTGGCAGCGGTGAAGAAGGCCAATTCCATGCTCGGAATTATCAAAAGGGATTGAAAATAAAACAGCCAACATTATAATGACATTGTACAAAACGATAGTAAGGCCTCACCTAGAGTATTGTGTACAATTCTGGTCACTGCATCTCAAAAAAGACATAGTGGAACTGGAAAAGGTGCAAAAGAGAGTGACTAAAATGATTACTGGAGTGGGGCACCTCCCTTATGAGGAAAGGCTAAAACATTTGGGGCTCTTTAGTCTGGAAAAAAGGTGCCTGAGGGAAGATATGATTGAGATGTACAAAATAATGCAATAATGTAAAGTGGATAGAGGGATGCTCGTCTCCCTCTCAGAAAATATCAGAACTATGCATAGTAATTTATCATTTTGTATCAATCTGTTAATGTTATAGCACTTTTAAACTGTTTAATAGCCAGAGTTCTCTGTAAATCACATAATACATTCAAAATAGAAAATGCAAAATACAAATAGTGACACTAAAAAAAGACAACAAATAGTAAAACTGCCAAAATTGAGCAGCTGTAAAATAGAAAAGTATGAAGAGCTAACACAATTCTTAAATTGCCTGAGAAAAGAAAGAAAAAACAGGTCACAACATAGGTATCAGGTAAGTCCTCCACAGGTAGAATGCCACCACTGAAATGGTCCTCTCTCTTATACCCACCTGAGCTGCTTCATTGGTGGCGGCACTGAAAGAATATGAATATTTAATAGTGTAGCATTGAAGCTTAATGTCTGTCTCACATATAGGAAGGTACATCGTTTGGACTCCTTTAGCTCAAGGGTTAATATAAAGACATTTAAAGGAAGACTTATTAAGAGGCCAGTGCTCATTCTGTAAGAATATAGGGTTTAGCATTTGTTCCGAGAAATAACACTGTAAACCCAAGCCTCATACTTCCGGCTTCTGCATTTCAAATTTTTCCTTTTTTTTTTTTTTTAAAAAAAAGTCTTACTGAATTTTGTGGCACTTATTTCCAGATATTGACTAGTGGATTTCAGTCTGATGACACAGTTCTATGTATGTATAAATAATTTTTAAATGTACATTGAAAAACAAAACAGCTGAATTGTTCAGTTTCTGTTTTTACAGAGTGATCTTTCAAATGACTTAGAAGTAAGTCCAAGCCAGTTTAATCAGAAATACTTTCCAAATAATCATGCACAGGATCACAACCCGAATACTGTATACCACATTTAGTTGTTTTCAGTTGTGCAGCATTAATATCATAGAAATATACATGAATTACCTAGTTTCTGTTGTTAAAAATATTTTAAAATATATTTTATCATTTAAACTAAAAGTGCTTCCATTAAATAACAAACACTCAGAGATCTTAAGCGTGTAATCTCATGACCTTTCTTAGTGAATTATTTAAAAATTCTTACTAGAAACGTATGAATCTTATATCTACAATGTTGGAAACATATTAAAAATGTTTTGACTAGTTATAAACTCAGAACATTTTTTTATTGATTGGCTTAGTTGCCATGATATATTTTGTATCTGAGCATAATACATTAAATGTTATTTTTTACTTTGAATTTTCTTTCTTGAAAAGACCATTTTTGTGTGTTTCACATGGGAGTTTCGGGGCCATGGGTAGAGCTTTTTACATGGAAACAAAGTAACAGATTGAAGTGGTTTCAGGGCTTCAATCCCTTGGTAAATTAGCCAGCAGGCTAGCCTTTTTAATAGATGTGCTAAACAACAGGTTGATGCCATTTGGGCTTTAGCAATGAGAATTACCAGAGGGAATAGGAAATGAATAAGAAGAGAGCTAACATGGCAAACATGACCATTATAGCAGGGCATACTTATGTCAGGGGGAAAAGGCAGTCCTTTAAAATGATCTGGGAAGTATGATAATATTTGGCATGTTAGTTTTTTGGGGTCTTCTGATGAAAAAAATAGAATATTAAATCATTCTACTTCACTAATGCTTGCAATAAAGATGTAATTGCATATTTGCTGTATGTAGCAGTCATTAATAGGAATGGCGCAAGAGAGAAATCAAAGATAGAAATCAGGATAATAATAAAATGAAAATAATCTGTCCATATACTGTAAAGGCATTGTAATGATTTTATGAAATCAAAATAAGTTTATATATTAGTTTGGTATATCATATTCCTAAGACATGCACAATGAAGCTTCCCCTTCACTGGAATAATTACTTTTTCTTAGCAAATGTAATATTTTTCTCACAAGAAAAGAAGCAATATTTAATTTGTTAAATCAACTGATGCACCAACAAATGTATTAGGAAATATGATTGATTTTTTTTGTGAACAAACAAGCATTAATTTATCTTACACAAATTTAAAAATCAGAATTTAATTTAATTGCGATATTGATATCTGGCACTGAGTAGGAGCATAGAAAACTGATCTGATGAAATCATTAAACCTACCTGTTTGCCTCTAAGGCCCTCTCTCAGGGCTTTTAATTTTCTATTTATAAAGGGGTTTTAGGGATCAATATGAAGATCTGTTGATAATATTATATTTAATTAGAGTAATCAAAAACCATGCTCAGAGCATGACACCTGCCAGGGAGAGCTTCAAACAGCTAGTAAGCAGCATGTGTTGGTATAGCCTCTTTTACTTGTCCATGAGCACTAATCTAGCAAAAGTCCCAAATGGGGCAGCAAGTCAGCTATTTCATTGACTTTGATCTGGTTTGGGGGGCAGTTTATTTTCCCATAATGCCATTGATCAATGATTTCCTTTCAGCACTGATGTAATTAAAAGGCTTTAGTCAGTTTGTGCTATGTTGTCTTAAAATTTATTATTCTTGAGATATAAAGAAGATCGATATGGAGCAGTGGCCCTGTGTTTAATCTAGACCAGAAGGGACCGTACTACTGATAGGTTAAGGCATAGGGGCAAGACAAGCATGAAACACGGCTTCAGGGCATAAGCAAGATATTTACTTGGGATTTTGAACTAACCTATTCACAGCCTGTCTTGCTTAACCATTAGTATTTATATCACGTATTTTTATCACACTGTCTCAAAACTATAGGTATTCTACTTGTTTGCATTGTATCCAAATACATTAAATTAATAATCTATGTTTTATTAAACATGAGCTGATATAAATATCTATAACAGAATAATTCAGATATATAATTCATTACATATACTGTATATACTCGAGTATAAGACTAGTTTTTCAGCCCTAATTTTGAGCTGAAAAAAAGGAGTCCTCGGCTTATATGTGGGTCAATACATTTAGCCACTGAGGCAAGTTTGGGTCAGTGGCTAAAAGTCATTTTAAACATTACAATGTTTAAAATGACTTTTAGCCACCAACTCAAGCACTTGCCTTGGTGGCTACGTCATTTTAAACATCACACACACACCCAGCTCACAAAGGAGGAGTTACCAGGTCCTGCTGCATTTCCCACCCTAGGCTTATGCCCTAGGTCAATAAAATTTCCCAGTTTTGGGGGTTTAAATTAGGGCCCCCGGCTTATACTCGGGTCGACTTATACTCGAGTATATACGGTAGTTAGAACCTTTTAAAAGAAGGTCATATTGGGGAGGTGTTGTATGGTGTACTGCTTGCTTCTTGGCACATAGACTATGACAGCTCAACAATTTTTTGTGTTTGCAGACTAAGTAATCACATTACTGTTGTTTAGTTTTGTTACCTGTTTTAATTGTTTTAATTGTTTATTTAATTGGTGCTATTGTTATATTGCCTTGTTGTAAACTGCCCGGAGTTCCTTCGGGAAGACGGGCAGTATATAAGCCCAATAAATAAATAAATAAATAAATAAATAAATAAATAAATAAATAAATAAATAAAT
>JAHTLZ010000379.1:44238911-44257286 GCA_023846285.1 Phrynocephalus versicolor
AATAAATAAATAAATAAATAAATAAATAAATAAATAAATAAATAAATCTTGTTGTTTAGTGTAGCAAGTCACAGATAAAGTTCCCTCTTTGTATCAGTGACACTTACGAAAGAGTTGATTCACCAGAGCTCCACTTATTCAATGGACCTACTCCAGTTATGATTTATTAATATGCTAAACAACAAGATTTCGGCTGTTTCTGTACACATTCTTATGTTACTGGATCTCTCATGTTCTACCTGAGGAACTCATGCTCTATCACAAGACCTATTTCAGAAATCTTGGTATCTGGGAGTTGAGTCATGGCAACTGGACTTCTTTTCTTGAGACATCAAAATGTTTTGCTACTAATCCAAGCAGTTTCATCAGTCTTCGGAAAGCTAATGCCAAGTCCTCCAATTTATAGTTCACCTTGATTTCACATCCCGCTGGTCTGAATAGGTTCTTAAGTTGGACCATGACCTAAATAGGCTCGTTAGGTGAACAGTGGTCTGAATAGGTGAACAGTGGCCTAGGGTGTATGAAAGTGCCACGTATGCAACTTTTCCCAGCACCCATTAAGTATGGGTCGTTAGCTATGGCCTTGCTGGTAGAGGTGTGAAGTGCTTCTGCTTTGTCTGGGGATTGATGAAAGGGCCACTTGATAAGTAGCAGACAGATATGTGGGGGACTCGAGAGAGGGGTCATAGAAGCCATCAATGTGTGTATTGAAAACCCCTCTCTCAACGGAGGTAGGGGACTCCAACACAATGTATATGCTACTTGTCAAGCTGCCCTTTCATCAATCCCCCGGCAGATCAGAAGCATTTCACACTTCCACTAGCAAGGCCACAGCTAAGGAGCCATACTTAATGGATGGTGGGAAAGGTTGAATAGGTGGGACTTTCACGCACTATTGTCCACCTAACGAGCTTATTCAGGCCATTGTCCACCTAACGAGCTTATTGAGCCTATAAGGCTATTGTCCAACTTATGTGCCTATTTAAACCAGGGTGATGTGAAATCAAGGTGAACTATAACTTGGAGGTATTCTCAAAGGCTTTCAAGGCCGGGAGCCAATAATTGTTGTGAGTTGTTTCAAAATATACGCAAGCACCGTGTAAATTGGAGGCCTCACCACTAACTTTCCTCAGACTGACGAAGCTGCTTGGAAGAATAGCAAAATGTTTCGCTCTCACAAGAAAAGAAGTCCAGATGCCATGAGTCAACATCTAGATAAACTCACCTGGCTGTCTGAGAATCTTCACAAACAGCAAGCCAGATAGTTTGCATCTACAGTGTCCTTTGTTACTTAGGCAACTGCCATTGAATCAAGAAATGTTTGATACCTGGTGCATATTTTAAAATGTTTGGTTTAATATCTTTGATTTATAGCAGGCACGAGCAATTTGTGGCACTGGGAAAATTTTTTAAATGTTCATGACTGTGGATTGAAGAATTTCTTATAAACTGTTATGGCTAAAAAGTACAGATAGCACAAGGGCAGTAATTATAATATGACCACGTACTTGAAGGCATGGGAACAACAAAAATTGCTTTGCCAATATTTTATATCTTTTCTTCCATTTTCTCAAAAATAAATTGTTGCCTATTTGAACCCAGAACTACAGCACATTAAATGTAACTGGTCTTGGCCATTGTAGAAGTTTTTCATAAAAGATATCAACAAGACAACATTTATCATTTAAAACATTAGTTAATATTTTACAGTGTTTGATTTGTTCACTGATTAGCCATGAGATATTAGGTTTTGCACTACAGTTGACTGGATTAAGGCTCGATAAACACAATGTAATTGGTGAGGGTTTTTAACCCAGCTTCTGATGCTGAATAATACTGTTTATTTATTATCTTGTTACAGCCATATACAAATATATAGGTGCACATGTCTTTGCTAAAATCATTTCTGGAGAGTTATGAGTGAAGTAGGGGTTTTCAAGGTTCCAAATGAGCACGGTGCTTGTGTATATTTTGAAAGATGTCCTTGGCGAGGACTTTTTGCAACAGCAAATCGCTCTAAAATTCTTGTTCAAGAAATCTGATCTTTGTTGAAACATATATTTCAAGCCTTACAGATTTAATGTAAGATTGATTCCTTCTGCATTTCTTTTCCTTTGAATGTGCTGGATGATATGATAGTTAAAAATAAATTTGATTTTCTAGACCAAATCCTAAACCATGTATTTCAGCTCCTGTTTCGTATCATATGGATATAGCTTGCTAATAAGTGCTAATGTGTGGCATATCGATTAAACAACTATGTAAAGGGAATATAAATTACTCACATGATATGGCATTTCTTTTTATCCAAACTTTTTTTCAGAGTAGTTAGCAGTAATAAATGAGTGTGATCAAGTGAATTCTGACTTATGGTTATGATTGACTTATGGTTATACTGCCAGATGGGCAGTATAAAAAAATCAAAGAAAGAAAGAAAGAAAGAAAGAAAGAAAGAAAGAAAGAAAGAAAGAAAGAAAATTTTCAGAGTTTTCTGGGGATAAAATATTCAGAAGTATTACCACTCCCTTTTTCTCAGGACATCCTGGGATTGTACAGCGCTTCTCCAGTTTTTCCAGGATACACAGTGGGGAATTAAATTTCTATTATCTAGCTCTGTAGCTAGATACTGTACCTAAACTACTGAACCAGCCAGCCAATAAGACAAAAGCGATACATTGTTATTTTCCTAACCCACCTTGGTGTAGTGAACAGAATGACAAACTAAGACTATGGAGAACTGGTTCAAATCCCTAGAAACTTACTGGGGGATTGGGATCTATAAAACCACTCCTTAAATATCTCACTAGCCTTGAAAACCCTATAAGGGTAGCTATAAGAAGGTTCTGGCTTCATGGTACATAATTAACTAAAAGGTTAAAATAAGAATATAGCAATGCTTCCTGTAACATGCATGTATCTGGACTGAGTATGCAGCATTGGCTCTTACTGTAGAATAGTCGGGCTAGGAATCTTGAGATAAAATGTTTTCCAAATTAGCTGTGCCTTCTTCAGAGCTACTGAGAGTACTATGGTATTTACAACAACTTGTTTATATATATATATTCTTGATGTACATTCCCTCCTTTGGTACCAGATTCTGTATTCTTTTGGAAGTTTGTCATCTGACATTTCATTCTGAGATTGTTTCAATCATCCACATATCATTTATGGCAGAATGTTTATTTGACACAGAGAAACAAACATGGGTACGTGGGATTACTATTGTAGATAATTACAGTTGATGGCTTTGCTTCCTATCTGAGTACTTCTTCCTCAAAATGTCAATCCATTCCACCTGTACCTGATACACTGGGATGTTGTGGATAATGACCCCGAGGGAGGCCCAGAAATCTGACACTTGAAACTGGACCTTTTCAGTGATTATCACTTTTGGACTCGCTCCCACAATTAACCCCTTCCCTCCTTGATATTAGGATAGAAGGTAAGACCCAGACTTTCTCACAAGCCATGGCCTTACCCCAGAGTAATATTGCCAATTATTGGGGGGGGGGGTTGTCTCCCTTATTTATGTACCGTACCTGCCCTGATTACAGCAGCATTATTGTATTTATTGGGGCAGAGCCTGTTTCTGGATTTATAGCAAGGTTTAGCCCCCATCTCTGTGTTAGCATTCTGTAGTCCATTGTATGTCAGTAATTGCCTGAGGTTCTGGGGTTGTCTGCAAGCAAGTATCAGTCTGCCACCAGGCTACTGGACACTTGGGTAGAGTAAGCTATTTTGGTCAAGGATGGGTTAAAGATCATTTATTATTTTTGTGAGTGGTCTAGTTGTGGGCAAGCCTTTGCTCCTCCCTTTTGCTCTCTTTTAGCACAGGGTCTGAGGGGAAACAGCACAGGAGGGCTGCCAGGAGCGCACGCCGAAATCTCTTATTTTACTCTTTTTATACCAAGAAGCAGAACTTGAAAAATACGGGGGGGGGAATAGGAGGGCATATTCTACGCTTACGGGAACTTTGTAGAACTTGCTCTTAGGGGAATGGGCAACCTGGGGCAGGATTCCATGGAACAAGAAGAAAACTGGAGGAGTAATACCTCCTTAAAAAACCTTGGTCCAGCTGGCCCGGCAGGTAGTACCTTGTAAGGGCCCCCATCTGGGGTTATAGGAGAGGACGGTCAACGGTTTTGAAGGCGGAAGAGGGCTCTCATCGCCCCAACGGCAGAAATAGCAGAAGAACCACCCTTAGGAGAAGGAAACTCTTTCAAACCTCCACTGCCTTGTGGCTATATCCATTGTTAGAAAAGGCGTCAGGAGTCAACCTCGAGGAAAAAAACGGAGCCGGAGTCCTGGAGACGGTTCATGACTGTATATAATCATGTTCTGGCAACTCCTGCGATGCAGCTGGAACTAATCGTATCGGCTTTGCCATTCCATTGGACCACTCCAGCTACGTGGAGAGGGGGGTTTCATTGCCTGGGTAACAGCCTAATCTCCATATTGAATTACCCAGGCCTTGTGCCCTGGAGAGGACCATTTGCAGCAAATCGTGGGGGAACAACACAGGAAGCGGCAGCTACCTGGGTGTAGGCGAATCAGGATGGAAACCAGCAAACAAACTGTTGACTCCGCACCATGCAATAAACATAAAAAAATCTCGAGCCTAAAGTTGGGCACATGGAATATTAGGACAATGAATCCTGGCTGTTCAGACTATCTCCAAGAAATGGACACTATACGAAAGACAGCTGTCATCGACAGGGAACTGTGCAAACTGTGGATGGACATTGTTGCTCTCCAAGAGACAAGGCTACCTGACTCTGGATCTGTCAAGGAGAGGAACTTTATGTTCTTCTGGCAGGGAAAACCATCAAACGAGACCAGGGAATGTGGGGTTGGCTTTGCTGTTAGAAATACTTTACTAGGTCTCATTATCCCACTTGCTGTAGGAAGTGAGAGAATCCTGTCCATGCAACTACATTCTACAGCAGGGTTGGTTACACTTATCAGTGCATACGCACCAACATTATCATCTCCAGCAGAACTTAAAGACAAATTCTATGATGATCTAGCTGCCACTATCAAGAAAATCCCTGAGAAAAGACCAATAGCTATCCTTGGTGACTTTAATGCCAGGGTTGGAGCTGATTATAACTCCTGGCCCACCTGCCTAGGTCGGTTCACATTGGAAAGATGAATGAAAATGGCCAATGCCTGCTGGAGTTTTGCTGCTATTATGGTCTCTGTGTCAGCAATACATTCTTTAACACAAAGCCCCAGCACAAAGTCTCCTGAAGACATCCAAGATCGAAGCACTGGCATCACCTCGACCTGATTCTCGTCAGGTGCTCCAGCATTTCTAGCGATACAATCACACGCAGTTATCAGAGTGCCGACTGTGACACAGACCACTCCCTGGTGTACAGCAAAGTAAAACTGAAAACAAAGACATTGCACCACCTGAAGAAGGAAAGAAGATCAAAAATTGATACCAGTAACACCTATAACCAAGGAAAAGTGGAGGAATTCTCCCATGTACTCAAGGAAGCTCTTCCTAGCCCTGCTGAAGATAATGCATCTAAACGTTGGGAACATTTTAAGAATGTTGTTTATAACACTGCTTTATCAGTATTCGGCAAGGAGACTCGAAAGACAGCAGATTGGTTTGAAGCCCACTCAGAAGAGCTGATGCGAGCTATTGAGGAAAAGAGGAGAGCCTTGACTGCATATAAAGCTTGTCCCAGCGAGCACAACCTATAGGCCCCGTGAGCTGTTCATAACAAAGTCCAGCAGATTTCCAGGAAATGTGCTAACAATTACTGGCTGCAACTGTGTTCTTGGATTCAGATGGCAGCTGATACAGGTAACATCAAGGGGATGTATGACGGAATTAAACAGGCCTTAGGGCCAATACATAAGAAAACTGAACCCTTAAAGACTGTTTCAGGTGAGATCATCCAGGATCGTGAGCAGCAGATGGCACGCTGGGTGCAGCACTACTCTGAACTATATTCCAGAGAAAACACAATAACCGAAGAAGTTTTAAATAATATTGAGTGCTTGTCTGTCTTGGAGGAGCTTGACAATGAACCAACACTAAAAGAACTAAATGTAGCTCTGGATTCACTTGTATCTGGCAAGGCATCTGGAAAAGATAACATCCCTGCTGAAGTTCTGAAGTGCTGCAAAGAGATCATTGCCACTGAACTGTACAAAATCCTCTGCCTTTTCTGGAGGGAAGGGGGAGTACCACAGGATATGAAGGACGCTAATATTGTTACGCTTTATAAGAACAAAGGTGACAGGAGCGACTGTAACATCTATCATGGTATCTCTCTTCTTAGTGTTGTCGGGAAGCTGTTTGCACGTGTTATACTGAAGAGGCTGCAGATACTTGCAGAGAGAGTCTACCCAGAATCACAGTGTGGCTTTCGAACCAACAGGTCCACTACTGATATGGTATTTTCCCTCAGGCAGTTGCAGGGGAAATGCAGGGAACAAGGACAGCCACTTTTTGTAGCCTTCATAGATCTTACGAAGGCATTTGATATGGTTAGTAGGGACGGACTCTTTAAAATACTCCTCCAGGTTGGATGCCCACCCAAGCTCCTTAACATCATTAGGTCTTTTCATGAGGATATGAAGGACAATGTAGTTTTTGATGGCCTGGTGTCAGATCCCTTCAACATCCAAAGCGGCGTGAAGCAGGGCTGTGTCCTTGCGCCAACCTTGTTTGGGATCTTCTTTGCTACCATGCTGAAGTATGCTTTTGGAACTTCAACAGAGGGTATCTATCTCCGGTCCAGATCAGATGGAAAACTCTTCAACCTCTCTAGATTGAGAGCAAAGTCTAAGGTACAGGTGAAGTGTTTGCAGGATCTCCTCTTCGCTGATGATGCCGCCATTACTGCTCACTCTGCTGAAGATCTCCAACAACTCATGGACCATTTTAGTAAAGCTTGCAAAGATTTTGGGCTAGAAATGAGCCTGAAAAAAACACAAATAATGGGCCAGAATGTGGACTCTCCTCCTCGCATTACAATTTCTGCAAAAGAACTGGAAGTTGTCCATGACTTTGTGTATCTTGGCTCAACTATCTCAGATACACTCTCACTAGAGTCTGAGTTAAATAAACGTATAGGTAAAGCAGCAACTATGTTTTCCAGACTAACAAAGAGAGTATGGCTCAATAAGAAGCTGACAGAACATACAAAGATACAGGTCTATAAAGCTTACGTACTGAGCACACTTTTGTATTGCAGCGAGTCTTGGACCATCCATGTCTGACAGGAAAGAAAGCTTAATACCTTCCATATGTGCTTTCTTAGGCGAATATTCAACATTACCTGTCACGACAAATTTCCAAATAGCATAGTCCTGAATCGAGCTGGAATCCCTAGCATGTACACTTTATTGAAACACCGACACCTATGCTGGCTTGGACACGTTGTGAGAATGGATGACGGTTGGATCCCAAAAGATCTTCTATATGGAGAACTAATGCAGGGAAAGCGCCCCAGAGGGAGACCACAGCTGTGGTATAAGGATATCTGTAAGAGGGACCTGAAGGCCTTGGGAATGGACCTCAACAGTTGGGAAACCCTGACCTCCGATCGCACTGTCTGGAGGCAAGAGATACAGCATGGTCTACATAAATTTGAAGAGGCAATTGTCCAACAGGCAGAGGAAAAGAGGCAGGCACGGAAAGAACAAAACTCGAGGACCAGGCAAGAAACAGAATACATCTGCCCCCGGTGCGGTAGAGACTGCCATTCCCAAATTGGTCTATTTAATCACACTAGGTGTTGTTTTTAGGATCTCTACTCCAGGCATGATACCATAGTCTTTCAAGACTGAAGGATGCCAATGATGATGATGAGTGGTCTAGTTGTGGGCTGCAAGTGACAACTAATGGTATCTGGAGAAGACATTGTTCTATGTCAGCCATGAATATGTTTGCATATTGTGGTGCCATGGGAGTGCCCATGACAATTCCATTTATCTGAAGGTAGCTTTTATTGTGAACAGTGTAATTGTTGTGTGTACACAGGAAGCTGCAGCGCGTGGGGCTTTGTGGGCTTCGTTTTGAAAGGTATTTGTGATAGCCTGCAATCTGTCTCTGTGTGGAATATTAGTGTGGGATGCTTCTATGGCTAGGATAGTGTTGTGAAGTTGTATGTGGATTGAGGTTTCCATTCATAGAAAGTCTCCAGTATCTGTTAGGTGTGCTGGTGGCATATGGTTTAAGGACGGAATCCGCATATCCAGGAACCTCAGCCATGACAGTATTGATACAACTGATCTAACCGGAATTTCCTGATTTGTGTATTTTAGGTAGAAGATGGCTAGTTGAGGTCCTTGTGGTGTGTTGGTCAGGATTTACTCACATGTGCTTTCAGGATGTCTACAAGATGGAACAAAAAAGGAAAAGTAACTGATGTGGAATTTAAAAAGCAGCAACTTTTGGCACTACATTTTACTTAATGGATCTCCAAGATGTATGTTTGTTGTCCCCTTGACCGCCATACCAATTTACTAGAAGTTTATTGAACTGTCACTGCGAGTTAATTTCCTGCTGCCCCTGGTGCCAGTCCCCACCACCATTTACTCTTTGTCCACATCTACAATGACAACATTGCTGCTGGCCACTTCTAGAACCATACTGTAGGACAAGCATGCCCAAACTTCGGTCCTGCAGATCTTTTGGACCACATCTCCCACAGTCCTTTCCCATTGGAGATACAGGCTTGGAATTCCGGGAGTTGTGGTCCAAAACATCTGCAGGGCCGAAATTTGGGTATGCCTGCTGTAGGAGCTCCTATCTCTGAAGTCCTCATTTCTGGATAGTTCAAAGCCATAGCATCTTCTAGGATTGTGCCCTTCTGGATTTGTTCTTTAGTTGTTTAAGCAAAACGTTTGAAGTCAGTAAAAAGAAACAAAGAGCACTACAGCATGCATATGCAAGTCCAGATTATTTAACAACGTCTGCCTTGAAAGAATCAGGAAACTTCTTTGGATTCAAAGTGTTGCTATCTGTGGCTAACTGGTCAGAGCATGTTACTTAAATCATTTAGTGGCTGCCTCTTTGTTTCCAGAATCATTTCAAGAGTCTCATTCCTTCATCTTGATATATGTGTATGTGAAAGATCACCTTCTACCAAACAATGTCTGTACATTTGGTGAACAGCTGAGGTCCTCTACAGTTACGGAGGTAGATATAAAGAACGGGGATAGCATACTGTAGAGTACCTGCCTCAAAGAAGCCCACTTGATCTCTACTGTTTACCTTCCCAAGATCTGATTTTTTGGTAAAGATGGGGGGAGGGTAGAATTGACAAGCCTGGGCTTTTTTTTAGAATTTAAATTTTAGTTGACGTTCGCTACCAGACAGGTATGTTTGTATATCCCCTTTAATTTTTGATGTTTTTAAAGCTTTGTTTCCCTTCTTTTGCTTTGACGCACAGTTTTTTTTAAAAAAAGGCAAACAAAATTAAAACAAATTTTAATTATGAAGTTAAAATGCAAGCCTCCTTGACAAACCTGGGAGGTTAAAAAATTCTTAATGGACATAGAAGAGTTTATATGTGCTTGATATCATCAGCATCTTAGAAATGCAGAGCTGGAAGGAACCCAATGGATCATCAAGTCCATCCCTGTCAAGGAGGCACAGTGGGGAATTACCACTGAGCTAACAAGCAGTCTAAACAGCCCTCCAAGTAAGTTGTTTTATTTGTTCTCTATTAGCCATTCAGCAAAAGGTCACAAAGAGTATAAATTGCTCTTTGAGGGAAGGATCAGTGTCAGTGTTTTTGAAGGAGGAATTGAAAAAACTCAACCTAGGCCAAGTATATGAAAAACAATTACAGGTGATGTTGAGCAGCTTGCTGATCAATTCCACATATCCCATTCTTTCCTTCTGGATGGGAAAGAGAGTAGAGTGGTGAGTAATCCCATTGTTACCTTTAGTCACTGACTGAAAACAATGTGAGGTTTTCTTCTGAGTCTGCTCTCCTTGTGGAGGTTAAGAGATACAGGAATGAATAACAGTGTTGTATCTGATCAGCTATTGGAAAGAACATAGTGCTTCCTCTGTCTTACTACCCATTGACAAGATGAACAGACATCTGCGGATCTCCTCCTGTATTTCCCTAATTGGATCCTGAGACATTCCTCTCGGTGTCCCCATGAAATAGAAATGGCAAGGACTGCTGAAGACTTGTCTCATCTATTCATTCTATTGTGCCCAACTCTTGGTCACTTTTAGCTCCATCAAGGTCATTCCAAAGTCCCTTCTGATTATGTCAAGCCAGCAAGTCCTTGAGTGGCCTCTTATTTTGCCCCTGACTAATCCCAGCATTATTGTCTTCTCCAGTGAGTCAGCCCACATCTGACAGTTTTTGTTTGGTGATCATGGCTTCCATAGATATGTTTGGTTTGACTCTGTCTATGACTTCCTTGTTGGTTATTTTTGCTGTCCATGGGATGTGTAGTTCTCATCTCCAGACCACAATTTAGATGCCTCTATCTATTTCATATATGTCTTCATCAAAGTCCAAGGTTCACAGCTAGACAAAGCTACTGGAATATGATCAAATTAACTAGTCTATTTGATTGGACAGCTGATATCTTTATTCTTCCAGATATTATTCATACTGATCATTGCTCCTCTTCCAAGTGCTATATGTCTTCTGACCTCTGGGCTGCAGTCACTATTTTGATTAATTTTTGTACCAAGGATAGTAAACTTCTTTACCTCTTCAGTTACCTCATTATATTGCATGCTTTCTGCCCTTGTCATTATTTTTGTTTTCTTGGTTTTCAGGTACAATCTAAGTTTTTCACTTTCGTCTTTGACCACAAGAATTAGCCATTCCAGATTTTCCTTATTTTTCACCAGGAGTGTTTATAATTTGCATATTGAAAGTTTTTGATGTTCCTTCCATCAATTTTTAACCCCAGTGGCAGTTTCTTCCAGATGTGCCTTTGTGATCACCACTTCTGTACACAATTTAACTAATGAAGATGATAGAATACAACTCTGGCAGGTTCCTTTTCCAATTTTGTTGAGAGACTTTCAGGAGAATTTTACTTGCATGTGGTATTGAGGCAATGTTGTAGTAGTTTGAACAGTCTTTCTTGTTGCCTTTCTTCTGTATTGGAATAATTACTAACCTTTTGCACTCTTTTGGCCTTATGTATTGAAGACTGACATAGCACTGTCAGTGCTTTTATTGTTAGTGGTCTCAGTAGTTCTGCTGGTATCCCATTGTCTCCAGGGGCTTTGTGGTGTGGCATCTGATGGACTGCCAATTCAACTTCCTCCTCCAGGATATCTGCTCCCAGATCTACTTGTTCTTCCTCTCCTATGCCTTGATTTTTATTTTCATTTGTATTAAATTGCTCTATATATTCCCACCATCTTTCTCTGATTGCTTGTTGATCATGTAATTCCTGCCAACCATGTCCATTGACTATTGCCATTCTTGAAGCTCTTCTTCTCATGCGAAAAACACTCTCTGGTATGGCCTTTCTTAGGGTTCAAGTTCAGGTTCGGGTTCAGGTACTAGAAGGCACGTCATCACAGCAAGGATGGAACTTTTCGACTTCTGTTGGCATAAAATACTGTATAGTCCATTTTATTACAATATTCACCATTTGGTGAGGTCCAAGTGTGTAATTGTTATTTGGGCTGCTCAAAGCGTGTGCTCATTATGCATAACTTCTGTTCTTGACATAGCTGAATCCAATGGTCTCCTGAATCATTTCGTTCATGAAGGCCAAATTTTCCTATAATTTTTGCTTCTTCTATTGCTCCCACTTTTGCATTGAAGTCTCCATTGGTATATACCAGTCATTCTCAACCTGTGAGTCCCCAGATGTTCCTGGACTGCAACTCCCAGAAGTCTTCATCACTAACTGAGCTGGCTAGGATTTCTGGGAGTTGCAGTCCAGGAATATCTGGGGACCCACAGGTTGAGAACCACTGGTATAGACAATATCTTTGGTGTTTGCTAAAGAGAAGGCCTTCTAAATGGCACCACTCCATCTGTGAATCATTCTCCCTAAGAAGATAGTTTGGCATGTTAGATTCTTCTCAATCCAGCTATCAAGGGAGCTTTTTACACTTCCTGGAATGTTCAGTATTCATAGAACCATAGAATAGTGAAGTCGGAGGGGGCCCGCAAGGCCATCAAGTCCCACCCCCTGGTCCATGCACGAATAAAAATCAAAGGATATTTGCCCGGTGGTTGTCTGAATTTCTCTTGAAGGCCTCCAGTGTTGGAACACTCATTTCATTGTTGGAACACTATTTCATTGTTTTTAGATCTTTACACTGTTTCTCCCTTTGCAGTTGATTTTACTTCTGATTCATCATTTGTTTCTTCTGCATCTTATATTTCATTGTATGTTTTTAATCTTTTTTGTACATTTATTAGGGAACTACTTCTATGGGGCAGTTTAAAAATGTAAGACATTCCTAATTTAACAGTGATAATTATGTTATGGTGTAGTACAGTGGTTCTCAACCTGTGCATCCCCAGATGTTCCTGGACTGCAACTACCAGAAGCCTTCACAACTTGCTGTGCTGGAAGGGATTTCTGGGAGTTGCAGTCCAGGAACATCTGGGGACCCACAGGTTGAGAACCACTGGTCTAGTATGAGAATTTTAAACAAATTCTAAAATGTTGCATTTATTGTAAATAATATGTGTAATTTGTTGTATTTAGACTGAAATCTTGCTCTTAGTTATTTGATCTTTCCTGTTCTTTTTAGCCATGTGTCACCAGTGAAGAGTTTGTACTGATGACAAAATTGGTTTGTTAAGTTGATTGGATATACAGTGTGTTATAGTGAATAGAGTGACTAACTAGGACTCTGGAGGCCAGAGTTTGCTCAGCCATGAAAACTCAATGGGATGTAGAACATGTAAAGCTTTATTCCATAAAAGTCTCACTTACTTATTAGGGTTGCTAAGTCAGTTCTGCCTTAACAGCACATAACAGTAACAGGAAGTTAATTACATCATCATCTAGTGTCAGATTTCTTTAAGTTCTCAATCAGATATAATTTAATAGGCAATAAGGTTATTGCAGAGAATAATTCATATAATTAATTATACAATTAAAATTTCTTTTATTGTTTTCCTTTACAAATCCTTGCCTCTACTGCCCATTCCATGTCCAGGTCTAGATGAACTGATGTGAATGTACGTAGTATTGTACTCCCTTTACTTTTTTTCATAATATACTGTATAGTGGATCTGACTTGATGGATATCAACATTGTAAAACTAATTTCACACCACTTGAAATATTATACACCATAATTCTTGGGCTCTTTGATTATTGGAACTTTGAATTGTAAAGTTGAAAAGTGGATTCTAGATTGAAGTAATAAAATGATAAATAAGTGAGATATTTTGTTAGTTTACATTTCACATGGTTGGATTGTGGGAAGAAGCTGCAGTGATAGCCAGGAACTCCGGCACCCCCATGTTTGATCTCTGCATCCTGATCGTAATGGATATTATTAATAGGCATTACTTATAGAATTGTTAATTGGTTACATTTCTATCTTGTTACTCTTTAAAAGGTTAGAATCCAAGTGGTTTACAGTATAGTTTGGTTGAGGAAGCTAATTTTTCTACATTTATTTGAATATGCTTTTTAATGCAATCTGAACCCTTTGTCATCTGCTTGAATTTCATTTTGTAGATACCTGACATTTTTAAATGGCAGATGAAAGAAAGGTTCATGCTTGAGCTCAAGATGGTTCAAGTTTGCAGGCAAGCTGTCATACTAAATTTGGTTGTTACCTGGAAAGAGAGACGTCATATGTCATTTTTAATAAATAAGTTCTAAGTGGGTGACTTTGAATTGTTGCTGCTACACTGAGGAAACACTATGGAGGGGAGCACATTAGAAAACAAATACCATATATTTATTTAGCAAATTAAATCAACCATAATGGGCAGATAATCACTTTACTTCCCTAACCAAGGGAGAGTGACTGAAGACTAGGGCACTAATTGTTTAAGGTCACAGCAAGGAAGGTTAGAGTTAATGGGTTTACTAAAGCCAATCAGGCATTGTGCAAGTGTAGTGACTACTTTCATGCAACTGCTTGAGACACTTTGGATAAATGACAGTTTGTGTGAAGCAGAATTAAGACAATTAGGGAGGTGGGTGGGAGAAGCTGTTTGCCAGCAGCAATAATTATCCCTTCTCACATTTATATCACAGTATTCTGCATATTCACAAAAAGTTCTATAATTTCAGTAGGACTTCCAATCAGACTCTGTTTATACTGGTTTTTATTCCATATAGTCTGAAAGATGTAAAATTAGTGGAATATAATGTGCATTATTTCAAGCGCAAATAACAAAACTATAAGATACCCAGTGTCCCTAATGTTTTTAGAATTTGTCTATTGAGAGTAACTTTCCAGACAATCCCTGTACTCAGTCTATTGTTTATTTTTCATTTATTATATTTTTACTTCTTCTTCAAGGAAATAAAAATGAGATCAATGTGCTTCTTTCTCTTCTCACATTTTGTCATCACACCAATGCTAATTTAATCTGAGATTATGACTGGTCTGAAATCCCCCAGCGGGTGTATGGTTCAGTGGACAGTTGGACTTGAACCCCTACCCCGCTGCAAGCTATGTAAAGACAAATCATTTTAAACTTAAAGTTTGAACTAAGAAGTTAGATTATGTTTCTTAACAGTGGATAAGAAATTAGATTCTATGTATGACAAACAAAATAAATTCAACACCCCCAGTTCTTTAAACAAGAATCCATGAAATACAGTCACATTTGGTACTTTATGAAAAAGAATGAACATTTGAGATCAAACTGACATTCTGCACAAGGGAGCACCTCTTGTTTGTATTTTATTGTAGAAATTATAACTACATAATATGGTAAAGAAAACAAGACCCAAGTATCTTCTGTCTTTGTGGACCACCACATTATGTCAGGTGGTGTGGTCATGAACCTCGGCTGGAGCTTCCAGCATGTGATGTACCTTCAGATTGAGCTTTGTTCCATCCTTACTTCCCTCTGAATGTGGTGGGTTGGGGCAGGCTCTACATGCAAGCCCAAACATCTCCTGTAGGAGATTTTTTTCAGCTAGCGCTTGTGTTTTGGGTGCGTTGTGTACTTCATTCTCCATTGGAAAGATAGAGTGCAAGTAAAGCTGTTTCCAGTTCAGTGTTCCAGTTGCAGTAGTGTCCTTATCATTGGGCAGGGGAAACTGTTATTTATCTTCATTGTTGTATCTTCTCATCTATCCTTAGTTCTGCATGTGCAGCTATCATAATCCCTGTTACAAATTATTTCCATGTTAAACCTGTTTAGTTTCATATTTTTGTCCATCGATATGACCTCTTTAGGAAATCGTTCTCCTGTTCTTTGGAAATTCTTCCCTGTCTTCTGGTTCCATCTTCTAGGTCAAATTTTTCCCCTCCCAGTAGGTACTTGGAACTTGATACCCATTCTTTCTTCGTAATGCTTTCCTCCTATTAGTTCTATTTGATTGAAAACTCCCTGTGAAAGAGTTCAATGATTGTTTTCTGAAAATATCTTGAGGTAGGTGGGCTCTTCACCATTTGATTTCTTGCACTCACTCAAAGCTTGAACATTTTCTACTTACATTGATGTCAACAATATGAATGTTCAAAGTTTTGCTAATATCTCTGCTTGCAGTATCAGTGGCATTAATCTTCTTGCGTTCTTCATCATTTGCTGTTTCTCCAGCTCTTTGGATAGTGCTCAAAACTAGGGAGATAAAGCTGGGAGAGGAGCCTTAATGAGCTCTACAAAACTATTCCTGTACAAGTCAAGGCAGCTCTCTGTACTGTATCTTAAAACATACTGTGAGGAAAAGGGCTGAAGTTATGAAGGGGATGTCCCCTTACTCCACCGAAAATTTGAACAGGTTGCTGGCTGTTAGTTTAGTGTGTTTCAGTGGGTCTCTGAAAGTTTCACTTGGTAGATTACCTATGTATATGCTGCTCACTTTATATATTGGGCATGTTGAATATAGTACTGATTTTTCTATCAGTTAATATTATTTCCTTCACCTAAATTTAGAAACAGTAGTACTTAGCACTGAAGGAATGTAAGAAACCAATAAAATTAATTATTATATTGTTAGTGGCTATTTCATTAATTTAATTGAAAAACCTATCTGCAAATAACATTTTAAATTAGCATGTAATCTTGATAATGGCTGAACATAATTTGAACACTGGTTTTAAAACTGTTTCTGATTTCATTTTTAAATGATTTGTGGTAGCAAACTGAATTGCATTTATGAATTGGCTCCAACCTTACTTCTTTCCGTGATATCATTGTAAAGGGTACTTATCTTTGCTGTTGATAGCACATTCAGTATGGAGATGATCTTACATTAAAAATAGACTAGTGAGCCTCAAATATACATTGATGAAATATGTTCCTTTTCAAGTTGCCCCTTTTAACATATCGTGTAACGTAGACATAAGTGTTCTTACTCTCTCTTCTTTCTGTAAATTTCCTTGCTTAACTCCATCTCAGCAAATCTCACTATCACATAAATTTCTAGCATGGCAATCAGTTATTTCATCTGGTGTTGAAGACGTCAGTGTATAGAAATCTAAATGCAGCATCCCTTTCCAATTTTTTTTGGATGTTTGTGGGTATGTAAGGAAATATGTTTGGCCAACTACTGTTTGTTTCTCTGTGTTCATTTCAACACTCCCAGTTTAAGGACCTGAGTGTTCTGAATTATAACTAAATACAGAATTATGTTTTTAACATGTACTCATCATTAAAGATAAGTAGAAGAATATTATTGAGCAGTGTGGTTACAATCCCATTTTCCTTTAGAAGAGTGTTATAATGTTCACAAAATACCTACTTGTAACAGTGGTTTTTTGTTTATTTATATTCAGGGGGGAAATAAACATAATGCATGTGATTTAGGAGATCATTTCTTATCTTCTGTAACTGATTGCCCATTATGAGAAAAGTGCACTGTAACTTAATATAGCATTGCATTAAAATCAAACATGTCATTTCATTTTGCAGTCATTTCGTATCATATCAACAAAATGAACAGTGTAGCCAGCTAAATTACTTAATCCATAAACACTACTTGATGAAAACTACTGACCCTTGGTAAAGAAAATATTGCAGTAATATTTTCATTGCCAATAAAGAATACAGTGCAGTAGTTTTTATTTTCCAACATCTGATTTATAAATCCTATTTTCAAAGAAAAATGTTTTATTAGATATCTTTCTGAAGTACAATACCTTCGATGGCTAAAAATAACATTACCAAGGGTGTTAGTTATATGCTTAATTGTTCTGACCATACAATTAATTTTAAAGTCAAACGGGGCATTGCTATTTCACCACTTCTACCTCAGAATATTCAGCATGTCACAGATGTTCATGAATAATGTCCGTTTAAAACTGTTGGCAAGAGTGCTGGTGAGTTGGCTAGATGAATTAAATGTTGGGGGGATCTGACAGGCAGCACGCTGCTTTGTGATCATTCCAAAGTTCTAATAATCTCCCTCACCTTCTCTGCCTGCCACTAATGAAAGAGAATAGGTGATTGCACCTCAGGCTATGTTCTGCGCCTAATGACTCCTCCAAAGGCAGATTTATGAAGAAAAAATTAACTTTGAATGAGAATTGAATTGGCCCTGACAGTCTGATAGACTGTGACACAGATTCTGTGGCAAAACAGACGTAGCCCTAATTGATTATCAATATTTTAAGCAAAGTGATGAAAATAAGCATTAAGTGATGAGAAACACAGTCTTAATACAGTAGGCAGTAACAAGGATTTTTGAGAGTCTATGGGGAGGTTTCCCTGATTACTGTTATGGAGCTTTACATATCATTTTTTCTGATTTCTTCCTGATATTCATTGACACTTCATGTTTATCTTCACCCTCTCTTACACATTCATGCTTAAAATGTTAAGATTCCTGTTAAAACCTTCAGTTTCTCTAGAGGCGTTTACCATAAAATAAATTACTTCAATGTAAATGCAACTTTTCATATAGCGTAATTCTAAGTCGCCATTTTTGTAATTTTAAGTCTATATTATCATAAAACCATCGAGTAATTTCGTTGGAAAGGGCCTTTAAGATGTATTAGGCAATTAAATTAGAAACCAGTATTTTGAAGTGTTATCTTTTTCTTAAGTTACTCACCGCAATCAACATTTACTATTTTTTTCTTTAATAAAACATGTTGAAACCCCTGCATTACAATGCATTATTCAGATAAGTTCATCTTTTTAAAGGAAAAAGTTTGAGCATACTACTGCTCTTTGGGGAAATATGTGCCAAAACTGAACATGTTGTAAGCCCATCTGTGTGTGAGTGTATGAGTGTTCGTGTGTTGCATATATAT
>JAHTLZ010000379.1:44257326-44272047 GCA_023846285.1 Phrynocephalus versicolor
GGGAAATCTTGTGCTCATCTAGTGAATGTTCAGAATTATGGGTCTTGCTAGTCAATATTAAAAATGACAATTGAGGCAGCCAATATGTTTTCCAGTTCTTCACCTGATGTATATAAAGTTGGATTGCCAGTGATTTTCAAGTTTTGAACAGTTCCCTTGGATTGTCAGTGATTTTCAAGTTTTGAACAGTTATAATTTACATAACAAGCAGTGTAGTCCAAGGCATACATTAAGAAGTGAACCACAAAGAAGTAAACCACAATGGCTGTGTTCAGGAATTAGGACTTTGAATGGTGAGAAATAGTAAATGTGCCTAGGTCCTCTAGAAGTGGTTTTGATGAAACGGACTGAAATAAAAGGTGGCATACAGACATAACAGTATCCCATCCTTATTTGCAATGATAACATTATTAAGGGTTTTGAAAAATATTTACATTGCAGATGAAGAATAATGATGAGCTATAAAGCATACATATCTAATATATGATTCTGGAATGTGTGCAACATTTCAATAACCTGGTAGTTTCTTCATGAATATTAATCAGAAAAGTCTTCTACAGACCTTGATAAATCAAATATATTATAGAAAGAAAGCATGCAGTTTAAAAATGTGTTGTAATTAATGAGATGTTGTTTTTGGTATGTTAAAGGCAGCTAGTTTTTTGTTTTATCTTTAGAAATGCAGTTTTTTTGTCTAAAAAATCAAACATACCTTCCTGATAATGTAAGATAAAAATGCTTGCTTATTATATTATGTTATCCATGAAATATGTTGCCTAATCCTCTTATTCATAGCCTCTTCTGCCACTTTATCCCTTCAATGCTGTGGTCCGTTAGCTCTTCTGTTCTTGAACAGTAGTTAGGGCTTAGTGGACTGATGCACTGCTCTTGAGGAAAAATAAATACATTCAAGAGGTAATCTAATTGTTTTTACCTGAATGCTCACTTTCATGTGAGCAATACAAGATAAACAAGATATGTTCTGTATAGAAGTTTAGGATGCCCTTACTTATAATAATGTAAAGTTGTATTGTAGTCCTAGATCATTTGCAAATACAAACATGGTAGATGTAATTTATCCATATGTGAATATGCATTTAAAATTTTAGTAAATACAAAATCTTTGGGTGAGATAAATGTCCTTTTATTTGTTGCTTCCATTGTATAACGTTTTATTTAATCTTTCATGATTATTACTGTGACATATATTAAAAACTTGTTAAACTGAATATTTGTATCTGAATTATATATGTTGCCAGCACTGTATATAAATGCGGATAAATAGAATTAATACACTGCAAAGGCGAAAATAACATTTAAGTCATAAATATAGCTCACTTAAAACAAGTATTTAAAAGCATTATTTTCAGCAACAAGGTTCAAAATGTCTTCATTTAATTTTTTTATTCTTAAGAAATATAATCAAAATGTATCACACCTGTTTTCTTGCAAGCAACATGTATTTACCTAATCATTCATAGGACAAGTAGATCAAAAGATTTTAGTTCAACTTAATACTTCAGGATTAGACAGAACCCTGATAATGAGTGCTTTATCTGTCATCTTATTTGTTTCATTCCAGTAGACAGACACAGCATGGTTAAATACTGATATAAATTATTCTAGTTGCGCCATCTAGTGAATGTCTAATTTTTGTGACTGACTCCTTTGTGAATTTAAAGCAAAACCATTACAATAGAATCAAATGTTTGATAATTTGTTACTATCAATTTCTAAAATTAGTAGTTGCAAGGACTTCAGCATTTTGTCATTGTCTATCCTTTTTTGCAAATGAAAGGTTCAAAACAACTTGACAGAAATGTGAAATTTTAAAAATAGAATTCTTTAGTTTACAAAATAGAAATAGATTTTTTTAAAAAAATAGAGTGGAACAAAGCTGAGTACAAAGCTACATATTATTGAATTAATTCCTAATTGTTAATTATTGTGAATAAAATGTTACCATATCGCTTACCCTAGAAATCGCCACCAAATTCATTTAAGTCAAATAGTTGACAGTTAGGCTGATATCAACTGAAATGTTCTCCAAATGATGTCTCTAGACCCAGACAGTTTTCCTCTCTCTCCTCCATATAGCTATACTAGGTGTGTTTGGGGTGGAATAATATCTGAGATAAAATATTATAATATAATTATACTAATACTTTCAAATTGATGTCATAGGTAAAAGTAAAATTAATGATATGATGTGATGATTAATATCCTTTAGGACTTGACTTTCCTATGGAAAGGCATAGTCTTCCTTTTGAAAGATCCTAGAACATTCAGTGCATTAGCCCTTAGGATGTCAAAATATTTTGGTTATGTCTGACTATATGGAAGAAAAAATGCCTTTCAAAATGTGTGCTTTTAAGATTTGAGTTGTGCTACCATCACTCAATTTCTCCCACAGTTGTCCCACATCTGACCAGCAAGAACAACTCATCCTACAGTGACAGAATGATATAGTCTCCTTGCTTTGCAGCATAGGCCACAGGTGACACAGTACTATGTGCTTTACTATGGTTTTAAAGAATTTGTGAATAGAAGCTGTTTTCTTTTTCTTATAACAAAATTAATACCATATTTTCCTATTTATAAGACGCCCCTATGTAAAAGTGGAAGTAACACAACCTCCACTTTTCTAACTTAAGATTATAAATATAAAGTACTGGTACTCAAAAACCAATTTTCCTCCTTTAAAAAAGAGTGGTGGTACAGAGGGAGGGTCAAACCTAAAATCATCCCAAAAAGGTATCCCTCCCTCCCCCTTTCCCCATGCTACCTCCGCCCACCCCGTTTTTGTCCGTAAGAGCCACTTCATTTGTGCACACACCACACCACGCATCCTGTCCGTGACGGATCCTCCCCATCTTCTTATCCTGGACAAGGTGGGCCACGACAGCGCCATGGGCTCCTCTTTCTCAGCTTTGGTATGAAGGCTTGGGCTCGTTCTATTTGTTTTGAAATGTGTGCTGTCCATTGAACAGCTTCTTTTATCAACTGTCACATGATGGCATTGCAGCTGAGACTTGTGGAGAGCAAATCTATTTCCTTCCCTTTCCTCTCCATCCTCAGCGTCTTTTCAGAATCCATAAGCACCAGCTCTTGATGTATAATGGGACATATTCCAGAAACAGTTGTCTCACTTGTCTCCCTATCTTCTTGCCCTGAGCATGGTGGGCGGCTGCTGCAGTGGCATGGGCTCCTCCTTCTCAGCTTCTCACTGAAGCTGAGAAAGAGGAGCCCGCGCCGCTGCCACCCACCAGATCCAGGGGAAGAAGATGTTGAAGATCCATCATGGATAGGACACATGAGAAAGAGAGTGCAGAAGTGAGGCAGCTCCTGCAGGCACAAAAGGCATGGGTCAGAGGCAGTATGGCAAAAGAGGGAGGGAGGGAGGGACACATTTTGGATGGTTTTAGATGAGATTAGTCTGTGCAAGCAAAATCCAAAGAAACAAAACAAAACAAGGCAACTACAGATAGCATCTTAAAGATACTTTCACTATGTATAAGATGACTCTCAATTTTAGGCAGTTTTTGAAAAGAATATCATTTTACACAATGAAAAATACGGTATATTTAGACTTAGATAGAATGATAGGGCTGCAATCACTCAACAGAGTTCCTGAATCCAGAGTCTCATTTGACAGTAGACCATATGGCTCTGTTTTACCATTTGTATGCATCTATCTATATCTGTGTTTTCTAACACCATTTGCATTCTGGTTCAAAGAGAAAGGTGAGATATCTAGATAATAAAGTTAAATAAATAAAATACTAAAATGGTTGTCAGTCAAATATTTATCACTTAGTACTTCAATTAGGTATAAAATATACAGCACTGTGCTTGTCACATGAGTATTTAGTTTGTCTCCAAATGTCAGTGTAAAACTCTCGGTGATGTCCTTGAGGAAGGAAGCTTTAAAACACAAATATTTCTTCAATTCTCCCATTGTGAAAATGTAACTTACTCTTGCTCATACAGAACACTTCCTCATAACTCATGTTCCCATTTTTCAGCCCCCTTGTTATTTTGGAGGGTCTAGCGTTAATAAAGAATAGCTTTGCAGAAATGTGTTTTGAGGACAGCAGGAACAGTTGTGAGGTGACATTTGTTCATGCTTGTTTCGAGGCAAACAGCAACAACAAACAGAAACACTCTTTTACCAAAAAATGTACTTTAAAAATACTACTTTTGAAGCTACAACTTACTTTAAAGGTGATTAACAGCAGCAGCAGCCTAAATACTAGTTTTTTTAAAAAAAATTCTGCTAATTTATCATAATGATTGCATTATGGTGTAATGGAGCTAATGAAAAAATGTTTGTCTATTTGCATATTTCATTTTGGTTTACTTAAATATTAAAATCTATTCAGAAAACATTTTTAAATATTTTAAATTGTGAGTTTTATTATTTGAATCACCAATGTGTAGTTCTGCAGCATTATTTGAATAATGAACACATGTTTAATGGACTCATTTTCTGAGGATGGTTTATTGATTTTACCTTTTTACATCTCAGAAAAAATGCTAGGACTTGTAACCCAGCTTTTCTTGCACAAATCACTTTGCAAGTTGTTGTCTGGTATGTTACCTAGCCACTTGTACATCTGCTACTGAAACTGTACAATCAAATCCAACTGTAGTAGCTGAGATTTTCTGAGCTTTATGGACAAGATTAAAGCCTTTGACTGTGTGGGTCATGAGAAACTATGAGTTGTTCTGAAGGAAACGGAAGTACCTCCGAACTTGATTTTACTGGTGCCTAATCTATATTGTGGATAAGAAGCTACTATTAGGACTGAATATGGAAAGATAGAAAGGTGTCTTACAGGCAAAATTGTCAGATGAGTGCATTTTATCCCCTTTTCTATGCACAGTGCATACCTTGTGGAAAGCCGGACTTTGCCGGGAAGGAACATCAATAATTTAAGATATACAGATGACACCATCTTACTGGCAGAAAGCAGCAATGACTTGAAATGACTTTTGATGAAATTGAAAGAAGAAAGTGCTGAAGCAGGACTGCAGTTTTTTAGAGTATTTTTACCCCGCCTTTCTCCTTGGAAAAGGACCCAAGGCAGCTTACAGTAATGAGAGATAATATACAGTCCAATACAATTAAGACATGTTCAACTATTGAGAACAAAGAATTGAGGGACATCTTACGGCATTAATAGACAACTATTAAAGCTACAAGGTTATAAGTAGTTATAAACACAAAGTCTATGCGAACCTATAGATTCATATAAAAGACACCTAATGGTAGTTCATCATTCAGGGAAAGCTTGCCTGATGAGAATTGTCTTTGCCTGTTTCCGGAAGGACAGAAGAGAAGAGGCAGTCCTGGACTCCAGGGGGAAGGAGTTCCAGAGTCTGGGTGCAGCAGTCAAGAAGGCCCTTTTCATGGCTTCCACGAGACGTACCTGTGAGGGCCTCTCCTGATGGCCTTAACACCCAAGTCGGTTCATACTGTGATATTCGATCTTTGAGGTAGCTAGGATCCAGGTCATGCAGAGCTTTGTAGGTTAAGGTCAGCAACTTGAATTGTGCCCAATAGCTGGTTGGCAGCCAGTGAAACTGTTTTAATAGGGGTGTAATGTGATCTCTGTACCTTGCCCCAGTCAGCAGTCTGGCTGCTGCATTTTGGACCTGTTGTAGTTTCCTGAGACTTTTTATCAGTAGTCCTACATAGAGCACATTATAGTAGTCTAGCCGGGATGTCACTAGGGCATGTGTCATCGTGGCCAGAGCTGGTTTCTCAAGAAAGGGGTGTAACTTGTGTACTAGCCTTAATTGTGCAAAACCTGGGCATCCAAGCTCAAGGATGAGTCCAAGAGCACCCCCAAGCTGCATACCTGTTTTTTTCAATTGGAGGGTGACCCCATCCAGTACAGGTTGCATCCCTATCCCTTGTTCTCCCTTTCGACTGACTAGGAGCACCTCTGTCTTGTCTGGGTTTAGTTTCATTTTGTTCATTCTCATCCAGTTCATTATTGCAGCTAAACACTCATGTAAAGTTGAGATAGTAGTTGAACATGGAGAGGGCAGAAATCATGACTACAGAAAAAGCTGCTTAACTTTAATGTTGACAATGAAACAGTGAAAGATTCTGTGTATCTCGGTTCTAGAGCAAATCATACCTGAAATATCAAAATGATGAAACTGTGGCTGTTTTTCTTTGACTATTTCACGAGAAGGCAGGGTTCTCTGGAAAAGATAATAATGTTGGGAGAGAGCCGGGGGAAAAAGCCAAATACAAGATGGACTAACTCCCTAAAGGAAGCCACAAGCATGAATTTATGGGAGCTCAGCAGGGCAATTTACAGTAAATTTTCATGATGCTCATTCATAGACTTGCCATAAATTGGAAACAACTTAACGGCATATAATAACAGATTCTCTATTCCTCCTTTTGAGTATCTGTACAATCATTCATCTGCCAGCTTCAGGAAGACTTTGAAATATAACGCTATCATGTGCAGGAGCAACAGGCCCATCTCTGAGAAAGGGAAGCCAGGCCTGCTGCCTCTGAGGACGATGGTGCCAGAGGTGGTGGAGGAGGCTCCTTCAGCACCATATTTCAAATGAATCAAATTCAATGACAGTTTCCTTTACTTTCAGCATTGAAACATGCCCATACTGAATGGGAATACAATATTGTGGATGATTGTGCCCCTAGTCAGCTATAAACTTTAAGAGAAACAATTGGATGATCAGGAAAACAAGGCACACATCCTGAGTCAGAGTGCATGTTCATATTGTTTAATGGTGGATTAGATATTTATTATATGCTCTGCTAGCATCAGCACACAATGAAATAGGTGCTTATTGTATGCTGATTAGCTATACAGTTTAATTGCTAAACTTGCTAACCATAGTTCTGGGTTTCTCGCACATAAACTGTTATCTTGCTGCATTCAAAATAGTGATTTTAAAAGAATAAGAGATGCCTGTTCTCGTGCATGTGTGCTGAAGGAAGGGTACATGACTCAGTAATGCAAGGATGTTAGCAGTTTGAGCCTATTAATTCAAGGATACAAGTTGTCAGGAGAAGAATCTCTGAAAGTCCCAAGTGCCACTGTATGGATTCATAGCAGAATTGGGAAAGGAGTATGACAAGGCTGTATACTGTCACCTTCCCTATTTAACTTATATGCAGAGTACATCATGCAAAAGGCAGGACCTGATGAATCACAAGATGGAATTAAGATTGCTGGAAGAAATATCAACAACCTCAGATATGCAGATGATACTACTCTGATAGCAGAAAGTGAGGAGGAATTAAAGAACCTCTTAATGAGGGTGAAAGAGGAGAGTGAAAAAAATGGGCTGAAGCTCAACATAAAAAAACACTAAGATCATGGCCACCGATCCCATCACCTCCTGGCAAATAGAAGGGGAAGAAATGGAGGCAATGACAAAGTTTATTTTCTTGGGCTCCTTGATCACTGCAGATAGCAACTGCAGCAACGAAATTAAAAGACGTCTGCTTCTTGGGAGGAAAGCAATGGCAAGCCTAGGCAGCATCCTAAAGAGCAGAGACATCACTTTGACAACTAAGGTCCAGATAGTCAAAGCTATGGTTTTTCCAGTAGTGATGTATGGAAGTGAGAGTTGCACTGTAAAGAAGGCTGATCGCCGCAGAATCGATGCTTTTGAGCTGTGGTGCTGGAGGAGAGTCTTGAGAGTCCCCTGGAATGCAAGGAGATCAAAACTATCCATCCTGAAAGAAATCAACCCTGAATGTTCACTGGAAGGACAGATTTTGAAGCTGAGGCTCCAATACTTTGGCCACCTCATGAGGAGAGAGGAGTATGATGTCACCCTTTTCACAGACTGAGTATTCAAAGGCACAACCGGGTTTATTTCGACATCCCACTGCTGTGCCACCAAATTGTGACGACACCTCCCTTTTACACGTGTAATTGTGATGGAAATGGTAATGCTGTCACCTTTTATTCACTTGGTAATGCTGCCACCTTTTAAAATCGTCGCCTCATGAATTGGGATAGACTCAGATGTATAATATAAAAATAATAACAAAGTTTATTTAGAAAATAATAAATATAACAATATCTGAGGATGGTATGCATTGCCTTTAACATATAATAGATTTCATCAACTCTTCCAGCCCCCCCTGTCTTTAATAACTAGTAAACAGTATAACCTTCACTGCCTGACAGAACTCTCACAGAGCAGTGCTCTCTCCCAGCACTCACTCTCAAAACCTTCAACTTAACTCAACTCTTCTGAACTACCTCAACTAACTAGGCTCCACCCTTTTTATATCATACCATTCCCCGCCCTCCTGCTGGGATTGGCTGATGATTTGTATATTCATTACTCCTATTTCCAGGGTTTTGTCAGAATACCTCCCCCCTTATAAATAAATTTTAAGGGAGTAAACTTACCTCGGTTTGCTCACTTAAAATTCTCTTCTGGAGCCTATTTAACTAATTCATACATCCTTCTGTTTATCTGCTTCAATTCTGCATATCTATAAACGGTTTTATAACATGTTCAACCTTATTAGTATATAATATCATTAAATGCAATAATTCTTTCTATATCATTACATTTTAAATTGACTATACTCTTATAATATTGGTTAACATCATAACTTCAAATACCTGTAAAGACCTTATTGATCATACTAGAATCAATCTATGTTAAGATGCATAAATACATATATTTGGTTTACATTTTAAGCTATTTTACTTATCAATATACATACAATTTTTATCCTTAACTTATATTCTAAATATCACATAAACATTTTGATTTATAGTAAGCTCTAATTATATATTACCTTGCATTTTTCATTTACAGTTAACTTACATTAAGTTATGGTTTTCACATTTTATGACATTACATTTTCATACTTTTTTAAACAACACCTTCCTCTTACATCAGCAATAAAATAACAATATTACATTATTATTATTTAACCATGGTCCATGTAATCAATGTCTTCCGCCACTTGCTGCAACGGCTGGATGATGATACGCCACGGGTGATCACTTCCTCTGGCACATAAATTCAAAGTCCAGTTCACAGTAAATTGATGCCATTTTTCCTTGGGTTCATGGAATGTGGGATTCAACACTTTGACACCACTCCTGGTACAGTTCATTAGAGTCCCCTCAAATGCAGCTTGATATTCAAGCGACCACTGTATGACATACAGGTGCTTCGTTTTTGTCAGTTCAGTCAGTGGTGTTGCAATGGTGCTCAAATGTGGACTAACCCTCCTGTGATATACCACAAGTCCAAAAAAAGATCTCACCTTCTTTTTGTTGGTCTCTCTTGGCCACAAGTTGATCACGTCGATCTTCCTCTGCAGGGGGTCGATCACGCCTCGTCCCACGACGTGTCTCAGGTAGTTGACTTCTGGATTTCCTAGTCGCCAGTTGGATGCTCTTTTTGTCCTCTTGTCCTCTCGGATCTGCTGAAGCACAATGTTCACAGGCTGTAGTTGTTTTCCCAGGTGTCTTTTGCAACCACCGAATCAGGTCTGTCATTAGCATCCTTCACTTCCAAGTAGGGTTGCTTCTTTATACGGTTTTCTATTTGCTTTTCAGGTCCCTCCAGCTTTTAAAATTCATTAGCCATCTTATTCTCTTCTTGTATTGTTTGTTCCTTGCCCAGTGACACTTTGTTCCCATCCAGACGAAGTTCTCATTATTTAATATTTCTTTTTCAAGCTCTGCTTTCATTGATGTAAGTTGCTGTAAGCAATCTTCTTTACTTTCTGATGCACCAGACAATTGCATTTCCAAATTACATATTTCCTTTTCTTTAATGTTTTCCACTGCAATAATTCCTTCTAGTTCTGCTGATTTCTTCTGGAGTTTGAAAACAAATGTATCAGATTCATTCTTCCTTTCCTCCAGTCCCTTTTCTTCATCTCTAAACGTGCTTTCAAAGGTGAAATTTCATTTTGGAGTTCACCAATAACAGATGCCTGCTGAATTTTAGCTTCTTTCAACTCTTCTGCTGGTTCTTCATTTTGTTCTTTTCCAAGCTGTGCTAATTTTTCTTCCTCTTTTAATTTAAAATATTTTTCCAGTCTGGAGTTCTCTGCTGGTACACAACGTTCTTCACAAGCTTGTATCATTCTCTCCTCTATTATGAACTTTTCAGAGAGTTCAGGACTTAAAGGGTGTGTATTCGATTCCATTAAATCAAAACATCCCTTCAAACTGTCATCTTGCCTTTGTTCTAGACTAAAGTCTGTCGTTAGCCCTTTTATGTCGGCTAAATTAGCTTCTTCTACCATTTCAGACTGCTGAGTTTCCCTCTCAAGTTCTCCTACTGACATTTGATTGTAACTGTGTTGTTTTCACTGTTTGGTTCAGCTTGGTGTGTCTGAGCTCGTGTTACTACAAAAGCACTCTGCACATGCTCTAAGACATCTATTCCAATTAAACAGGCACTTGGGATTTGATCCGAAATTCCTACATCCAAGGTTCCTTCCCACTCTCTAATCTGTAGTTTCATTCTGGCCATAGGCAATTCTACCTTAGAAGCTCCTATTCCTTTCACATTTAAAGTTTTCCCTGGGTTTAAATCTTCAGGCTTCAAAATGTCCTTGTATACTAAGGTTACTCTGGAGCTAGTATCAATCAAACCCAAATGAGTTTTGCCATTTATGTTTACTGACTCTCCAGAGGTTGCTAGTAATGTCTCATCAGTGTCTATAACAAAACAATGAACTATCTCTGCCAAGGGAAGTTCTGTCTCTTCCTCACTTTCACCTTCCGATTCTGACTTTTCCACTTCTTTCGGCTTGGGAGTTCCCTCATGACTCTTTCGAATATGAAACACCCTTTTCTCAACTTTGTCTTGTTTATTCTTTAATTTATGGCAGAATTGTCTTGTGCAGCCCTCTTCTAAACATTCCCTGCACGTTGATTTCTACTTGTTTTCAGGGCTCCCTTTCTTAAATTGTCCTTCCCTTCCCTCAGACTTTGGGGACTGGGATCCAACCATTTCCCCTTGTCTTTCTTTATTCTGAGGGGATTTAGCATTCCTAGAATCACTTTGGAAGGGTTTTCTTTGATAGTCCCTATTTCTAGGGGTCACTTCTGCAAATCTAGAGTCTCGGATTATATTAATTTCATCCGCAATTTTCTCACCTTCAATCGTGTTCTGTGGCTTTTTATCTTTCCTTAGGAATCTGATCTCAGGCTTTTTGTTTTTTGAAATATCACAATCCCTTTTCTTGGAATGAGCTGACAGCTCAATTTCCTTTAACTTTTTTTCATATTCCAGCTGTAAATGTAATTTCAGCTGTTTATATCTCTTTAATTTCTAGATCTCTTAATCCAAATTTTAATTGTTGTAATTTATCCCCAGTTCCAACCGCCATTGTTCAAAACTTTGATCCCTATCAGGTTCTGCATCTCTGGGTGAAATTGGTGTTTCCTCAGACACAATGGCTACAGCCCCCTCAACTGCTATTCCCCTCTTTGCTTTCTTAGATTTTGCTTTTGGAACTGACATGAAATCAAAATCTTTTTATTTATGTGGTGTATATATTATTTCTTTCTTAAGAAAAGGTTAAGACTGGGTCACAGCTATTTCGATGGCAACCGTAAAAAAATTTACCTCAGCTCCCAGCTTTTGCTTATTTCAGTTACTGTAACTGCTCAAGCTTGGCACAGTGCCCACACTTCAAACTCTTTCTTTATTTAAAATATTATTTCAGTGTTTAAAGCACACAGATTTAGAGATGTTTCTTCTGCTTTTACACTATAACTTTTATCTGACTCCCACAATCTCACATAAGGGATTACAGTCAGGCACTCCTGCTCTACAGAACTTTTGTCAGCTTTAAACCTCCTCAGGTCTCTTCAGTTTCTGAGGTAAATTTTCTGCCCCCACAGACCTTTTACTTTGGAAATTTCTTTCTGTTAACACCCACGGTGATATTTCCAACCTTTACCAAAGCCACCCTAAATTCAAGGGCAAACGCTTTGGGTCTTTCAACCCCAAAGGAAATTTGTCTCAGCACCTTTTAATTTTCAGGCTGCTGGACAGCACAGAGTTCCTTGACTCTCAGGCAGTTTCCCCAAACAAACCACTGTAGATTTCAGTCAGTCCTTTCAGATTTTCTCTTCCAGGTGTCCTATAATTTGTCAAGCCAGACTCCTTTTCCTTTTGGAGTCCTGGCCTCCAGACACTAACAGGCCCACCAAAGAAAATCAGAAAGCACTACAGGGTTTTAAGTCTGAATTCCTCTCTCACACACAGGGCTTCCCAAGAACTGAAATTAGCTTCACCTAATTCTCAGTCCTAACCCCCTTTCAGAGGAACTTCCACAGACTACCAACAACACTTGAGGGCTAACTTTTACTAAAGGCATCTTTTTAAACTTCAAGTTTCAATTTCTTCACAGGGTAGAGCCTAAATATTTTGAGCTGGTGACTTTTTCCCTAAGGCAAACTGGATGTATTCAAAATCCGACCGCTGCCCACCAAATTGTAACATCACCCCTTTCACAGACTGAGTATTCAAAGGCACAACCGGGTTTATTTCAACATCCCACTGCTGTGCCACCAAAGTGTGCCAACACCTCCCTTTTACACGTGTAATTGTGATGGAAATGGTAATGCTGCCACCTTTTAAAATCGTCGCCTCATGAATTGGGACAGACTCAGATGTATAATATAAAAATAATAACAAAGTTTATTTAGAAAATAATAAATATAACAATATCTGAGGATGGTATGTGTTGCCTTTAACATATAATAGATTTCATCAACTCTTCCAGCCCCCCTGTCTTTAATAACTAGTAAACAGTTTAGCCCTCACTGCCTGACAGAAGTCCAACAGAGCACTGCTCTATCCCAGCACACACACTCAAAACCTCAACTTAACTCAACTCTTCTGAACTGCCTCAACTGACTAGGCTCCACCCTTTTTATATCATACCATTCCCCGCCCTCCTGCTGGGATTGGCTGATGATTTGTATATTCATTACTCCTGTTTCTAGAGTTTTGTCACAAGGAGTCATTAGAAAAGTCCCTGATGTTGGGAAAGATCGAAGGCAAAAGGAAAAGAGGTTGGCAGAGAATTGAGATGGTTGGACCGTGTCATTGATGCAACCAATATGGATTTGACCAAACTCCAGGAGGCAGTGGAAGATAGGAAGGCCTGGTGAGCTCTGGTCCATGGGGTTACAAAGAGTCGGACCTGACTGAACGACTGAACAACAACAACAACAACTAGTGTAGACTTTAAAAGATTCCAAGTAAATTAATGTGAATGCACTTTTTAGTGATCACAATGAAAAAAAGGAAAATATATCATCATTCGGGTGCTATATTGACTCATAACTTTTTTAGGATGATTGTGCTTGTGTATGGATTAATCTGCCCAGAATAGAAAATAAGCATATTTTAAAAAATATCTTTCAAATGTCCTTTAGTACAGTTTATAAGACTAGGTTGGTAGATTACAGTTAGCAAATCCATGGTAAATATATTATAATACTGTTTTTACCTAACATTTATCTGTTTTTCAAAAACCGAATGAACTGTTTTTATGCACTGAACAAATCAGTTATGAAGAACAAACTGACATTGCAAAATGAATAAATCAAAATTAAGCCTAGTAGTTTATTGAATCTAAATTTTGCCTGGTCGGCCCAAGAGTTATATACAGTATAAGCAATCCATCTTGTGTTGATAATGGAGGATCTCGAAACCCACCTAATGTTTGCATTATTAAATTTCAGTCTAATGAGCTTTGCTAATACATATTGAAGATGGTTATAAGGGGAGGAATGTGAATATGAGCAGGATAATTCAGAAGAAACATAAGTAGAACGTTTTACATGACTCAAGGGGTATAGCTACAATTACACATGTAACCAAAATTGAATTTAAATGGAATTTCTATTATCCTTACCCTGCTTCTAGGGAGAATAAAGTGTAAATGAAGTAAAAGTCCTTACAGTTACCAGTGGTTTGTTTTTATTATCTAATTTAATAGATTCTTGTAAAGATATTGCTGGCAGAAAAGTTTTAATATTTCATGACGTTAAATGTAGTCTGAGTGTGTCTAAAAGCTTGTAAATGGAAACAGATGTCTCTGTAATTGCTTCTATCATTTCAGAACATCAGTATTTAAGCTGTATATTTCAAGATGATATAGGTGCTGACTGCAACAAGACAGATTTCAAAGTTGTGCTCATGTGGCATTCATGTTTCACACTTACTATATCAATTGAATATTCATATAACATGCATTGGTGCAGCAAGCTAGCATAGAAAAGAACGAACTGTTGTCTGTATTATGTGTATAATGGATTTATTATGAAATAAAAGCTAGTATAAATTCTTGACTACCCACATTTTGGTTCTTTTGACAAGACAACACTTTTATAAAACTTAATATTTCATTAACTATAATGCTATTATAGACTTATTCTAAGTTCACTCATCAAGCAGTGAGATGGTAATAAAAGAGAATAGCCCCTTTGAGACATTAATGCTTTGGAATAAATGATGTGCTAGAACAGAAATTTAATTAATTTACAGAGTATATTGATAGTCCCTTGTTACTGTGCTGTATATTTTTAATCTTCTTTTAACATCTGTAGTAAAGTGTTTAAAGCCCCTGTAGTTGAGCTTGTAGATAATTAAGTAATAAGGGAAGATGTTTCTAAAGGGAGAAAGATTCCTCTTGGAAGATTTTGTCATAAT
>JAHTLZ010000379.1:44272087-44305550 GCA_023846285.1 Phrynocephalus versicolor
GCAGTTAAAACACCAAGTTTTCTGCTCTTAAGTCGAATTGCTCTTAAGTCAAGCTGCTCTTAAGTTGGGGTACCACTGTACATGGATTCCTTGTGTCCTCCAGTGGGGGTAGAGGAATGAAATAGTACAAAGTACCAGTACTATTTTGTTATTTTGGTGTGTCCCCCCCAGTGCAGGTACTGCTTAAACATGCCCTGCTTCCCCACCACCACCACTGGTTGCAGTCCTGGAGATGAGGACATAAGACAAGGACTCTTGGATCAGATCAGTGGTCTGTTTAGCCTAGTATTATATTCACCTAGTGGGAAACACTGTGTTTGTGAGAAACTCAGAAGCACCTTCCAGTTCCCCATGAATATTAGTTTTCCATCAAACTGGAATACAGTCTTGTATAATCACGATGATTGGTAGCCATTGTTAGCTTTATACTGATTTAATTTGTCTAATGCTTTAAGTCTTCCAGATTGATGGTCATCATGGTATCCTGGTAGAGAAAATTCCGCAGTTGAACAATGCACTGTGTGCCCTGCAAAGGCAGGGCAAAAATATTCTAAAATTAATAAATACAATTAAGCTCAGCTGAATGATCCTGGATTCTAATATTATGAGAGTGCAAGAAAATGTTTACTTACATAATATTGTCCACCTTGGTTATGTCATCTCTTATTAGCCTTTTTATCTAAGCTCTAGTGTCCCAAATCATGTAACTCTTTTTTCATCTATTACTTCTGTTTAACATCAACTGTTTTTCCATTGTTGGCTCTTACAACCACTAGCGTTTTTGTTCACAACTGCCACATGGCACTGACTGCTGCAGCGTTCTATTACAACTGCATTTGGGAGCTGACTACTGTTGAGTTTCATCATGCCACCATTTTGCTTAACTTGCTGCTAGTTTTGCTTACTGCCTCATCTTTGTCAGTGTTGGAGGACTAATACCTCCTTAAAAATCCTTGATCCAGCTGGCCTGGCTGGTAGTACCTTGTAAGGGCCCCGTCCCAGGGGTACAGGAGAAGATGGTCAATGGTTTTGAAGGCAGGAGAGGGCTTTATGCCCCAATGGCATATAAAATGGATGAAGCATCTTCTAGGAGAAGGAAAACTCTGGTTTTAATCCTCCACTACCTTGTGGCTATGTCCATTTCTGGAAAAGGCTTCAGGAGTTAACCTTGAGGCAAAATCCGGAGCCGGAGTCCCAGAGGCAGTTCTGTACATTCATGTTCTGGTAACTCCTGCAACACAGCTGGAACTAATTGTATCAGCTCTGCTGTTCCATTAAACTATTCCAGCGACAAGGAGAGGGGATTTTTTGCTGCTTGGGTAACAGTTTTAACCTCCATATTAATCTACCCAGACCTTGTGCTCTGAAGAGGTCACGTCAGCTTTGCATGCAATGTGGAAACGGCACGGCTTCTGTAAAGAACATGATACCATAGTCTCTCAAGACTGAAGGATGCCTATATAGTGTCCCAAGTACAGGAAGATGCTTCATACCTTTAACAATGTTGACTGCCTCTTTCCATAATAGCTTCCAAGCCTTCCCTTCCTGAATGGCACAGTGCTGGCTTGATGCAGACTGGATAAACAAAAAGCCTTCTGCTTGAGTTAGTGTACTGTGAGTTAGGTAGAGCCACAAGCTGCTGTGTAGATTTGTGGAGCAGACTTTCATTAAAGATCTATAGAGTTTCAATATATGTTTCTCTCATTCCTTAAAATCATTTTAAAATGACCATTCATTTGCTTTTGGAAGGAAGGTGTTACAGAAAATATTGTTACCATTGTTCGAGAGAGCTCATCCTGGAATTTTGTCTAGTCTGGAAATAACGTCTTTTTCCTATGGAGAAATCTATTTAGAGTCCTTCCTGACGCACAAGCAGAAGAAAATGTTTTTAAAATTCCCTTTTGAAATAATAAACAATGATAATTCAGATAAAGAAATATTTCTTTAAAGAAAATGGTTAAAATTCCACAAAATATCTGCTGAACAGAATATGGGTTCTATATCTGGTAATTTAGCCCATATACACATATATTTTATTACTGGAAATCTATCTGTCCTCTGTAACACATTGTGAAATCATACACTTGGATAGAAGCTACCAAATTACTTCTGTCAGAAATGCAGTTTACTGTAGTTGAAGAGGCAAGGTCCATTTAAAAATGCAATTTTATCAAAAATATTAATTAAGAAACTAATCACCATTTTATTTATTTTTAGCTAAAGCTGATGAAGCATTAAAAGCTAAAGAGAGAAGTGAAGAAGAAGCAAAAAAGAAAAAGGAGGAAGGTAAATAATCTATGTTTCCAAGTTAGCTATCTGTACTAAATGTTAGGATTTATTTTATTTGTCTTCTTGTGCTATTTCAAGATTGTTATAGTATTTCTAATGAAATGTGTGTTCTATGTTGCTCAGTCGAAACTGGCTGATTGTGACCCTAATAGGGCTTTCAAGATAAAGGAGATATTGAAGGAGTGGTTTTACCAGTTCTACTTCCTCAGTCAATTTCCATGGCTGAGTGGGGATTCAGACCTTGTTCTCCTGAGTCCTAGTCCATCACTGTATCCACTCACTACATGGAACATTTAAACATGGTAACACTTGGAGTCAGCAAACTGAAGTGGATTAGAATAAGTCATTATTATTCAGCTAATACCAGAATGTTTAGCTCTGGGTGGGTGGGGGGACTCAGAAAAAATGTGTAGCTTTAAAAGTAAAACAAGACATAGCGTATTTATTGAAAGGCCGCAGTGCAAAGTCTGTTCCACTGTCAGTCAGATTTTATGGGAACCCTGCCCACATAATTCTCATTCAAGTTGATGTGTCAGCTACAGATACAGAAGAAGTTAACAGCTTTTATGCAGGTATCCAAGTAGAGATTGACTGTGCAAAACAAGAAGTGCCAATAATCAGGGAGGGACTGGAATGTGAATGTAAAACATACATCAGAACCAAGCATCATCAGAGAATATAAGGATTGCATTACTACGCCCAACTGACTAGAAAATCAGAAGATATTTAGACTGAAATAGGGATCTTATCAAAGAAACGTGAACAAATATTATTGTAGTCAAAAGAAAAACCTAATTGGATGACTGGGAAAACACTTAAAATTGTTAGCAGCAAACAAGAAGCAAAACTAATAGGTAAAAGATGAAGTACAGTAAACCCCTACCTATCGCGGGGGTTAGGGACTCGACCTGACCCGCAATAATTGAAAACCCGCAATATGCGGATGCTGGGTTGGGCTGGGACTGGGCGGGCTCTCTGGGGGTCTTGTACTTACCCCAGGCCTTGCGCCGCCCCAAACGGGCCTGCAAGGGCTTCCTGGGCCCCCGGAGGCCTGAAAATTGCTTTCTAGTGATCCCGAGGTCACTTCTGGTTTACCAGAGTTCACTTCCGGATTGCGGGGAAGCACTTTTGGGTCCTCCGACAGGCCTGGGAAGGCCTTTCCTCCTTATCCCAGGGGCCCTTTTTTCATATACTGTGGACCCGTAATATACCAGTACCGCAGTATATGAACCGCAAAAGGGTGGGGGACAGCTGTATCACAATCCTATAACTCTTCAGGGACAGGGATGTAGGGACAAAGAAAACAATTGTAATGATATCTGCATAGAAAAAAGAAAAAGAAAACAATAACAGGGGAGGAAAAGCAAGATCCCTGAGATCCAAGAAATCAAAGGAAAATTTAGGGTGCTGAATGATCAACAGAGAAATAGGTTAACTGACCAGAATAAAATAAAGAGAAGATGGAAGCAGTATATTTAAAATTGATATAGTATAAACGGCAGAGAAGACAGCCCCCCCCCACCACCAAAAAAAGAATCCTTTGATGAAGAACATGTAGTTTCAGAAAGTGAAATGGAAACTGCTGACAAAGTTCATGGAAAAAATAAATCTGTAGGAATAAATGGAATACCATTCAACAGTGTTTTTCTCAACTTCAGAAATGGAATGTATCAAAATCCTAACAAGGATGTACTCACAAATATGAACAAAACAATGGCCCATACATTGGAAATATTCACTTGACATTTCAGCTCCAAGGAGATGCCAATGATTGCAGCAACTAGTGAACCATCAGGGCGATGCTGCATGGAAGAAAAATAATGTTCATGATTTTAAAATAATGAGTTTTATTCATTGGAGCATGAAATGCCCGATGTCCAAGCTAGTTTCAGAAAATAAAGAGGCACTAGAGATTATATTTCAGATACAGTAATGCCTTGAATTACGAATGCCTTGAAAAACGAAAAACATGAATTATGAAATGAAATCTGCCAGTATAGGGAAATTTCCAATTAGAAAAAAAGGCAGGGGTTTTTTTTAATTAAGGGTATTCACAGGGGAAGCCTATCCCAACTCATCACTCAGGGGAAGAGCTTTCCCCCCCTTTGCTGGGCTAGCGTAAAACCCCCCAGCAGAGCTGTCAAAATCACCTGGCTGTCGGCCATGATTTTGACAGTTCAGCAACCACAGTGCTTTTTCCTTCAGCGGGTGCTGGAAAGCAGGACATCTGCCAGCGGAGGATCGGGTGGGTGGTGAACTTGCCACCCTCCTCTGGCTGAGAACGGGACAGCCAACATCGGGTCTGCATTCACCACTCTTCCTATCCACTTTATTTCTTTGATTTATATACCACCCATCTGGCAGCTAAGGCCATTCTACAATAATCACATACATCACATTATACATTAAAAACAGAAGAATAAAATAATATGACTTGAATTAAAAAAAATAACAAGACTACCATTCAACAAATGTACTCAGCAGCTCCTTCTGAGGCAAATGAGTAGGGTAGGCAGAATTTAGGGGATGAAGACATTCTGCAAGCTGTTTAGATCCTAAACAATTTAGGGCCTTGTATGTCAATGAAGCTGTCATGGAAATCGACAGGTAGCCAGTATAAGGCAGTTAGAGTGGGAAGACTATGTTGGAATCTGTTTAGTCCACTCAGTAATCTGGCCACCACCTTCTGGACCCGCTGTAGCATCCATATCTGCTTCATGGGTAGCCCCACATAGAGAGCATTACAGTAGTCTAATCTTGAGTCTACTAGCACATGGACCAGCATGGTAAGGTAGGGACACAGTTATACAATCCTCCTAAGGTAGAAGTAGGCGGAGTGGACCACTTACGCTATCTGAGATTCCATTGATAGGTCTGGGTCCAGCAATATGCCCAAACTGTGCACCTCATCCTTAGTGGAGAGAGTAGCCCTTTCAGACAAAAGGGAGGTGTGCAAAACACAGACACTGGGAGCATCCACATGCAGGACCTCTGGCTTGCCCAGGTTCAGCCTCAGTCTATTGATTATCATCCATTCCAGCATGGCGTCCAGGCAACATTCAAGGGATAGGAAAGCTTTCACTGCAGAAGAATTGAAGGAGAAAAAGGGCTGTGTGTCATTAGTGATTACACAAAACCCCATAATTCTTGATGACCTCTCTCAAGGGCCTCATGTTAAAAGCAATGGAGATATGATTGGCCCCTGGCTCTGTCTTGGCTCTGTAAGGATCAGAGCCAGGACAGAGGCAGGCCATCGATCCCCAACGCCAACAGCCTCCCCAAGAGTTTACTGAGGTCAACGGTATCAAAGGGGCTGAAAAATCAAGGAGAACTAACAAGGACATTTCCCTCCCCATCAACCTCTCTCGGAAAGTTATTTTGCAGAGAAACTAATGCTGTCTCCATGCCATGACACGGCTTGAACCCTGACTGGAATGGATCAAGAGCATTGGTCTCATCCAAAAGTGCCACCACCCTCTCCACTAGCTGACTTTTTTATTATTTATTTATTTTAGAGTATTTTTAACCTTCTTTTCTCCTTGGAAAAGGACCCAAGGTGGCTTACAGTAATGAGGGATAATATACAGTCCAGTACAAGTTCAAGTACAGTATTTGAGAACAAGAAATTGAGGGACATTTTACAGCATTAATAGACAACATTACATTAAAGCAACATGGTTATAAGTAGTCATAAACACAAAGTCTATGTGAACCCATAGATTCATATAAAATACACATGGTAGTCCATCATTCAGGGAAAGCTTGCCTGAAGAGAAAGGTCTTTGCCTGTTTACGGAAGGAGAACAGAGATGAGGCAGTCCTGGCCTCTAGTGGGAGGGAGTTCCAGAGTCTGGGTGCAGCAGTCGAGAAGGCCCTTTCATCGATGCCCATGAAAGAATAGAACATTGGCAACAGGTCTGTACTTGTTGATGTCATCTGCTACCAAGTTCGTTTTTTAATGAATGGACTTAATGAGTATTTTCTTAAGGGCTTAGGGAACCAGGTCCTCAAGGAATGATGCATTAATGATGGAAGTGGCCCATTCCATCATTATTGGCCTGGCTACCTTTATAAGCTAGGCCAGGCAAGGATCTAGGGAGTTGTGGCAGCTCTGCAGAGATCAAGCACCTTGTCAACCTCAGATTATACAGGCTGAAATTGGAATAGTGTCACCGAGTAAGACAGCACAGTGGATGTCTTGTTTTGATCTACTGAAACTGAATGCTGAACAGTGCCTTGGCAGATTGCCTCCACCTTGCTTTTAAAAAATGCTGCAGATTGGTCACAGGTGATGCTACTGGGAGGCCTATCACTGTGACCAATTCTTGACCAATCACAAACTAGGTTATATAATTCAACCTGGTGTTTTTGGGCTACACTTATCCAGTTGGCATAATGTGACCTTCTCATGGCCTTCACCTTGGCTAAATAGACGTTAGCAACATTTTTTGCAGCATTTAAATTAAACTGTGTTGGAGCCTGCCTCCATATGCTTTCTAGTCTTCTCCTATTTGCTTCATCGCCCACAGTTGGTGAGTGTATCAGGGTGCTAGCTGGTCTCAGCAATGGAGAGAGTGTTTGGGTGTTTTCATTCAATCTTGTCTCTGTAATACAAGGCAAGTCAGCATGCTCATCCAGGATCAATCCCTGAATAGTTGTTGTTTCCCCATTTACCAGCAGTGTGAATGTGCATGTTCAAAGACTACTCCCCATGGCTAAAATATTTGCACAATAGACACAAAATGGGAAATTGACATAAGGATTAATAGAAAACTCTGAAAATGAAATCCATAGCTCATGTACCTGTACCTCTTAATAGCAACCAACATTTCTGTAAATTTGGTAGTGCATATTGGCACCAACAGCATGGGGAAATGTAGCCATGAGGTCCTGGAGGCCAAATTTAGGTTGCTAGGAAGGAAGATCAAAGCCAGGACCTCAAAGGTAGCATTCTCAGAAGTGCTACCTGTTCCACATGCAGGGCCAGCCAGGCAGGGATCCATCTTGGGACCGGTGCTCTTCATCCTGTTCATAAATGACCTGTAGACCAGGATAAGCAGTGAGGTGGCCAGGTTTGCAGATGACACAAAATTTTTCCAGATGATGAAGACCAGAAGAAATTGCAAACATCTCTCGAACTTCAAATTCAGAGAATGGGCAGCAAAATGGCACATGTGATTCAATGTAAGAAAATGTTGTAAAACTTCAAAAATTAACTTAACAGCTAATGGGTTTTGAACTCTTCATGATGTATCAGGAAAGATATCTTGGTATTCTGGTAGACAGATCAATGGTGGTTCTATGCTGGCTAATGATCCATGCTCGGGATCATTAACGAGGGGGCTGAAAATAAAACAGCCAACATTATAACAACTTTGTACAAAAAGGCTGTATCTCAAAAAGGTAAGAGTAGAACTAGAAATGGTGCATTTTAGAATGACTAAAATGATTACTGGGCAGGGAAACTCATTTCCCTTTCAGGCAATACCAAAACCATCATCCATTCAAATTGAGGGTTGGGAGAGTGAGAACAGAAAAAAGAAAATATTTCTTTACCCAGCACGTTGTTGGTCTGTGGAACTCCATGCTGCAGGATGTGGTGATGGCATCTGGCCATTATGCCTTTAAAGGAGGATTGGACTGATTTCTGAAGGAAAAGTCCATCACAACTTATATACCACGAAGGGGATACGTGTTATATACAGGCTTAAAGGGAGGGTACCTCAAAATGACAGATGCAGGGGAGTGGCATCAGAAGACATCTAGTTGTCTCATGTGCTCCCAGAGATACACATAGTTGGTCTAGATGGGCCCTTGCCCTGATCCAGCAGGGCTGTTTTTATGTTCTTATAGGACAGATTGTTGAGTTGTGTGTATTTTGGTACTTTATCACTCTTGCTTCATGAGAAGGCTTCCAGGCAAGAAGTGTTCCATAATTGCAGAATTCAGGATTCATTATATTGTTTTTTTTTCATTTTTATTTATTTTCTACACTAAATTACATAAAACAAATACAGTATATTGCTTTTTTTTCCTGTCATGCTACCACTTCAGTCACCGTTTTTCCCATCATTTGATCCCAATATAATTAATATCTATAATTTTTTTTAAACCAGATAGAATTATGTTGGCAAAATCTTCTGAGATGTTCTCCCAATCCAATGTTTTCATAGCTCACAAGTAATAGTTTCTGCCACTTAGTTTCCAAATGAGAGAGGTACAGAGGAGAGTAACTTAGACTAGATTGAAGCCAAAGCCCCAAGGAACAGTCTTCAAGTGTTGTTTTCAAAACATGCGGTTACTCCAAGGTCAAATAATGTTTTTTTAAAACATCACACATTATATTTATCTGTGCATACATAGTTGTCCTAGTACTTACTATTTATAAACTATCTGGAATAGAGGCTGAACACAGTCTGAAAAGCTTGGGTTCAGTTAGGTATGAGATTGTGCTCTCTGTGGCAACAGAAATAAGGGTATGCATGAGCAGACTGCTTTTCTGCCTGTAGTCATACCGATCTCCTCTCTCAAGTTTTCCTGTTCCTCATATATTTCAGGTAAGACGAGCTAAACTGTGCCTTTGGATGACTGAGGTTTGCTCTAACTAGGTATCTACATTGGCAATTGAATGACACAATATTCTGAACTTTTCTAATGGTGCATTGCAAAACTGAAAATATAAAACATAATTAGCCTCACAGATTTTAAACTAATACTTTTGTTTTATTTTTATGATCTTAAGTAGAGGTGATTGTACTTGTTCAAATTTCATAAACTTTTCAGTTTAATGATCTGTTCAAAATGGTTTAAACTTTTTTCCTTTAAACTTCAAAGCTCACTGGGCACTCATTACATCAGAAGGATTTTTTTCTTTTATGTTAATCATCTAATTATGTTATCATTATACACTGTGTATATGTATTCTAATAGGCATGTATGCTTCTCAAATTTAGCCGTGTCCAGAGTGTGAAAGGATAAAGCTACTAAAGCTAGTGCCACATCTGGGCCAGTGCCTCTACTCTTGAAATAGCTAGTAAGTGAACACAAGAGTGTCTCTGCTACCTAAGTAACTATACTGTATCATGCTTTCAAGGCATCAGAAGAAACTTTTTGTAGTTTTTACTTTGACTTGAAGCTAAATTGGCCTTTTAAAGGCATTTAAAAGGGCATTGTGTGAAAGGAACACTTGGTAACTCGAATGTGCTTTCCAGACATCCTAACTTCAAAGTGCAATGCAGCTTCCTCTAACTTAACCTGCCAACTCAATAATACTCAGCTGGTGATTAAGCACTTTCAAGCATGGTTGCTTTCATGTTAGATGTCATCAGAAGTATATTAAGATCCCAGTGTAATTTGTGTGATGCAAAAGAGATCTTCTTTGTTGAATCTTTATGAAGTTTGAGCCCTATTAACTGAAAAACAGAAGATATAATTCCAAACTTCTTCTAAACCGCTTAACTTGAGGAACAAACTACATTGGCCATGAGAAATATGAGATTTAGATTGGGCAGGAAATACTAAAACAGTGGTTCCCAACCTGGAGGGTGGGACTCTTTTGGGGGTCGAACAACCATTTCATAGGGGTTGCCATGAGCCAGTGAAGACAAAGGCACAAACGGCTTGGGTCTGGAGGGGGAGGGGGAGGAAGGGGGGAAAGAGAGTTACAGCTTGATAGGTTGGAGGGGATGTCAGTCAATGGCACCAGAGACTGCGATTGGCTGATGGTGTCTATAGACTAGAAGGAAATTCTCTATGGCATCTGCAGCAGTCGGCTGCCAATGGTGGCTTGTGGCCTCTTCCAAGCAGGGCAAGGATCACCACAACATGAGGAACTGTATTAAAGGGTCACGGCGTTAGGAAGGTTGAAAGCCACTGTACCAAATGATTATTATTTCCCTGGTTCTTTTCAATCAGTCATTCATTATCATTCTCTCCCACCATATTACCCGCTCACCTACCTACACATGCTGTCAGCCTAATGAGGAAACTGAGGTACTGTACTTTATTCCCTCCCACCGCCACCTCAACCTTTAGTTTAATGACATCTTTAAGGTTTTGGTTTTCCATCAGGGGAAATGATTCAAGGGATAAGGTGAAAGACCTTGATGGCTGTTGTACTTAGTTGTTTCTACCCTTTGCGGAGCTTCAGTGAAAGTTTTAGTGTTGAGGTGACGGGCACTGAGGGAAAGGTGTATGTAGCCTAGGATTCTGAGCTATAAAGATGGGGCCAGGGGAATGATAAAGATGACACAGAGGACCTATTCAACTGTTCTGTTATAGGATTTTGGTGGAATAAAAAGAAAGCCCTGGTAGCTGGAGTAACATGTTTTGAAAAACTAACAGCCTTCTGGCATGAATAAAAATGTTTCATGTTAAGTCAGACTGTTGGCCCGTGTAAGAAAACCTAGTCCCTGAAGCAGGTATCAGAGGATTACTAGGTGAAGATCTTCTGCCACACTCCCAAGAACACCACCCTTGAACCCCAGGCTAATTAAGACCCTGGAGGATGCATGTCTGAGTGCCAGTGGGACTCTTTCTTAACCTAGCTTCAAACCTCTTTTACTTTCCAAGACGGAAGATTAACTTTGTTGTGCACTTTGAGACTGCACATCAACCTTATAAGGTAGGAAAGTTCTCAGTCACAGTGACTCACTAACTTTACATGGAAGAATAGTTTATGATTCCATTCAGAAAAAGCAAAAATTAGAATAAACTACTACTTTTGTTGTAGCTGTAAGTTAACTGCTGAGAGAAAAATGAAGTATATGTATTGTCTGGTATTTTTCAACTTTACTGCATAAATTTTCCATCTGCCATTGGTTTTATTATTATTATTGCTTCCAACAAAAACTACTAGTTAATCAGAAATATAATAGAAATGACAAATTCTTTACATGGTCAGGATTTATTTTTCATTCTGTTGTCTTGCAATGAACTATTTAAAAAAACAAACAAATTTGCCTTCCTGTGCTTGGAGGAGGAATGCTCTGTAGATACCAGAATTCTGGGAACAAGCAACTGATTGCTGCACTAAACGAAATCTGTGGTCTAAATAAGCATATTGTTTTTCTAGTCATGAAGGAAGGTTATTCTTTTATCTACCCCTTAGTAATGGTGTCTTAACATTACCTTTATTGTAATTTTATTGCCAAATCAGGTGTGAGATTAGATGTTGGATGTTACATGTAATCTGCTCAAAAATCAAATTATTTGACCTCCATGCTCACCACTGCACCCTCCTACTGGTTTGCTGTTACATATGCAGTACTTTCCTGTCATGAATACAAATGGAGGACAAATTAGAATCTACAGACAGCTGACCTGAGCTACAGATTAGAGACTAAGGGGCTTGTGTGACTTTAAATGTATTAATTACCACAGTCCCCATAGCTAGTGGAAGCACTCTCTCACAAAAATAATTTTTGTAACACAGGAAGGGAGGTATGAGAGATCTCCCTCCTAATTTGAATTTGACAGAGCTGATATATTTGCTCTTTCATTGGACCTATGCTAATTTGCTACATGAAATTAAGCCTATTATAAGAAGACATCGCTTTTACCAAATGTTTTCTATGGCAGAGGGTGTTTTAATTTAGGACTAATAAAAATGACATTAGAATTAGACTTTTATATATGATGGTATCCAGATTCATAATAGCTTTATTGGCAGGCCTTATTTTCTTTAAACTCGAGACCTAGTGAGTCAAACTCAAAACTAAATGAAAAATACAAGTCACAATTATACTGTGGTAAGGTGCAATATAAAGGCTGCTGAGGAAGAGCATGGACCTTTCCATATTAAAATCAAGTGTTTGGGATTACTGCTATGATATATGTAAATGCCTGATTTTAATATATCACACATAATGCAATTAAACGATTTCTTGATTTATTAAAATGGTGATGAAATCATACAGTATGGAAAATGTGAAGCAGCGAATGATTAAAATATCTGACAGTTATAGCACTATTTTGGTACCTGGAATGAATCAGTACATAAAAGATTTAGAGTGGATTATAAGAAAAAGACATTTGTAAACCTAAATCTTAAATATCAAAGGAATAGAGCTAAATAAAGACGAGTTCCTCTGAATTTGTGAAATAAAATTGACTGATGCTTAAAGGAATGTTATCCTGATGCCTTCATTTCTGAATTTGCATTTCAGTTTTTCATGTGTGTTGGCCCAGTGTTGAATTGATTAGTTATGCCTAGCTAGTAAGCAGTGAAACATTTTATATACACTGGGGAAATAAATTTGGCAGAAAATCAGCATGAGTAGATTTAATTATCACTCGGAGACCTTTCCCTTTTCTAGTTTAGTGATCCTGAAACTCCACGTGTTCCTCTGAAATCTGTGTGGATGGTAAGCTTCGCTTCCCAATTTGTTACTTCACACAATGATAAGCCAAGCAATTACTGCTTTATTGATTTTTCATCATGGCAAATTTAAAGTTGGTTTTTCCCTGAAAAGGCAGAGGTGATTAAGTGTTTCCCCTCAGTTTAGTACAAGGAGCTGTGTGGCAGAATCTAATATCCTGAGGTCAACCTCTGCAGGGAGATAATACGGTGTCTTGGCCACGTGTTAAGGAGAGAAATCAGGGCTACAAATGTGATAGGATATATGTGCAGACAGTTTAATTTGCTCCATTTATATGAACAATTCACGTGGTACATGCTTGGAAAACATCATATTGAATAGGCTTCAGAATAAAGCTCATGTGAGCAAAAAAGAAAGAGTGGCTGAAAAGAAGGGGAACATTGAATAAACTGTCCTTTATGGCTTTAAATTAGGTACTAGCATTTGTAAATGTTGTTATGCCAAAGTTGCACAATTACAGCGTATCCTTACCATCAACAGGCAATTTGGTCATCGCTAAAAAAAAATTTAAGGTGTCTGACTTCTTTATCTATTAGCCGGATTATGTGGGCATTATAGCAACAATATTTTTGTAATATTAAAAAAAACCTATTGTTCCTACCCTTTTAAGTAAGGGGACTGTTTAGTCCAGTGCTATAGAAAGGAACAGAAGCCCAGTCTCATGAAGACAGGTAACCATGCCTGAGTTATACAGTACATACAGTATGTTCCCATCTTATATAAGAAATAAGTAAAATCCTACACATAAACAAGCAGCAGATCAGCAGGGGAAGACCACTGCTTTCTATGGGCATGCAGCACATTCCTGCTGTTTGTATTTATTCACAAAAATAACACAAACATGCCCTGGGGCTACTTGCAAATTTCTGTGAAATCACTGCAGCTTCTGATTGTTTAAATGTTGTTTCTGTCATATGTTTCCATTCATGCATCCATTTTGCTAAGGGATAGGCTGGCAGCTGGGCTGGATAAAACTAAAGAGTATGCCTGCTCTTGAGTCAGGAGAGTAGTGTACACAGCTCCATGGCTTCAGAGACTGGGACTTGGAGCATTTTTTTTTCAAACTACAGGCCAAGAGATTCCATTTGAACATTAGGAAGAATTCCATGACAGTTAGAGCTGTTCAACCTTCTTTGGAAGTTTTTAAGCAGAGGCCAGATGGACATCTGTCGGGATTACTGTGACGGGGGTATCTGCATGGCAGGGGATTGAACTGGATGGCCCTTGAGGTCTCTTCCAACTCTATGATTCTATGATTCTATGACATGGAAATCTTCTACATAACCTATGCATTTAAAGAGAATGCATGATAGAATCATACAATTTTAATTTATATTTTTTAATTTTTGTAACATGTTTACACTGGCAGTCTTGGGGCAAGGGGTTTGATGACTGGATTGGCTGCTCTGTTGTTCGAAACCTAACTCATGGGTGACTTCCACACATCTGGGATACATTTTTGCCTTTGTCCACACATTGGAAGATTTCTAAAATACCTTCCAGTTCTCCAAATTCCAGAGCAGGAACACAGAAAGTTGTGTTATACCATGTGACTGTCAGACCTCCAGAGAGGGTGCCTGATTCACCCTGGAATCCTAGAGAGATATATAGAATCCCTGAGAAAAGATCAGAAGTCTGTCTTTGTCACAGCTGGCATTTATTCCCAATAAAGGGTTAATCCTAGATTGAACTCATACAGTCACAGAAAATCATGTCAGTATTCATCTGACTATCAAGGTACCAGTCTTTTCCTTGTTGCAGTAATTCCAGACATTAGCTTGCCTGTCTACAAACTTTCTTTATCTACGTTGCTTCTGTTACACATCTGCAAGAATCACTTCAAACATTGCAGCATTACAGAGGCTTACAGTTATGATGAACGCTATAGGTACATAACTTAAAAATATATGAAAACTGTAAAGCACCTATGGTGCTTCATGGAAATTTAAGAACATAGGAACATAAGAAGAGCCGTGCTGGATCAGGCCAAAAGCCCATCTAGTCCAGCTTCCTGTATTTCACAGTGGCCCCACCAGATGCGTCTGGGAGCGTACGAGACTAGATATCTGTCTCCTGATACCACTCCCCTGCATCTGGCACTTGAAGTACCCGGTTTTAGGCCTGGAGATTACTCATCTCCATCATGGTTTGTAACCTGTGATGGACTTTTCCTCCAGGTTTCTCTCCAATCCTATTTAGAGGGTATCTTTTGAAGGCATCCAGGCCAGATGCCATCACCACATCCTGTGGCAGGGAGTTCCACAGTCTGTCAACAAAGAAGGATTTTCTTTTGTCTGCTCTCTCTCCCAGCCCATAATTTGAGTGGATGACCCCTAGTTCTGGTATTTTGTGAGAGGAAGAAGAGCGTCCCTCTATCCACTTTACTCATGCCCTGCATTATTTTGTACATCTCAATCATATCCTCCCTCAGGCGCCTTTTTTCCAGACTAAAGAGCCCCACATGTTTTAGCCTTTCCTCATAAGGAAGGTGCCCCAGCCCAGTAATCATTTTAGTCACTCTTTTCTACACCTTTTTTTTTGTTCCACGATGTCTTTCTTGAGATGCAGTGACCAGAATTGTACACAATACTCCAGGTGTGCCCTTACTATTGTTTTGTATAATGGCATTATAATGTTGGCTGTTTTATTTTCAGTCCCCTTTTGGATAACCCCTAGCATGGAATTGGCCTTCTTCACTGCTGCCACACATTGGGTAGATACCTTCAGTGAGCTCTCCACCAACACACCAAGATCTCTTTCCTGATCCATCATGGATAACTCAGAGCCCATGAGTTGATAGATAAAGTTTTGATTTTTTGCCCCAATATGCATTACTTTACATTTTGCTACAATGAAACACAGTTGCCATTTCGCAGCCCATTCCCCCAGTTTGGAGAGATCCTTCTGGAACTTTTCATAATCTACTTTGGTTTTTACCACCGATAAAAGTTTCTTGTCGTCCACAAACTTGGCCACCTCACTGCTTATCCCTGTCTCCAGGTCCCATTGCCAATTGCCCATTGACACCTACTCTTTGTTTCCTGGATCTCAACCAGTTCTCAATCCATAAGAGGACCTACCGTCTTATCCCCTGACTGTGCAATTTTCTCAGCAGCCTTTGGTGAGGGACTGAGTCAAAAGCCTTCTGAAAATCAAGATAGACAATATCCACCCAGAGTGACCTCACTGCCAGATGGGCGGTATAAAAATTCAATAAATAAATAAATAAATAAATAAATAAATAAATAAATAAATATCCACCAGTTCACCGAAATCCACATGCCTGTTGACCTTTTCGAAGAATTATAAAAGATTTGTCAGGCAAAACTTACCCTTACAGAAGCCATGCTGATTTTCTCTTTCCAAGGTTTGTTCTTCTATGTGTTTTAAGATTTTCTCTTAGTTGAGGCTTTCCACCATTTTCCCTGGAACAGACATAAGGCTAACTGGCCTGTAGTTTCCCGAGTCCCCCCTCCTTCCTTTTTTAAAAATTGGTGTGACATCCGCTATCCTCCAGTCCTCCGGCACTGTGGCTGTTTTAAGAGACAAGTTGCATATTACTGTTAAAAGATCTGCATTTTCATTTCTCAGTTCCCTAATAACCCTTGGGTGGATGCCATCTGGGCCCGGTGACTTGTTGATCTTCAATTTATCAATTAGTCTGAAAACATCCTCACTTCTAACCTGTATTTGATTTAATTCTTTAGTCAACAGAGGCCGTTCAGGCAGCGGAATCTGCCCAAGGTCTTCTTTTTGAAGACAGTTGCAAAGAACTCATTTAATTTCTCTGCAATTTCCAAGTCCTCTTTTACCTCCCCTTTTCCTCCCACACCATCCAGAAGGTCAACTGGTTCTCTTGCAGGTTTTCTACTTCTAACATATTTAAAGAAGCTTTTATTTCTTCATGGGGGGGGGGATTTCTATTTACGGGAAGACCTCTCCTTGCGTAAGAGCCTCGTGGCGCAGTGGTTAAATGCCTGTACTGCAGGTAAAACTGTGCTCACGACCTGGGTTCAATCCCCGGTAGCAGGCTCAAGGTTCACTCAGCCTTCCATCCTTCCGAGGTCGGTAAAATGAGTACCCAGCTTGCTGGGGGGGGGGCAATGTGTAGCCTGCACACTGTAATTAAAAATTGTAAACCGCCCAGAGACCACTTGTAGTGGTATGGGGCAGTATATAAGCAGAACACACTTTGCTTTAGAGCCTCTCTAACTCCACTCGTTAACAATGCCATCACCCTCTTGGACTTAGATGAGCTCTTCTTCCTTTGTGGTATGCACTTGTGCTGGGCCTCTATTATCGTTATTTTAAACAGGCTCCATGCACTCTGGAGAGATTGGATTCTTTTTACCGTCCCTTTCAATTTCTTTCTAACTAGTTTCCTCATCTGAGGGAAGTTTGCCCTTCAGAAATCAAGGGTTTTTGTGTCTGATTTGCTTGACACTCTTCCCCCAACATGCATGGCAAAGGAGATTGCAGCATGGTCACTGTTCCCCAGAGACTCAGTGACATTCACATCCCTGACTAGGTCCTGAGTACCGCACAGTATTAGATCCAGAGTTGCCTGTTCTTGGGTGGGCTCCATGACAAGTTGCTCTAAGGCACAGTCATCAATTTGTATGAATTGTCCCCATCTCAACTCACTCCCCAAGTATCTCTAAATTTATTTTTGTTTGTCAACCCCTTTTTAAACTGAGTATCAAAAGTTAGGTTGTATTAATAGCAACATTCCATACTTCCTTATACCACTCAGTTAATTGAAATTCATGGTTCAGTTTCCAGTTTTTAGCTATACAGTGGACTCTTGTATAACAAACAGTTTGTATAACATAAAATCTGTATAACATAAAAAATTCCGGAGACAGGGGAAATATGCTTAACATAATCGCCTATGGTGCGAATCCATACAACATAAAAATGGGATTACTCCATTTTCAATGCATTCCTATGGGAAATTTGTATAAAGGAAATTTTGCTTAACATAATTTCATTTGCAACAAATTAATTCCTTTGTACAAGGTACCAATATAATTTTCTTGCTGCAATACTAAATTTGTTATCAATTCTTTTACTCTCCAGTTCCATTGTTTCTTACTGAATATGGATAACAGTGTTTTTCCAAAGGAGTTTATAATAATCTTCTTTTATTCTCACTAACATACACATTAATATTCTTTTATCCCAAATATATTCCCATATTTTTGTGCTATATTTTATTTTTATTTATCAAGATAGATAAAAAAATATAACGTGTTAATAGACGTTGAAAACCAACATGATGTTCTTAGAGCATAACGGAAAATGAATTTGGAAAGGGAAATCATGTATGGGAATATATTTGGGGAAAGTATGGGAATATATTTTGGGGGAAAGAATATTAAAGTTTGATCGTTTTTTGTGGCTGTTTGGCCGTGTTCTGGAAGTTTTTCTTTCTGACGTTTCACCAGACTCTGTGGCTAGCATCTTCAGAGGGCAAGGAGCTCAGGGAACAAGGAGTTTCTCTCTTGTGTTCTGGGATATAGAATGAGTGAGACTGGGTTCTTAAAGTTGCGGGAAAGCAGAAGCTTGTCCTATACAGGACAATAGGTGTTAGTCATTGTATTGTGATGGAGGGATGAATAAGTTTCAATCAGGGGTAGTAACAATCCTAATATGTAATTGATGAGTGTTAGTTGTTTTATTGTGTGAACTGATCACCTTTCCTTGTGGCTGGATGGGAATCGTTGAGCTTTGACCTTTTTGCACTCTGCAGATTTTAGCACTGGAAGTCAGGCTTTGTTGATTTTTAGACTTTCTTCTTTTTGTTGAAACTGTGCTTATGTTTGTAGATTTCAGTGGCTTCCCTGTGTATTCTGACATAGTGATTGGTAATGTTGTCCATTACCTCTGTGTCCTGGAAGACAATTTCATGTCCAGTTTGTTTCAGAGTGTGTTCAGCTACTGCTGATTTTCAGGTTGTTTTAGCCTGCAGTGTCTTTCATGTTCTTTGATTCTGGTCTCGATGCTGCGCTTTGTGGTCCCAATATATACCTGGCCACAACTACAAGGTATCCAGTATACTCCTGCAGTGGCAAGTGGGTTCCTTTTGTTCTTTGCTGACTGTAACATCTGTTGTATTTTTGTGGTGGCTCTAAATACTGTTTTAGGTTGTGTTTTTTCAACACATTGTCCATGCAGTGCATGACTCCTTTTATGTATGGAGGAAATGCTTTTTTTGTTAGAGGCTGTTTTTCTTCTTCAGTTTGGTGTTGTTGTTTTTGGTTTGATGGCTCTTTTGATTTCATTCTTGGAATAGCCATTTGCCTCTAGGGCCCAATTCAGGTGGCTGAGTTTAGTGTTAAGGAATTCAGTTTCACAGTTTCAGACTGCACGGTCAACGAGTGCCTTGATTATTCCCCTTTTTTGTGTGGGTGGTGGTTGGAATTTTTATGTAGGTACCGCTCTCTGTAAGGGAGTTTTCTGTAGACCTTGTGTCCTAATAGGAGGTCCGGTTTGCGTATGACCATGACATCTAAGAATGGGGGTTTCCCTCTATTTCTTTTTCCATGGTGAATTGTATATTTGGGAGATATTGTTCAGGTAGTTTAGAAATATTAAACTGTATGTCAGTAAGAATAAAACAAGATTATTATAAACCCCTTTGGAAATGGTATTTAAACCAGTAAAACTGAATTGTATGGATGGTAAATTTTCAGATTTGTGAGATTAGCCAGTCTGACTCCTCAGGTCTATGTAAAGTCTGTTATTTTCTGCTGCTGCTGCCTCCATGATCCATTCTATCAGCATTGTTGATATTCAGCTTGTATAGTGTAATGCAAAGCTGTGTTATTATGAATGAATACCTTGTCCTGTGGTTTTGTGTGTCCTATCTCCACCTATTTATAACTCTCACCAGTGGTTTTCATTTCCTCCTATCTTGTTTTTACTAAGGATTTTCAACCGTGGGAAATTCTACATGTTCTAGTTCAATACTAATCTCCATTTACTTCATTCTTGTTCATTTCCCTCAAGATGGCAAAGGTTTTTTTTAATCAGAACATATTTGTTATGACTATCTTTTCTGCTGATGCAAAGAATCCTCAAGTCAGAATTCCCATCTCAGGTTTTTCTTATACAAGAATTTCTGACAAATGTTTTACAAAACAGGAAATAAAGTTTATATTTTTATATTTTATAAATGATGATGTTATTGGATTACAAATATCCCCTTCTGTGTTCACTTATCAAATGTTTTTCTTTTAAATCACTTTGTTTACATTACATATGAAAACTCACACAGTGAATGAAGTACTTCAAATCTGTTATAATAACTGGATTCCCAAACCTACCTGAGAAATGACAGATTATTGTGAAAACAATTATAAATTAATGTAAACTGTTGCTTGAAGAACCATTTGCACTTAAGAAACACCTTTTCCTACTGCTCTTATAATCATTTTAGCCTTCAATACACTCAGATTTTCAAAATATTGACAAAATATTGTGGCTTAGTCTCACTGAAAGAGAATGCATAAGATATGTGCAATATAAAAACAGAATTACTTTAAAGTATGATATTTAGTTGTTTGCAGGAAAAACTGTGTATATGTGTGTGAGAGAAGATATTTGAGTTTTTACCTTTTCTATTAAAATTTATCCATCACCACAGTTTGGAGTACAAACCTCTAGAAAGAAGTGATCTGGCAGCTCTGACTTCTATACTGTATTCATTATTTTCTGCAGTTCCACAACATAAAGATCATTGCTGGGCTTTACTTCGTTAAAACATTAAGCAAGTAATCTTTTAACTTTCACCTGGATCACTTTCCTAGCACTTGGAAAGTACATTCTGTTTCTGATAGCTTACAGACGTCTCAGGAAGGAGTAAGTGGAGGTATAAGTGTGTCATTCATTATTTTATGTCATATAGCTGTCTTATCACAAAGAGATACTTGCAGAAGCCAGAACAGTTTTACAAAACCTGCTTTATCAGTTAGAAAAATTTTCTATAACTGATTCACTTGAATCTTGGGTCCTTTCAAGGAGAAGGATTGGGTAGAAATGTTTTAAATAAATAAAGAAACAAACCTCTACCTCAAGTTACCTGCAGTCTGTGAATGGTACACGTTATGATCAGCTGACGGTTATACTCTGTGACATTTGGATTTACTAAATGTGTGCTCAATTTGTCTTATGTGACAAGTTGATTGTATGAGGACTTTGTCACCCTAGTTTAGGCATGTCCAAACTTTGGCCCTCCTAATGTTTTGAACCACAACTCCCAAATTCTAAGCTTAGATTGCCAATGGCAAAGGACTGTGGGAGTTGCTGTCCAAAACATCTGGAGGGCCGAAGTTTGGACATGCCTGCCCTAGTTGATTTAATAATGTGTGAAAAGAAAAGAAGAAACACCTAGAGATCATAAGCAGATTGACGTAGCCACATGAATAAATCCTTTAATTGAGCAGAAGAACTTTGCATTGCTGTCCCATTGTCTCATGTTCATGTTCAGGTAAATGAAAGTAAAAAATAGACAGAAGAACAAGCACTGCCTATATATATATATAAACACACACATGCACACATGCATGCGCACACACCCGTGTGCTCATTTAAAGAGCTCATTCAAGACAGCCATATGTCTCACAACTCATGGACAACTTGTCCCTGAGAATTTTTTTTCATTTTTTTCTGTTTTCATGCACCTGCATTTCGGAATAAGATTTTCCACAGTGGGATTCATTCTTAACAATACTTAGATTATGCCAAAGTTTAGTAAGGTTAGGTGTCATTTCTCTTTATGCTTCTCATAGTTAAAGTTCACATTGTTCCCTAATTTAATTGGTAAAGGAAACAAGGCAGAATTGGTAGAGCATGATTCAGGAGCATTAGGTCAAGCCATGTAGCCCACATAGCTATAATAACTTAGAGTGCTGTATTCAATGATAAGAAAATATATTTAGATGTACTTAAGTTCATTATAGATTACCAAAGGTCACACTTTATGTTCAGTTAGGTTTATTGAAGTTCATCTAATGGCAATGACCTGAACTCTGGTTGTGTGGCCTTTAGCACTTGAGAGTATATATACAGTGAAAGAAACTCAATTTTAATTTCGAGTAACATATGGTTTCATTATTGCTTTATTAATCAAAATCATCCTGCTCCAAAGTAGTAACAGAAATGTCTAACTTTGAAGGAAAGAAAGCTCAAACATTTGATAGAAATTCTCTTATGATATTGTACAAATTAAATGTGGACATGGTTCTACTATGCAAACTGCAAGATTTCAGACTCTTAAATTAACGCCTGACAAGTAGCATAGTTTAATTTTTAAGCAATATTTGAAAGTCTTCAACTATACCCTTTATGTCTCTGGAGAGTCTAGATGTTGCTTCATTAGACTGACATTACCACCTGGTGTTGAATTTCTGGTCCCCAGAGAATTCATAACATCTGGTATATACTATCATCTTCTTTTAGAGATACAATTCATCTTTTATTATGATTTTATGTCAGAAATTGATGAATTAATTAATTGTCATTGAATAGGTTAACATGTTTATTTTAACCCAAGGTGTAATATGCCATAAAAAATCAGATGGACTCAAAATTGTCAAATTGACTTTAAAATTGTACATTTTAATCAGTAAAAATAATGTTGGTATCCGGTAACAAAATTTTGTCTTATGGTCACAAAATATTATTAAAGCAAAGTGTTCTGCTTATATACCGCCCCATACCACTTCAAGTAGTCTCTGGGCAGTTTACAGTTTAATTATGCAGGGTTACACATCCCCCCCCCGGAAGCTGGATACTCAATTTACCGACCTCGGAAGGATGAAAGGCTGAGTCAACCATGGTCATGAGCACTGTTTTACCTGCAGTACAGGCATTTAACCACTGCGCCATGAGGCTACAGTAACCCCCCGCCTATTGCGGGGGTTAGGGACCCACCCGCCCCGCGATGACTGAAAATCCGGGATATGCAGATGCGGGTCAGGGGTGGGGGTCGATCAGATCCCCCACGGTGCTCACTTGGGTTGCTCCAAAACTTCTTGGAGCAGTGCGGCGGTGTTGGGGGATCTGATTCTCCGCTGCCTGGAGACTTCTCGCAGCTAAAGACCCTTTAAACGCTTGGCGCTTCTCTCCCAGCTCCCATTGGGAGGGGAAGAGAAGCGCCGTGGGTTTAAAGGATCCTTAGCCGGGGAAGCAAGCAGTTGCTTCATCAGCTACAGACACTTTAAACCCGTGGGGCTTCTCTCTCAGCTCCCATTGGGAGGGGGAGAGAAGTGCCAGGGGTTTAGGATCCTTAGCCTCGGTGCCTAAAGACCTTTTAAATCACTGCTGCTTCTCTCCCAGCTCCCAGTGGGAGGGGAAGAGAAGCGGTGGTGGTTTAAATGTTGTGTGCATTCTCACAGCTGTGCAGTCAGGCGCCACCGCCGCCACCCCACCCCACCCCACCGCCAGGAGACTTCTTGCAACAGGCAGGTACTGCAATCCCGCAATATAGTGGGACCGCAGTACCTGAATCGTGAAATGGCAGGGGGTGACTGTATTACTTGAATGCATATGTGTAATCCATTTTCCTCCCATTTTTACTTTACAAATGTGTCTTTTTTAAAAAAATCACTTTCTACCTTTGCAACTGCCTTGATACTTATTTTGCCTTTCCACTGTGGATAATCCTTCTCTTCCCCTGGAATTATGTTTGTAGTAACTCCAACAATGGAATTATCCAGGATTATTTTTTAAATAAAAGAGGAAGCTCATCGGGCGCTTTGTGGATCACACCTATGGGTTCCTCATGCAGGAATAGTGAATTAATAATCATTCGGTTTGGTCAAGTCAGTTCTGATTTATGATGATGGTTTCCACACTGTTCTGCTCAGAAGTGGTTTACCATTCCTATTTTCCTCAGTGCACACTGAGACTATGCATTTTGGTCAAGGCTACATAGGCTGCCTTTGCTCCTGGTACATACAATGGGGAATTGAACTACCAATCTCTAGCTTGATATCCAGCTATACTGGCTAGCTAGATTTCTGGCAGTTTAATGGTTGTATGCCATTTATTCTCCCTTCTCCTCTGGCTTTTCTATTTTTTTTATCAATTCAGGTTTTTCCTGCAGCTTTGCAAGATTGCTACATTGAAGCTGTAATTTTTAGTGAAGTATAGATGCCAGATTTTCTTGAAAGACAAGGAAGAGAAATTGAATTTACAAGGATCAAGAACAGAGAATAACCTGTTAATGTACCATATTGTGTGAAAGACTTTAGTATGGTCCTTATAAGGTAGGCTAGATATGTCTGTGAAGATTCTCAGTCATCCAGGTGAGTTTATTTGGAAGTTGAGTCATGGCAACTGGAGACTATTTTCCACCTAATGAGCCTATTCAGACCATTGTTCATCTGATGAGCCTAATAAAGACCAGGGTGACATGAGGTCAAAGTGAACTATAAAATGGAGGACTCACAACTAGCTTTCCCGAGACTGCCAAAGTGTTTGGATGAGCAAAGGAACACTTCAGTCTCTCAGGAAAAGAAGTCAAGTTGTCATGACTTAACTTCCAAGTAGACTAGATAGTTATTGGTAGAGGGACAGAAGTGGGAAATTGTTTCATTGAAAAACTAGATTGTTCTTCCCTCCCCAATTAACCTCCATGTCACTTGTGAAATTTTAGAGGGCATTTCCTAGTCCAAACCAAGTACAGTTGTATCTAGGAGCCAGTGGGAGGGTGCATTTGCCCCAGGGGAAACAGGAATCTGGAGGCACCTGGAGGGGGAGCTGGAGGAGGAAGTCATGTGCTGTCCTGCCAGCAGAGGCTTCCCTGGCAGCACCTCAAGCAGCGGTGCTCCTGCCCCAACAGAGCAGCTCCCAGGCAGGGGAGCAGGAGGCATGGTGGTTGCGGCCCCACGAAGGAAGAAGAGCCCAGTTGAGGCTGGGCTGGGCTACCGGGCGCTGCAGAGGAGACGGAGTCCGGAGCCTGGAGGAGTGGCCTCCATTTTGTGGGCTGAGGCAAAGTTCCCTCTGGCCGCCTCTTCTCCTTCTCTCCCTTTAGGCTGCTGAGTGATGCCTCTCCCCCTCCCATCCGCTGTCCTTCCTTCCCCTGGGACTCCCAGCGAGCGAGCAGGTGGGCAGACAGAGGGGAGGGGACATCCAGCCCCAGGCACCACCCTCCCCAACACCCACCGGCCCCATGCCCTCCCTCCCTCCCTCCTCTCACCATAGAAAAGGCTCACCAAGGTGGGTGGGCGCACACCCACCTCTCCATCCGTTGCTGCCTGCCAGCCCTTCGGTGGGGCTCCATGCCTTTTCCCACTCCCCTGCCCTCTTCTCCTTATAACCCTGCAAGATCGGGCCAGGTGGAAGGAGACTAGCTGGCCTCCTCCAGCAGGAGGGGGAAGGACAGGAGGGAGCACAAAACCTGATTTTGTCCCTGGGCGCTGGAAACCCTAGCTACACCCCTGAGTGCTTTCCCTACTTCTGGCTCACAATCACTGTAGAGAGCATAATCTCCATTTCAACCAATAAATGCACAAATAATTAACCCAGACTTCTGGTGCCTGTACATAACTGTAAAAAAAATATGTAAAATATTTCACTATTTCACTTTATTTAATGTCAGCATTGAATAAACATTTGACATACATGATTTGAAAGCAAATTCTCATCACTAAAAATTGTTGAGTGATCCAATCTGGACCAAATAATTGACTTTTCAATGAGTAAAATCCTGTTGTGTAGCTTGGTCCTGGTGTAACAGGGATCAGGCACCAGAAACACTTATTCTAAAGTAATTAAAAGCTTCCTACCCCTTACTTTTTATTCTGAGGTTCCCTGGGGCTCCCGTTTGTCCTGGGGAAGCCTATGGGAGCCTTGGGATGGGGGGATCTTTAATAGTTTTTTTAAAAAGCTGCTGGGTTGTCTTTGGTGGTTCCAATCCTAGCAGTGGCAGTCAAGCAGCAATTTTTAATTATTCAAAACTCTATACCCCAAAACTCTGACAGGCTTCCCCAAGGCAAAAGAGAGCCCAGGGAGGCTTCAAAGTCTCAAAGGGGATAGGAAGATTTTAAATTAAATGCTTCTGGCACCTAATCATAGTTATACCACTCATAGTTATACCACTCAAAGTTACACCAATAAAACCACCCGGAGTTCTGTTAGAAGACGAGTGGTATATAAATAAATAAGTTTTTGCCCAATAAGGTCTACATCTTTGTTTATTTTTTACCCCTTAAGTCAGCTGCTAACCTTCATCAGAATACTAATCAGGCATAGTATCTGTCCTACAAGTTTATCAGTGAAGATTGACACAAGTAACTCATTTACCTTATCTGTAGTCTCATTTTACACTGTTAATAGCCCATCTGTTCCCTTGTCATCCAACTGTCCAAGTTCCTTCCTAGTTGGTGTCTTTCTTCTATATTATTCTGGCTTGTTAAAGAGAACAAAACATTTTAACTATTTATGTTACAGTATAAGTTGAAGCTGGTACAGTATATAGTAGTGTCAGACTAAGACTCAGGAGATCAGGGTTCAAAGCCCTGCTTTGTGGTTAACCAGGGACGGCCATAAAGTGGTACCTCTACTTATGAGTTTAATCCGTTCCGAATGCATGCTCATAAGTTGAACAATATGATGTCAAGTAGAGCAGCCATATCTAAAAAGAAAATTAAAAAATCAAAATATATTTTAAAAATGTAAGTAGAGCAGGCCACATCTAAAATTTGTAAGGCAGCAGTTAAAGTGCCAACAGTTTTCCACTCTTAAGTCGAATTGCTCTTAAGCAGATCTGGTAAGTAGAGATAACACTATATAGTTATTTTAAAACTCAACTTAATTGGTTGCTGCTCTAAAAATAACTTAATTCCAAACTGTTCAAGACTTTTAAATCCAATGCCAACTTCTTGGATTCCATTGAGATGCAAAAAGGAAACTAGTGTTAAGCAGAAGAGGTATGAAAGCAAACATCTATCTCCCTCTGGCATCAATCTAAGCTTTTTTTTCCCTAACAGCTGAAGGTACATGTTTTCAAAGAGAGCACATTCAAAGCTTATTATAATAATCCAATCTAGATGTAACTAGGCTTCGAATAACTAAGGCAAGATGTGATGCATCCAGACAGGAAAGCTGTTTGGCATACCAGGTATTAAAAAGTTACTGTTGACCATCCTATCCATGTGCCTCACTGCAAAATCTCATAATTCCTAGGCCATTGATGCATCTTAAAACATGCGGAACACCATCCTTTCTGTATCTTCCTGTGCTTATAGGTCTTTGCATTTATTAAATACTCAAAAGGTTGCTGCTTATGTAATATGGTGATACTGAATTTTTAAAGAGAAGAAAAATAGGGGAGAAAATACCATATAGTATTTAGCTCTGTTGTCAATACAGTACGATACAAAAATAGCACTTTGTCATGAAGCCTCTGCTCTTTGTTAAATGCTGTTTTCAATTTAACAGTTATAAAAATGAGAAGTGTCCTTAATATTGGACTCTTATTGATCAGAAAAGGTCAGGGGCAAGCTGTATATTATGTTTGTCTCTCAAATGAAACAGCCAGCATTCCTAAATAAAAATGTTCTGCTTTTAAAAACATGTATCTACATTTTATGCCCAAAGAGTAAGAACTTTAGAGACTGTCCTGTGGATATGTATTTTAAAAATTAATAGAAATGAGGAAGTTTGGCTCTGTGTTAATTCAAAGAATTGCATCTATTGGATGTACATTTTCCCCCTATGTCTTCTTGATCCATGAGTAATCTGAATGTTTACATAACATGATATTCCAGAGTTGACAGTCATCTGAATCTTCTTTTAACTATTCCCTGCCTAACAATGAGGAAATTGTCATTTTCTTGGCAGCAGAGTGGTTCATTATTCTTAAAAGGCAACCAACAGCCTTGTTTTGCAGTTTAGCTGATAGTCACAAATTAAAGGTTTAGCTGTAGTTGGTTTTAAAATATAATGCATTAGAAAATATGAAATAATCATGTCACTTTGAAAGGGTAGCGTTTCAGATTCAGATTATTTACAACATTTCCTGTGCGTACCTAATGCAGCAATATCATAAATCTATTTATGAAATGACATCTGGCATTAGAAGTGTTGTAGTCTTACCAATTTTAGCTTGATTGCAAGTGCAAAAGTGAAGAAAACGGCTCATGAAGGAGATTTTGTGTTAAAACACTGTTATCCTTGATGATTAGCAGAAACTGCAAGGGGTACCTACAGCTACCTCACAAGATGAAAACATAAATCCATATTAGTTTGAAATATGTTACAGGAGTCTTTAGGCTGAAAGACCTTCTTTAACAGTCTACAGATGTTCTACAGCTGCTTTATTACCATCCAGCTTCAGCAGACTTGTGTTTTTCCCCTTAATGAATGCTGCAGTATAGCCCTTGTTCTCCTAAGTCTGACAAACCCTTATACGCATGCTTTCTGCCATATTTATATAATGTTTGTCTTTTTGTTATAATTACATCATGATGGAATTTCTAATAGATCATACCCAAGGAAATCAGCTATTGAAATAAAATCCCATGTGATTAAATTGCATTAATAAGTAGCTTAAATGTATCAACATCCAAGTGTGTCAGGTAAACGAGCTCAGCAATACTATACACAAGTTAGGAGTTTCATTTAAAATCATAGTACTTAAAAAAGACCAGGAAGTAGTTTAGAATTACCTGGAAGTTTTTTTAAAAATAATTAGTAGAGAGGTGAAAAGAACTATAATTGTGATGGGGGGGGTCTGTGCTAAGACACATGAATTGATTTCTATTCATAAAATAAGCTTTCCAGTCTCTTTCCTCTCAATGCAAATTCTTCTGCCCTTTCTCTCTGTCTATGCATTGACTAGACCAGGGCACTGGATGAACTTCTGATAAGAATTCTGTTACATATTTATATTCTTAATTCGTATTAGTGTCAGATACTTGCAAATTAAAATCTGCCACCAATTTCTGGGAAATAACTTTTAAATATTTATATATCTGTAGTGTTTGGTCTGTTGAGGTTTTCATTTGTCAAAATTGTTAGCTTTTGAGTATTAGATAAGTTAATATTGATGTGTAGCTTTGGCCTGTTTGCTATCAATTGAAATCAGAAAATCAATGTTCTTAATAGTTCCTTATTACACAGTTGATGCATTTGCAAGGCTGAGTTGAGTACTGTCAGTGAATAATCAATTCAGTCAAAAACTATTACCTGATCACTGCCAGAAAGAGTTTCCTATAAATACACCAATACATTATATGAGATTGCAATGCCCTGTCATATATTTAAAAGATCCATATAAAATATGGTCTGTCATTCTAATATTTTCCTCATTCTAGTGTGGGACTAACATTTTAAAAAGGACAGTGCTCACCATTGCTTCCTCTGATCCAGACTGCTGTTTGCTTATGGTGATCAGATCGCATGAGAGATCTACTGAAAAAAACATGTAGTTGGAATAAACTAACTGCCATGAAGCCACTTACTGCTTATTTAAAATAATGTTTTAAAATATCAGCCATTATTAAAAAATGGCTCCCTATTCAGTAGTTCATCAAAATGTATCAGTACTATACATTTTCATACCATTTGACACAAAATTAATGTGCATCAATAAAAGTATATGTATCCTGTGAGTCCACTGCGGGAAGAAAGATGGCATACAGAATAATGAAGTTGAAAGGGGCCAATAGGGCCATTGAGTCCAGCCTCCAACTAAATGCAGGAACACAGAGAGAGAGAGAGAGAGAGACAGACAGACAGACAGACAGACAGACAGACAGACAGAGAGATTAGCCAAGATAGGTGGGCACCATTCAAACTGTGATTTTAATAACTAGGTCATAATTACTCCTCTGGCATCTTTCATAAGATGATACATGCTTGCTGATCTAATGAATTACTCATCTGTAAATAAGCAATGATTCTATGAACGAGAAATCTTCACAATTTTAAATAATGACTTAAAATATGCTTAGTCAATCTTGGTTTTTCCACAAATGCATCATACATTAATAATAAATAAATTCTAGTGCCTCAAGTTCATTAGAGAAGTGCTGGATCATTAAAATCCATGGTGGTCGTGTAGAACAATGTTTTCTGAATTTCGTTCTGAATTTCGTTTTATGTGTATACTGTGTATATACACAAAATGACAAGAAATTATTATCTCTAGTAGATTCAGTTGGTTGAAAACATTGGTTGTTTATAATATGATTGCCTTCTTTGTTTTAATGCTTATGGAGGTTTCTCAAACTTGACTTCCTCAGCTATCCCCTAAGGAAGATAAAATGACCCAGTTACAGAATATAGATAGAGTTTAACATAATCAGTTGCTCCTTACTGATTATATTGTTACATAATATCTCTTTACATGACAATATAAATCAATAAGTAACAACCAATTGTGTCCAACCGTGTCTACATAGTATTTATATTATTAGGGAATCCCTCTTTGAGCTACTCAAGTGTGGTGTAGTGGATGCAATGATGGACTAGGACTGTAAGGACATGGGTTTGAATCCCTGCATAGCCATGGAAAGTCACTGGGGTAGTAGAATTGGTAAAACCACCATACTTCTTAAATATTTCAGATACCTTGAAAACCATATTAGGGTCGCTGTAAGTCAGTTCTGATTTGATGGCACTGAACAGAAACAATCCCTGCTTGGAAATTGCAAGATTCTTTGCTATAATGTGAAGTTCAGGTCTCTTTGTAATACAAACATTGACTCTAGAGATATCATGCCAGACTTTCCCATTAAGATACAATTTGTTGATACAAAGGATTTGCTATCTAATATTTTCCCCATCTTGCTCCATGTGGCTCTCAAAATATTTTCACCTATATTCTGTCATTTTTTTCTTTTCTCTACCATTCAACTTGCATATTATCTCAACTCAGTGTTTTTCATCCCTGCCTTCTACTGGATTTGCATTCAGCTCTTCTGTAACATTCCTCATCTTAGAATCATAGGAATGTAGAGTTGAAAGGGACTCTTAAGAGACACCAAACCATATGCCTTGCTAATGTTTTGGCTTCAGTTGGCTTCTGCTGGTGGGTAGATCAAATTTTAATCCCATTTGTCTGTTGGAGGCTTGTCACTGTTCTATATTAACTTGTCCCTACTCAAATAGGAACCTTGAGTTTCAAAAGAAGGCAGTGGGAGTAATATGCCGGGGTGGTGGTGGTTTGTGGTTCTTTGTCTGAAGAGTTGGGAAGAGAAATCCAGTGAACTGCTACAATGGGTCGAGTTTGAATCCACACCCCAATGGCATTTGCTGTTTATCACTGAACTCACTTTAAGAAGAAAACTTGTTCAGTTTGTGTAGCGCTCTTGCATTTGCATCGTGTAAGGACCACACTGCCTTTTCTAAGGCTTGCCCTGCTAATGTAGGAAATCAGCTAAAATATCTTGGAAAACGGCCATTCCCCATCTGTTTCAAATCCTCCAGCACCTTCTATGTAGTCTATTCAACTATTGAACAGCCCTTTCTATCAGGAAGTTATTCCAAATGTTCATTTGGAGTTTCGTTTCTTGTTATTTGAATCCATTACTTCAGTCGTACCCTGTGGAACTACTAAAAGAAAAAAAAAATCTGCATTTTCCACATGTCCCCCATTCAAATATTCGGAAAGGGCTATCATACAACCTCAATCTTCCCATGTACATAAGAAGCTAAAATTCCCTTGTAATTTTACTTACTATTGGGCTTGGGAGGATTCTTAGCAAAATGTTCTCACTGGAAGAGGGATTCATAGGCAGAAGCCAGATATGAAGAACACTGTTTTTATAGCATACAGTAATACTTTGTGGAGATTAAATCCTTAACAAAGCTGTCAATATTAGCAGAAGAAAATAGTAATAAAATAAAATAAAAACATTGCTTTGATCCTTCATGTTAGCTGTATGTGTGACTTTCCTCTTGGTTATTTATCATTTCAAGACTGTGGGAAAATCCATAAATAGGAATGTCTTCAATTCTGTACAAAACAAGGAGCAAAAGTATTTTTAGATTTATTTGCTACCTGGTTTGTATACAAATTGGTTTTTCAGTTAGTTTTCCTAGGGTTGAAGGGCAGAAGACAGTCATGCCAAGCCTAGGGTCCCCGGAAGGCTGCACATCCCGCTTCCCAGTATAACACCAAGGCCAAGGGAACATGTAGCCTGGCTCATTCATCAGCCAGAGAAGGGGTAGCTGCTGGGAACTTGCTTTCTGCCTCCCTGTGAGAAAGAGCACTCAGCTTTTCCACTCACTTGGGACTAGAGAAGTGAGAGGAAGGAACACTGTCAATTGCTATTCATTTGAAGGAACAACAGTGAGGGAGAATCACTCTAATAATCCAAATGAAATACAAATATCAGCTTTATTATTTTGACCCTGAAGATCTGATCTTCTGTCTGTACATTTTTTCCTGTTCCCTTCCCCTTGTATACCTTGCATTTTTAAAAAAAAAATACCTGGAAAAAGACCCCCTTCCTTGAATTGGCATGTGATGTTTTAGGAGACAAGAGGAGGCTTAAAAGAGGACACATATATATTGATAAATAAAATGTTATGCATTACTGAATGGCTTTTATTTATTTATTTATTTATTTATTTTGTTTGCCACCCACTACCCAGAGGTCTCTGGGTGGTTCATAATCAAAATAAATAATTAAAACATCAAAATTGCAATAAAATTAAAACAATAAAAATATTTAAGTACAATAAATACCATACATTAAAACACAACACTAAAATTGTCATCAGGACCCATAATAATCAGTTAAAAAACTTCTGGAACAGGAAGGTTTTTACCTGGCACCGAAATGTCATCAACATCAGCGGCGCCAGGCGGGTCTCACTCTGGAGGGCATTCCATAGTCTAGGGGCAGCTGCCGAAAAGGCCCTATAAGTGTAAGCCATCTCTTTCACCTCCTTGACGGATGGGTTTTTCAGAAGGGGGTCCCTGGCTAGATCCTAATTTCCTGGTAGGTTACGTGCCATCAAGTTGTTTCTGATTTAGGGGAACCCTGCTAGGGCTTTCAAAGCACATAAGAAGTTCAAGGTTTGGTTTAGCAGTCCCTCCTTCCAGTAAGCATCCATGGCCAAGCAAGAATATGGAGCCAAGTGTCCTGAGCCTTAATCCAACATTCTGTCAATTCCCTCCAATAGTTTCCCCTAGAATAAGTATATTCTGTAAGCCATTTATCCTGGTAGAGCATGCTTACTGTCATGCATAATGTTATGGCAGTTTCATTTGATATCTTCCTTAATATTGTTAGCTGTTCTTACCTAAATGCCCAACTTCATTTGCTGCTTTAAATCCATGTTCTCAAGTTTGAGCTAGGTTGTGCAAAAAGGAGGTTAAAGTCCCCAGTGACTCAGCTAAATGTGGACACCCTGGCCATTATTAGAAGGAGGTACGGAGATAAGAGAATATCTTCAAATGTATCTTACAGGACTGCTGTATAATGAAATAGTGAACATATCCTTTAATTCTGAGGCATGATTTAAGCAGAACTTTCTGATCCAGTTCAAGAATTATGGTGTGGGGAAGCCATTGGTGTGATGGAAGGTATTGAAAACACAGGTGTTAACATGGATGCAGCAGAAATAATTCAATTAAACAAAGAAAACTAGTGCTATCTGAGTATCCATGTTTCCTAAGAGTACCAGCAGCAGTACGTGGCACTTCCTAAGCAGTATATAACTGAAAGATGACAGGATCAGAATTAGCCAGCAAAGATGTTTATATTTTCCTCTATTACTTTTTTTATAATAATAATAATAATAATAATAATAATAATAATAATAATAATAAT
>JAHTLZ010000379.1:44305773-44350543 GCA_023846285.1 Phrynocephalus versicolor
ACACACACACACACACACACACACACACACACACACACACACACACATAAATCTCCAAACACTCTCACACACATCTAAAAAACCATTCAACACACATACATAAAAATCCCTGAACACTCCCCCCCACCAACCCCTCCCCCTAAAAACACAAGCATCTACACATACTCCATAAGCAGTGGGGATGGGGACAAAGATGTAGCAAGAAAAAGTTCCTTCTTTCCACTTACAGGTCACCCTTATCGAGTGCCTGGGCAGGCATATAATGACACAGCTGACTAAGAGGTCACTTTCCCCACAGGGAAGCAATGGAAGGAGGCTAAGCTCAGGGGAACAAGAGAAAAGTGACTAATACATGTTTCCATCTGTTGCCTACCTACATTACCTGCAGGTTGCCTATGTATATTTATTTATTTCTCTTATGGCTCTCAAATGTACAGTGTCCAAACCAAGCTGTCGAGATGTGACATTTTAAATGTGTAGAGTGCTGAAATAATTAAGGGAGTTATGGAACAAGCAGCCTTAACAATGAAAGTGCTTTTTAAATTGAAGCCAGAATAATTTACTATAACCATTTCAGAACAATTAACTAGCTTCAGTTGAGCAAGGCCTCTATATTATAACAAATCTGCCAGTTGAATGTGTTTTGGAAATGATAAACAAATAAAAACAAAGGATGAAGTTTTTATAATTTGCACTGTTTGTGAAACAATAATGTTCCATTTTTCCAGAGTTTTGGGGTTTTTGCAGGGGGTTGGTTTAGATATTTCATGCCGCTGACTAGTATTTCTCCAAGCTCTATAACATTTTAATCACAACAATGTTATCAGGATAGTGGCTGTTTGCCAGAATTCAAGTTACAAAATCCTTGGAATTTCAGAACAAGAAGGAATAATACAATTTCCTATTACAATTTTATTTTTGGAACTCAAGAATGATTTTTCCGTGGATCTCCATGCCCCTAAAAAGAGATAGTATTTGCAAATGGGGGAGTGGGAGGAGGATGGGGACAACTGAAAGAATTACAAATGTAGGGAGATATCACACACACACACACATACACACACACACAAGCAGAGCACAAGCATACACATTCAACTTACCCACAAAGCAAGGCTTCACAGTATGCCACACGCAACAAGATATCAACAACATCCATGCAGCTGCACAGCAGCAGACAATCAACATGAATTTCCCTCCATAGAATGAAATTATTGGAATCGAGTGAGCACAGAGAATAATTTTGCTTGCATGTTCTTGATATGCTTAGAGGCTAAGAAGGTTCTTTTCTTTTATTCGCTCTTACTTTTAAGGACGTTAGTATTTTATATAAGTATACCATGCTTTATGCTGTTTCAAAGTTCCTTTTTAGGCTATACACTCCTTTATTTTTAATTAAAATATAATTTGCATTTTGTTTTTAATATACTTGTATTTGCAACTTTTCATAATTGCAAGACTTTTGGATGGCAATGTATTTTTACTGTTACTTATTTTAGGAAGGGATCTTTACAAAAACAAAAAAGATAATTATATCGTATGAAGCTTCATAAGATAAACAAGGAAATGGGGGTAGACTGAAAGGGTAGAGTAGTCAGATCATTTTTTCAAGAACACAATATTATAAGATTCTTACAGGAATAGTAAATACACGCATATTAAGAGTAATATGAAGAGTTACTTTCTACACATTACATATATTTAGTAGCTGTGTTGCATACAAACATATAATAACATGAAAGATGATAAAGTAAGAGGCATCCAAGAGAAAACTGGACAAGCATCTGTCAGATCTGCTTTGACTTGGATTCCTGTGCAGAACACAGAGTTGGACTCAATGGCCTTATATAGGCCCCTTCCAACTCAGCTACTCTGTTATTCATAGATTGACCTCTAAACATTCAGAGATTTGATTTACATTAGGTTACTATTAATTTTCAGTATCTTTGAGGGCAGTTGGGCCACTGTTTTTGCACATCTATCTAATGCTAGCAAAACACACATTAATTTGAAGAGTAAAACTAGGCTGAATGTCTGCCTATCTCTTGTAACCCTTTCTTATCCCATTTCTTGTAAGCTTTTTCTTATAAGCATTTTATTATTGTGCTGCCTTTGCCCTTTTAAGGAAAAAGATGGGATAATAATATTTTAAATACATTAAATAAACAAATAATACAATTATGGGAGCAGTGAAACTTTTCTCATTAGGGTACACCCACTCTGGGTTATGTGACAGTACTCTCATTTACCCCTACATTTCCTATAGGAGTGGATAATAGTTATTCACTTTAATTGAAGAAAATAAAAGCAGCAGGCAAGCATGTCACTTAGCCTTGTTTTGTGGCCAACAATCTCTGTGCTTTCAGTCAGTTTTATTTGTGCCATTGAGCTTACTGAAAACTAGTGAGATTCATAGCTGCTCAAGTCTGTATAGTTTCTCACTGAACTCACTGGCTTTTTACGCATGGTTTTCATGAAGTTCTCAGTATGCTTGTATCCTCACTTTATCTTTTTATGATATGTGAAGTATGCATTCTGTATTAGTAATATGCCCGTTATTTGCATCACACACACATGCATAACCCTGGCAGATGGACATCCTATACGAAGGGTTGTGTGTTTTTGGACTATATAGAACTAAACGATAGAAGCTAGTAATTGCCTTTAAGATCGTAGCACAAAGCATTACCTTGGACTTTACAAGGCTAGCCAGGAACAAAAGAGCAGTAATTTATGAGCTCAGTGTAAAAGAATAGCATAATTGCATTAAAAATTAATGCTAATGAACACTAAAATGGGGAAGGTGGTTATGATGAAAGTTTGTATTCATCTTCTCTGGTTTGAATGATGGCTAGTGGCTTGATTAATGACTTAATTTCTATCAATTAGCGGGGGGAAATCTCCTACGAGACAAGGGTAAATTGAGCATTGAATTACATATCATGCTTTTGTATGCTGACAAAAAAGAGCTCAGTATCTCTGATATTAGCCACAGTGACAAATGTGGTGTGCCCCACTATGTCTGCATTAGCTCTCCTGACAGGCTGGCTGTGTGTGGTTATGGGGTGTTTGGAGATGCTTGGCAGACAACATTCACTGCCAAGTTCCTGAGAAACCAACATCTATTCTATGTGTAGAATTTTAATTAGAGTCAATAAGAATTCAAGAATTAAAATGGTCAGCTAGCAGCAATAACAGTGGTTGCAGTCTGGCCTGTTGACCAGAAGAAACATATTTTATTTTCTCTTTGAAAATTTAGCAAATTCCATCAGCCTGAAGAACATTATTGATGCTTTCAATAATTTCATTCCTTGCTTCATCAAGAGTCCTTCATAATATATTTTGTCATTTAATTCCAACCTGGTTGTCTAGAATAACTGGCATAACATCATGTTGCTAAAGGAGAGTCTATTTCCCTAGTATAAGCAATTTCAGAAATTGAAACCCTGCCTCAATCCATATGTTATTTGATCTATGTATTTGCAGCAAACATTTTCTCCCTCCCCTATTCATTATGCATTTCAGCTGTCTACAAACCAAGACTCAGGACAATAGTAATAAAGGACACTGCTCTGTCAAACCTTTCTTGCTCACATTGAAAATGAGGTCTACCACTTATACTCCTGCAAATACCATAACTTTTATATAATTCTTTGTACCTTTGCGCATCTCCTGGTGTGCTCCATTATATATTGTCTGGGACCTATACATTGTGCTAATCCACTGGTTTTGGGACCCTGCTAGAGCTTCCATTTAAAATATATCCAACAGATTCCACTGATTTCATTACTTTCAGTCAGACTCCCCACCTCATTTTAGTCTGCGGAAAAGGTATACAAAGATTGGTAGCAAATCTGATAAATCTGCCAAATGCTGTGGTTGTTTAGTACATTATGAAACTTGAACTGCATATATGAGTGGACAAGTTTGCACACCTTAAAGTGCTGAAAATTATTTTCTCTCCCCCCACCCCACATGCAGGTATTCTTCTCATGGAAAATATTGTGATTTTTAAAGAAAGACTTGAGTTTTAGAAAGACTGAGTACTTGATTTTCTACTAACTTCAACTGAGATCTGAAATATTTATACATAACAAGCACATGAATTATAAAAGCAGGCATGAAACAATAGAAAACAAGAGGTCGTAAACCTGATGTTCTTAGGCAGTCAACAAAAAGTGAAACAGCAATGAAAAAACTTTGTACAGTACTTTGTGCATGTATTCAGGCATACATAGCATAGCCATTCTCCTTCCCTGTATTCTTTTCAGGCTAGTCTTAAATATGAGACTGGTTGGAGGAAGAAGAGGAAGAGTCTATTGAAAGAAGCATTAAGATAAGCCAGCAGGAAAGGGGAATGGCAACAGGAAATACACAGTGGAAGGGGGGTGGTAGATGGTGAAGCATGATGGAACTGTGGGGAAAATACACTTAGATTTCTGAAAAAGTCCTAGAGTACCTACTGCTGTTGGGACAATGCTGGCGGTGAATTTTAATCAAGACTGATTCCTGATATTGGTGGAGTTCTGACTCTTATGACTTTTGGGTGTCTACAGTTTTCAGAATATTAAAAATAGCCTTTGGTACAGAAAAGGGTTAATGCATTCTCTTGGGACTATCTGCTTTCAAAAACCCAGATGCCCTTCACAATATGGCCAATGCTCACTTTAGTACATCTGATCTCAAATCCAACCTCCTATCAATCTCTGTGCTTCAAATTATCCTAATAATGCAGTGCTACCAAAGTTAAGTCACAAGCAGTATAATATTATTCTTGTTAAATGAACATTTTTATTGTTCCCACTTCAGTTGTACCATCTGAAGCATGGGGTTGAAAAATCACCAGCCCATAATCATTTTTGCAAATGCTAAACTTGTTTTGATGCTTGCCTGTTAATTTGACTTTTTTCCTTTAGTCAGTCTGTGGTGGAGAAAAGCAACTCATTTATGCATAGGAACAATGCACACATTAGAAGTGTATGAAAATAAAATTTATGGAAACAAATTACAGTAAGGTAGATATTCTTATATTGCTATAGAATAAGCCACAGTCTTGTTTTTCAGTAAGATATAATTTGGATATGGAACAGCATCACCCACATCTCTTGTTCTGTTGTTAACTGGTAATCGAGTGCCACCTGCTGTTTTATTGGTATCACTACAACAATAGGTTTATGTTGACTTCCAAATGAACAACATGGGAGCTGAACAGATTGAAACTGAAATATCATATGGATAGTTCAATTACTAAATTTTCTATAGAACCATATTGATAGTTTTCCAGTGAGTTCACATTTATCCTATTTCTTCCCCACTTTCATCTTTGATAATAAGATAAAAGAAGCAAACTGATGAGAAGCAAGCTTAATTGTGATTCCTATGGAAGGAATGATTTATGTATGAAAAGTGGCATCAACAGTCACTAATACAAATAGTTCTGTATTTTCATTCTGACTAGAATGAAAGGACTTGCTGTCCAATGAGTTAGTATTGATTTCTTGTCTGTACCCTCTTAGCTTTCTGACTCCATTATTTTTGATTTTACTATGAAATATATATATCCTTTCTACTGACATCTGACGGACGTTGTATGGAAGTCATTTTATCTACCAATAATGTGTTTGTCAACATTATTGTAGACTAATGGATACAACATCCTTCCAGTCCATTTTCATTCAGTTCATGTCACTGAAGTAATTCAAGAAAACATTCTGTGATTTTGTTCCTCTTGGGGACATATCCCCAGACTGCAATTGTCATTCACATTTAAGCACTAAAAGATATCAAAGGCTGCTACTCAAGGTTTTCCAGAGAATATTAATATTGAAAAAACATCACCTGTCTTAGTAACATGTGACAGTGTACATTTATTTGCAGGGGTACTCTTTTTTACACAAATATGATTCTTGCTGTTAATGTAGGAATCTGTACATGTGTAAAGGAGTCCTTAGAAACATATATATCTAAGAATCTAAGACAGTGTTGGCGAACCTATGGCACGGGTGCCAAAGGTGGCACTTGGGGCCCTTTGGTGGGCACCCAACATTGCCCCTTCACAGCCAACTGTATTCAGGTTAAATTGCTGTATTGGCACTTTGTGAAAAATTAGTGAGTTTTCAATCACAGTTTGGGTACTCGGTCTCTAAAAGGTTCGCCATCACTGATCTAAGACATCTTAGCGTGTACACCTCTGCCTTGAATTCCATGGATTAGTGCAGCAGTTTGAGTTATACCCTGGTGTTTTTCAGCATACAGTGGACCCTTGTATAACAAACAGCTTGTATAACATAAAATTTGTACAACATAAAAAATTCCAGAGATAGAGGAAATTTGCTTAACATAATAGCCTATGGGGAGAATCCATATAACATAAAAATGGGATTACTCCGTTTTCAATACATTCCTATGGGAATTTGTATAAAGGAAAATTTGCTTAACATAAATTTATTTGGAATGAATTAATTCCTTTATACAAGATACCACTGTATATACACAGTGGTATTTCCACTTACAAGTTTAATCAGTTCTGAGTGTATGCTCATAAGTCAAACAACTCGTAAGTAGAGCAGCCGTATCTAAAAAATCAAATAAATACATAAATACATTTATTTATTTCTACTCTCCCCCCCCCCCCTGGTATGTCCTTGCTGCATCTTGCTGAGGGTATTCCCCCTCTTTTTTGCTCATATTATTATTTTTATCTTGTTGTTGTTTTTTATTCTGTAATCTGCCCAGAGTTCCTGATGGAAGATGGTGCAGTATAAAAATGAAACAAACAAATAAATAAATAAATAAATAAATCTTTTTTTAAAATTGCATGTAGAGCAAACCACATCTAAAATTTGTGAGGCAGCTGTTAAAATGCCAACGGTTTCCCTCTCTTAAGTCAAGTTGCTTGCAAATAGAGCTGCTTGTAAGTAGAGGCACCACTGTACTAAGTAAGATTTAGCAGAGAGGTGTCAGGAGGTGATTAGATTCATGAATTTCAGAATACATCAAGAGAATTAAATACATATCAGGGATATTACACACACACACACACACACACACACTTTCAATAAATAAACCTCAGTAAGCACTGAGCTGCTGTTCATTTCTAGGAACTGGCCTGAGAAACCTGGGTCTCAGACTTATCAAGGCCCCTGTTGCTGGCACTGAGGCTAGCCCCCTCTCCTGGCATGGTGGCTCTAACTGGAAGCTGGGGAGGGTGCTGGGGTATGTGAGAGAGAGACAGAGGGAATGTGTGTGTGTGTGAACTGCTTTTGCCTTGTAGTTATGTTTTGGAGTGAGGGCATAAGAGTTACTCATGCATTTTGAATTATGCCCCTAACCCCATCGTTGTTGAAGGGGTTAAGTGTTTGCATGCATGGAAATCCTGATAAGATTTCTATTACAGGAATAATTTACAAGATTTTTTTTTGCCAACCATGTGCTTTTTGTAACCAGAGGGAAAGTGTAACGTGGCATTTTACAATGCAATTGTATACAAAATGAATTAGAAAAAACAGTGTGAACTGTAGCCTAGCTGTTATGCCGCATGTCTCTAAAGAAGTTCATCAGAACACATCAAAGTTCACACTGAAATAAATGTGGTAGTCTTAAATGGGCCACAACACTTTTTTCCCTTGAAGTGACCTCAAAATGTCCATTCCCACATTGGTGCTCTCCAGTTGGTTTTAGACTATTCCCATCTGCCCCAGCTAACATGGCCAAAAATGAAGAGATAGGAGTTGAGGTCCAGAAAATTTAAAAGCACAAATTAGTAGAAATTAGCTGAAGAGGTATGTTGCAAAAATACAATACTAAAAATGATTGTTTTTTATGATCTCAAAATCTCATTTTGTCCAGTCTAATGCATATAAATAGATCCTAAGTAATAACACATTCAGTGAGCCTGTAAGCTTTAACTTAGTATAGAGATAGTCGATCTAGTCTTCTGTCTAACATTGATCACTAGTTTGAGAAGAAGATCCACACTAACAATGCTAAATCCCTCCCCCCCTTTGGCCAACTATGCTAGCATTAGGTTTTTCATCGTTTCATGGCTATTTGACTGTCAGCTTTAAATTACATTTTGTATTTTTTTGCCTGCCTATTAACAAGTAAATATAATTAAATTTACATGCAATGTCTCTTTGCATAGATGAATGCTCATATACTTTTCTAGATAAGGACTTATTTAGCATAATATAAGGTGGACATCTTAAACCATAACCAGAGTTCTCATGCTTTATAAGAAAGGAATGTCTATATAAAAGATAGATAGATAATAAATTATGGCATCTCTCCATAATAAATCCAGGTTTTCCAAAGACATTTTCCAACCTCACAAATATCACAGAAACCTGTATTCCCCTGATATGTTCTGTAATACTTATGTGAGGTGAAAGCCCCTTCTGTCATGAGATAGTTTCTCTTTGGACTTCTCAGTGTGCATATATTAATTGTGTCCTGGTGCATCTTTTTGTTGTCAGTATATATTTGCCTGATCTTACTAATTTTATTGCTATCAAAAATGCAAAATGCAAAATTTGCATTTATTAAAATGATGTTCAAATGGAAGCAGTTAATCAGTAAAATTAAGCAGTTTAAACTCCAGAACACTTAACAACTTTTTTAGTTCTTAAAAAATACCCCCAAACCTTTAAAGTGATGTGAATGCACTGTTGGAATATTAAAACAGTATGGTAAACCAGTTCTGAGTATTCAGAAGTGGAAAACCCTGGCATATGGAAAAACTTGAAGAGCGTCAACATAAGTAAAAGAATTGACTTGACAGCACATGATGATGATGATGATGATGATGATGATGATGATGATGATGATGATGATGATCTTACAGTACAGTATAAGTAGTTTCATGGAACTGTTTCAGAAATATGTTTCATGCTAATTCTTAGAATACTAGCTACCTTGAGAGATTTAGACTGTTGCCATTTGATGGGTGAGGCTTTCATTGTTTCAGGGGAGAAAATAGCAAGACTTTTATTCTAAAGATTAAAGTGAACTATTTCCTTTCTTTGTTGAGGTATGGGGAGAGATGTGTCTGTATCCATCATGACGGGAATCAGACTAAAAATTAATATGCTGTTTGGTTAGCACCGTCATCCTATTTGTTACTGGTGTAAATGGCAAAAAAAAAAATCAATAGCATTGTCAAAATACCTGTTTTAGCATTCCTATCCATTCTTGATGAATAAAGCAAGTATACTTTCTCCTTGCCAGCATTACTGCTTACCTTGGGGTTTTGTATTTCTGGAGCAGAAGGAATATTTTAGAAAAATACTATAGTGGTGATCTTAATTTTAATGCTAAATCATACTGACATTATACCATCTTCCATAGACCAAGCTAGTCTTGTAGAGCAAGTGAAACGAGTACGGGAAATAGAAGCAATTGAAAGTGACTCCTTTGTTCCACAGACATTCAGATCCAGCAAAGAAGTCAAAAAGGTAGGTTTCATTCTCTTTTCTTTGCATGGAACTCCTTGTGAGCTTTGCCAAACTAATTATATTAATGCAATACAGTATATGTTTACACGGATGTTTCATACTGTTACTGAGCCTAATTCAAATAATGAGGAATCAAGCATGAATTATGATGTGGAACTGCAGGGCAGATTGACCTCAGAGGGCTGTTACCCCTGACTTCATACATCAAAATATTTTCTTATAAAAATTGGTGGGGTACTGAAAAAGCCCCCTTGTACCTTCTAGTCAGTGACAAAAGGGGTGGTTTTTCTTTTTTGGAATTAGTAGGGGGCTGGGATGCTGGAGGTTCATGCAAAGATGGCAGAATTGCACCCCCCCCTTCCCCACGTGCACAAGAGAACAGAAGAAGAAAACTCTGTTGTACACCGCCCAGAGTTCCTGAGGGAAAGTTGGGTGGTCAACAAGTATAAAAATAAATAAATAAATATAATAAAATAAAATAAATAAATAAAAAAATTGTGGTGCTGGGGGCCCCAGAAGGCTGCAGGGTGTCTTGTTGGCCAGTTTGTTATACTGGTCAGTTTAGGTAGAATTCTTTTATATTAGGAATTGTTATTCTTGACCACATTTTCATGATCACCAGTACAGTATACTACGACAAGTGAACAGTATCTTAACGCTACTTAGACTAGAATCAGTTTTCCTGTAAAGACCACTTTGAGAATGTTATTCTGAACCCACTCCCTGTATTAGGCAACAGAATCTGCTGAAGTGAAGAGTGAGCCTGCAATACTAGAAGTAGGAAATATTGGTCAAATTGTTGCAGAAAAAGAAGCAGTACCTGGAATTTTTCCTACTACAATCAAATACCAAGATGAGAACTCACTTGCACATCCCAATGTAAGCGTGATTTTTTTATTATGGACTTTGACGGACAAACGTTATATTCTTGGGGAGTATAGCCTGGATGATCTACATATCCAGGTGTAAATAGTGCTTTCAACAGAAGGAGGGGAGTCCAAAATCATGCTTTCACAAAGCTACAGCTCATAGCACTGAGCATCCCTGTGTAAACATGGGGTTGATTTGGTATATCAAGGCTTAGGTAGGACTATTGGAGGATTTGACCGTTTTCAAGGTCATATTTAATTGGTGGGAAGGGTTACATGAGAGAGGAAACAGAGTGCAGTTTTGCTTTCCGTGGTTTTCTGGCAGATCTTCAAACTGAGTAAGCATCCTAGAAAATGAATTCTCTTTTGCACTAAGATAGAGACTCTTTCCAGAAGGCACAGAACCATGCAACTATTGCCTTGGTCCCAGCTGCCATGTCACATGACCAACTGTTGCTAAAACTCCAGGAAGTTTGGAAAGCAATGTATCAAACAGGATGCTTGTCTGGTAACCAGAAATTAGTCTTGCTATTCTATACTTCAGCCATATTTAGGGTTTATTATTAGGATTTTATGAAGAATAAAATCCTATTATTGCACCCATAGCCTTTATGAGTGCAATACAACAGGATGTACATTAAAAAACTCAAAAAAACTTCCTCTCCCCCCAGTGGAGATAATGTGGTATTGCAGTAACCTCCTACTTCTAACCCATATCTGGCCAATCAGGAGCCTTGTGCTTCGAAGAGCCAATAGAGATGATGGTTGTAAGTAAGAGGGATGTGCTCACACCATGCAGCTCTTTGTTTGAATCCTGAAGTCCAGCTCCATCGGACCATGCTGCTCTGAGCCTTCCAAGAAGAAGCCTGGCTTCCATCTTGCCAAGTGAACTTTTAAGAACTCTCTCCTGGCAAATTACATCCCTTGCCATGTATGGACTTTTATACCTGTTTTGAAAAAGAGGGCTTGTACTCTCGAAAGCTCAGCAACTTTTTTAATATTTCTACCAGCAGCCTATGAAGGTACCACCCATAGTCTAGTTTTAATTTTATTTGTTTTAATGGCTGCACGGCTCAAAACTCCTTTTTCTTTAAAGTATTTATGTTTTAAGATTCATGGTACCAGAGGAAAACAGTGGCATCATGCGTAACTCTGTACCAATGATGCAGTGGAACATTTTGATGCAGTAACCATGGTGGAACAAAGCGACCTTTGCCTATAAAGTGCATCATTGGGAAGACTACATACAGTGACAGATTTTTTTATATACATTACTATTGTTCCATCCATTTCAAAGAAATAGTACAGTGATCATTCATGACATAAAAAATCTAGATATAATAGGAGTTTAGGGTAGGAAATCCACTGCTACACATAGTAGTTGTTCAGATAATTTAGACGGAATATCAATGATGGTACAGTTTGAATAACTGTTTGGATCTTACAATTGATTTTTTTAAAAATGAGATATCAAAGGTTACAGAATACTGGAAGTTGATAATGTTGGATTCTTGTGGGCCAGCTGCTTTTTTGAGCAATTCCACTTTGCAAATACTTATGAGGCATTCATGTATACAGCTGAACTCAGAAAAGTTATTACAGTGAACACAAGATGTTACAAAGTAGTTTTTAACTTCATGGGATAAGTTAAGTTTTGAAACAATTACAGTATTTGCCCACAATCATCTGATTTCTTTCACAGAGAAAGAAATCAGATCAGAAACCTAGAGTTCTGCCCAGGAATAGGACCTTTAGATGTTATTGATTTCTCAAAAACATTGCTATTAATTAAGGCTTGCTATATTTCCTTTGGATTGAAAGTTCATGCTTATTGTATAGATTATAATATAGATAGGTACCTGTGATTCATACAGCGGCCAGAATCCTATTGAGAAAATAGGATTCTGTATAATGTTGGCCATCTGTTGCATGCCAAGGAACATAAGTAAGCATGCAGCTTGAGTGCATGATCTCAGTATGTCTGAGTATATGACTGGCAGCTAAAATAATTGCACACACCAGTAATACAAATCCAATAAGATTAGAGCCAGAAATGCTTTACTTAGAATATGCAATGTAATCTAAGTTACTTGATATTCAAGATACTACTACATGTTCTCCAGAATGTTACAATTAGGCTTGAACTTGGTATGTATTTATTTATTATATTCTTACCCTGCCTTTCCACAATAGAGTTCATAGCACCTGACATACATCATAAGACAAAATAACAGCAGCAGATAAAAAAGGATGTAACAGTAAAATTATTAAAATCACCTTAATCTGAAAACAATTTAAATACTCATCATAATATTAATATAGGAGAGAGTCTTTTCCTGTGTGGTGTCCAGTAGCCTCTTGAAGTGGCAGTATTCTCAATAAAGCTTCTTCCAAGACTCTCAATCTCTATGCAGATTAACAAGACAAGCTGTCCTTTAATACGCAATCTTACCTATCTGTCTCTTTGTCTATGATTACATTAATTGATATACCACCTTTCTCAAAATGGAGGGGAAATGAAATACAACATTAAAAATGATGAAAACAATATTAAAATAGTTGTTTAAAAGACTCAGAGTTCAGATTTACAGGATAATTCTATGATATTAACATTTCATAGTACAGTATAACACTTATCCAGATCAATTAAATGCTTGCTTAAAAATGAAGGACCGGGGTTGCAGGGGAGGTGGTCAACCTAACCTCCTGGTGGGGAACATTCTAGATCCAGGGAAGAACCTAACAGCCTGTTAGGGTGTCAGAATTGACACAAGGGTCTCCCCAGAAAATCCTAAAAACCAGGAAAGCTCATATAGACCAATATGGTCCTTCATATAGCCTTGACACAATGCAGATATTTGTTAATGTAAGAAAATGCATTAGAAATTGAGAAATTTGATTAATTTATAGCTAGCTCAAGTCTCCCTAATTGTGTAGCTACCAGATGCTTAATATCAGGGGAAGGAAATTTGGTATATGCTTTGACACATATACATATAAATGTTCTGGCACACAATTCATCAGTTGAGTTCTGATACAGATGACAACATTTGACAAATGTTAAAATATCCGCATCTGGGAGGAGATAATAAAATCCAAATTGTGCATCACTCATTTGAGTGTACCCTTCCTGTTACACTACTGGTTGCTTGGGGTTTATGGCAATGGTATTTCTACAAGGCATTTGCAATATCCACAAATTCCTGCCATGTTACAATATCTAAGTAAATTGTATTTTTCTTCTTTTCTTGTAGCTGTTTGTTGACAAGGAAGAAGCAGAAGAAAGATGGTTCCGGAGGTTGATTGCTCTTCGACAGGAAAGGCTAATGGGCAGTCCTGTAGCCTAAATAGATTCAACAGCCTGCAGAATTTCACTTAGTTTGTCCTGTGAAATTCTAGTAGTAAAATTGAATGTGTGCTCACATTAATTCAGTCTGCGAAAAGGAACATTTTAACCTGCCCACTGTTGGAGGCCAGAATTGCTTTAATTCAACATTATAATGACATGACTGTATTATTTGAATTGTCTGGTGCTGCTTCATAGAGAGAATGAAGGTAAATTGGAAGGGAAAATAGAACAGTCTCTTGGTTTCCAAGAGATCTTGCTGTACTCCTTAATTCTGACTTATTAGAAAGAACTTGTAGTGCTTGTTTCCTCAACCCATTTCCTTAGGCTTCACAACTGCAATACAAATTTTCTCAACAGAAAGAAGCAAGTCTACATTTTTCCTACCTTTGACACTATTATTATTAAAATTTACTCATATACTTTGGTGCCGAACAAATTATTTTGAATACAAAACACAGACAAGGAGGGAATCTAAAAGTGATCCTTTTCTATAGCTCATCAGCCAATGCTACACAGTAGTGCTCATTTTTAACCCATATACCATCTGTAGATATGTATATAATGTTACAAGGCATTAAGTACCTCTGTGCTGTAAAAATGAGATATACCACTAGCCCTTGTGATATGTTCCTCATTGATGCTCAGTCTAGTCAACTTTAAAATATCACCAGCACCACCATGGAATTCCGTGACATTAATTTGAATCTGGCAATTACAGAAGAAAAACAATCAGCATAACTAAAACTACATGAGGAAAATAATATAATTCAAGAATGTGACCTAGACATGGGCACGACCAGAAAAAATGACGTTTCGAGTTTACATTTGTCGGAACGGGTCCGTTTTGGGTCATTTCCGTTTGTCGTGAAATTTTTCAAAAAATTGTCATTTCGTTTGTCATTTGTCGCTTGTCGTTTCCACCACGATTTAGTGCGATTTGACTTCCCAGAGCATAGGGGTGTCCCGCAATCAGGGCCGGCACTAGGTGTTTTTGTGCCCTAGGCGGCGGGCGGGGCGGGAGGTGGGCGGCGGGGGGAGGTGCGGGTGGGCGGCTACAGCGCCAGGGGGAGGCGCGGGCGGGTGGGCGGGCGGCGGCGTGGGCCACAGGAGGATGGCAGCACGGGCGGGCGGGCGAGTGGGCAGTTAGGATATGACTTAGGATAGAGGTTCTGTTCTTGGCTTGCACCCCAAATGTGTGTGTGTGTGCAAGCAAATTGAAGTTGGGAAAATAGAAAATAAATGGTAGTATATAATATATTTTTAAAATAAATCCACACCTCCCACTCCCAGTCGAACCTCCCCCTTTATCAAATATCAGAAAAAAATCTTCACAAACTGTCAGAGAAGAAATAAAGAATAAACTGCTATTCCCTTCAGCAGACAAAGCTGCAGGGAATCAAAGAAATTATTTTCTAAATTCAATTCCCTCCCTGCCTGCCTAACTTAAATCCTAAAGCCTCCAGCCTCCCTCCAATCTCGATTTGAATAGCCAGAGCAGCCAGCCACACAACCCTCCACCCTCCACATCCAAGACCCAACTGCGACTTCTGGAAGGCTTTTTATGCCCTCCAAGACATCCAGAAGTGTCAGTCAAAAACCTGGCGATGCCATTGGTGGAATGGTTCAAAAAATGTGCATGGTCCCATCCCATGCCCAGCCCAAATGGGCAGGTCTAAAAAAATAAAAAATAAAATAAAATCAAAGTAAAATCAATATGATGTTTTATTGCTATAAAAAAGCCCACTGCTGCTACTATTAAAATTCAGACATTTAAAATAAATAAATTTCACATGTTTCTGTGTTGATTTGGTGTGTTTTTTGACCACAATTTCAAAAGAAAAATTGTGGTCGCCATTTTGGATCCCCCCCCACCGCATGGCATGGCGAGACAACGAGGGTGACCCCCCCAGCCTGGTGCAAGCAGCCCAGAACAGAAGAGGGGGGGAAGGCCGGGGACCCCCCAGAAACCACCCCTCTGGTAGGTGGCAAAGCCTCAGGCAGGCATATTTTCGCCTGCTTTTTTGGCCGGGAGTTGGGTTTTTTAAAAAAAAAACTTTTAAAAACTTTTTCTGTGCTTCGCATTGCGCGATCGCTGCGATGCCACAAACGAAAATGAAAAACCCAACCAAATTTTTCTTTTTTTGGTTCGAGTTCGAGTTCTGATGGCTTAATTATCGTTGCCGTTTCCGTTATGTAACGGAAACGATAACCGAAAACGGAAACGACAATTTCGCCGAGTCGTGCCCATGTCTAATCATTAGTATAGATAGAAACATATTTGTTTGTAATGTCTGAACAAAATTTGATTTTTCATATCTGATTGTTAAGAAAGTAATCTAAATTACATTTTTCCTTTCCTGCCATGATTGCTAATTAGAGCTATGGCTGTATCTTGAAATTGATTAGGACAATTTGGAAAGATTATGGACATATGTAAACAAATGGCACTCTTCTTGGTGTAAAATGTGACCTAGTAAATGCCTCAACTTTTTAAAAATGTAAGAACATTGTATGCAGTGCAATTTTAATCTCAAGTTTCAATTATACTCAGCTATTTTTAGGACCAGCCACATTTATTACCCTTCCAACAACCACTTAAAAAGAATGGTTCACAATGATAGATACAAATGCCATTCACATTTTGTGGTTTTGACCTTTTAGTACTTCCCAGAGATATGCTGGCAGAGGGCTGCATGGAGTATTCCACACATGACTAGGTACATTTTGGTTGTTCCTTTCAATAGCCACATCCTTAGCACCATTCCAGGGACCAGAAAAGGACATCAGTGGAACAGCTCTCTGGATGTGTGGCGGTGACTGCTGTGGGAAGCAAAGGTTTCGGCTTCATGTCAGCATGTATGAAGGCCTTGCATACATAAATGTATGCTTGGCTTCCCCGCCTTCTCCTCTGATTATGTATATTTTTGTGCCTATAGGAGACAAAGAGATTAATTCTTTAGCTTCTCTGACTACTAGAGTTTTTTGTGAATGTTTGGAAGCTGTCGTTTTAGAAATTCCTAAATTATGTAAAATGTAATGGTAGGGTTTTGAGGACATGATTCAATAGTACAAGTTAACATATAAGGTCTTAGGTATTTTTCTTTGAATTTATAGGTTATTTACTAGATATACTGCATTTCAGCTATTATTAAAGTAGGAAAATGTATTTGCCATCAACAGATGCTCAGACACTAGTACAGTATTCTGGAGACATCCAAAGGCTCAGGATTGATGATTTACATTCACTGAAGTAAAAAAAGATGAACCTGATTCTCCTTTAAATAACGCTGCCTAGGTTTTAAGATACACTGGACCCTTGTATAACAAACAGCTTGTATAACATAAAATTTGTACAACATAAAAAATTCCAAAGATAGGGGAAATTTGCTTAACAGAATCGCCTATGGGGAAAATCCATACAACATAAAAATGGGATTACTCCATTTTCAATGCATTCCTATGGGGATTTGTATAAAGGAAAATTTGCTTAACATAATTTCATTTGGAACGAATTAATTCCTTTATACAAGGTACCACTGTACACACTTGCTGGGTGAGCATAACATACAGATCAATAAGCTGAAGGCATAAGTATACTTGCTCATGGGGCTGGTATTTTGCACTCCTAATCTTCCCTGCCAACTGTATATTAGATCATATCTATATCTTCTCTCTTACACTTGTAAATACAAGGCACATTAATCCTTGAAGCATAACATAGCCAACCAAACTTTGTTTCTTCCTCGATAGCATTTCTCATTTGTATGAGAGAAGATTCGCAGATGAAGTAGGAGACAAATCACTTTTTTCAATAATATAACCAGCTGAATCATAAGTAGTCCGATCTGCATTAAGTAATGTACTGTTGAGACTACTTTAATTCTGTTACAACGTAATTGTATGTGTTATGTGGTGTGCAAGTTTTTCACAATTGTTTTGTCAATAAGTTGCAGTAATACATATGTACAGAGAGTTTTCAAAATGTTCTGCTCTTCAGTACTTTAATCAGTGAAGTTAAATCTGAAATAGTAATACACTTCCTTTTTAAACTTTGTTTTAATAATTTTTAATAAAACTACAATATTAAACATATAACCACATTTATACAAATAGAGATAAAATTTAATCAAAACTCCACCAAACAAAACAGGACTGACCCCATGTAACCCACTTCCCACTCAGGACTTAACCAAACTTGCAAATCTTAAAATATTGACCAACACATTTCCCTCCAAAAATGCATTGAGTCTTCTCCGGATCTATACCCTTTACCTTTTGGAAATACATATACCAACAGTTTTTCTCATATTTCATTAAAATCATTAGACTTTTTCAATCCCTTCCTAATTTTAATTTCACACGTCAATTTATTATTAATAGCCATATTCCATAAGTCCCTATACCATTCCTCCAGTGTTATTTGGTTGTTAGATTTTTAATGCTTTGCAAAATTCAATCTTGCCATTGTTATCATTATAATTACCAACTCCGCCTCCTCTTTCTTCAATTGTGTATTTGCAACCATATTTGACAATACCATTTATGAGGACATTTGAATCCTTTTCCCTAGTATTTCTTGTACTTCTTTAAAAACCAACTATTTTTGTTATCTCACACAGCCATCATGCAAATACAGTATGTCCCTTTTTTGCATCTCTAACATATTGAAGATATTTATTTATTATATTTATATTCACAGGTGTTATATACCATCTCCAATATACTTTGTAACAGTTTTCTTTTACTCTGACATATTTTTTCACTATTCTTTTATTCCACATTTTCCTTCATTCTTCCTCTTTTATTTATTTATTAATATCTTCTCATATCTCTTTTAACTTATTTTCTCTTTATATTCCTCCTGTATTAATAATTTATATATCTCACTTACTATACCTTTTCTATGTTCTTTATTCTCTCTCTTATTTTTCTCTCTATAATTTCTTCAAACCTAGTCAGTTTTCTGCAATCTTCTTTAGTTATCAATTCTTTAGTCAATTTTTCCATTTGTATAATATTTACCCAGGAAATATTTTCTCCTAATTTCTCCTTTATACTTTGTTTAGTCTGCATTTGTTTTAACCAATCCCGTAAATGTATAACTTTTTTTAAATCTTGCAATACCTAATTTAACTTACCTTTTAAATTTTCTAAGAAATTATTAATTTTTCTTACTCCGATCAAAGGTGACACTGGTGGACTTAATTTTCCCCTAAAATTCTTCCAACATTCCATCATATTTTTTCCAAAATGGGTTATCTTTCTTTCTCATCTGATCTATAATATTTTCCTTAAAAATATATATTCTCCTTTTGCATAATTTCTAACTCTCTCCAAATTAGATTATCATTTTCTATTACTGTATCTGGAATGTGTCTTAACTGATTAGCTATGTACTATAGATTTATATTAGGTAAACCTAAACCTCCCTCTTTATGTGATACACACCATAAATTGTTATCAATCCTAGTTTTTTATTACCATTACAAAACATATTTACAAACTTATAAATGTTCCTCTACACAGAAATCTTTAGTAAAAGGCAAAATATTTATACAATCTGAAGAGAAACCAGAATATAGTAATACACTTCCTAAGCAATCAGAAAGTGTTATATAAAGTAACTCTTAAGAACTTAATCTCAAAATGCAGTGCTAGAGTCCCAACCTTTTCACCAAATATTATCATTGTCATTGTTAAGAACCAGGGCAATATTCTAGTGACTGATGTGTCGTAATTGCTCATCAAAACTAAATGTATCTCTTAACCGGCTCTAAGTAAAATACTCTTCTTATAGAAACAGGTCTATGTCTATGTCTATCTCATGCATATACTCTAAGTCATCTAGCTCCAACCATCTCTGCTCCTCATGCACTAAGAAAGAGACACAAAAAGATAAATCTCAGAAATATATTTTGATCTTCTAGTGACTTGTGCCTCTTTATGTCATGGTGATTTTCCCAGACAACTGCCATAAGACAACCACATGGTACAGTATGACCTGCTGCTTTGCCATCTATGAACGTCATTGTATTCACATAGTGTGTCTCATCCTCCCAGAATTAAAAGGATCTTGCAGCCCAAGGTATAGCTTTCTCTATATAGCTTTTTGCTCCTTTGTGAATGTTAGGTTCCAACAAAAACCAAGTATGGCATTAGCAAAAAAAAAAAAAAAACCAGTGCCATTTATAAGGCTTTCAGGGGAGGGAAAGTTGTGTGTTTTCCTCTCATTCTCCAGAAGATTTCTTCCTCTTCTACCGTGTTTTCCCCAAAATAAGACACTGTCTTATATTTATTTTTTCCCAAGAAGATACACTAGGGCTTATTTTTGGGGGTAGATCTGATTTTTGGGGAAACAGGAACTACAAGCAAACATGCTACAAAGTATGGTAACTTTGGTGGCCCAAGCTAAGGGGGGGGAAGGACCATGGATGGAAAAGGAGGGGCAACATGCGCTCTGTGGGGGGGGGAGGCACAGCCACGCCCATCACTAGGTCTTATTATCGGGCTAGGGCTTATATTTAACAAATGCATAGAAATCCTGCTAGGGTGGTATGCATCGTTTGCATTTGGATCATATAGTTGTGATAAGATTAACAGTTGCAGCTTTCATGCAGTACATAGATGGTCTCTCTATCCTAGCAATAAAGAATAGCATCAGAAACTTGCAAGATAGTACTCTACCTTCAATAGAGTGCTGTGAATGCTGACAAAGGGGAAATAACATTTTTATTAAAAATCTGCAAAGTATGCATTCTGAGGCTGTGAATAGTTCCAGACATATAAAACACAGAAGTGCTGTAATTTTTCATGCAGTGCCAAAAAAAGCCCATTCTCCCATTTCAAAATTGGCACTACTTATGATAGCTACATAATGCCTTCTAGATCAGAGATCGCATTTTTCTGAATAGGTGCGGTGAATGCTTATCAGATCTGCAGGTGACGCAAAATTGGATGGAGTACCTAATACACTGGAAGGCAGAAACAAACTTCAAAAATATCTTGATACGCTCAGGCACAGGTTTGAAAACAATTTAACAGGGATAAGTGCAAAGTTCTACACCTAGGGAAGAAAACCCAAACAGAGTTACAAGATGGCAGATATTTGGCTCGGTAATAGTATATGCAAGAAGGATCTTAGAATTGTAGATCACGAGCTGAATATGAATCTACTGTGCGGTGTGGCTGCAAAAAAGACAAATACTATCCTAGGCTGCATTGACAGAAGTACAGGATCGTCTCCAAATCTCATGAAGTACTTGTTCCATTCTATTTGGCACTGGTTAAATCTCATCTTGAGTACTGTGTCCAGTTCTGGACACCATACCTGGCAGAGTAATAAAGAAGCTTTTCAGGCTCTTCTACAGGGAATTTATCCAGGACTTAATGGTGCAAGGATAAGGCTTATTTTCTAGAATAGAGCAATCTCGGGATTCTGCAATAGCAAGCCAGAGGCTGCAGTGAGCAGTACAAGCTCAGCATATTGCTTTATCCCTGCTGTCAGGGTATAATATTTATTATTTATTTATTTGTTGCATTTTTATACCACCCATCTTCCAGAAGGAACTCTGGACGGTTTACAAACAAGGATAAAACCAACAATGTTTAACAAGAAAGGGAGAAAAGGAAAGAAAAAACTAATATAAAATATGGCCTGTGCAATTAAGAAACATTGTTTTCTTATAATAATGTGTCAGTAAATACAAAATAAAGCATTTTCTGCTACAAATTAGCACTGCTTTCTTCTAGTCAATGTATTAAGTTTCTTTTTTCATTGATATGGTGCTTAAGTTCACGGGCTGCTGTTTCTAAGTACAGTACCTTCTGATAGACTTCTCAAGGCAGCGGTCCACTAGGCCCAACATGGCATTCCTAGTTGCTGCTTGGAATGGCAGTCAAGCTAATGGCTGGACTTGCAGGTAAGCAAAGGCAGAGTAATGCTCTTTCCTCCAGCCCTTTAGGGAATGTTTAAAGGTTTTACCACATCAGTCACTGCATGGATATTGACACTAGAATGGATTTTACTGAGGCAAATTAATTCTAATGTAGCAAATTCTACTGGGGATTCAAAACTAGGAGCAAATTTACTGTTTTGCAAAAGCATCTCAGGGAACAGAGAACCCTTTCTAGGCAGGAAAACTTTAAGACCTACTACCAATAAGGAATTAATGGAGAACACCATCTCACAGGAAATAGGTAACCATATCTAAATAGTATACTGTACCGTCTACTTATCACCCCTTATTTCAATTCTTCATGTAATTTAAAACTTGGATTCCTGATTGGTTTTGATCCCTTATAATGTTTTTAAATATGGAATAAAACACTATTATTTAAAAAGTAATATTCAATTTTTAAAAATATATAGCTATAGAAAAATGAATTGTATTAAATTACGGCATGCTCTAAATTAAATGTTCTCTTGTTTTCCTCATATACAATACCGATGTTACAGTACTACAGTTTTAAGAGCATAGTTCTAATGCAACACTACCTCTATCTCCCAACTAACCACATCTTGAATCCCTTCTCTTCTGGCTTATTCTGATACATGTAGCCTTCCTCTAGATTTATATTCCCACACACAGTCATGAATCAGTCTCTATTGATATAATACAGACTTTTCATTCCATAACAGATCTGTACATTATCTGTTTGGCTAAAAGGCCAAAAGTCCCCATGCTTTCCAAAGGTGAAAGATCTGAGAGTTAGAACTGAAATATCAGTAAACAATGGCTGTAATAAAAAGGTTACTAAAAAGAAGGAAACCTGGCATCACCATTTGTTTATATGCATTTAAATGGATAAAATGGAAACCATCACCAAACATTACCATTCAGTGGCTAGAATTTGATGTTATGTGCTATCTAGTCGCTTCCATTTATTGTGACCCTATGAATTAATGTTCTCCAGAAGGTCCTATTGTTACTATTGCTGAGAAGTTGCAAACTGAAGACCATGGCTTCCTTTGAATTACTCCATCCTGCATTAGGTCTTTTTCTTACTCCCCTCCCCTTTTCCAGTGATTATTACCTCCTCATAATCTCCAAAATAAAATAGCCTCTGTAATGGAGGAGTCAGTGTAGAATTCAAAATAAGCTCGGGCCAACTCATAAAAACAAGTGGTATGCTATTAATGTTTGTTGTGCATCTGATAAACAGGACTACACAATTTTATGTACTCATCAGATAGTCATCCATCTGAATTCCATGCAATGTAAAGCTCTTCATACTGTCTTGTAAGGTCTTCTGCCTCTTTACCCTACCCTTTTCCTTCAAAGTGTGGAGTTTAAAGAAGTCTTTATCCAAAGATGCTCAGAAGATCCAAGTGGGAAGCCGTCTTCTCTTGAATTCTGTCCACTTTTCTGTGACTTGGGGAAGCAACAGAGTGCTTTACTGCCTCCTCTGGAGTTAGATGGGTAGAATGTCACTAGTATCCCTACCCCCTCCCCAAAAAAGTAAATGATTTTGGTTAACAATGGGGAGAGGGAGACTTCCTAAATACTGTGGTTCATATATTAGAAAGCACCCTCCAAAATAACAAAAGTGTTGCCCAGTCCATGTTTTCCTTCGGTCTTCTGGCCTACTCATCTCACCTTTACTAGTCTGTGTTAAAATGCAGAATGTCATTCCCATTACAATAAATTCACTTTTTGGAAACACGGAGCGTAGTGCCACAGCTTCAGACTGCATGAACAGCAATGGAGCAAGGATTTGTGGAGAGATAATGTCTGGGAGAAAGAAAAATAAACAGTATAAAGCAGAATAAAGGAGATATAGTCTGAATCTTGAAATTTCTGGAATGACCCATACTTGAAGCTGAACTAAAAAGAGATGCAAATGTCCCTTCCATATCTAGAAGAGCCCATAGTCACAAAGCCATCTTGTCAAGCATGCAATCCAGACTACTGCTTTCATGTTGTCAAGTACCATCAAGTTGGAACTTATATTAACCCTAATAGGGCTTTAAAGTGATGTCTTTAAGGAGTGGTTACACACCCTCAGTGAGTTTATGGTTGAACAGAGATGTGAACCCAGGTCTCCTGCATTCTTGCTGCATCAATGTGGTGATGTGAAAACACAAGGAATATATAACTTGAAACTATCTTACACCACTATGATTTGAAAATTATTTTGTGTGATTAGTGACATGAAATGATTATATAAGTCTTTTTTATCCATTAATATTAAAATAATAGTGGGTACAGATTGTAGATAACTGTCTCCTTTAAAGAACAACAGTAGTGTTCCAGTACAACAACTTGCTTTATAGATTTGCAACCTTATTAATATTTTCTGAGAGGTACATCACAGGCTACTGACCCCTGACACAATATAAAAGATGTTTGTTGCCGGGACTGCAGTACATAAGCATTATTTATTTACTGGTAAATTATTGATGATCCTCTAATTCATGTGTGATGGTAGGAAGTGGGTCTGCAAGTGACTTGTAAGTGGAATTGTGTCAAGGGCTTGTAGAAATCAATGATAAATCTATCTATAGTTAGTCCCAATGTAGCTCCTGTTTATGCAACAGTGATGAATGGCAGATCTGCTAATGGAGATTTTTTTAAATGTAGTTATTGATGATTAATGTGTGGTATGTGAAATCCTGGGAAATGTGTTTAGGTTGTATGTATGTGTGCATGTAAAGGAGTTTCTCCATTGCCTCTGCCAAAGCTTTTCACATTATGCCATTATGACTTTTGAGAAACCCTCATGCCGCCCGGCCTCTCCTTTACAAACCTTAAATCACCCTTTTAATAAAATATTTAATCCTAAATACACTTATAGTGTCATATTAAATGAAGTAAATACTTCTTAACATCTTATAGTCTGTCCTATGCATATTTATTTACACAGAAATTCAGTCTCGCTGCACTCAGTACTATCTCTTTCTGACTGAATTAACATGCTTACTCAGGCTGCGGAGCTAGAGGTTGGGTGCTTGATTCCTTATTGTACATCCCAGAAGAATGCTGTATTGTCCCCAAAAGAAGTAAACCATTTCTGAATATATACCTAATAAAACCTGGAAAGAGTAGTCATAGCTCAGAATTGACTTGAAAGTATGAAATTATTTTGAAATATGCTTAAGCATGCACTCATCATCAGTCCTACTGCCACTCTGTTATGGCTCCACTTGAGTCAACAGGACCTTGATTTCTGAATAAACAAGGTAAGATCTGAAAAGCCCTTTTTGCCCCCTTCACAGCCTGTATTCAGGATAAATTGCTGTTGCAAAAAAATTGGTGGGTTTTGAATTGCAGTTTGGGCACTCGGTCTCTCAGAGGTTCGCCATTCCTGGCCGAGGCCCATTTGAGTCCCAAATGTATATGGTAACCGCTGTTTACAAATGGTAAGGGAGGGAGAAAACAATTCATTTTTTTAGTCCTTTGGCTTGCCTGCGTTCAGACCCTTAGATCTAGAGTTCTGCCATATATCAGAGATGGTGGATGATCTCCAAGAGCACTGCAGACTATTGCTCTTCTTATAAAAGGAAGAGGGGAAGAAGTAGAGATGCCTTGATACTGTGCACAGCAGCTGCATCTCCCCACTGGTGCCCAATCATTGCTCAACAGCATCCCAGGTCCATTCATGTGCTTCATTGCAGGTACATGTGGAGTAGATGGGGCCACCCAGCCATCTGTCTCCCAATCTATGTGCCATGTAATGCCTGCTTGCCAACCAGGGCCTCTCCTCCTGATTGGTCAGATTCCCTGTAGTCTTTGGGCTCTTCTGTTGTTGCATTTTCTTGAGGGCACTAAAGGAACTAAAGGAGGTAGGCACTTTCTACAGTTGCCTAAAAATTTCATTGTGCCACACACATATTTGAAATGTCTTCATATAGCTGAGGAAGATGCATTCCCCCTAAGACAGGCATGCCCAAACTTTGGCCCTCCAGATGTTTTGGACCACAACTCACACAGTCCTTTGTCATTGGCAATCTAAGCTTATAATTCTGGGAGTTGTGGTCCAAAACATCTGGAGGGCCAAAGTTTGGGCATGCCTGCCCTAAGATGTAAGTCAGCAATCCAAAAGCAAGATGTGATGAAGGCCCCCTCCCCAAACTTCCAACCCAAGGACCGACAATTAATTTATAAATGTATTAAGAGAGCTCCTGTGCAACTAGCAATCGGTTGTTGGGTCAGCCCATCTAAACTTTTTCATTAGGAAGTACAGTATTGTACTTCATGAGAAATATACATTGTTTTTATAATGTGGTTCTTTTTTAAAATAATAGCTCAGTTTACATTCAAAGTAGACCTAAGACCATTATATGTCCCTCAGGATGGTACAAATGCCATGCATTACACGAGGGGTGAGTATCTCTATAGTTCTTATCTATGCTGACATGACAAAAGCATACCTGTATACATGAACACAAGTGCTGCTTAAGTCACTTTGGAATGGTGTTAAAAGTGTTTGCATTACTTCAAAGCAAAAAGCAAAGTGTTCTGCTTATATACTGCCCCATACCACTTTAAGTAGTCTCTGGGCGGTTTACAATTTTAATTACAGTGTGCAGGCTACACATTGCCCCCCCCAGCAAGCTGGGTACTCATTTTACCGACCTCGGAAGGATGGAAGGCTGAGTGAACCTTGAGCCTGCTACCTGGGATTGAACCCCAGGCCGTGAGCACAGTTTTACCTGCAGTACAGGCATTTGACCACTGCGCCACGAGGCTCAGCTATGTATAGGGTGAAACCTTGATTAATGTGCAGCATTATGACCTACAAATATATACAGTATTTTACAGAAATGATTAGCAACGAGGAAAAGGAAACATGGAGGGAAGCATTGCATTCCTGTTATTTTGGAAATATAAATTTATTCATAAATGCTAAGTAGGATCTGTGATTTCAGAAGTCTTTATAGCAATTTTTACGATAACAATCAGGTTTTTAAAATTTGTTCTAGTTTTGTAACTGGCAAAAATTGAAACATATTTTAATAGGAACTTATTTTGTTACTCATTGTTTATCTAAAGTCATCCTGCCATGTTTGTTCATGCAGCAGTTAGTTGGAAAAAAAACAGGCAGATACTCTCTGTTTCCCTATAGTGATCAATTCCGAATCTGTATTTTGGAAATATTTATGAAAATACAAAGTACAAAACCAAAACTCTGCAACAATTAATATGTATTTCCCCAAGCTTGCCATATAAAGAAGACACCAGAGTAATTACCTATTCTAATTAGTCTTATCAGGGGTCTACAGTCCCAGACATTGGGAGAAAGAGATGTTGAGGAAATATACCACAGTACTGATCCAGAGTTCAGTGTCTGGGTTGAATATGTTGGACCTGGGAGGATGGAGCACTGTGTGTTTCTTGGAAAATGTTGAATATTCAAGTCCTGTCTTTCCCGTATAGATATTGGTGTGGTGTAGTGGATAGAGTAATGGACTAGGTCTGGGTTTGAATCCCCTATCTCTTGTCTTTGGGGGGGCGGGGCGGAATGCAGATGTTTCTGACAATGATATAAAAATATAAATGTTGTTTAGAGTGTTTATTCCGTCTTATACCAGAAGGTGGCATCCAGCAACTCAATCTCCAGCATACTTATTTTTAGCCCTTTAAACATTGTATTACAGATCTACCATGTTTTATTTAAATCTAATTATTAAATTCACAAGACTAATGGCTGAAAAAATAAAGCATAAATTAGTCAGAAGACCAATGTGGCAATGAAATAAACTCAAAGTATTCTTTATAGAATGCATATTCAAATAATTACATTGGCAAATTTGCCTTCTACTGATTTATTTAAAATTAGTCCAGCATCTCAGCCGCTGTTAATACATAGACTACCTAATCTTTATCTATTTTCTACTGATTAAGGAGTCCAATTGCTTCATTTAGGATGAAGACAGGTCTACATTTACAATTCATTTTAAATTTCTTTTTAGAAACAGCATCAGATTTACCAAATTCTCATTCTTCTTGCTCCCAGTAGTTCCTTTACAAAAATCTATGATGATCACATCATCTATTACAGACTTATTAGCTTGTCTGCAAACCTTTCTTGCTTTACTTCAACTCAAGACAGACCATGCAGACATCAGGACTCCAACATGATTTCAGTCCCCCAACTAGATTTTCCTTTCACCTTTTTAGCTGTCTGTTGTACCATGTTGTCTGTTGAATATGATTGTCTAGCAATATTGGGAACTTACGTGCATTTCTGTGCCCTCAGCTAGGGTTTATAAAGAAACTGTACTAATATAACATAAGTCAATACTATACATCCTAGTGTAACTACAGTATGAAACAAAACAACTGATAGCATACAGTTGTGCCCCCCCCACAAGCATTAAGCATACTTTGACTTGATTACAGTAACATTCCATAGTTATATATTTACTTGAGTACTAAAACAGGTCTACAGGTGTGGTTGCTTTTGAAAAGTTTTTTTTCTCCAAAACAGTGTAACCAGACTACTGATCAAAGCCAGATATAGAGAGCATATACATTTTTTTTGCAGCTTTACTGGTGTCCGGTTTGTTTCTAAGCAATTCAGAGTGCTGGTTATGATCAATATATCCCTATACAGTTTGGGTCCAATACTGTATTCTTGCCTGAAAGACTGCATTCTTCCATCGAATGGGCTTTGAGATCTGCTGAAGATGACATTGTCCCCACACTACCACTTATGGACGCTTGTTTGGGGAGGACTCTGGAACTTTTTAGCCAAAGAGGCTAGGCTTTACTATTGCCACACATACTTTTTATTGTCAAGCAGGGTCTCAAACCCAGGTATCCTGAGTCTTAGTCCATCATTCTATCCAGTACACAACATGAGTTATGGCGCAACCTCTGATTTATATTTAGAATAGCCAGTTTATGCTGAAGGCAAGGCTTTGATATAGACTGAAATCCTTTTGCTTAGTATAGTAAGTCACACCTAGAGTAGGTCCACTGAATCAGTGGGTATTTGGTGAATGAACTTCTTCATATGTTTCATTTATTTAACAGGCTTGTCACTTACTATGCTAAGCAACAGGATTTCAGCAATAGAATCAAAGTCTGCCAGAAAATCTACATTTCCTTAACTGATAATGCAATCTCACTAGAAGTGAATGGAGGCCAGGCCTGCCACAGATTTTTTTTTACAGAAATCCAACTGGTTCATCATGGAAAAGTAATGGAAATGCCTCTTCAATTCATGTATGGAAGGAACATTATCAGTGCATTGCTCTTCCATACTTGTGGGTCCTAGCATTTCGTTCAAGAAACACTGCTAGTTCTCTGTTTATTGTGGCAGAGTATACTTGCACTTTTTTCCTTTTAATCTGCTTTTTAAAGAGTTTGTACAATTCTACATAACTATATGGTAGCAGACCTCCTCAAATTTCAGAACATAGTGCTATCTTTATATTTCCCCTTTTAATCTGCCTGCATTCATTGTCGTATCAGGGGTTAAAATTCCCTAATCCATAATGTGTCGGGTGTGCTTCTTAAAACAAAAAAAGCTCCTATGCAAAGTCTGTTTGTTTTGTGAAAACTAGCTTATCTGGGAGGAGCAGATGATTGCCTCCTCAATATCTCTTCAGTTCTGTAAAATAACTGTCATTGTGGACAGATTAAGAGGACAGGAGACAACCCAAATATTCCAACAGGGATCAGTTCATCTTGAGAAGAACTGTCATGACCCAAAGATCCATTTCATTCATTAGATGGACTTTCACTTTCATTTCCCATCCACCTTGTGATTGTACAGTCAATGATGAGATATCCTTTAGGAACCATGTTTCCTGGAGACGATATTAAATGGTTAAAGGTGGGGGGGGGTTGTTAGACAAGACAAATATGCTTCAGTAGGAATACAAGCCTGCTGTAAACGGCAGCACATTAGGTTAAGACAATTAAAGCACCAGAGCAGACTTGCAACTAAAAGTGATGTAATGTCATCACTGATTGGTGGAGAGTAATATAAGCTAGAAGTCTGTGTGAAACTGTTTTTAGGTGGGAGTTAACCTTCTTCCTCAAAGGCTGTACTGTATTGCTGTTTCCAGTAATTATGTGCTATGGTGTTATTATGCAGCCAGAAATGCTGTGTATCAAGACCTCTGCAGAAATGCTGTAAGGTTGCTGTAAATAAATACATTTGGTGGTGGAAGACTGGCTGTTGAGTGATGTTCCTGTAAAGAAGTATAGAGTGTTTGTTTGCATACAAGACTCTGCACAATACCCTGACAATTTGGATTCACAAAATTATATCCTTGAGAGTCACCATGTCAGTGAAATACAAGTAAAGTATTTCTGGGTGGTGGTGTCTGACTTTTCTTTGGGTTAAACATGACTAGATGGTGTTCCTGCCTATTTGGTGGGACAAAATTTATCAAGAAAATCCATATACATATGAAGCATTAGAGAAAGCCTCTGATACACATTTAAAGAATTGCTAGATAATTCATCCATCTAGAATGTTTTGTACACATCACATTTAGATTTACTAGTATGCATAAAGAAAGGTCCTTGTGCATGGCTCCGTTAATTTTGGTAAAAGAATAAAACATTTGGACAATCCTAATATTATAAATACCAACAATATACTGTATCAGTAACATAACAAGACCTTTTAAAAATATTTTTATTAAAATTATAAAACTACAATATAAAACGTAAGACAACAATATAAAGTGAAAGGGGAAAAACACAGAACAAAACTCAAGCAAATAGAACAAAAAGAAAACAACAACAACCCCACGCAACCCACGCCCCATTCGGGACTTAAACAAAATTACAACTCTTTTGGTACTGACCAGCCCATTTCCCTCCAGAAATACATTGAATCTTCCTTCTCCAGGTGTATACCCTTTACCTTTTTGAAATACATATACCAACAGTTTATCCCATATCCCATTAAAATCATTAGACTTTCTCGAGCCTTTCCTAATTTTAATTTCACAAGTCAATTTATCATTAATAGCCAGATCCCATAAATCCTTATACCACTCCTCAAATGTTATTTGGTTGTTGGATTTCCAATACTTGGCAAAAATCAACCTTGCCATTGTTATCATTATAATTACCAAGTAGTAATAACTGGTAATTGCTAAGGAGTTATTTTCAGGGCTAAACAAAGACATTTTGCTGCTTGAGTCAGAAAAGCAAATTCCATCCCTCCAGCGTGCACCCAAAGCTGTCTATGGCATTTTTACAAGAGAGACCAAATCTTTATTTTGTTATTTTGTTTTTACCTACTTTTTAAGGAAGGGATATACTATATTTAATAATGTTGCAAGGTGAGAAAGAGAATAGGTTTATATTTAATTAGCTAAATATATATTTAAACATTAATACTTTCCACAGCAGGCCAAATGCTTCACATTGCTATTCTGCTAATAGCAGGAAAGATACATTTTGTTCTTCTTTAATGAACATCCAGAAAAGCTGCCCTGTGTGTTCTAGCATAATTTATGACAACTGCCTTTGTATATTGACTACAAATGAATCTAATATACATTATTTATTCGTATAACTCCATGTGAGGAACTGCAAAAATAATACAGCCAAAAAGCAGAAAATATTCCATGAGATGATACACTCCAGAAGTCAAATACCCATAGGTTTCACATGCCTCAATTAGTTCTAATTAGATTACTGCAAGTCAAATGAAATAAAATACCATGTAGTGAAGATGTTATAGTGATACCGTTAAAAATACTAGAAGATGGTGAATAAACTAGGTGCAAAAGTACAGTGAACAACTTGTGGATGAACGTAGACTACTATTTATTTTCAGAACAGATTCAATTCAGCACCCCTTCCACCTCCATGAACCTAAGGGATCCTAAATAACTAGCACCCCTTAATCTAACAACAGAAGAAACATTAATCTATACTATTAGAGGGGATATCTGAAACTTGAACACTTGTAGCCCACCTTTTGAAACTTAAAGAAACGAGACTAGCTATGTGCATCTCATTATGATTTTTGGAAACTTTGTGTTTCTTCTACACCAACTCCCAACTCTATGGCGCCGAGCCCAAGTTGATATGGGGTCAAAAGCAAGTGGTCCAACAACAACAAAATACCCACCCTTGTCTTCAGGGGCTTTTCTTTCATAAAGTCTGTTCATTTCAATGGTTCTACCTCAAGGATGGTAGAATCTGGATCCAGACTGCTCAGAAGATCACAGCAGAGCAGACTACAACAGTGACAAAAAGATCACTGGTAGATTAAAATACATCTGCAATGACAGAATACAGTGTGTTCTGCTTATATACCGCCCCACAGCACTTCAAGCACTCTCCGGGCAGTTTACAATTCAATTATACAGGCTACACATTGTTTATGGAATGTATTTGTTTGTGGAATGCATTTGTTTATGGAATGTCTTCTTACTGCAGATGCATGTTGCATTTGGATTATTTTGTATATGTCTCAGCAGCAGCTGGGCAACCCAAATTTAGCCAATGAAGGTAATGCCAAGGTTACTCTGACAATAATAAATACTTGTGTTAGTTCTTGACATTTAAAAATACTGTATCAGCTAAATACTACAAATGGATTGTCATTTATGATGATATCATTTAAGCAGGTTGCTGAGTTCCTCTAAAGATCCAGTTCAGATTTCTGCTAGTATGACAAAATTCCACTGCAGTACAGTACTTGGCTTTTGCCAAAGTAGAAGAGTAAGGGAATTATAAAACATGTCTTACTTACAAAATCTCAACATTGAACAGAAGACTGTTAGAAAATTAGGTTTGAGAGTATATTTCAGAATCATTGAATGTTGTGAATAATTGATTCTCCATTATAAAAAAAATTAAGTGCCAGTTTTGCAGCCTATTGTTTTTGCTCCTAAAGTACAGAGATTTGAGTTCCTTTAGCTAAAAAGGAGCAGTTCAAAAGCAAGAAAAATACCTTTCAAAGTCTTCTGACAGCTTAAAGGTTAACATGTGTTATGGCATAAACTTTTGCTCTATGTTATCCTTAAATTACAAATGGATGGTGGGTGAGATATAGAGAGGTCAAAAGGAAACAAACATTTTTTAATTTAAGGGAAGAAAACAGCAAAACAATCATCACATTAATGCTTACATGTATGTAAAGCAAGAAGTGTAACCATTCAAATAATAGTGTTAGTAATAAATTAAATATCTGGCATTGTTATGTTTAGCAGTAATAGCAGGCAGGGAGAATCATAAAATGATAGAATTGAAAGATAACCCAAAGGGATTGCATATGTCCACCTGTCAAACCAGGAAATCCATCACTAAAGCATTCCTGGCCAGTAACCATCTAACCTCAAATGAAACAAGCTTGTCACCCTTCAAGGCAGCCCACTGTACTGTCAAATAGTTCTTATTATCAAGGAGTTCATACTATTTAGGCAAAATCTCTTTTTCATAATTAAAGTGCATTATTTAATTACCGTAGCTCTGGACAAGGTTGTTTCATCTTCCATGTAACAGCCCTTCAAATGTTTGAAATTCATTATCATATTATATCTCAGTCTTTTCTTCTCTAGGCTAAATATACCCAGGTCCTTCAACTATTCCCGAACCTTGGTTTCTAAACCTGTTATCATTCTCCTCCTCTGAATATATTACAACTTGTCAATGTCGTTCTTCAAGTGTGGTGCCCAGAACTGAACACAGCATTACAAGAGAGGTCTGACCAAAGCAGAACAGAATAGGACTAAGACTTGCCTTGATCTGGACACTATACATCTGTTGTTTAACTGAGAATTGTGTTAACTTTATTGCTACCACATCACACTTTTAACTCACGTTAAGCTCCTGATCTACTAAGACCCCAGATCCTATCCATATACGCTACTGACAAGCCAGCTATCATATTTATGTATCTGGTTTCTCCTTCCTAAATGCAGCACTTTATCTCTTCCTTTTTCCTGCTGAAATATGTTTTGTTCTGGTCCAGTTATCCAATCTGTTTATGTCCTCTTATATCTTGATTCTGTCTTGGAGAATATTAACTGCCCTTTCTAATTTGGAGTCATCTGCGAATTTTATGAGCATCCTCTCCCCAAACTAACTGAAGGGGTATATAATGATGAACACTGAGCCCTGTGACACCCTAGCTGTCACTTCTCAGAAGGAGGTAGTGGAACTGTTGTTGAGCACTCTTTGTGTATTGCCTGTCAGTCAGTTACAAATCCACCTACAGCATCACCTAGCCCACTTTTGTTTACTAACTTGGCCACCAGAATATCACTAAAGACCTTATCAAAACCCTTGCTGTAATCAGTATACCCTGTATCTCTAGCATTGCCCAGATGATAAATGCACTCAGTCCTGTAGTCTGGTAATGCTGTTTGGTTGCAAAGCAGGTAGGACTCTGAGCTGACTGTGTCCTTAATCCAGTAACATGGTGCATTCTTAGGCAAGAAACCACAATGATCAATCAAGAAAGATTAATTGAACTGATTGTACAATGTTGCTTTTTAACATTAAAACGTGTTGTTGACACACAGGCATTTTAAAAGCAAAAACACGAATGAAAATATTTGAAGAGTCATGCTGAATCAAGCCAAAGACCTGACTATTCCAGCCTTCTCCTCCCACAGTGACCAACCCCATATCTAGGGGGAACACACACAGGTGTGCCAAAACATGTAATAGTGTTCTGCTGCTAATGGGCCACACTATTTATCATTTTATTTTTTTATTTTTTTACTTCTTACATCCTTTTTGCTATAAGATAGGCAGCTTACAAACTTCTCTCTAAAAAAGATAAAATGACAATGACTGTAGCTAAAAATCACAAAATCTTATACAGTAGTCCTCCGCCACAGCACGGTTCATATATTACGGTCTCAGAATATCGCGTTTTTTCCCCGAGAGAAGCAAGCTTCCAAAAAGAGGCTTTTAAACCCCCTCCTGGCACCTCAGCAAACAGACCTGGTTTTGCTCCTGCCCACTATGCTTGCAAACAGAAGTTTTTTATCCCCTCCTGACACCTCAGCAAACAGAACCTGAGCTTCTGGCAGCAAGGTTTGCTGAAGTGTCAGGGCAAGAGCAGCCCAATATCAGTTTGCTGAGGCATCTGAATTTCGCAGATATTCCTTTATCGCAGGTGGATGAGGCACCAAACTCCTGCAATAAATGGGGGAGTACTGTAACCAGTATTACTATAAAACCATTGAAATCAAGTAAATACATTAAAAACAATTAAAATTAAGAAAAAGATAGGTAAAATAATACCAATGGAAATATTAGAAATCATAGGATAGTCTAAAAAGATGTACTTTTTATTCCCTTCTTAAAATCAGAGTTGAAACACAGGTGTGCAATTAGGGGGTGCTTCTGGATTCATCTCTGAGCCTGGAAGCCCAGGTTTCGGTAGTGGCCAGAAGTGCCATTGCACAGTTAAAAATACTGTGCCAGTTGCACCCATTTATTAAGAGGTCTGATCTGGCCGCCGTGACACATGCTCTAGTTTCATCCTGGCTGGATTACTATTTGACGCTGCCTCTGGAAACTGGTCACAAAACACGGCTGCCAGATTGCTAACTGGGGCTGATTACAGGGAACACACAACCCTCTTGTTATTCTCTTCTGGCAAGCTTTCCCTTAATGACTGGTTGCCTGAGTGAAGTTTTTAAACATATGGTTTGTCTGTGGAGATTCTCAGTCATCCAGGTGAGTCCAGTTGCCAAGACCTAACACCGGGAGAAACAGATGTTTGAGCCTTACTGCTTTGAATGTGGTTTTAGTGCCATTTTCTTTTACTGGAGTATTTGTTTGATCCTTTCTAGAATTCATATTATTACTGTTTTCAGCTTTATATATTGTCTTTTAGTGATGTGCACCTTGAGTCCTCCTTATGGAGAAAGGCAGGGCAAAAATATTTTAAACAAAGTAAATAACAGCATAGTACTGTACAGTACATTCCATAATCTGGGAGATCATCTGTTGTGTGCTTGTCAGATAGACCTCTGAAACTGCTGATACTTTTAAAAGGGCCTAACTTGAAAAAGTCCTAGCAGATTCACAAGAAGGGATAGCCAGGGCCCAAACTTAGAGCTTCAAAGGATTAAGAACCAACACCTTGAATTGGTCCTGGTAAACAATTGCCAAGCTTTGCACATCCTTCTGTACTGCAGTCATATACTGTATTAGTTATCAAGATTGCTGGCACATGTTGCACCAATTGAAGGACCCAGGCCCTCTTCAGGAGTATCCCCACATAAGGACATGATATCGGTAAGGATGGTTAACTGTTGCTAAGTAAGAGTTTTCTTACTCTTGCCTGTTTCTCTCCCCATTTTTAAGGGAATTAAAGCAGCTGCTTTCTCTAGTATTGACAGAACTCTCAACCTTGGGGACATACAGTGGACCCTTGTATAACAAACAGTTTTTATAACATAAAATTTGTACAACATAGGAGATAGGGGAAATTTGCTTAACATAATTGCCTATGGGGCGAATCCGTTCAACATAAAAATGGGATTACTCTATTTTCAATGCATTCCTATGGGAAATTTGTATAAAGGAAAATTTGCTTAACATAATTTCATTTGGAACGAATTAATTCCTTTATACAAGGTTGCACTGTAAATGTATGTCCGTATTTCTTTTTCCAGTCATTTGTGACGCCTTGACCCATCTTGAGCCAACAGGATGGCATGAAAAGTTATTTTAAGAAATTTCCACTTCATGGAGAGGAACGTTTTGTCACGTCGTTTGCTTTCTCAACTCCTGCAGCGTTTCTTCCCCTTTCGCCCTGTTTTCCCACCGGTTCCATCAGCCCTTGTGTTGATTTTTGGTTTGCAGTTTTAACTTCTTACACTACAGAGAATAAAATGGGGATAGAAAACTACCGCACCAAATAAAATCAGCTGCAACAGGGCTTGACGCAAACAAATTGCCGGGCCAATGTGTTTTGCTTTGTCGAGGTTTTTTTTGTTTGTTTTTGTTTGTTTTTGTTTTACTCTGCACCACAGCGATGGCCTAGCGGCAGTTTTCTGCGGCCAGCTTTTAGCCTTGCTAGTTCTTCCCAAGGGAACACTCCTGAGAAAAGCCGGGAATAATCGCCGCGACGACAAAACGAAATCTGTTCCGCCGCCCCCTCCCTCCACTCCATCCCTCCCTCCACTCCATCCAACCCGCCGGGCCGACGATCGTTCGCAGGCGAGGCCGCGCCTAGGAGCCGGTTGCCATGGCAGCCGCTCTGCCCTCTTGTTGCTAAACCGCCATGTTGGGTGCGCGCCAGAGCCAATAGGAAAGGAGAGGAGGCGGGACGGACGGACGGACGGATGGCTGGCCGCGGGGGCGGGACGCTGGCGGTGGAGGGGGGGGGAGCAGTCTCGGCAGAAAGAGCCTGAGTAGGCGCCCCGGCGGAGAAGCAGCAGCGGGCGGAGCGCTTCTGGAGCCGGAGCCATGTTCGGGGGCCTGTCCAGAGTCTTCGAGGAAGATCCCTTCTTTCGGTGAGGGAGCGGAAGGTTCTTGGAAGGGGGGAAGGGGGAGAAGAGGCCCGGCCTGGGCAACGTGGGGCCTCCCTCCCTCCCTCCGAGAACAATCAGGAGAGGCATCTATCTGGAAGCGGAGTCGTGGCGACTGGGCTTCTTTTTTTCTTGAGAGATTGAAACGTTTCGCTGCTCATCCAAGCAGCTTCGTCAGTCTGAGGAAAGCTGTTTGGATGAGCAGCGAAACGTTTCAATCTCTCAAGGAAAAAAAGAAGCCCAGCCGCCATGACTCAATTTCGGGATAAAATCTCGCCTGGATGACTGAGAATCTTCACAGTCAGTCAGGAGAGGAACGCGCAAAGGTGGTCCCGTTCGTAGTTGTTGGGGGGGGGGGAGCGGAGGTGAAGGGGGAGGCGCCCGTCCCATCCTTCATCCCCGGGGTAACAGAAGGACAGAGATCCGCAGGCTTTAGTCTGGATTCGTTTTTTGCCTTCGTCGTGGCCGTCGATTAAACCCCACCGCCACCCGTTCTTTCTTCCAGAAGGGGAGCTGTGTGTTTTAGGCACCGTGACATTGGAGGGAAGCTCTTGTGCCTCTTGATATGTCGATTTTGCGGCGGGGGACGGGGGGACAGGCTAGGGGCGCCCCTGCACCAGAGGTTTGCCACGCTCCGATCCGCAGTTGGATCCGCAGTTGGGAAGGAAAGACGCCCCCCCCTCTTTCCACGCACGCTTGGCTTGATCTGCGCCCCCAAGATGACAGGCGAGGCGGAGAATAGGTTGGGTCCATTCGCGAAAGCAAGAAGAACCGGCAAGGCTCTTGGTTGCCTTTCTAGGGCCAGGCGCGGCCCTTCACTCAAGAATGCATTATTTTGCTACCATGCTTTGATGGAGATAGCTTGCTATCGAAAGCTCCGCTTGCACTATTTTATTTTATTTTATTTTATTAGTGACCTCTAAAGGTATCACCACCGTGACAGACAGAAGTATTCTTCTGGAAATTTCCCAGGGTTGGGAAATTGTGCCACCGGCTGGCCTCCTGCTGAGGAATGGTTAGAGTCCGGACTTGCTGGAGCAAGTGTTCTCGCACCCCCCCTTCCCTTTGGGGAATGCCAGGCCAACAGTGCTTGGAACAGCGCCAGTCCCAAGCCCAGCTGAAGTAGAAAGGTTTCCTGGGTGCTGAAAGTAAAACCTGGGCACAAACATATCCCTTGCCCCTCCGACGATGTCTGTTTTGTTTATATCTTCTACTTAAGTGATCGTTTTCTGTTGCTGCCTAGAAACAGAGCATTTTTATACTTACTTACTTACTTATTTATTGAAAGAGCAGTGAACAAGTTCCTACAAAACGCTAGCCTCTTGGTTTTTAAGTGCTGGAAGTGGCGAATAAAACGTTTGTATGGTTTCATCCAGTTTACCTGCCCCCTCTTAATACAGCGGGCAGGATCTGTTATAAAGAAGTGACCGGTATTAGTCTGTCCCATTATGTTGGTAAAAGTTAAAGTGAAAAACAAAATATTGTAGCATTTTAAAGACCTATAGATTTATTTCAGGGTGAGGTTTCGTGGATCAGAATCCACATCTTCAGACACAGCAAGATAAAGCCAAGAAGAAACTGTATTTTCTTCTTGGAGGACTCGCACTAGCTTCTTGGAGGACTCGCACTAGCTGTATTCAGACTGATGAAGCTGTTTGGATGAGCAGCGAAACATTTCTATCTCTCAATAAAGAAGTCCAGTAGCCATGACTCAACTTCCAGAAAAACTGTATTACGTATAACTTGAAATAATTGCTTTGGCCCAAGTTCTTCAATTGCCATACCACATATTTTCTGGGGTTTTCCCCCTTTTGATAGTTTGTGTTGGTTGTATTGTGTACTGTCCTTAATTTGGATCCTTATTAGAGTACTGGGATTAGATTTTGGGAAACCTGGGTTCAGATCTGCACTAGGCAATGAATGTTATTGGATGAGCTTGGGCCAGTCCCACACTTTCACCCTGATTTACCTATCAGGATTGTTGTAATTGGACTGTATATTATCATGTCTTAATTGTATTGGACTATATATTATCCCTCATTACTGTAAGCTGCCTTGGGTCCTTTTCCAAGGAGAAAGGCAGGGTAAAAATACTCTAAAATAAATAAATAATAAAAGTGAGAAGGAAATGTGTATATGCTGCAGTTAGCTAATTAAAGAAAATGCAGGATACATATGTAACAAATACTTATATTTTAAAGTGTAAGTTAGGAAACCTGGTATAGATTCACTAGGAAGGAAGCTTAATTGAATAGTGAGACTTGCTTTTAAATAAACATGTCTAGGATTTCTTTAAAAAGCATTAAATATAGGTTATTTAATTCCATGGAGTGTATTTAAGAGACTATTTCTTACTAGAGAACATTATACTCACCAGTTCACATTTTTATTAAGAATACAAAAATAATAGTGTTATATATATTAAATAATTGAAGTAATCCTGCAGAACATTTGGGATAGAGATGTGTTGCATGCTTATTGCTCACCATTATCTTGTAAGGTCTGGTTTAACCAGGGATAGATTTTAAATTACTTAGCATTCACTGCATATAAGGGGGGGGGGTCATATTTTAGATGTTGCTTTAAGCCATGCTTAGGCAAACCTTGTCCCATTTGTTCGATTGTGCTCTAGAGTAGCACCTTGTTTTGTCATGAGAATACTGAATGGCTGCTCAGGTGTGTCAAGTGTATAGGCTGTATGGACCAGCAAGAACCCAGATCTTCAAGGATTTTTACTCATATGTGATACCTAAACATGATTAGAAACCCCCCCTTTTTTTTAATGCAGCACAGTAACCATGAAGAATGCAATAACAAAGGAGGCAGAACTAGGCACTTCCTTCTAAATATGTTTAAAGAACTGAGATGAATATTCACTTAACCAGTATGTTATCTGGTGTAATCTGCTCTTAGCAGCTTTACACTCAGATGTGTAAGTTTTTTTGACTCTTGACTCATCATACACCCAATGCAGTCTTGCTCTCTTAAGCTAAATTCCATGATTATTTGAAATCAGCAGGGAGCTTCTGCATGATTTTACCATGTGTCAGCAGCTGTTCTAGGCTGCTGTTTATGTAAGAAGCTGTTCTTACAATATCTGTTAAGTGCTCATTTTATATTAGCTCTGTAGCCATCTTCTACTTTATTGAAATACATTAGCAGTCCTTCAAAAAGGTGTATGCACAAGCAGATTGTTCCTTTGGCATTCAGTCTTCCTTCTTCTGAACCAAAAGCCTTCTACTTCCATCATCATAGTTGCAAATCGAAAAATAATTTGCTTTTTAAGAAAAGGTTGATGAAATGAAAATGGAACAAAATATGTGGTCTGTTCCTGCTTCACCTGTAGATGATGCTTAAGAACTCAGTTCAAACAGGGAGAAAAAGATTCTGCTCCCATGTAGCTTTCCACTCACTCTCCAGATATATTTTGGGGGATTGGAGCAGATTTGAGGGAGGAGTAGAAAGTTCCATGGTGGAAACATAAGTCTGTTCTATTTGTAATGCTGGATTTCACCCACAGAAATGTTGGATCAGAGCCAAAGTGTTCTGAGCTATAAATTATTCTGCATCTGGTTCTTGATTAGTCATCTAATTTAAGTTACATGTTAGGAGATAAGCTTAAAAATGCATAGCAAGCACCCCCTAGAGCACTGTGGGAAAATGCATTGTAGGATTTTTGCGTTGGCATTTGAATTTTCTGGCAGTACTTGAAAGGGAAATGTATTGCATGAAGAAAATTCAATATCACAACAAAACAGTAGTCTAGATATAATGTCTGTTATTAGAAGCTGTGCTTAATTATCTGTGCAGGAATACAACCCTGTCTAGGTTCAGAAGGATTCTTAATGTTGCTGCAGATGCAAAAAAGATATGTTGTATTATGCAGAAATGAACAATATACAGTGGAACCTTGTATAACAAAAAGCTTGTATAATATAAAATCTGTACAACATAAAAAAATCCAGAGATAGGGGAAATTTGCTTATCATAATCGCCTATGGGGAGAATTCGTACAACATAAAAATGAGATTACTCCGTTTTCAATGCATTTCTATGGGAATTTGTATAAAGGAAAATTTGTTTAACATAATTTCATTTGGAATGAATTAATTCCTTTATACAAGGTACCACTGTATATTGACTGTTACAGAAAAAATCCTGCTGGTGTAGTATTTAGGTTAGAAAACTGAATTACGAATGAAATGTGCCCAATTCATATAGTAGCAACAATCTTTTTTAAAATGTTCATCTTTAGGATTCCCAATGAGAATTCAAAATGAGAGAATCAAGATATGCACAATGGACTTTAAAATCATTACGATATCTGTAATAACTCAGTGAAATCCTAATGGATAACTTCAGAACAGAGCTTAAGAGTACATTATCTAAAAACTTTTATATTGTTTCACACAGTAATGTTTCACAAAAGCATATAGTTAGAGATCAGTAGTGAACCATAAGAATAATATTTTATAATATATAAAGTGTAATAGGAGCCTCAAGATGCAGTGGTTAAATTGCAATACTGCAGTGAAGACTCTGTTCATTACCTCAGTTTGATCCTGGACTCAGGTAGCTAGCTCGAGGTTGACTCAATTTTCCATCCTTCCAATACCTAGCCTGCATAATTAAATTGTAAACTGTCCAGGAAGGGCTTAGGTACTACAGGACAGTATATAAACAGGACAGATCACTGTAATATATTTCTTTAAGGTATTACAAGACACTCAATTAATCTCAGTTGTGCATTGGGGGAGGGAGGGGGTGAAAAGCTTTGCAATTAATTGTTTGAAGTGGGATTGTTTTACATCAGGAGTCGGTAAATGTAGCTCACTCTGTGCCCCCCCCATGTTGTGTTTTTTGCATGCAATAGACTCTCCCTTTCCAGTAAAAGATGGCTTTCCCCAACAAAGAAAGATAAACTACAGCTTCAGGAAAGTTCCACAAGCATCGTTTCTTTTTAAAAATGGATACAGAGCTCCCTGCATATACAGTGGTACCTTGTATAAAGAAATTAATTCGTTCCAAATGAAATTCTCTTAAACAAATTTTCCTTTGTACAAATTTCCTCTAGGAATGCATTGAAAACAGAGTAATCCCTAATCGCGACCATTTTTATCTTGTATGGATTCACCCCATAGGCGGTTCTGTTACAGTGGTACCTTGTATAAAGGAATTAATTCATTCCAAATGAAATTATGTTAAGCAAATTTTCCTTTATACAAATTCCCATAGGAATGCATTGAAAACGGAGTAATCCCATTTTTATGTTGTATGGATTTTCCCCATAGGCAATTATGTTTAGCAAATTTCCCCTATCTCCAGAATTTTTTATGTTGTACAGATTTTATGTTATACAAACCATTTGTTATACGAGGGTCCGCTGTATATGCCATATTTTGTCAGCAGTATACCACTGCCATTTTTTTTACTGGACAAACATGCCAAATTCTGCATAAGAATCAATGAGCAGAAAACGGGCACCAGTGTTCACCCACTGGTTTCTGGCTGTTTCATATCTTCTGGACACAATTTCTTTGGCCTCAGAGTTGCAGATCTTGAGAAAAGAAACTTCAAGGACAGGTTCCAAGTGAGGCCGCTGAAGATACCTAAATCAGAAAATTTAGCTCCCTCTCTCCCTCTCTGTCTTTTGTTGTCCTGTGATACATTTTCCATGCCAGTTTTGAACATCCTCTAGAGAACAACAAATTGTGCACCATGTGGTTGAATAAACCACGATTCCAAGCTTGAAATGCAGTGTGGAACTTGCCATTGTCATTATTATGAGTGTATGCATAGCGTATTGGTGAAGGTGTAGACTTAAACTAATTAATGTGGGGACCATGTGGTAGTCTCACTGTAGTAGCCACAATGGTTGACAGTTGCATAGTTTAGAAGTTGCCCAGAGTCAAATTAAGATCATAAGGTTTTACTCTTCTAGAATAGATGGAACAGACTGAGTTCTCCCAGTGGATAGAACCACTTCACCTTGGGATTAACATCTAAAACAGGATATTAATATGAAAGCTTCCTCTGCCTCACAAGGAGAGATCTTCAACTGGCCAGACAGAAATACTGTTGAGGATAAAATTGGTTTTATAAATGTCTCCCTGGCTGCAGCTGTTCCTGGGAAGCTGTAGTAGATCTCAGTCAAAGTATATCCAAGCCTTGCCAAGCCTTCCCCTCCCCACCCCAAACAGGTGCAAAAGCCATTTCCTTTCTGTGAAAGGGCAGCCCTATGCATCTAGTTTACCAAGAAGTGTCTTATGATGCTAGTTCCCAGATGGTTTTTGCTGTGGTGGTGTCCTGCACCAGATCACTTGTTCTATCGAAGTATTTATAGGAAATGTTAATAATCAAAGCAAGCTCTTGTGCCAGGAACACTCATATAGAGAAGAACAGGCAGGAATGCTGCTGTTTTTCTGCTGTGATGTGCATATCCAGGTGCCAAGAATCAAATACTGTAATATTAATTGTTCCCGTCTTTTCCAAACTGCATGCCAGAACACATCAGTGCAGTCTTATGGGAATTAAAATACATGCGAGAACAACATACCAGTGTTAGCTGAGGAACCTACAAGTATACTGGAAGGAATAGGTTTAGTATCTGTAAAGCTCTGAACCCCTGTGCAAACCAGGATAGTAACCGTAATGGGTTGCCTGTTTTCTAAATGTGTTATTCCTGTCCCTCTTAATATCATTTTCAGGGATCCCTTTGCTGCACATAATGAGCACGCACGTCGTTTCTTTTCTGAATCCTTTGGGCGAGAGCCATTTCTTGCTATTACGCATGGTGGCGAAGGAAATAGAGTTCATAGAGGACGCCATGATTCTCAAATTGCCGTGAGAGACAGTCACAAGGTATGCCTTCTCTTCGTCTTGCAGGACCTATCATGGTGCCTCTCGCTTTGTTTTAATTCTGACTACTGTAATACCTTGCTGGGCAGGTTAATTCTTTTTTACAGGATATCCTATCTCATGTATAAATCAGGGATAATTATGTTTAATTATTGTTTGTTTTATTTAAAATATTTATAAACTACCTTTCTTGTATAAAGGATTCCTAGTCATTTAAATTAAAATATTAATTGGCACAGCAAATTAAATACAGTGGTACCCCGACTTATGAGATTAATCCGTTCCGAGCGTACGCTATCCCTCGGTTAGTTCGTAAGTCAGGGAGCGGTTTCCCATAGGAATTCATTGAAATTCAATTAATGCGTTCCAGAGCCTAGGAAAAACACACAGACACTCGTTTTTTGTGCACAATTCTTTATAAAGTGCACATTAAACCCATGCACACTGCACAGCAACATTACTTTTCAAGGACAAACATTTCCAACACCACATAAAAACTTGCTAGAGAACAGTTCAGTGCAGTTCAAAGCCAGGCAGGCATACTGACATTTTCAAACCCCACACAACACAGGTTTTGGACTTGAAGCAATGGAATTCAAACAGGCATAGAGCAGAAACCAAGGAGCAGAAATCAGGAAAAAAATCTACACATGCTCAAAAACCCAAGGCCTAACCCCAACCTTATTTTTTTCCACAAAAAAAAAAAAATGAACATGCACGCATGCAGCATTTGCAAAGACCCCTGAAATCCAAACAGCATCAATTAAAACAAAATATGAAACAGGGCTCTCTCCCCCCCCCCACACACACACATTCCAGGCACACA
>JAHTLZ010000379.1:44350553-44371048 GCA_023846285.1 Phrynocephalus versicolor
AAACCAAATCTCAAACATGGCCTCCCAAGGACACATGGCTTCTGAAGGACAGATGGATAAAAAAGAAAATAAAATTTGCAAAGATCCCAGAAATCCAAACAGCATCAATTAAAAACAAGTCTGAAACATGGCTTCACCACGCGTGTGCACACACACACGTCCTAGGCACACATTTTAATAAAAGGCCTTGAAATAAGAATTGCAAAACCAAACCAAACCACAGAATCCCCCATAAAGACCAGCAGTTGGATCGAAATCTTAAACATTGAATGCCCCCCCCACATCCCAGGTGCACATTTTAATTACAGACCATGAAATAAAAATTGCAAAAAAAAAAAAAGACACACACCCCCACCCCCAGCAAACATGCAAAGCAAACATTACAGCACAGTATATAAAAACAAGAGAGGAAAAATCAGCCTACCTTTCCAGCAGTAGAGAAGTGCAGGGAAATAAATCGTTCCATAAATCTCCAACTCGGTCTCAAAAACCACCCCGCACCTCCTCACTCCTTGCCTCGAACAACCCACAGAGGTCAGGAAGCATAGCACGGGTATTTTAAAACCTCCCAAATGCAAAGCACCACGGGAGAAATAGTTTTTAAAAAATCGTAAGTCAGGGAAACCCTATGTTTTACTCATAAGGCAGTGGGATTTAAAAACCAAAGAAATCGCGCTCGTTAAGTAGGGATTTTCATATGTCGGATGCGTCGTAAATTGGGGTACCACTGTAAAAGTGGTATGATCCTGTGTGTTCCATAGATACCTCATGATCTGTTGGTGAACTTGTACTATGTCCCATCTTCAGCAGCAGTCCAGTAGCATGGATCTTGAAGTACATCCCATAGCATTCAGTGAAATTTAATTAGACCAGACACTGAAATCAGTAAGACTTACCTCTTGAGTAAAATGTATAGGGTTGCATTGTAAGTCACCATCTTGTTGCTACAGAAAGTCTTCATATCTTCCTATAAGAAAAAAAAAAGCAAATGTTTAGGAAATTTCATAGCTATAGCATAATCAGATTTGAACCTGCAGCAGTTCGGGACTTTTCTTAAACATTAATTTGCATACAGGGTGTCAATTCAAATGTAGTAATACATTCCTTTTTTACTTCAAAATATGGTTGCAGAATTTTGGTTTCTGCATTTTGGAAGGCTATATATATGTATGCAATTGTTTTAGCTTTTGATGGATTATTTTCTGACTAGGGTCAGAGCTGAGCTTCTGGAATTTTTGTCCAAGGATAATAATATGTGTATGGACTTGTGCCAGGATGCCTGATCTATATACTGCCTTCATGTTGCTTAGCAGCAGCATAAACTCTAACTTGCATATCAGAAGGGAAGGTGCCAGATTGTTTTCACCCTTGTGCTTGTCCCTTGAAAGCTGCTTTCAAACAAAATACGGCAGGGACTTTCTTCTGATTCATTACTAGTCTTGTGATCTACAAAGGGATCTGGATCAGACTAACAATCTGTCTAGTCACTCAGTGGCCAACCGGTTGCATATTGTGAGCCCACTAGTAGGACATGAGTGCAACTGTACTTTGTTTTTATATTCACCTACTCATACACAGCAGCATATTTCTTTTGATACAGGAGGCAAGATGTTCATATTTGCATTTAGTCAACTTTGAAAATAAATAAACATACATTTGGGCTTCTTGACTGTTTATTCTAACTAGGAGCCTGAGAACATGAACGTGCTAAAGGGAGTAACTTGCATAGTGTGCTATAGAAATTTGTTTTGACCCTTGAGCTAACTTTCTTTAAATTAAAATGTGAGCAGAGAGTTTAGCACTCTCTCCACACAATAGTCACATGACACCTTTCCAAACTGTTGGGGATCCTGGAACATCCTGGTTGCATGTGAAGGCCCCATATGTAGTGAACTGCCTCCTCCTCAGATTGTCCTTTTTTTTAAACAGGGTGACAATCACAGGCAGGTAATCAGGGCTAGCTGATGTGGGTAAATTAACTCTCGTTGACACTTGGGCAGCACTTGTATTTTAATTGTTTAGCTTAGAAACTACTCAGCTCTATTGAAGCCAGGCAGTTCCTTGATCATGTCACTCTTAATGTAAGTGCTTCTCAGACATATGTTACATCACTTTTAGAGATGTGCACAAATCCCCCCAGAGGGGGCAGGGCACCCAAGCACAGACCAGCTGTTTGGCCATTAAACTAATCTCGCCAAACTGGCATTTTATGCCCATCTCTAATAGCTATAAAACAAAGGAAGCTATCTTTATAAGGCGTGCCTGACTCATCAAAGAATGAAGGGGTAATGATATTTTTGGTCATAGCGTTTTATATTTAATATTTAAAAATGTGTTGTTACATTGACTGCATTGAACTGGGAAGTTCCCATAATATGTACCATAGATCTCTTCTGAGTGCTTCTGAGCATACCTGTGTGATTCTCCTTTATGCAAGATGGTGCGTTTCATCAGCTTGTTTCCAGTTCGGCTGATGAAGAGAGACTGTCTATGCTCTATGAATTATATTTTGTTTACACGTTTCATTGATAGAATAGGTTCCGTTTTGAATAATGAAGGCACCATTACCATTCTCATCTACACCCTCAGAATTTGCAGTAGACTCCAGAGCAGGTTTTGCAGGGGATGGGGGGGGGATACAGTGAGGAAGAGGAATGGGAATTCTGTGGAGAGGTAGAGGTCCACTTATGTGACATATTTTCTCTGCCTAGAAGCCAGAGTTCTCACAGATCAATCACAAGACTAATTGTAGTTGTATCATTCCCCCCCCCCCAGCCTAATTTTTTTGGCCGATAATGTCCAGTGACAGAAAAGGATATTTAAATAGAAGTAAAATGATATACAAGTTCCTCTTAAAACAAATGTAAATCATTCTACAGGTCAATTTGTTTTTAGAAAATTTGTCTTACGAAATGCGGTTTCCCATAGGAATGCATCAAAAATGGATTAATCTGTTCCGGAGGCTCTGGGTCGCCTCATTTTACGAAAATGTTGTCTTAGAAAATGCAGTTTCCCATAGGAATGCATTGGGAACAGATTAATCCGTTCCGGATGCTAGAATAAAGACAAACAATTGGATCCCCCCCCCCCCCCGGGTACATGTGGAATGGTTTTTGGTCTTGTGAAGCATTCCATGGGGATTTTTTTTGTCATGCGAAGAATGCCTATTCCAAAAAAATTTTTTCTTCCTCCAAAGTTTTTTGTCTTACAAGGCATTTGTCTTAAGAGGTACCACTGTATATACTTTCAAAATTCTTTATCAACCCCTACTATTACAAAATTACGTTTAATAATGTCCAAGAGTTGTTTGGAAAGGATTCTGTGATAGCAACTTGAAACTGCTTATAATTCTAATAGATATCATCTGCAGTCTTAATGGAATGCCCCTGTGAGGTCCATATTTAAGAGTTGGTTTCTGTTTAGTTGTCACATTTACAAAGACGTTCAATTTTTGAAGCATTTTAGCTTATCATTAACTGATAGGAACTCGGAAAATATTTATCTGTGTAAACAGAGTGCACAGGTCTCAAAAATATTTTCTGTGCATGATGCATGGTTTTAATGATACATGAATAGAGGCTTTTTTAAATATGTGTGAACCTGTGTGTCTCAACATTTGTATACCATGTAGAAAACTACATTTTTGTAGTTATAACATGTAAGTTTTATATAATTTTTGCAGGTGTGCTGTTCTATATTATATGACATATTGGTAGGGTTGAGAGTAGGTGCCTGTTCAAACCATTCATGAAACAATTACAAGCATAAACATACAAAGAGGCCATAGTTTAGATCAGTGGTTCTCAACCTGTGGGTCCCCAGATGTTCCTGGACTGCAACTCCCAGAAGTCTTTGTCACTAGCTGAGCTGGCCAGGATTTCTGAGAGTTGCAATCCAGGAACATCTGGGGACCCACAGGTTGAGAACCACTGGTTTAGATCCAGCAAGCCATGTATTATGAGGCCCTAAAACGCTCTAATATTGGAATGTATCTTCATACTAAGAAATACACCAGTGGATGAAAAGGGTCACTGGCAGGTAGAATTACCCAGCTAGAGGGCTGTGCATTGAAAAAGCAGGGTTGGTATGAGGACCAGCTCTGTACCTAATCATATTATTAGTTCGTGGATTTACACAGTCTATGTATTACAACACTTGTTTCACCAGGAAAATCTACTCTACAGCAGTTGTCAGGTTCTTCAGGAGTAATGTTTATACTGATTTTTCCCCCGCTCTGAAACAAAGAATACTGTAATTGTGTTACCTCTAAGGATTACTATCGTTTCTTAGGGTTTATTACATTTCTGGTCTCTAAATAAAATTAAACTCAATTAAATATAGGATAAACTTTTTTTCAATAGGTGCAGCAGCAAAACTGGTTTGGTTATAAATAATACTATTTTTAAATTCATTTGAGAAAGTTCATCTTAATATACTACAATAATGTAATAATTAAAATGATCTGTAATCATAGAGGACTCTTTGCCCCCCCCCCTTTTTGGCAAAATTGAGCAGTTGGCTTGGAAAAGAATTACTAAAATGTTGATTTATAACAGCAAAGCGTAGCTAAGTAAATCTTTCCTTTTGATATTGAAAGCAGTGAAAGCTCTTCAGGCATGTGTCAGAAAGTGTTCTGTACTCCAGGCTGTTGCAGCCAAGTCCCTGCTAGAAAGGAAAAATGAGAAAATATAAACTAAGGTGACAAAGGAATGGGGCAAGAGGAGTTGGATTAGGAAGGGGTGAATGAGTCATGGGATAAGCATAGGAGTAGGTTGCAAATTGGGATACTGTAGTCGGTTTACGTGCACTCTGGGTTTCCAGTTGCACTGTAGAAACTATTGTGTATTTCCTCTGTACATTATTTCAGAAATCACATTTATATACAGAGTTCCCAGTAATTTTTCCACACAGGGATATGCAGAACTGGCTGAGTTCTAAAAGTAACTACATTAGGTAGTATTTATAGCATCATCTATCAATGTTTATACTGGCTTATAATTTCTTCACTGTGAATTTGTATGCCAAACTATTTTGTATATAGTGACAGACTTACTCAGAACGTCTTTGCAGTGATCTTTGAAATTGCTGACATGGGAGAGATGGCTTGGTCTATTATCAGAATTCTATGAATATTTTAGAGAATATGTATGTATTGCACTGCCAACTCCACATAATCTTTTACTTTTTCATAAAACGATTGCTCATGTACTGACTGTTCCAGCCTTTGCAAATATAGTTACCAACATTTATCTGTTGAGTAGGAACAGATTTGTTGGTTTTAATCAACATCTCAGCATCTCAGCTGGTTAATCTGGACTCCTAATACACATAATTGAATGTTGAGGGAGAGCAGAAAGTGTGTAAAATATATGACTCAGAAACTTAAAGATGCAGGTCTCTCATCCTTGCTAAACTAAGATATATTTATTCAAATATAGGGCAGAGTATGCTAATGAAAGGTGCCCATTGCAGGTCCAGCCAAGCTGTGATATCTGCAGCCATGTTTGTTCTTGTATTATATGCCCATCCCATTTCCTTCATATGTCAGCAATAAAACTGCAGCATTAAAAGGATGAGAGATGCTGAATTATTTATTTTATTTTATTTTATTTTATTTTTATACCGCCCGTCTTCCCAGGGAACTCCGGGCAGTTAACAATAAAGGTTAAAAGAACCAGTAAAACACAAAGTGACAAAAAAATCGAGGGGGGGGGGAAATTAAAAAGGAAAAAGAAAAGAAAAGGAGAAAACAAAACAATAATGAATAATGAATACTTCCTAGGTACCCCAAATTCATCTCTATACGGCATATGACCCAATACCCTCTTCAGATATCCAGATCAGTCTTTCATTGGAAGGAGTGTGGTCCGTGGGGCTTGTGGAAGTGGAATGTATCTCATCCCTCTTTAGATTGAACTTGACTGCACATAGCACCCTCCCCCCACTTTGTTTCTTCTGATCATATATAAACAAAAATATTGTTGCTACCATCAAGTCTAATTTGCCCCTAAGTGTTTCTACTGTGCTAACTGTGTTGGACTTGCATAGGGTGGGGTGTTTTTTTCCATTCTCCCCCCCACCTCTTTCCTAGATTTTGTCTGTTAAATATATATCCTTTGTCCACATGAGTAGCCCAGCAATTCATGTAAACTGATCTTTTCTTTCAGGCAATGAGCCGTTCCCTTAGGCCTTTTGACCGTTTTGGTGGCATGGTTAGTATACGAAAGAAACATAAATCTCTTTGACTTTTTGGTGGCTGGGGAATGCCTTCTTACCTTTTTAATCTTTAGATCATGTTACAAGTGCTGTAATTTTACCTGAACGGATGCTTCTCTTCCAGGCAGCGAGTTTTCCGCTTGTGCCTTTTGGCAGTTTTGGTGGCACGGTCAGTATGCATACTAAAGAAACTGGGATTGCTAATGTTTCATGTTGTGGGCATGTTGCCATTGCCAGGGCCTGTGTAGTCTTGTACTGTGTATTCTTGTCACAGTTCATTTCCATTTTTGTCCCACCCACCTCCTTGGGGAAGATTGAAACACAAGACTTCTCCTATTAAGGTGCTTCCTCCTTGGCCTTGTTGGACGTGAATGGGTTTGTGATTTATTTGTACATAGAGTGGTACCCCGACTTAAGAGCAGCTCGACTTAAAAGCAATTTGACTTAAGAGTGGAAAACTGTTGGCATTTTAACTGCCACCTCACACATTTTAGATATGATCTTTTTTTCCCTTTTTATATTTTTAAACTTATTTTTTAAATTTTTTACATAGATACCCCGACTTAAGAGTAGTTTGACTTAAGAGCATGCATTCAGAACGGGTTGAATTATTCATAAGTCGAGGTGCCACTGTATATGTTGCTAGCACAGTAGTCGGCTGATATCAAGCATTCTAGTCTGGGTGTTTGTTTGTTTTTTTTAACTAGAACTGAAGTCACATACAAAATGGCTGTTAGGGCAGGTGCAAGTATCCTGAGTGTTTCTGAGCACATGTTCAGTCCAGGAATTTGTTACTGCTACCAGAATCATTTTTTTTACCATGTGGAAAGGGCTTTTCGTCTCCTTCAGCAAGCTAATTCAAAGAGGAGGGGGGTCTTTAATAGGGACTTTAAGAACAGATCATGAAGTAACTAATGGAGCCACTGAGAGGTAATGGTTAGAATACTGAATCCCCAAAGTCCTCACTCAGCCAGGAATCATACTGGGTAGCTTTTTGGATTAGTAAGTCTTTCAACATTGCCTACCTCACTGGGTTGTTGTGAACTAGATAGGCCTCCTTGAGTTCAGAGAGGAAAATGTATACTAAAAGAAATCTGTAAGTGGAAAATTATAACTTTATACTGATTGTGTATAAAAATCAGGGGCTGGTATGGTTCCAGTAAAAAGGAGGATGTGCAGGATGTTAGTCAGGTATTGGGACAAGATAAAGCAGTCATCCAGTAGCATAAAAGACAATGTCTTTTCAGTGATACAATGATGCCACATAAATGCAGGAAGTGACACCAATGTAACAGTGAAACCTCCTCCATGCAAGCAAGCAATATCAGATGTCATGAGAAACTGCAGTCTGGATGCACCCCACATGTATTTATGCCACAGCATTAAAGCTGTAATTCATAGGAACTCATATTTCTCTTTCAGGCCATGAGTTTCCCCCATATTGCTTTTGACTGTTTTGGCGGCATGGTTAGTATACTAAATAGACAGGTGTTGCTAATTTTTGGCGATGGGTATCTTGCTTTCACTAAAACTAAGCTTTTTTGCAAAATGTTTTCTAAAAAACTTAAATTTAAATTTATTTCTGCAGTGTCTATTGAGCTTCCTATGTGGAGGCTGAAATTATTGTTGTTATTTCAGGGTATCCCCCCTTTCTTACAATGTAATACTGTACCTGCTTCTTTGTACAGTATTAATCTTTTTGTTCTCCTTCCCTTTGTATCAGTTCTTCCATCTCCTGTTGATATATTCTGCAAGTGAAAAATCATCTTTCTTGATTGTTAGGTGTAATCTATTACCTCTACAGTCATTTCAGTAAACAAAGTAGTAGTTTAGTCCATACAATATTTGTGAATTGCATGTTACAGAGGATAGAAATCTAGTGAGCACATGGCTAGCTAAACTTGGAGTCTACTGATTACATATACATCCTTTGACTTAGATTATTTGTATCTGGCAAAAGGGTTAGGGCCCAGCAATGTCTTTAAAAATGCACATCGGTTATGGCTTCTAAGGCCCTTTTCATATGAACCCCATTACAGAAAAGTGTGCAATTTTTACTCATTTGTTGCTTATACTTATTCTGTGGAACTACTTGCATCCATAGCATTCAGACTATTGTATTTGTTGCAGGAAAACTGCATTTATATTCCTTTCTTAATCTGCAATCCACCTTCTCTCTTTAATTCAAAGTACCTTTCCCCTTTTCTCACTACCACGTCTGCTGCTATTATAAGTGTTGCATGAGTTGGACTGTTTTGAGGTACTGACTGTGATACCTTTAAAGCTGAGCCAAGATCTTACTCCGCTGAGCATGCACTATAAAGCTTTACGTGCTCTTCTGCACTTATATTTCAGTAGCCTTCCCTGTAGCTTTCAAATAAAAGAGCACCAAAGGCCTGCAATGCTGCCTCCCCAGTCACACTCCCTAACCTCTGTCTCCATCTCCTGTAACAACGCAAACAGCTTAATTTAAAACTCAATTACCCATATTTTTTTGCCCCATAAGACGCACCAGACCATAGAACGCATCTAGTTTTTAGAGGTATGTATGTGTGAAAAAATAATCACATAGACCAGGCTTGCCCAACAGGTAGACCGCGGGCTACCGGTAGCCCGCGAAGGCATCAAAAGTAGCCTTCCGGTCACCAATAAAAAAGTTAGGGGATAAGTTCTCCACCCCTCCCTCCCCCATCCCAAGAACCACCTCTGCCCTAAGCAACGTTCTGGGTGTGCCAGCCCACTATCTCAGCTAAACAGGGCAGTTTAAGGGCCATGCCGTAGTCACCTACTCCCCGTGCCGGCCACACATGCACTCCTATATGTAGACCCGGGTGCCCTTGGGGAGATCAAAGTAGACCGCAGGGCCATTTGGGAGAAAAAAGTAGACCGCGGGCTGCTCAAAGTTGGACAGCCCTGACATAGACATACTGCGGTCCTGGTCCATCTCCAACCCAGTTTACTCTCCGGCCATGGTGCTCTTTGGGGGCCCAGAGAGGCATGGCTGGAGAGTAAAAAGCAAAGACCAGCCTCCCCCCCACACCCACGCTCGGGCCGCCATGCTGAGACGTTTCGGGTTCTTGCAGAGGCTTCTGGACCCGGTGCAGGTCCCAGCCCCAGCTGCAACCCTCACAGAGGCTTCCTGGTCTGGCTGTTTAAAAAATTACCTTGCATGATTGCTTTGTTACATATAATAGGAGATGGAGAGAAAGCAGCCTGATTTGAGATCAGAGAGATGAGAAACGGGCTAGAGAGTAACCACCTACCATGTTGACCATAGAGATGCAGCTCTATGGTCATCATGGTGGTAGTTACTCTCTAGACTGTTTCTTATCTCTATGGTCTCCAGTAAGGCAGCAGCCACTCTGGAGGCTCCTGGTGGGCATGCATTCGGTCCATAAGACACACAGACATTTCTCCTTACTGTTGGGAGGGGCAGTGTGTCTTATGGGGCAAAAATACAGTAGTTTATCCTCTGAGTGCTGTCCCCAAGCAAATGGTAGATTTATCTTCAGTGATAAAATGCAGCTGGTCCCAAAGTGGCTGATGTCGGTAGAACTGTTTTCTCTCCCACATGTAGAATAGATGTTATACACTGCTATTTAATTGGCATAAGGAGACAAGCCAGATAAACAGAATTCTGGTATGCTTCGCAGTTAAACTGTCTCCGCAAACTGTTCTGCCTATGTCTTTGACCCTTAATTGTTGACATTATATTTCTAGCATCTTGTTCAAGTTGAAAATTAGTGTCAGTTTCTGTCAGTGCTTTTTCAAGACTGGCAATTATAGGTGCGAATTCTGCTCCTTAATTCATACAGAAACGATTCTCTACACTTCTATGCTCTCTCCTTAGGGTTGTTTTGTCTATTCCTCAAGGCTGTGGGTTGATCAGTTGTGGAACACAGTGAATATAGTAATGCAAGAATATTAACTTATGTCTGAATTGATTAGTCTTCATTATTTCACGGGACAGTGCAGAAATGTTGGATATTGCTGTCTGGAAAAAGCTTGAGAAATCTGAGAAGGTTATGATGGACCTTCCAGAAACTATGAGTTGGACACTGGGCATCTCAGCCCTTTACAGTTTTCTTATGGGTTCCATTGCCAAGGGCTGCCCTTTTGTTTTTTAATCCAGCCAGCAAAATATCTTGGACTAGCCCTGTTCTTGATTTCTATTCTCTTTGTCACCTCTTCACAGTTTTTTTCTGTTGCCCTTGTTTTTTCCCCCCTCAGATATTTCAAATACTTCAACATGTGAAGCTGTTCTTTGTAGAGCAAATATGCGAGTGATTGGCCAGTTCAATATTGAATTCAATGACTTGGCATTTTTGGCACATGGTTCATATAGTCACATTTATCTTTTGCCTTGTATGTCTCAGTGAGTGCTATGTTTTCTATAAATGCCTTTGCATGCTTCTCTATGATTTGTGGTGGTAGTCTGTCAGCTGGAATGCTTGTAACAAATAGTAGCTATGTAAACAGAAGCCTTACTTATAGAGAAGTCACAATAGACATCAGAGCCAACTCAATGGTCTGTCGTATAAACCTTGTTGTGCTGTTTTATCAAATCATGTCTTATTCCAGTGTTGGCAAACCTATGGCACAGGTGCCAAAGGCGGCACTCGGAGCCCTTTCTGTGGGCACCTGACATTGCCCCTTCACAGCCACCTGTATTCAGGTTAAATTGCTGTATTGGCACTTTGCAAAAATTAGTGGGTGCAGAATTGCATTTTGGGCACTCGGTCTCTAAAAGGTTCACCATCACTGTCTTATTCAAAGATAGTGAAACTGTATTCCTAAATTACAGGGAATCACATAATCAACCCATAAATTGATAACCTCATCCTAGCCATTGAAATGGTCCATACCAGAGGGTGCACATTTTTCAACCGTAGAACTAAAGCCTGAATATGCGCTGTTGAAATAAAGAAATTAATTGTGTAATTCAGTAATAAGGTGACATGAGATAAATGCCTTTGCTTTTTTAATTCCTTGCATCATTCTCAAATAGAGATGGGCACGACTTAGCGGTATTCCCGTTTCCGTTTCCGTTACTCTGTTCCGTTACTCAACGGAAACGGTAACGGGAATTACTCCGCCAGAATTCGAGCTCGAACCGACGAACGAACAATTTGGTCTGATTTGTCGTGGTCGTTCCTGGCATCGCGGCGATCCCGCGATGCCAAGTGGCACAGAAAAAAAGTTTTTAAAAGTAAAAAAAACCCCGATTCCCGGCCAAAAAGCAGGCGGAAATATGCCTGCCGTGCCTCAGGGCACCTACCAGAGGGGTGGTTTCTGGAGGGGTCCCTGGCCTCTCCCCCTCCTCCGTCCTGGGCTGCTCTGGTGGGACTCGCTGCGGGCTCGCAGCAACAAGCCGCACGAGTCTCGCCGCCGGCCGCCACAATTCAAGCGCAAGCGGCACGGCACAGGAAAAAAGTTTTAAACTCTCCCCCCACCCATTCCCGGGCCAAAAAGCAGGCGGAAATATGCCTGCCTGACTAAGGGCTCAGGGCACCTACCAGAGGGGTGGTTTCTGGAGGGGGGGTCCCGGCTTCCCCCCCTCTCCTGTCCTGGGCAGCCGGACTCGAGTCGCCATGCCATGCGGTGCGGGCGGGGGATCCAAAATGGGGCGGCGACCGCAATATTTTTTTGAAATCGTGGTCCAAAAACACACAAGCACCACAGAAACATGCGAAAATTGCTATAAACTGCCAGATTTTTTACAGTAGCAGTGGGTTTTTTCTTGCAACAAAATGTCTCTCCTCTCCTCCTCTGTCCTCCATTGATTTTATTTTATTTTATTTTATTTACACCTGCGCAATGATGGGCTGGCCAAGTGGCCATGTGGGAGTGGAGCATGCAAATTTTTGGAGCCATCCCACCAATCGCATGGCCACTTGGCCACTGAGACTTCTGGGATGTGCCAAAAAGACCACTAAACCCTGCCCTAGCCCCCTAACCCTAACCCTAATCCTTGACTCCTTACCCATACGTCACAGTGCACTGTCTTCTTAGTGGGCCAGAGAGGCACCCAGAGGTGCAACCCACTAGCCCACCCTAACCTTACCCATCACTAGCCTAACCCTAGCCCTTGCACTAACCCATCTTAACCCTAAGCCAGATCTACTTGCATTGCACTACGCAAGTACGATTCCCTTCTTTGTGGGACACGGCGGCTACAAGAGCCTTAGGCATCACCCTATGGCTCAGGGTTCTGCCTGTCCACACTGGTCTCATAGTCTGCAACTGGTATGCATATCCATATGGCTATGCATGCCCTTTTGCAGCAGCAGGTGAGGAGAGGAGACCCCCATGTTGAGGGGTCTCTTGGAGCCTGCTTTCCCTTCCTAGTGGGTGAGGATAGGAGGCACCCACGGGTGCCTCCAGGAACCCGCTTTCCCTTCCTAGCGGGCCAGAGGAGGCACCCACCCCACAGAGGTGCCTCCAGGACCCCGCAACCCCCCAAAAAACCAGTACTAACAAAAACGAAAAACGAACCGCCTAATTTTTGCGATTTTTCGCGAAAAACGGAAACGAGCCGAAACAGAACCGGCCCGACTAACGACAACTCGAAAAAAAAACTTTTCAAGTTGTGCCCATCTCTGTTCTCAAATTAAGAAAGGTAGCTCTATGCTTTTCTCTATATAACGTTATAAAATTGACTTTTATCATTACTATGGTTATATTTGTGATGGCAGCCTCTAGCTGTGCAAGAAGATTGAAACAGGAGAAATTGCACATGAAATGGCAGCCTTAGCTGTTCCAGTACCCTCTAGATGCATTGAACTTCAATTGCCATCATTCCCAGTCAATGTGAACATGAACATCAGTTGGGGAAGGCTTAATAAGTCAGATTTTTTTGTTACCTGGCTGTTAATGTTAACAACCTTCTCATCCTGTAAAAGCCTGTGTTAATCTAGTACTCTTATTTTTGAAAGAAAAGAGAGGCTACAGATAGAGTTGTCTGTTGGACTTTCCCCTGTTATACAGAACTACAACTAATAATCCAACACCTTCTACACTTCAAACATTTCTTGCTATGACTTGCAATCAGTGCATTGTTACGCTAGTGCGCTTGCCTGCTTTTACTGTTAATTCTTTGTGTGATGGGGATTATTGAAGCCATTTCTTCTTCAGTCTTCTGCTCTTCCCTTCAAAACTATCAAGATCTTCCTTTGTAAAGGACTCAGCGGTGAAATAGCACTTTGCTGAATATACTGTTGTTAATATCTAATTATTTCTTGCCTTCTTTTCTGGCAGGACATGGATTTCAGGGATCCTTTCTCTGCCATGGACAGAATGATGTCAAATATGAGAAACAGTATGATGGAATTACAAAGAAATTTTGTAAGTTTGTATTGGTATTAAGTACAAACTAAACACTGGGCCAGTAATCTTAATTGAAGTAGCAGGAGAAAAAAGAGTAAGCAGATATTCATACATGCATGAATCACAGAAATATCATGCTGTCTACATTCAAAATTCAGTGTAGAAACATGTTCACAATGCATCATGGTAATGTATAGTTTTCGTCATTAATATGGAGGGGATTGTCCATGCATTATATGGGATTTTTAAGAGATAGGGCGTGGAAAATATGGCCCTCTGAATGTTGCTGGACTCCCACCATCATTGGCTATGCTTGCTAAGGACATTGAGTGTTGACATGGCAGGACCACACGTCCCCCCTCCCCCGGCTGCTATTTTAAAAGAAAAACTACTGTAGTGTTCTTGCATACTTTTAGATGGAACCATTTTCACAAATGGAAAGGCTTAATGGCATAGTCTCTTCCCTGTTCTTCCATCCCCACCCCAACAGCACTGAACTCTATCAAAAGAGTACCCAGCAAGGTGACTGTCTCAGATGTTACTGTCTGAATGTTAGTACACGTTTGTGTTTGGTCATTGATTGTTTGCTACAGAATGGTAAATTTACCTTGTTCAACTTTGTAGCAGCTGTTCAGTTATTTTTTCTGACTGCTGATAAAGATTCAGCGTCACCTGTTACTCTGCTGTTGCAGGCACTAAATTATATCTTGAAGACTGTTCTGCAAGTGAGTGGTTACTACTGTGTGTGGCCGCCTTTCATTATGTACCCGAAGCCATACATGTATTAAATCCTAATTTTTACTAGATGCTGCACTCCCAAATTTTCCTTTCTTGAAATTAAATTGTTTTGTTTTTCCTTAGGATAAAATGGCACTTGATCCAAATGCACACTCTTTCAGTTCTTCTTCTGTGATGACGTACACCAAGAAGGGTGATGAACCACCAAAGGTTTTCCAGGCTTCTGCTCAGACACGTGTAGCTCCAGGAGGGGTAAGTTACATTGTGGGAAGTGGGGGGAGCTCATTCCTCACCCCTTAATAGGAGTAAATGGAATAGTGGAAGATGCAATTAATATGTACAGATTTCATAAGTCTCTGGGTTGATACTTGTCAATAGCGTATGGTGCAGAAAATCAGTATGCTTATGTCCAAATCTACAAGCTTGGTTTACAAGTGTCTGTACTTTGAAAAGGTTTGGAAGTACAGTGGTCCCCCACCCTTTGCGGTTCATATACTCGGTCCCGCTATATTGCGGGGCCGCATTATATGAAGAAAGGCCCCTTAGGGTAAGGGGGAAAAGTCCTGTTTCAAGCCTCCCATACTTACCCCAGGACTGGAGCTGGAATCATAGAATCATAGAGTTGGAAGAGACCTAAAGGGCCATCTAGTCCAACCTCCTGCCATGCAGGAACCCCATCACAATATTTCTGACAGATGGCCATCCAGCCTCTGCTTAAAAACTTCCAAAGAAGGAGACTCAACCACCCTCCCTGGCAGCATATTCCACTGCCGAACAGCTCTAACTGTCATGAAGTTCTTCCTAATGTTCAAATGGAATCTCTTTTCCTATAGTTTTGAAACCATTGCCCCGAGCCCTAGTCTCTGAAGCCATGGAAAATAAACCTGTTCCCTCTTCAATATGACATCCTTTCAAATATTTAAACATAGCTATCATATCCCCTCTCAGTCTCCTTTTTGAAAGGCTAAACATTCCCAGTTCCCTAAGCCGTTCCTCATAAGACATTTCCTCCAGACCCTCAACCATCCTGGTCGCCATCCTCTGCACCCACTCGAGGTTGTCAACATCTTTTTTAAATTGAGGCGCACAGAACTGGGCACAGTACTCCAGGTGGGGTCTGACCAGAGCAGAATAGAGTGGTACTATCACTTCCCTTGATCTAGACACTATGGTTCTGTTGATACAATTCATATTTTTTTTACCTAGATGTAGCACCCTACATTTCCCTCTGTTGAAATCCATTCTGTTATCTTTGGCCCAGCACCCTAATATGTCAAGGTTTTTTTGGATTTTCATCCTATCATCTAGGGAATTAGCAACCCCTTCCAATTTGGTATCATCTGCAAATTTAATTAGCATACTCTCTATTCCTTCCTTCAAGTCATTAATAAAGATATTGAGCAGCACTGGACCCAGAACAGAACCCTGGGGCACACCACTGGTCTCGTCTCTCCAAGCTGAAGAGAGGCCATTTATGGTCACCCTTTGGGTGCGATCAGTCAACCAATTACAAATCCACCTGACAGTAGCACTATCTATCCCACTTTCTACTAACTTCTTAGCAAGAATACCATGGGGAACCTTATTGAAGGCCTTACTAAAGTCCAGATAAGCAATATCCACCCCATTCCCCTCATCCACTAGGCCTGTAATTCTATCAAAGAAAGAGATAAAATTAGTCTGGCATGACTTGTTTTTAAGAAACCCATGTTGACTTCTTTTAATGACAGCATTGTTTGTTAAATAATTGCAGACTGGCTGTTTAATAATCTGCTCTAGGATCTTTCCAGGAATTGAAGTTAAGCTGACTGGGCGATAATTATTTGGGTCCTATTTTTTCCCCTTTTTGAGATGGGGACAACATTAGCCCTCCTCCAGTCCATGGGGATTTCCCCTGTTCTCCAGGACTTCTCAATGATTATTGCCAATGGTTCAGAAATTACTTCTGCCAGTTCTTTTAATATCCTTGGGTGTAATTCATGTGGCCCAGGAGACTTAAATTCATTTAATGCTTCCAGGTGTTCCAGTACTAGCTCTCTACCTATTCTATGTTGCAATTCCCATCCTACCTCATCTACTCTTTGTCCCAGCAGATCTCTTTTTGGAGAAAACGGAGGCAAAGAAGGTGTTGAGTAGTTCTGCCTTTTCCTTGTCTCCTGTTAGTAACTGGGTATTATCACCACGCAGAGAGCCTATCATTTCCTTATTTTTCCTTTTGCTGCGGACATAACTAAAGAAACCCTTTTTACTATAATCTCTCTGGCAAGTCTAAGTTCGTTTTGCGCTTTAGCTTTTTTTACCACCACCCCCTGCATATATTAGCTGTTTGCTTATATTCCTCTTTGGTGCATTTCCCATTTTTCCATTCAGCTGTCCTGAAGAGGCCTGTGAGGGCCTACCTGGGCCTTCTGGATGCCCCAAAAGGGCCTCCTTGCAAACTGGAAGTGACTTCCAGATCGCTGAAAATCATTTCTGAGGCCTCCGAGAGCCTTTCTAGGCCTGTCGGGGGCCTCAGAAATGATTTCTGGTTTACCGAGAGTCACTTCCGGTTCGCAGGGAGGCCCTTTTGAGGCCTCCAGAAGGCCCTGGAAGGCTCTTACAGTCCCGTTCGGGGTAGGGCCAGGCTGGGGGTAAGTACAAGAGCCCCCCCCCAAGGCCTGACTCGACCTGTATCCGCATATTGCGGATTTTCAATTATCATGGGTCAGGTCAGGTCCCTAACCTCCGCAATAGGTGAGGGATCACTGTAACAGCAAAGTGTGGTTTCTGTGATGCAGTAATTAAAAAAGGAAAGAGCACAAGAGAAACAGTGAGTGTGCATGCACAAGCCCTTTAGTACCAGGCCACAGTTTGGTGTTTGTGTGTTGGCATAGTGCTTTTCAGGGTGTACATGAAAGGAAGAATACATGCTGTATACATAAGGAGAGAAATTGCAAATCTGAGTTCAGCAGTAGAGTACAAATATTCATACCCTAAAATGCTACAGACATCTGACAATAGGAGAAAATAACTGCCTTGAACAATCTGTTCACACCAGCTGTAAAATGTAAGAACTTGACGTTTAAGCACCTACACAATGATTGTCGCCATTTATTTGGCTCACTCATAGCAGTTGTACTGTATCTAATTTTGCATACAAATTTGAATTTGAGTTTAAACACTGAAGTCCAGTTCATGATAGATTTATACACCAGTAGGAGAAGACTGTTGGAAATAACATGCAGGAGACGGTTTTAAAGATAAAGCGAGTACTTAGTTATCAGAAAGTTTCTAATAATACACTGTACATATGAGCATGGTGATAAGCAATAGACATGTTTTTCAAGTTGGTTAGCATGACATACTAATGGTGTTCTTTTCATGTAGCAAATACCAACACGTGCTTATCTCTTTAGCCTCATTCAGAAGCTATATTTAGATAAGGCTTTGTTGGTCTATAAATTCATTCTAGCAAAGTGCAACTGAGACTGTGATGTGGTAGGAACTGATCTTATGTGTAGACTGTAGGCCATGCGGTGGCCAGTATTCTAAGAAGTGATCATATGTGCAAGGGGAAGAATTAGTACACAACTGGGTCGTTGGTTGGTATTTCTGTGGCACCTCTTTGTGCTTCTGAAAAAAAATGAATTACTTCCTGAATGGGACAGCGGCTTTTCTTACCAAAATCAGAATCGGTGCAGGAGAAATAGGTGATGTTCTAGACATTATTTTCCTTCCACACCTTATTGGTAACTAAGCTAAGGTATCTGGGGCGCACGTGCTATTTCCATGCTCTTGAAAAAGTTTGCTTGGAAAGGAAAATCCAAACAGGTAACCAAAAATAGTCTTCTTTCTACTAGCCACGTTTTCATTTATGTGTCTACAGATCAAAGAAACCAGAAAAGCTGTTAAAGATTCTGAAAGTGGACTTGAAAAAATGGCCATTGGTCATCACATCCAGGATCGGGCTCATGTCGTTGAAAAATCAAAGAACAACAAAACTGGCGATGAAGAATTAAATCAGGAATTTGTCAATTTGGACGAAGGTAACAATGTTCAGTTTTTATTTTGCAATATCATTTGATATCTGTGAAGATTCTCAGTCATGCAGGTGAGGTTATCTGGAAGTTGAGTCATGGCAACTGGACTGCTTTTCTTCTTGAGATATCAAAACGTTTCGCTACTCATCCAAGCAGCTTTGTCAGTGACTGCCACACAAAGACTTTTCTCATTAGCTTTTAGCCCATAATTGGTTGGCAGGGAGGCTTTAATGGGCAATGCTGCATTTTCTTTTTTTACACTCTCTTTGACTTTTGTATATTTTTCCTTCTGTTATTTTTTGTTTTCAAAGTGTTTTAATTTTATGGATATTTTAATATTATAATGCATTAGATACACCTTATAATATTTTAATTTAAGTATTTTATCATTTCCTGTTGGTATTTTGTAAGCTGCCTTGAGTCTGTGTATTGGGGGAAAGAAAGGCAGGATGTAAATGGAATTAAGCAGATGAAAAAGCACACAATATATCAGGGCTGTCCAACTTTGAACAGGCTGAGGTCTGCTTTTTCTGGACGAAAGTGCCTGAGGGCTACTACACTAAAGCCTCTACTTACGAATTTTATCTGTTCCAAGAATATGTTCATAAGTTAAAAAAATTGTAAGTAGAGCAACAAGTTTCCCATAGGAACGCTTTGAAAATCAATTAATCCTTTCTGGAGGGATTCCTTCCTCCGCAATGCACCAACAACTCAATTGGTCACAAGACAGTGGCATGCCGATCATCTGGCTGGTAGGGACAGCAGGGGACTGTGCCATGGCCCTTGAACTGCCCTGCTCGGCTGAGATAGTGGGCTGGCAGACCCAGAGCTTTGCTGAGGCAGTGGTGGTCCTTGGGATGGGGGAGGTAGAAGTGAAGAACTTATCACCTCACATTTTTTAATGATGGCTGGCGGGCTACTTTTGAACCCTTCGCGGGCTACTGGTAGCCCCCCCAGTCTACCTGTTGGGCAGGCCTGCAATATATTATATTGTATTATTTCTAATTCAAATACAGCAACGTGTATCAAGTAAGAGCACTTACAATAAAATTTCACCTCTTGTACAGCTGAAGCTCATGCATTTGATGAAAAATGGCAGAAGGAGATTCTTAAATACAAGCCCTCTGGAGGAAGATATAATATAGATGCTCCAAGGCATCGGAACATCTCTCATGTTGGCAAGGAAGATGGAACAAGGAGGTACTGTAATTGTTGTCCATACTATGTTGTTTTCTACATTTTTTTCTGAGAGAAAGTGCCTGGGCAGCGTTCCCAAATAGGTCTGATTTGTTCGAGGATAGTGATATGTAAATACACTGTTTTTTAGGAATCAAGGAGTTACTGTTACTAGAGTTGGGCGCTTTGTATGCCTGACAGCTTTGCATCTTGGTGTCACAGGTGCCACACAGACTGTTGTCCTCCCCCTTGCAGGGCCACTTACCTGCCCCCGTGCATTGCTGGAATCATTCTGCTCCAAAGGTGCGCCAATGTAGGCAAGAGCTCGGGCTGCCCTTCTCCACCTCCTCTGACAGCTGACCACTCAATTGAGGAGGCAGGACGGGGATTCTGCCCACATAGCTGATGAGTGTTTGGTTGCTGGAGGAGGTGGGGATGGGCAGCGCAAGCTCTTGCCTGGATTGGTACGCCACCAGAGCTGTAGTTTTTAGCACCATCCAGTACATGCGAGAAAGCAGGCAAACTAGATACTTCTGTAATGGTTGGATTTGAGGGTCTAGCTTGAGCTTTCATTTGTTCTTTGTCCAATGTTAGTTTAAAATGCACTTGATTGTTCCTACGTTATGAAATGAGCCCCTGCCCTGGAGTCTTTTAAAAGCTTTAAAAAACATGCGTCTTTAGGCAGGCCTTTTCGAGCTATAAACTCTCCAGCTACTTAATTAGTAATACTTTAGTAGATGGTCTGCCAATTTAATTAAGTTTTCTCCTGCTGTCATAACTTTATCTCACTTTCTTACTAAATTGATGTTTGTGATAATAGTTTTTATATTTTCCATGGATTGATATGTTGTTTAGCTAATTGGTATTACGCTGTGGGTTTATGTTGTATTCATTTTGTTGTTCTCTTGGGTTTTTCTTGTTGTAAGCTGCCCTGAGTGGCCAAATGGGGAGGGTGGGGAGAGAGAGAGAGAGAGAATGAATGAATGAATGAATGAATGAATGAATGAATGAATGAATGAA
>JAHTLZ010000379.1:44371058-44381192 GCA_023846285.1 Phrynocephalus versicolor
GAATGAATGAATGAATGAATGAATGAATGAATGAATGAATGAATGAATGAATGAGAACAAACCACAGACAAGAGAGTCCATGGGCAAACTGATTTGCCCTAGGGGGCTCCAAAATCAATCAGATGGACATCGCATGGAGCTAGGAAAGAAAAGAGTTGTGCAACACGTGATCCCTTCTTCCATCTCTTCAAGCAAACATAGTGAGGGAAAATACACTGCAGCTTGAAACTGGCTCACAGCCTCTTGATCTTTGTGCAAACAGTGGCATCCTTGAGCGCCACCTGCTTTTAACATATTTGTGTATTAGTAACTGTAACTTGTCTGTTTATTAACAGAGTAAGAAGATTTTTCCTCCTATTGTGCAAGATGTTTTGCATTCAAAACAGAAAACATTCGATATTGCCTCTAAAATACCTTTTCTAAATGCTTTTTTTCAGGGAGAAGACCTACTCAAGAGCTGCCGTCGAGGATGCTCGGAGACCTAAGTCTTCTGTGGAAAAGCTCAGTGTCAGGGGATCACATGTCCCCCTCAAAGCCAGCAAAAAATAAATGGCTCTGCTGCTTCCCTATTAATCTGGCTATTTTGGGGGGAGGACACAGTAATTCTGGTTTAATAAATAAGACCAAGTTCTCTGTTCTTAGAAGTAGGGGCTTTGCTCTACTGAATGTTTATGATGGCTCAACTCTTTGGCAAGACCAGTAAAGGAAGCAAACATTAATACTGAAAAGCACTTTATGAAAGTTTTTCTCAAAGCATAAGGTAGACTGCTAAAGCACGTAATTTTCATCAATACCAACTGCTCTAGCAAGAGGGAAGATAAAGGTGTACAGTAATTGCATCCACATGTAGAGTGCTTCAGAGAAGTACACAAAATAAAATGTTGTTTGTAACTCAGGCGATACTGATGTGGTTTTGATGAAGAGCCAATCAGATAAAGCAAAATGTTCATTGCAAGGAATGTGTACCACTTTGCTACTGCTTTCCATCTCTCTGGCAAATACTTCCTGCTTAGCTCACTGATAATTATTTTAGAAGTTTTCCACTGGTTTATTTATTCTTTTTTTAAAAAATGAAAATGGAATAGAGGACCAGGGGTCTGAGGTTCTTAAGATCTGAGAGGCTTTTTGTCTTTTAAACCCCAAAAATGTTTCCAATCAAATGAACTGGGGAAGGCTGGAATGTTTACTTTCATAGTGAAGATGCAGTTTTTCTTGCTAAGTGTTTTTACTGTGAAGTATTCAGGAAGCTGTCACTTTTCATGAAGCATTTTTAAAGCAAGGTTACATTCAGCCTATATTTTTTGCTAACTGTCAATGCATCAAAATAAGTGCAAGGGTTCTGCAAACTCCTTCCAGGTTTCTGAGATCAAATGTTCTTTGACAGCAGAAGTGCACACAGTATGGAGATGTAGATTGAAGTTGTAGTCCATGATCTAGAACGCTAGACTTCAAACCTCACTCACATGTTAGGCATGGAGGAATGTATGAACATTTGATACTTCTTTATGTTTGGATATCTGGATGAATATCTGGCATATAAACAGCAAAAAATGCATAGTTATTTATGTCTGCATATTATTGTTAATGCTAAATAAACCTTGGTTAGTATCTGAGCTGACAGTGTCAATCAACATTCACGTACCTAGTAGAGAGTTCATAAATATCATTTGTCATTTTTTGTTAATAAAAACTGTTTAACAGAGTTGCACCTATTTCATGAAATTTTGAACATTACCACATGTTTTCATTTAAATCTCCAAGAAATCAGTGTTTAGAGTGGTGGGTATTTTAAGAAACTGTGGTTAAGAAAAGGGAGCATTTGTGTTCTTAAACCTACTTCACACACACCCAGTGAATCTAGTGTAATCTGCACTGGCTAGAGGTGTGGCTGTGGTGTTTTGGTCAGTGGAGAGCAGTTTTATAATACAATATCTTGCTTAGGCTGCAATTAAAACCCTAGGGCACAATTCAAAGTGCTTGTTCTAACATATAAAATACCAAATGGCTTGAGTTAAAGCTATCTCAATGATGGTGTCTTTTATTATTCATTCATTCAATCAATCAATTTATATACCGCTCATCCTGCAGAAAGCTATTCTGGGTGTTTCACACATATTATGAGGATATTAAGATCAGAATAAGCCTTTCTCTTGGTCCCACCATCTTCACCTTCACAGAAGTGTTTGAAGAGGACAAAGGAGACGGCCTTCTCTGTTGCTGCTCCCAGCCTCTGGAACTCCCTCCCACAGGAGGCCAGGCTGGTCCCATCTTTGCTGTCCCACCTGAAGTGAGCAAAGACCATTCTCTTCAGCAAAGCTTTTCCTCAGTGACTGGCTGGCTGAGCAGGGTTTCTAAATGGATGGTTATAGGTGACTTTTTTGGTACTGCTTTTATGTACCACTTTTAGTTTGATATTCATTTGATCCTTTTTAGTATATTTATGCTTACAGTTTTTTCTTCAAATACTGTGTTGCATACTGTCTCAGGTCCCTTTTAAGGAGAAAGGTGAGGTAAAATATTTTAGACAGACAAAAAAAATAGAGCAGTTCATTCAAACAAGTGAAACTACTTTAGCATACAGATGTTCTTACGGCTTTTGCCAGAAAATTCTAGATGTGGAAACCTCAGTGTGCTGGCACAATTCCTATACTTCATTCACTTCTATCATTAAAATTATAAATATGTGATGAAGCCCAGAACGAATAAGCTTGGATTCTGAAGTTGCCTGTTCAGTGTACGCCTGGTCTACAGCAGGGGTCCCCAAGCCCTGGGCCGCTGACCAGTCCTGGTTTGTGGACTTTTGGGAACCAGGCTGCAGGGACAGCAAAGTCCATTGTAAGACACGCACTGAAGCAAGTGTGCATGCTTCTCCCCATTCTTTGTCGGTCTTTTTCATGCACCCATCATGACCCTTTCTCTTTTGGTCGTGACCAAATCAGTATGGGGGAGTTGTGCACGCGCAGAAAAAGATCAGCACAGCGAGAAAAACAGTCCACAGCGCCAAAAAGATTGGGCGCTGTTTGTCTACTCTACAGGCTACCAGATTGTGGTCATGACCACTCACCAAGAGGCACCAAGCAAAGAAATATCCAAGAACTTGACTCCCTTTTTCATAAGTGAACTACTACTTACTACTACTACTTTAATAAGTGAACTACTACTACAAACACAATGCAATTTTGAGATCTGGATTTCAACAAGTTCTCTAGGCATCTGCTGCTTGGAGCCACAAAGGAACCAAAATGCCGAGAAGACAGGGTAGGGAAATGGCCTGGGTTTGAATCCTGACTTGTCAGAGGTATACAATTGGTAAAACCATTACTTAATTATCTCACATATTTTGAAAGCCCTGTTAGAATTGCTATACTGTACATCGTTTCCAACTTGAAGGCACAAAACAATAGTAGCTGAACAGTAAATCCAGGCATGAACACTATCATTGTTCTGCTTAACTTTTTATTGTGTCTTACAAATATTTTTTACTGGGTGATGAAATTAGTAAAATACTTCAGATTAATGCTGTTCTTGTCCGTTCCTGCCAGAGTTCCCCTCACCTGGCAGCATATTCCTACTTTTCTTCTTGCTTACACTCCTGCTTTATTATTAGTCACCAAAACAACAGCCAAAAAATAACTTTATAGACTCTTGTGGCCTGTTCCTATCCTTGTAGAGGCAGAGGGCAACTCTTAGTTCCAGTAGAAAAAGATTTACTTTATACCCAAACATTCTCAGCAAACTTATTCCTTCTGCCCTACATGGTGCACAACAGATCATTATGCCAAAGTTAAGTTCATTTTAAGTCCTGCTGATTTCAGTGGGAGAGATAAAAAAAAGCATGTGGAGGATCCCTGTTTAAATCACCAGAGTGTAACAGTGGTTAAAGAGTGGTTTTTGCCCAAGTGCCTCCTCCCTTTTATGGCATCTTCAGAATTAACGGTTGTAAATTATGACACAGTCCTACGCTGTTTATCTTAAGTCTCACTTTACTCTTGGGTGATTATATAATACTATAGCAAATCAAAAAGTTAATTGATTTTTTTAGTCAAGGAAATTTTTAAGGACTTCCAAAAGTCAGGAATTGATATGAGGAATAAGTGACATTTTTTCCTTGATATACAAGGTAGCTGTTTGCAGAAAACTAAATGCTTTGCTGCCACTGCTTTAGTGAAATGCTTCTTGGTTAGTCTTCATTTAATCTATTGCTTTTTTTAAGTATTTCTATTCTGTCCACCCCATAATTTAGTCTCTAAAACAGTGGTTCCTACCCTTGGTTCCAGAAGCCTTCACCGCTGGCATTGCTGGCCAGGATTTCTGGGAGTTCTCATCGAACAACATCTGGGAACTGAGGTTGTAGAGCACTGCTTTTAAAGGAACTCAAAAGAAGCTAAACAAAAATCAAATATACAGCATAGGCCAGCAGTTACATAAGAACATAAGAAGAGCCATGCTGGATCAGGCCAAAGGCCCATCTAGTCCAGCTTCCTGTATCTCACAGTGGCCCCACCAGATGTGTTTGGGAGCGCATGAGACTAGATATCTGTCTCCTGATAGCACTCCCCTGCATCTGGCCCTTGAAGTACCCTGGTTTTAAGCCTGGGGAATTACACATCTCCATCATGGTTTGTAACCTGTGATGGACTTTTCCTCCAGGAATCTGTCCAATCCCTTTTTGAAGGCATCCAGGCCAGATGCCATCACCACATTCTGTGGCAGGGAGTTCCATAGACTAACAACGTGCTGGGTGAAAAAATATTTTCTTTTGTCTGTTCTTACTCTCCCAGCCCTCAATTTGAGTGGATGTCCCCTAGTTCTGGTATTTTGTGAGAGGGAGAATTGCTTCCCTCTATCCACTTTACTCATGCCCTGCATTATTTTGTACGTCTCAATCATATCCCCCCTCAGGCGCCTTTTTTCCAGACTAAAGAGCCCCAAATGTTTTAGCCTTTCCTCATAAGGGAGGTGCCCCAGCCCAGTAATCATTTTAGTCACTCTCTTCTGCACCTTTTCCAGTTCCACTATGTCTTCCTTGAGATGCGGTGACCAGAATTGTACACAATACTCCAGGTGCGGCCTTACTATTGTTTTGAATAATGGCATTATAATGTTGGCAGTTTTATTTTCAATCCCCTTTTTGATAATCCCTAGCATGGAATTGGCCTTCTTCACCGCTGCCGCACATTGGGGAGACACCTTCATGGAGCTGTCCACCAACACACCAAGATCTCTTTCCTGATCTGTCACAGATAACTCAGAGCCCATGAGTTGATAGATAAAGTTTGAATTTTTTGGCCCAATATGCATGACTTTACATTTGGCTACATTAAAAACGCATTTGCCATTTTGTAGCCCATTCCCCCAGTTTGGAGAGATCCTTCTGGAGCTCTTCACAATCTTCTCTGGTTTTTACCACATGGAAAAGTTTTGTGTCATCTGCAAACTTGGCCACGTCACTGCTTATCCCTGTCTCCAGGTCATTTATGATTATGAACAGATTGAAAAGCACCGGTCCCAGGACACATCCCTGGGGCACACCGCTTTTCACCTCTCTCCATTGTGAAAATTACCCATTGAAACCTACTCTTTATTTCCTGGATCTCAACCAGTTCTCAGTCCATAAGAGGACCTGCCCTCTTATCCCCTGACTGTGCAATTTTCTCAGCAGCCTTTGGTGAGGGACTATATCAAAAGCCTTTTGAAAATCCAGATAGACTATATCCACCGGTTCACCCAAATCTACATGCCTGTTGACCTTTTCAAAAAAATTCTAAAAGATTTGTCAGACAACACTTACTCTTGCAGAAGCCATGCTGATTTTCTCTCAGCAAGGTTTGTTCTTCTATGTGTTTTAAGATTTTCTCTTGGATGAGGCTTTCCACCATCTTCCCAGGGACAGATGTAAAGCTAACTGGCCTGTAGTTTCCCGGGTCCCCCCTCCTTCCTTTTTTAAAAATTGGTGTGACATATGCCATCCTCCAGTCCCCCGGCACTGTGGCCGTTTTAAGAGACAAGTTGCATATAACCGTTAAGAGATCTGCAATTTCATTTATCAGTTCCCTAATAACCCTTGGGTGGATGCCATCTGGGCCCGGTGACTTGTTAATCTTTAATTTATCAATTAGTCCTAAAACATCCTCTCTTTTAACCTGTATTTGATTTAATTCTTTAGGCAAGAGGGGCTGTTCAGGCAGCAGAATCTGCTCAAGGTCTTCTGTAGTGAAGACAGATGCAAAGAACTCATTTAATTTCTCTGCAATTTCCAAGTCCTCCTTAACCTCCCATTTTCCTCCCTCACCATCCAGAGGGCCAACTGGTTCTTGGTAGGTATTCTACTTCTAACATATTTAAAGAAGCTTTTATTATTACCCTTTATATTGCTAGCCATGCGTTCCTCAAAATCTTTCTTTGCCTCTCTTATCATCTTACGTTTCTTTTGCCAGAGTTTGTGTTCCTTTTTATTTTCCTCATTTGGGGAGGATTTCCATTTACAGAAAGACCTCTCCTTGCGCTTTAGAGCCTCTCTAACTCCACTCGTTAACCATGCCGGTGCCCTCTTGGACTTAAATGAGCTCTTCTTTCTTTGTGGTATGCACTTGTGCTGGGCCTCTGCTGCCGTTGTTTTAAACAGGTTCCATGCACTCTGAAGAGATTGGATTCTTCCAACCTTCCCCTTCAATTTCTTTCTAACTAGTTTCCTCATCTGAGGGAAGTTTGCCCTTCGAAAATCAAGGGTTTTTATGTCTGATTTGGTTGACACTCTTCCTCCAACATGCATGGCAAAGGAGATTGCAGCATGGTCACTGTTCCCCAGAGGCTCAGTGACATTCACATCCCTGACCAGGTCCTGAGTATCACACAGTATTAGATCCAGAGTTGCCTGTTCTCGGGTGGGCTCCATGACAAGTTGCTCTAAGGCACAGTCATTCAGCAAGTCGAGAAACCCAGTTTCTCTTTCTTGCCCGGAGCTCACATTGGCCCAGTCAATGTGGGGATAATTGAAGTCCCCCATGATTACTATCCTATCCTTCTGAGATACCTCCATGATTTATCTCCTCATTTCAAGGTCCCCCTCAAGTTTTTGATCTGGTGGGCGATAGCATACCCCAACTATCACATCACTCCTTGGACCTGGTAGTTTAACCCACAGTGATTCTATGGTGGATTCAGACCCTCTGTCAATCTCCATTCTGCTGGATTTTACCCCTTCTTTAACATAGATTGCCACTCCCCCTCCAACCCGCCCCTCTCTATCCCTTCTGTAGAGTTTATAGCCTGGGATTGCTGTATACCACTGGTTCTCTACATTCCACCAGGTTTCTGTTATGGCTATTATATCTATGTTATCCCTAGCTGCCAAATGTTCAAGTTCTCCCATTTTTGGTCGGAGGCTTCGAGCATTGGCGTAGAAGCACCTGTACAATGGGTTCTGCAACAACAGCTGCTGCTTTGTTCTTCCCCCCCCCCCCCTCTTCTTTTCAGTAGACAAACTATCACATTCCATTATTCTCCCAGTACCAATACCTGCTATGTCTTCTCTATGTGATTCTCTACCCTTTCCAACCTCATTCCCTGTGAATGAGGTGTTCTGAACCAGATGCCACTCAACTCCTGTCGGCTTTCCCCCAGTTATCAGTTTAAAAGCTGCTCTGCAGCCTTTTTGAGGTTAAGTGCCAGCAATCTGGTCCCATCATGATTCAAGTGCAACCCGTCGCTCCTGAACAGGTTTGGCTTGTCGCAAAATGTTCTCCAGTTCCTGACAAATCTAAAGCCCTCCTCTCGACACCATTGCCTCATCCACGCATTGAGGCTTCTGAGCTCTGCCTGCCTGGCGGGTCCTGCACGAGGAACAGGTAGCATTTCTGAAAATGCTACCTTGGAAGTCCGGGACTTCAATCTTCATCCTAACAACCTGAACTTGGCTTCCAAGACTGACCGCTTGGCCTTCCCGACATCATTGGTACCAACATGCACCATGACCACTGGCTCCTTCCCGGTTCTCTCTAACAAGCTATCTAGATTTCTTGTGATGTCTGCAACCTTTGCACCTGGCAGGCAAGTGACCATACGTTATCATGCTCATCACAAATCCATCCCTCCGTATTTCTAATTATAGAATCCCCTAGCAGAAGGAGCTTCTCTCCTGCAGCCTGTTCTTCTACCTGTACCTGATCCTGTATCTCATCAATTGTGATGAGGGAGAGATCCTCAGGTGGAACCAGTTGTTCCTCAGTGTGTGCCTCATGAGGTGTGATGAGGGAAAGAGCCTCAAATTGATTGTGCAATATGAGACTCTGAGCGATCCCTTGGCCTTCTACTCCTTTGAGTCACATTCCTCCACACATCTACCTCCTGGGTTGGGGAAGTGATTTCATCCTCAGAAGTGTGCCCTATCTCTTCCTGGACCTGGATAGTCTGTTCCGCTCTGTCCAAGAACCGCTCAAGCTCCTTAATATGTTGCTGGTTCGATATGCGGGCCTCTGGCTCCTGGACCTTCTCTTCTAATAGTGCAACCAGCTTGCACTTGCAGCAAGTGTAGTTCTCTGTGCGTTTTGTCAAGATGAGAAACATGGCACAAGTGTTACAGGTAACTACAGCTGCTCCCTCAGACTCCATTTTTAATGAGTGCAGTATTCTGGGCCTTGAAGATTTTACAGTGTTACTACCTACTAATCTAGAAAAAATAATCTAGTACCAATGTTCCTCCTTTTATGTTAAAAATAAAATCTCGCACGCCATCAGGCGCGCGGGCCAGTCAAATAGCCCTAGCTGAACTTTTCCAACCCAGAAACTTACTGTACTAGTGCTGTCTTCTTTCTCTTTTTCTCTCTCTGCAGTAGCTCTGCTTGGTTCCACACACCAGGCTCAAATGCTTCTTCAGGGGGAAAACACTTAATGTAACTCCACCGCCAAGCTCAGTGGAAGCCCTGCTTCCTAGCAACTTCCTTTGTTTGGCTGATTAATGGCTCTTTGTATTTAAATGAGCAGTTAAAGTTAGCAGAGGCAGAGGTAAAACAGAGGTCAAACAGCCCTAGCTGAACTTTTCCAACCCAGAAACTTACTGTACCAGTGCTGTCTTCTTTCTCTTTTTCTCTCTCTGCAGTAGCTCTGCTTGGTTCCACACACCAGGCTCAAATGCTGAGGCTCAAATGCTTCTTCAGGGGGAAAACATTTAGTGTAACTCCACCCCCCAAGCTCAGTGGAAGCCCTGCTTCCTAGCAACTTCCTTTGTTTGGCTGATTTATGGCTCCTTGTATTTAAAATGAGGAAATAAACATTTCTGTTTCTCCTGCAAATTATGCCAGTGAAAGACAAGAACCAGAAAATTAAAATCTACCTCTACTTGGCTTGCCAGAGAGCCTTACTTTTTTTGGTTGCAAACAACTCATAGACCCCCTAGAACAGGGATGGTGAACCTTGGGCACTCCTGAGGCTTTGGAAAACTGCTTCCAAGATCCCCATCCTCTGTTGCCATGGAAAAGGGACTATGGGAATTGTAGTCAAAAAACCTTGGGAGTGCCAGACATTTGACATCCACACTCCCTAGAAGTAACCTGTTCAACCTCTGGCAAGCCGAGGCACTGAGCTCACACTTTAAAGCACAAGGCCTGACAACTGAAAAGAAATTCATAGACATGAAAAGGTGTTTGAGCTCTGTGGCCAAATTGAGGGAAGGAAGGGGGATGGGTAGGCAATAACTATGCTTTGTTATGGTGTGCTGGGCCTGAAACCTTATCTGGGAATTTGATGCAGTTTTAAAATGAACCCTGCCTCCTGCAAACATCTGGTGAATTCCATCTTCCCACAAAGCATCTCTACATCTAATAGACACTGCATCCTTGATCAAGAATGCCTTTTGGTACAGTGCTTTGATAAAGATAGCTTGCTATTGAACATAAGAACATAAGAAGAGCCATGCTGGATCAGGCCAAAGGACCATCTAGTCCAGCTTCCTGTATCGCACAGTGGCCCCACCAGATGTGTTTGGGAGCGCATGAGACTAGATATCTGTCTCCTGATACCACTCTCCTGCATCTGGCCCTTGAAGTACCCTGGTTTTAAGCCTGGAGATTACACAACTCAGGTTGCATTATTTTATTTTATTTTATTTTATTTTATTTTATTTTATTTTATTTTATT
>JAHTLZ010000379.1:44381202-44398400 GCA_023846285.1 Phrynocephalus versicolor
TTTTATTTTATTTTATTTTATTTTATTTTATTTTATTTTATTTTATTAGTGACCTATAAAGGCATCACCTAGAGAAATTCTAAGACAAAAGAGCCAAGAGCCGCCTAGTGACCCAGAAGTAAGGAGCCCGGATTGGAATGAGGGCAATAAACAACAGACTTCCCTATAACATCTGGAGCCCCCCCCTTCCCGTGAGCAGCAGCCGTTCGCCCCCTTGAAGCACTTCCTCCCTCCTCACTGCAAGTGGCGCTGCAGCGCATGCTGGTTGGTAGCTTGACCGTTTCTGTGACCCCCCCTCGCGTTCCCCGGAAGTGCTTGTCGGCACAAGGAGGAAGTGCCCGTTGGGGAAACCCGTGGCGACGCTGACTTTGAGCCTTGGGGACGCGAGGAGGCTCTACTTGGCGTCATGTTGCGGGGCAGGCAACTCTTGAGTTCAACGTTGCCTAGGCAACAGGTACTAGAAGGGCAGTGCAAGGTCTCGGGAGAGAGGGCTTGGCCTCCGTCGGAACGGAGTAACGTCTTTGTATGTCTGTCGGTGGGAAGGGACAGGCGGGCACCTTAACCGGCGTGGGGAGTGGGGTGGGGGGTGTCCCTAAAGCTCAGCCCCTTGAGTTCGTGGCAGTATTTAAGAGGCCTGAAGTCATAACTTTTTAATGATGGTGATGCTTTCGGATCTTTATCTTGGAGAGTTGCATAAGTAGGGAATCCTTTAATCTTCTGGCTGTTGCATTTTTGAGCAATGACATTACAGTGGTACCTTGTATAAAGGAATTAATTCGTTCCAAATGAAATTATGTTAAGCAAATTTTCCTTTATACAAATTTCCCATAGGAATGCATTGAAAACAGAGTGATCCCACTTTATGTTGTACAGATTTGCCCAATAGGCGATTCTGTTAAGCAAATTTCCCCTATCTCTGGAATGTTTTTATGTTGTACAAATTTTATGTTATACAAACCGTTTGTTATACAAGGGTCCACTGTACTTACATTGAGAAAGAGGGAGGATTTACACATGCATGTGTTCCAAGCTCCTCTGTGATTACAACTTGTATTGGGCATTTCTTAGATGAGTGAATAAGTTGCTTATGCCTTATGTGTAGCCTGCATACTGTAATTAAAAACTGTAAACCGCCCAGAGACTACTTGAAGTGTTATGGGGCGGTATATAAGCAGAACACTTTGCTTTTGCTTTGCTTTCTCCTTGATAAGGACCCAAGGCAGTTTACATAATTCAAATATGATATTTGAGGCTAAAAGTAAGTATGCAAAGTCTAGAAGGTATCAAACAAATACCACATTAAAATGGCAAGCAAAAGCAACTCCAAAACTCATACAAGAAAAGTACAACCATTCATTTAAAAACCCCGTTCAGATAACCAGTCATTCAGGAAAAACTTTGCTGAAGAGGAAGGACTTTGCCTGTTTGTGGATGGATAGCAAAGATGGTGCCAGTCTGGCCTTCTGCGGGAGGGAGTTCCAAAGCTTGGGAGCAGCAACAGAGAAGATCCTCTTCTGTGTACCCACCAAATGCACCTGTGAAGGTTGTACGCCTGAGATGAAGTCTTCTGCTGATCTTTCTAGGCTCATAATGGGAGCCACAGTCCTTGAAATAGTTTGGACCCAAGCCATTTAGGACTTTATATGTTAGAACCTAAAAATTGTGCCTGGAAACGGATTTGCAGCCAATGGAGGTGCTGTTATGTGATCCCTGTTACCAACCCTAGTCAGCAATCTGGCTGTTCTGTTTTGGGCCTGCTGAAAGTTCCAGACACTATCCAGAGGCAGTCCCATGTTCAGCCTTACGGTAATCCAGGCAGGATGTGTCACCATGGCCAGATCAGACCTCTCCTGGAACAGGTGCAGCTGTCACACAGGTCTTAATTGTGCAAATGCGCTGCTCTTGGTCACCACCCAAATGTGGGCTTCCAGGCTCAGATACTAATCCAGGAGATCCCCAGGCTCCACAGCTGTGTTTTCAGAAGGAACGCAACCCCATCCAACATAGGCTATATTTTAAAATTCAAAATAGATGCTTTTTACCAATATGATTCTGATCATTATGTTATTACCGTACATATCATTGGTGTGTTAATCTTTCATTTGTGAACTCACTGTTTTTAGCCCCACTTATTTCAAGCACATGTACTAACATTTGCCAGTGAATCTTTGCATATTATGAAGTAGACACAGTCCAAAAATTGAGAAAATACATTTTAATCCTTAAAATGCAATGTATTTAGAACTGCTGTAACTGGGAGTCAGAATTCCCATTATGATATCCAAACTCTGGTGTGAGGGAGAGGAGAGTTTGCACAGTTAAAACCATGTCAGGAGAGTACATGTCTTAGGAAATGTGATTTGGACAAATGATCTTAGGGATTGTCACGTACTTTAATTTTTATCTGATTATAAATCCAAAGGTCTAATATGTAATTCGCATACTATATATGATCCTTGCATTGTATTATTTGGGGGCCTGACAGTGAACAGTCCTTTGTAAATATTTGTTCCCTTTCCAGTCCAGTGTTGCAACATAACCTTGTTGCACCACACATCCCTTAGTTTCAAATGAACGTGTGCTAATCTGTTGGCTGAAATGGCCCACTGAGATGTTCAGATATACAGTACAAAATGGATGTACCTCTTTGTATTGTCTTGTAACTTGTATAGGTGACTGGCAAAAATTAAAGATAAGGAGCAGTTGCAAGAAGAGGTACAAGCAGGCTTTGTGTTGTGGATGTTAGACACCACACAGATTAGCTCCTTTTAGCCCCAGTCATGATTGAATGTGTATATGTGTGATGCTGTGGCTGCTGTTGGGTTTGATGTTTGAAGGTCCATTTCAAAGCTCTGTTCAGCCAAGAACACTGGAGTCATTCAAGAGGAATCTAGACAACCACCTGGCAGATATTTTATGATCTGTATTCCTCCCTTGAGCTGGGTGTTGGACTCAATGGCCATGTAGGCCCCTTCCAACTTCATGATTCTGAGAAGCTCATTGGGTGACCTTCCTCTGGTCTTAAATGTCTGTCTGTTATTAATGTCTGTTACTAGTGTGGGGTAAAAATTCATTCAGTGAAGCACAATTAACTATTCACAGCAGGAAGAATACAATCTCAACGTGTGGTTTTTTGTTTGTACTGTACTTCCTGTAGCCAGAAAAAGATGGTGAATTGCAGAAGAATCTGGAAGGCCCAGGCTGCTATCTGTTCCTTCTATAGTCTTAGGCTCAGTTCCTGTTTTGTTCTAGCTCAGTTGTTCTTTATAATTAGAATCATAAATTAAAAATAAATAAAATCCATGTAAAAATTAATGTAATTTATTTTTTGCTAATGTACATATCACCTGGTTAGCTGTTGAAATACATATTACTTCCTGTGGTTGACCTTTGTTTGGTTATCTGAAGTAGCACATGGGATGAAGAATGTTTCTCAAGTTATTAAAAGGGCCTTTAATCCCTTAGTGTAGGAGATTTATGGGAGTGAAAACTCATAACATCTACAGGACAAAAGTTCCCCACCTCTGGTACCAAGGAAGGAGACTTTGTGGAGACTTTCTCCTTGTAGGAGTTGAATAGAGGAACATGAAAGGCCTGAAGGAAAGAAATGAAGAACTTGAATATCTCCATAAAGAGGATCCTCTCTTGACTCATTTGCTTGCTAAATGCTCCTGTGTTGCTCTGCATGCCTTCTTGATCTAGGAAGAAAAGATGCTGCTTTATTCTAATAATATTTATTGTTCCGACATTTATTGGGAACAGGGCATGTTGTTAGAACATTGAGCGTATTGAGAAAGCCTTCTTCTAAAGCGAATGTTTTAAATCAAAGATGGAGACCATCCACTGGCACCTGAATCATCAGATGGGCACTCTAAAAGTCTAATACATATATTCCTTATACTATAATACATATATTCCTTATACTATTGTTGAATACAGCACACAGCTGCATAGGAGGATCACTGCACTCTCATTTGTGGAACAGTCTGGTGGCTCAGTTTCAAAAAGGTGTAATAAATTCAGATTAATAAAGGCTGTGAAGAACTGCCCTGAGATGTCATTTTCAATGAGAGAACCCTCACAGTTCTTTCCAGTACTATTACTTAAATGTTTTATAAGGAAACATATAGACTAACTTAGTTGAATTTTGTCCTAGCTAAAATCAGTGAGACTTAAATTCGGTCATGACTATTGCAAAGAATTGCACCATTATTTTTGTAGTAAATTAGACCCGGAAAGTAGCACTAACACTTATCATATATTCTTTTATAATCTGTACTTTTACATGTCACAAATTTATTAAAGCCCACTTCTCTGTTTCAGCTGTTCTTCAATGCCTGCAGATCATATTCCTCAGGAATTCTTCCTAATGAAAGGATCCGCAACATAGGGATTTCTGCACACATTGATTCTGGAAAGACTACATTAACTGAGCGCATTCTTTTTTACACTGGAAGGATCTCACAAATGCATGAGGTACTTCAGCAAGTGGTGGCGGTGACAGTGGGCTGCCTGAATGGTGTCTAATGCCACTGTTTGCATATACAGGCTAAACTCGAAAAATTAGAATACCATGCAAATGTTCATTTATTTCAGTAAGTCAACTCAAAAGGTGAAACTAATATATGAGATAGACTCATTACATGCTAAGCGAGATATGTCAAGCCTTACTTTGGTACAATTGTGATGGTTATGGCATACAGCTTATGAAAAACCCAGGCTATAGAAGCCCCCCCCCCCCCCGAATGAGATCTGCCTAGCGCCGACTTTGATAATGTATTGGTGCCAGGTAAAAACCTTCCTCTTCCTGCAGTTCTTTAACTGATACAATGTAGATTTTGAGTCTTGGTGACGATTTCAGTGTATTGTATTTTAATGTATTTTAACTGTATTGTATTGTACTGCATTTTAATGTTTTAAATTGCTTTTAATTGTCCATTTTAATTTTGATTTGTTAGCCGACTGGAGACCTTCAGGTAGAGCATGGCATTTAAGTTGTATAAATAAATAAATAAGTTAGAATCCTGTTGAAGACATATTACTAGTCCTTAGCTCTGTATGATTATGTTTTACTTACTCATCTGCAAAATAAGGCATTTTGGAGCAGATCATTCTCTTGAATAAGGGAATATTGGTGTCTATGTAGAAATGGCCTGCCTTGCAGTACTCTTACATGCTTCTTTTTCATCACAGGTGAAAGGGAAGGATGGAGTTGGTGCGGTCATGGATTCAATGGAGTTGGAACGACAGCGTGGTATCACTATTCAGTCTGCAGCAACATACACAATGTGGAAGGATACAAACATCAACATAATTGACACCCCAGGTACCATATTCTTGCTGCATGTTTACGTTTCATTTGAACAACATGCCATGTTTTAAAACTTACCTTTTTTTCTTAGCTAAAATGACAGTTGTTTCATAAATTCATTTCTTAACATGGTCTCACCTGTACTTAATGTAGTACTGACTCTGTAAGTGTTTGAGTACATTGTTAGTTAATGTTTTTCAGTGTTAATGGGTGGAATAGAACTTGAATTAGGCGTCAGCCTATGCTCGTCAGTTCCATGTTACACAGCCGTCCTTTCTACTGCAAATCCAAGCCCATGCTAGACAATCAGGTGTCTTTTATCACTACAAATCTGTTTCTAATAATGTGCCAAACACGTTGACTAATGTGTCTAGCAAATTCGCCCCAGTTTGTCTATTGTGACTGGAAGTGGCTGTTGGAGATTTCCCCCTGCCCAACCTGGAGCTGCCAGCAGGTAATGTGTATTATTCATCTATTCCCAGTAGCCAGAAAACTTAGTTTCATGAACAACAACTCCCGTGTGCTGGCTGGGGTTTCTGAGATTTAACATGCTTCCAATTATGCTTCCATACAGATAACCCTGAACAAGATTGACCCTGGAAGGGAGTCATAAACCACTTAGTACTTTATAATTAGAAGTTCCTGTAAGTTAAAATTAACCTGACAATAACTAGATGTGAAAAAGATTTTTTTTAAAAAGGCATTTTATGATGTAATAGTGTACTAAATATTAATTTATTAATATCTAAGTTTTGTTGGCATCATGGCTTTCCCCACCTTTCTGCAGAACAGATATGTTTTTATTGCTACAGAATGAAGATGTATGTAGATACTACATTTGTACCAAAGATGAACTGCAATTTGTTTGGCCCCTTGATTTGGTCAAGTGCCAGAACATTTATTAATTTTGAGTTAACTGGGCTTCTAAAATTGCAAACTATTTTTGAAATCCAGTTGGTGTAACTCTGGTGATTGCAGTTTTCAAGGATCAAGACCACTAACAGTGCTTTTCTAATATTAAGGTTCTCCCACCCCACCCACTCCAATTAAACAAACTCAATTAAACTAAAGAGTAAAATTGCAGGCTATATTGGTGTCTGCACTTATGCCAGCAGGGTTTCTTAACAGGAGTTCAAACAAGATCTGTTAAATACAATATTTGGATTGTGTTAAAATGTGACAAATTATTGGTTTAGGACTGAATCTTCTCCTTTTCATTTTTGAAAATGAATCAGCAGTGTGATGCGATTCTTGGTTGCATCAACAGAACCATAGTGTCTAGATCAAGGGAAGTGATAGTACCACGCTATTCTGTTCTGATCAGACCCCACGTGGAGTACTGTGTTCAGTTCTGTGTGACTCAGTTTAAAAAGAATGTTGATAACATCAAACGTGTCCAGAGGAGGGGAACCAGGATGGTTAATGGTCTGGAAGAAACGTCTTGCGAGGAGCAGCTTAGGGAGCAGAGAATGTTAAGCCTTACCAAAAGAAGGTTGAGAGAGGATATGATAGCCATGTTTAGATATTTGAAAGGATGTCATATTGAAGAGGGGATAGGTTTGTTTTCCATGGCTTCAGAGACTAGGACTCGGAGCAATGGTTTCAGACTACAGGAAAAGAGATTCCATTTGAACATTAGGAAGAACTTCTTGATGGTTAGAGCTGTTCAGCAGTGGAATAAGCTGCCATGGAGGGTGGTGGTGTCTCCTTCTTTGGTGGTTTTTAAGCAGAAGCTGGATGGCCATCTGTTGGGAGTCCTGTGATGGGGGTTCTTGCATGGCAGGAGGTTGGATTGGATGGCCCTTGAGATTTCTTCCAACTCTATGATTCTCTGAGGAAACAGCCAAAAAGCCAAGTTGAATACCAGCAAAAAAGGATTAATTAGAAGCATTTAAACATATATTGAAATGTTTTATTCAATTTCAGGACACGTTGATTTCACTATAGAAGTGGAAAGGTCGTTGCGAGTTCTCGATGGAGCCATCCTGGTGCTGTGTGCTGTCGGAGGAGTTCAGTGCCAGACAGTGACAGTGAATAGGCAGATGAAGCGCTACAATGTCCCATTTCTGACTTTTGTGAACAAACTGGATCGAATGGGTTCAAGTCCAGATAAAGCTGTGCAACAACTCAGGTATGAACCTCTGATTGCAGAGAAAAATGGCTTAGACATTTTAGAAATACGTTGACAAAATAGATGTGCCTGTAGTATGCTGTTGTGGGCTAGAGTGTCATGTCTGCTAAACAAATATATGGGTAATTATGTTCACAGTAAATAAGGTATGTTAGGAGTGCTTTGAACACTTCCATTCCCACATGGCCAAGTGGGAATGCAAACTCTGGTCTCCAGAATCTTAGGCTATCACTTTATCTAGGAGACCACACTAGGTAGCTATAAATACCAAGGATCGTAGAATCATAGAGTTGCAAGAGACCTCAAGGGCCATCCAGTCCAAGCCCCTGCCATGCAGGTACTCCCATCAAAGGACTCCCAACAGATGGCCATCCAGCCTCTGCTTAAAAACCTCCAAGGAAAGAGACTCCACCACCCTCCAAAGCAGCATATTCCACTTTTGAGCAGCTCTAACTGGCCGGAAGTTCTTCCTATTGTTCAAATGGGACCTCTTTTCCTGTAGTTTGAAACCATTGCTCTGAATCCTGGTCTCTGAAACCATGGATAACAAACCAGTCCCCTGTTTGATATGACATTCTTTCAAATATATCTAAACATGGCAATCATATCCCTTCTCAACCTTCTTTTTGTAAGGCTAAACATACCCAGCTCCCTAAGCTGCTGCTCATATGACATTTCTTCCAGACTTTTAATCACCCTGGTCACCCTCCTCTGGACATTTTTGAGGTTGTCAACATCCTTTTTAAACTGAACTGAGTACTCCAGTTGGGTCCTGACCAGAGCATTATCTGAAGCTTTCTATTTTTCCACTGCAGTAGGTGTGAATCCAAGATTTGATCTTGTTCCATGTGGCATTTACTTTCAGGACCAGTAGCTAGCACATTAGGCAATAATGCATTTTCCTGTACAGAGTCTTCACGTCAGGAAGGGGAAGCATTTCTCTGCCCCCTTTCTCGCCCCCGGTGTAACAAACAAAGAGGACTCCCCTTCAGTTCTGTGAGGTCAGGTTGGCTTGTGCGAAATAAAATAGCCCTACAGGTTTGGAAGTGCAGTCAGCAATTGGTTTGTTTTTAACATGAGAATTGTGTTTGTTTTTAACTTCACAGATCAAAGCTCAATCAAAATGCTGCCTTTCTTCAAATCCCTATGGGGCTGGAGGGAAATTTCAGAGGCATCATTGATCTGATTGAAGAAAAGGCTGTATACTTTGACGGTGACTTTGGGTAAGGACATTGAATGGTTTCAAAGAAATTTAATCCATAGTTCATGCTGTCATAGTGTTAGCCCTCCCCCCAGGAGTATCTCAGCAAGGATTAGTATAGGTGTGAATATCAAGATCTTTTAAGCATAACACACTCTGTTGCCCACCCTGTTAATCTTAAGTATCATTTATGTTTTCATTGGCATCAGCTAACTGTAGCTTAAAATATTATCCCTCTGGAAAGCAAGACAGGAATCTGATTAGCAAGCACGGAGCTTTTGAGGAACCAGTCTTCAAGCCAATCATGGTTTACTCCTGCACCAGTATACTGAGCACATTCGTAGCATTGCACTTATGCTGTGAATTATGCTAATTTAATGTGACGTTAATGAATGAGGAAAAAAAGCTGCTAGATCCTTTTGAATCTGGCACGGCACCAGCAAGGGTGCTCCTGCGGCACCAAATACAAAAGGACGGAGCCTCCCTACCCCCCCCCCCTTCGCTTGGGTGGAGGGGAGGAGAGGGATGGCTTGTTCCTTTTGAATTTGGTGCCACACGAGCCTGGGCGGGGGGAAGGCAAGGCTGAGGAAGGCAAGCCAGTACTGCCTTCCCCCCACCTGCTAGAAGGCAAGGCTGCTGGGGAAGAGCTGAGTGAGGGGGCAGCATGATCCCGGCCTTCCGCCCCCCCCACACCCACTAGCTGCCCTTCAAAGCCATGGTAGAGAAGGCAAGGCTGGGGGGGTTGAGCTGGTTCCACCTCCCCCCCCCACACCTGCTGCCAAGCACTCACACTTCAAAGCCCCCCCCCAAGGGAAGGCTGGGTAAGGCGGAAGTTTAAAAGGGGGAAGGTAAGTAGAGTTGCTCCTAAGTAGAGGTGCCTCTGTAGTGGCCCTCAGGCACTTCAGGCCGGAAAACGTAGACCTCAGCCTGTTCAAAGTTGGACAGCCCTGATCTAAGAGAAAGTTATATTCATGCATATTCACCATGACAGAGCATTCAGTGAACAATTTCCTCTGCTACAAAACACCCAGCTGCCACTTGTCCCGAATTACAGCTGAAGCACAAGCAGTTCTCAGTTTCATGGAGTCATCCTGCTAAAACTGATGATGAATAACCCAAGAGTTGTAAACACACCATTTAGCTTTGAGTCGATCCTGTGGAATCATGGCGAAGCAAAAGAGATCCAGTTTTAAATCAGAAGTGAATCCTAGTCAGGACAGTTCACCCCCCCCCCTGTTTAGTTTTCCAAATAGAACTGATGATTTTTCACGTGTGAAGGACTGTCTGAATATCTACTGTAAACCCCACTGAACAGTGCAGGAATAGGTCATACGGTAGCCCGGTATCCAGGGGGGCTGGCTGCAGATACTGAAATCCATGGCTAATAGTGAATGCTAAATATATATACTGTAGTACACTACAGAAAAGGGGGGGGGGGCTGAAAATATATTTCAATATACATTGCCAAAATGTGCCACTAGAGGGTGGCAGATACCATGCAATGCATAATAATTTTAGACCACGGATACATGGAACTGCGGATATCGGGGTCCCACTGTATTTCTAGAATAGATGGTTGGAAATCTAAACATTGATTGGCCATTTGTTCTCCCTGTTTCTGTAGTCAGCAAGTTAGACACGATGAAATTCCTCCGGAATTCAGAGCGGAGACTGCGGACAGGCGTCAGGAGTTGATTGAATGTGTTGCAAATACAGATGAACAGCTTGGGGAGCTGTTTCTTGAAGAGAAAGTGCCAACAGTGGCCGACTTGAAGGTAATAAAACTTTACAATTACTGGTACTTCGTTTTCCAGACAGTTGCCGGGAACATTTGATACACTAGAATATATTATTTTCATAATACTTAATTGTATGGGTGTGGCCATGGAAAAGCAAGCTGATCGGGCCACTTTGATATGAATTACTCAACAGCTGAGATAGGCAGAGTGGTTCCCCCGAGGCTGCATGGGGTCTTCCAAGCTAGTTTTGTGGCCCTCCAGTCAGCCCCTGCCAAAGGTATATTAATACTCTTGGAGGCCTCCGTAAGTTTCAATTCATATACTTCCAGCCATTTGAAGCTTTGCAGGATTTTAAACCCCCCCCCAAAAAAAGGGGGGGCTGGTCTTTTTTCTGCTTGGAAGCCTGCTAAGGGGCTTGCAAGAAGACATCTGGTTCCTAGATTACTGAAGCTTCTCAGTGCTCTTTCATAGGAACGGTGTCCTTTGCACATCAGCCAAATGGCACTGACCATCCATTTGCAGCTCTGGCACCCCTGCCAAATATACCACCAGCACCACAATTCCAGCCACGAACCTGACTTCCTATGTCCCTCGGCTTCTAGTGATCCAAATGCCTTTGAGTACATGCTTTGTTATGCTTCTCTAGCTTAGCCATTGGGGGCTCCACCTCTGCTCCCTGTTCTAGTGGAATCTATGGTTTGATTCCTGCTGATTCAAGAACTTCTGTCTTCAGATTTCAGCTCAGCTGTGGCTTTGCTTGCTTAAATTGTGCAGATGTCACACACACACACACACACACACACACCAGCTTCAGTTATGACATAGGTTTGTCACGGTGGGCATACATTGCCCAGTCAAAGCAGGAGAAAAGGCATATGAAGGCCAAGATTTCTGATTCAGGATCTGCCTTCTTGGTGTGCTTAAGAATTAGAAATGCTTCCCCCCCCCCAAGACATGTAACTAAAAATACACTGTATACGGTTGTAGATGATTAAATAAAAGAATATTAATCTGTACAAAAGGTCAGCCTACCAAATGTTTTAATTCCCCTGTGAAGTTATGGGTCGCCCCCCCATGGGATGATTATATAGCTAGCTCTCATTTAGAGATGAGGCATCATATTCCATTTTGCTTTTAGGAGCTGAACTCATTTGCCGTGTGTGTCGGACTGTGTGTGCCTGCAATATCTTTGTCATGACACCTGGCTGCTACCCAGGGGAGCAGCAGCCTTCCAACACGGGGCATTAATAGCCACCGATGACCCGAGGAGAGGATAGCTAGCTGAAGGAGACCAGCTGCTGCGTGTGACGGACACATTTCTGACAGACATCTCGGAGGTCATCGTCAGTCTCTCGTTTGTCTCCTGCCTCCTTGTGTTTAAATTCAAGTGTGGCTGGTGTAAGCGGACACGGCTTCACCGCGGTTGAACCCGCTCGGGCAAGGATTTGGCTCCAGGATTTGATGAGCATGGAAAATATAGCTTTGAACCCAGATATAAATCTTCCGCTACCCTTGTTAGCCTTTGATGACTTTGTGGTCTGGAGAATTGCTGTCGGGGGCTTATTATGTAATTTGTTTTCTGCTTTATTTTATCGCACATGACACTTAAGAGGAAGAGAGACCTTGCAAGAGTTGCTGAGTTATCACTTGCTCCCAAGGATTAAAATGCACCCGGCTGCATTTCACTTGGGCACATTCTGTTCAGTAGAAGGAGTTAATTTAGAGCATTTACCCCAGCTGGATGCTTTTTACATTATCCATTAAGTAACTGTTCAGCCAATTAATCTGGACATTTGAGTGTACTATAGATTTCTGGAAATGTTATTATTCCCTCAGTTACCATACTGTTATGTTTGAATGCCTTGGTTTGGAAGCAGAATACAACCAATTGTCATTGCTACAATTGCAAGAGAATCACAAAAGTATGTCTGCATGCAAAAGCATGTGCAGTTCCAGACTGTTGAGGTATCTGGTAATGAATGGAGGGATTGGCTTGTTATGGCTTCAGTTAGGTTTTGGATTTGGACCTCCGTTGGGAAAGGCATATGGCGGTGAGATTAAAAGACTGCACATTGTATGGATGTTTCAAGAGGAGGGAAGGGAAAAGATCTCTTTCCAGAGTCGCCATCTGTGAGCTAGATTGATTTTCAGACTACAGCGATATGCTTCTTATGTTTATATAGAAATAGGCATATGTAAATGTGCATTGTTTTAAATGGCAAGTTGGAAGGAAGATGATTGGTATTCTGTATGCAACATGGTACAGTGAGTAAACTGCAGTATTGCGTTTGACCCTGATAGGCTAAGGTAGCTTACTCAAGGTTGACTTAGCCTTCCATCCTTCTGAAGTCAGTAAATTGAATACCCAGCTCGTGGGTGTTGGGTGGGATGTGTGCCTGCACAATTAAATTGTAAACCACCCAGAGAGTGCTTCAAGCACATTCTTGGGTTGGGGGAGGGGGGTGAATTTTAAAAAATGACAAAAATCATGTTAAAGTCAGCTGTTGGTTGTACACTCTGACAACATGCCATTGTTAAAGTGCTTTTGTCTCCAGCCCTCACCCTAATTACTAAGTATTTATTAGAGGCCCTAAGCACATCGGATCTCGCATGATTTCGGAAGCTAAGCAGGGTCGGCCCTGGTTAGTACTTGGATGGGAGACCACCAGGGAATACCAGGTGCTGTAGGAGCCTGGAGTAGGAACTGGCAAGCCACTCCAGTACTCCTGCCACGAAAACTCCATGGACATGGAGTCACGTAGAGTCGGTCATGACTGTAATGACACAACACACACAATAGCTTTCCAAGGACCAAAAGTAGGTTTGTCAGTGTCACTTTGTCCCCAGTGACAGATGATGCCTGTGGTGTTAATTTTGCATGGAGGGCATATTTTAAAATTATTGTTTTAATAGCCAGTGCTTATTAAGCATCAAGTACTTAAACATCTTACTTGCTCCTGCCAGAACATAGTCCCTAAGTAAAAGCCCAACTGATCAGCCAGTTGCAGGAGACAGAGAAGAAATGTAATCTTGCAGATATACAGAAAAAGAGAGCTGAAAGGAAGATTACTATGAAATAGTAAAACTTCAAATACTCCAGTATTTTAGATGAATGTAGTCATTCTTTTAACTATGACATTCCATAATAGGGGAATCTCTGGGACATGAGGGCTTAAAATGTAAGGCTCAGGTCCCATTTTCGGGTCCCAATTTAAAGACCCTACAGTGCAAGTTAACATGGACTCAAAAGGGTGGTCCAACACAGAAGGAAGTATGAATTTATATTAATCAGTCCTGTAACGGCAGGGAATATGAAGCTTTGAGATAGACTAGGCAGTACAAAGCCTTGGCATAGTTTCATTAGTGGAAGTTTGAGTTTTCTGTGTTTGTATGACACCCTCCTCTTCACTTTTACTGACTTGGGGAGTCCTGAACTAAAATGAGTTATGGCTGTCCAGAATCTCCAGTCTGGTTCTGTCTTAGGATGGACACAGGGGAAAAGAGGGCAAAGCTTCAGTAGCTCTTAATACATGTGAAGGAGAGAACTTCACCCAGTGAAGGTTGCATGAGAAATTACACCTATTGAGATCCTGTCTTCCACACTGATGTTAAGAGCCAGAGAACCCCTTTCTCTGGCTCAAAGTGGTTGCTCTGTCCTGGCAAGGATGAATGGGGCTCAGTGAAACTTGGCTTGCTTCAGCCATGAACTCAGGTGACATTAGTCTGGAGTTGGCCTCACCTTCTACCCTGGGACACAGTGTGCATGTTGAGCTTCCCGAAGTGAGTGGGGCTTCCCTCAAGATCCCTGGATCAGTTTCCTGTGTCATGATGGGAGGCAAGTTCATTTGGAATCCTAGTTGCTGTAGACATTTTTTTAAAAAATAAGCAATAGTCTAAGCAAAGGAGAGTCTAGACATGGAAGTGCAGCCTGACAGCAGCTTCATCCACCACCTGGAGAGACAACATGGCCGACCACACGCAGGCCCATTTTCTTAGGCTTCCTTGAGGGACACACAGAGCTGAAGGAAACAGATGCTTCAGTCTCCAGTTTCCCACATTCCCTCCACAGCTGTAAATGTGTAAAAAAAAAGTAGTAGTCTCCAGGCTTTAAACCAGGGTACTTCAAGGGCCAGATGCAGGGGAGTGGTATCAGGAGACAGATATCTAGCCTCATGCGCTCCCAAACACATCTGGTGGGGCCACTGTGAGATACAGGAAGCTGGACTAGATGGGCCTTTGGCCTGATCCAGCATGGCTCTTCTTATGTTCTTATGTTCTTATGGAACGATACTCATGTATAGTGTAGTTCTTTTTGAACACTGGATTTCTCATATTACAAGTAATAGGATATAATTTGAAGGCGAATGTCTTGAAGTCTTGTGGCCTTTTAGTCAATTGGTTGCTTCTGCTACTTGTAGAAGTCATTCTCAGGTGACATTGTGTTACGTCTTCATGGAAAAATATTTCATAAAAACTTTTGTTGTTGCTGTTGTCCAATTTAAAACCTAAACGAGTGTCCTGTTTGAAAGTTGAAGAAGGTATTCTGCTACAGCAAAAGCTGTTTCTGCTTTCTTTATATTGTTTGTGTTATAAGGTAAAAACTTGATTTTTCTAACATACTTCTTCTGTTTCGGAACTTGTACATCCCTTAATGGGACTACTCTGACTAACAAAGGTGCAAATGTTTTGTCTTCCTAGCTTGCCATCAGAAGAGCAACGATCAGTAGGACCTTTACACCAGTGCTGGTTGGTAGTGCTCTCAAGAACAAAGGTGTGCAACCTTTGTTGGATGCTGTATTAGAGTACCTTCCAAACCCTTCGGAAGTGCAGAACTATGCTCTTTTGAATCAGGAGTGAGTATGAACAACTGAAGTAGAAAACGGAAAACATGAAATGTAAATGTAATATATGACCACTCGCTATCCACTGCTGCCATTTCCTGCAGCTGAAAGGAATGGACCGCTGATGGCATTTTTTCCTAGGAAAGTGCTTTTATTCTATACCAGTGTTGGTGAATCTATGGCACAGGTGTCAAAAGGAGCACTCCGAGCCCTTTCTGTGGGCACCTGACATCACCCCTTCACAGCCACCTGTATTCAGTTTAAATTGCTGTATTGGCACTCACACTTAGTGGATTTTGAATTGCATTTTGGGCACTCAGTCTCTAAAAGGTTTGCCACCACTGTTCTATACAAATATACTTTGACGTAAGCTCCACTCAAATAAGTGGGACTTTTCTGTAGCATTAAAAAGTCTACATACTCTCTATTAATTTTTGAGCTATAAAACAGACAATTGGGTTCTTTTAATAATAAAAATAACTTTTTAGAACTTGCTTCTTCAACAAATTTGGGAATTCCTATTAATTCCCATTGCAGAAGCAAACTAGAGCCAATATGGCTTTTAAAAAAAGGTGGGGGGGGGGGAGAAAAGGGAATCAAGGCCTACGTAAAACAAGATACATATTTAGCAACAATTTGTTTGTTTGCTCGATTTATATGCCGCCCATCGGGCAGAAAGCCACTATGGGCGGTTTACCCCATGAAACAAACTGATTACAAAATACATATTTAAAAATGCTTTAAAAAGCAAAAATATAACAAATGTTCATCACCTTTCCCTGCCTGTGCTGTTTGGGGCAGTGCCAGGCCTCAGGTAAGTGTAGGAGGCCCCATATAGGCCCCTCAGGCCCCACCCAACCCAGCATCTGCATATTGCGGATTTTCAATTATTGTGGGTCGGGACTCTAACCCCCGCAATAGGCAGAGGGTTACTTTATGTCAAAGAGGCATTGTTGGTTGCGGTCTGGGTGTTCCTCCCACTGTCATAACTGTCAATCCAGTTCTGTGAGCGTTTAAGGTACTTTGAACCCCTACACATATTATTTGGCCAAAGGCAACACAAAGAAAATAGTACATTCATTGCCTTGGCAACAATAATTTAGCAGCACATATCATCTTTATAATTCTTTTAAAAATGCTTATAAGTCTACTGTCACCTTTTATGACAGTATTGCTGAACCACAGCTCCCATGACCCCAGTATACCCGCTGGAATGGTGAGGGATCATGGAAGCTGCCACCCAATGTCTGGAGGCCACCTGTTTCCCATCCTTGCCGTACAGATCCATCACCATAGAACTGTGGAGGAAGAGAAGGTGTTGTGGGTGGGTGCCATACTTCCTATACTTCTAAACCACTTTAATTCAATTATGTTACAACATTGTGGGTTGGTTGGTTGTTTTTCCTCTTCTGATCCATACCTTTCCTAAGTGAATCTTCCAAGGGCCTCTTCAGTAGTGTTTATGGGTGGGTGGAAGATGGATGAATGGGTATCTAGAGAGTAAGGAGCTACAAGAGCTTAATGATATGCCTCAATCTCTTGTGGACCTTTGTTGCCTGTTGAGAACATTTGTAAGAACATTCGTAAGACTGTTGAGAACAATTTGTAAGAGAATGCCACTAATAGAACAGATTGATACACATTGATAAAATATTTGAATGTAAACTAAATGTTTGTTTTCTTCAAGGACTTCTCAGGACAAATCGAAGATACTGCTTAGTTCTGTTAGAGACAATTCCCTGCCTTTTGTGGGCCTGGCATTTAAACTTGAGGTTGGTTTGTTTCTCCTGTTCAAAGGTTTCTGAATTAAGGGGCATTAGCTCCTTGGCAATCCAATAAGAGGCTGTCCGTAGTGAAATTTTGTCATGCATCTCAGGTTGTGTTTTATACCAATTATCTCTTGGCATGTCTGATTCTCTTGACTGACTATTGCTGAGGATTTGTGGCAATTTTTGTACCATGCAGCCCCCTTCAA
>JAHTLZ010000379.1:44406815-44596232 GCA_023846285.1 Phrynocephalus versicolor
AATAATAATAATAATAATAATAATAATAATAATAATAATAATAATAACAATAATAATAAATAAATAAATAAATAAATAAATAAATAAATAAATAAATAAATAAATAAATAAATAAATAAATAAATAAAACTACAATTGGTACATGACTGAAATTGTTCCACAGCATCTGTAAATACCGTGCCATTTTTGCTTATTAGTATACTACTTTGACCATGCAAATATAGAAAAACACATTCATTCACAAATAACAAGGAATTCCAAGCTCTCAAAAATAACACAATACTGAGATGTATTCCGTATGTATCTCAGTATAAATCTTGGGATCTTAGATGTGTTTTCACGCCCTGTTCCACTAAAACAGATAAGGAATGAACTAGGTTGTACGGTATAATGCCGAATTCCCACCTACTATGTCCTTCAGAAAAGCTACATGTTAAAATTGAGAGGCTCAAATAAAGAGAAAAGTGTATTGCTGAGACTTGTACCAAGTTGAAACCATATTAGAAAATGCAATTTTCAGTTCTTGCTGAAAAAAAACTCCAAGAAATTCCCCTGCTGGCTGAGACCTTGTTGATAAGCTCTGAAAGTCATAAGAACATAAGAGCCCTGCTGGATCAGGCCAAAGGCCCATCTAGTCCAGATTCCTGTATCTCACAGTGGCCCCACCAAATGCCTCTGGAAGCGCAGGAGACTAGATATCTGTCTCCTGATACCACTCCCCTGCATCTGGCCCTTGAAGTACCCTGGCTTTAAATCTGGAGATTACACCTCTCCATCATGGTTTGTAACCTGTTATGGACTTGTCCTCCAGGAATCTGTTCAATCCCCTTTTGAAGGCATCCAGGCCAGATGCCATCACCACCTCCTGTGGCAGGGAGTTCCACAGACTAACAACACGCTGGGTAAAAAAAAATTCTTTTGTCTGTTCTTACTCTCCCAACCCTAAATTTGAGTGGATGTCCCCTGGTTCTGGTATTTTGTGAGAGGGAGAAGAGTGTCCCTCTATCTACTTTACTCATTAATTAATGGAGATTTGATGGGTCAACTCCCGTCAAACACCACTGAGTCAAATGTATGTGTGCATCTATATTTAGAGCATGTCACAACTAGAGTAGGCTAATTTGAGTGAATAGAATTTATGGAGGAATTAATTGAAGAAATCCCCACTGATTCCAGTGGGACTAGTGTGACATACTATTATAAGCAACAGGATTTCTGCCTTTAATTCAGAACTTCAAGTTATGAAGATAAGGCAGCAAGCCAGGTTTATGGACTAGTTTTGCAATCCTAATGAGTTTGACTCTTTTGGACAAATATACCAGACAGTTTGGGAATATTAGGATTTGAAGGTCAGAGAAACGGGCATAGATTAGGGATTAGAAAATGTAAAACACATGTGTTGGACTTTCTCATGAAAACATTTCTTCTGCTTTGATTCAGTTTGCATGGCCTATCAAAGCAAATGCAAGAAATTTTGATTATACCCTTGAGAGATAGAGAAATCTTACTAATAGTATGAGACAAATAACTAGGTATACAGACATAGTATATATAACATGATATTATATAATACTGCTGTGTATGTGTGCTATGCATGTATGTATGCGTGCATCTATATGTCTGTGAAGATTCTCAGTCATCCAGCTGAGTTTATCTAGAAGCTGAGTCATGGCAAATGGACTTCTTTTCTTGAGAGACTGAAACATTTCATCTGACGAAGCTGTTTGGATGAGCAGCAAAATGTTTCAATCTCTCAAGAAAAGAAGTCCAGTTGCCAACTTCAGAGGCATTGATATGGTAATTTTTTCCTGCACTATTGTGTATAGCTAAATATTTATTTGGTTTGGCAAACCCAGCTTTTTCCTGAAAGTGAAAGTTACTGCTTCAACACTTCCAAGACAGTAGCTGGTCGTTTCCTGGCTGGCATACTGGCTGAAATTCTATTGCGCATTGCACATGTGCAGTGGGGATGCAGCGGAGGTGGCATCATCACCAGCGGCAAATTGCCGCTGGCAAAAGGCAATTTCAGCGTCACACCGCTTTTACACAGTGCAGCAAAGTTGGGTGCCCTGTGAAATCGCCGCAAGAAGCCTTTCATCAGTGACTGGCTGATAATGATGCGGTTGCTGTTTCAGCTGCAGAGCTGTGCACAAGGGTTTGAGCCACTGTTTCTAGCAGCTTGCCTGCTGCGTCACAGTGTTATGGAATACCCCTGGAAAGTTCATGACCGGTATTAATAACCTCATTACCTTTTCAGTTTCTCATTTCACCTTCACAACTTTATTCCACTATACAAATAAAACTACGAAGGAATGCTAGATTTCTATATTCTGGAGGAAGCAGAATATAGCTCTAGACCAGTGATGGTGAAACTATGGCACGGGTGCCAAAGGCGGCACTCTGAGCCCTTTCTGTGGGCACCCGACATTGCCCCTTCATAGCCACCTGTATATAGGTTAAATTACTGTATTGGCACTTTGCAAAAAAAAAAATGTGGGTTTTGAATTGCAGTTTGGGCACTTGGTCTCTAAAAGGCTCGCCATCAATGCTCTAGACCAGAGGTCCTCAAAGTTTTCAAACAGCGGGCCGATCCACCACCACCGCAGATACCACTGGGGCCGGACCACAGTCCAAAAAAAAAGGCCAACATGGAAAAAAGGGGGGCAGGTGGGGGGAGCGGGGGACCTTGCTGTGGCCCTCCCACTTTGAACTGCCCCACTTGCCAGTGTGCCAGTCATCTGGGTGGTGGGTGGAGGGAGTGGGGGAAGCGACATAGCCCACCACTTTGGAATGCCTCAGCAATAGAAGCCGCTGCAGTGCCTGGCTGGCTTGTGAAGCAGGGGGTAGGTGGGGGGGGTCTGCAATTGGTCCCGGGGCCAGATTCAGGAACCTGGGGGGCCGCATCCAGCCCCCGGGCCTTAGGTTGAGGACCCCTGCTCTAGACTGTTGTCACACAGATTATCCCCCATATGACTCCTTATAGCAGGGGTCTGCAACCTTTAAGACATAAAGAGCCACTTGGACCCGTTTCTGACGGAAAAAAAAAAAACTGGGAGCCGCAAAACCATTGCGACATTTAAAACAAATATAACACTGCAAATATATTTTCCCCTCCCCTCGCTTCTGGCTTTTTGGGCGCTCGCAAGCAACACACTCCCTCGTGCACTCCTCAGACACGCTGCGCCCCGGCACCGGGCTCGGGTGGGGTGGGAAGGAGCGCCCGCGGCTGCGGCTCCTCCGGGCACCCCCGAAGGGCTTCTGAGAAGGAAGCCAATGAAAGTTGCTTCTTCAGCACTTCGGGCGCCGGGAGAGCGAGCGAGCGGGTGAGCCCAAGCCGCCGCCGCCTCCCCCCACCCCGCCACCCTGTCCCCGAGGGTTTCCATCGAGGCGCGCACCTGTCACAAGTTCTCCCGCGCGCGCAACTGGGGCGGCTGTGTGTCCACCAGCCTCGGGGAGGGCCGGGCTGGGGGGTGGGTGGGCGCGCAGGAGGCACGTTCTGTGTGTTGGAATGGAGCGGAAGGCAGCTGCTGGTGGGCTTTCGGAGAGAGCGAGAGTGAGAGCGAGCGAGACAAGCAGGCAGGTGCACAGGCGCTCAGCTCGGCTCGGCTCAGCTTCTCGAGCCAGGTGGCGTGCCATTGGCCTACCTGGGCGGCCAGGGGCCCCTGAACAACTTGAGCCCGGCGCACCCGCTCCCCCACATATCTGGAGCAAAACACCCAAGCAAGAAAGGAAGGGGAAGGGGGGGAGGAAGGAAGGAGGGTTTTCTCTTCCTCCACGTTGCACACACACACACACACACACACACACACACACACACACACACACACGTCGCTTCTTCCCCCTCCCACCAAACACCCAAGCAAGAAAGGAAGGGGAAGGGGGGAAGGAAGGAAGGAGGGTTTTCTCCTCCCGTCTTTTTTTCTGGAGGGGGGAGGCAACAATCCAGATCTGGGAGGTTTTCTTGAAGTTAAAAAAAAAGGAAAAAGGCTGCCGTTCGGGGGGCACTTTCCACCACGCCTCCCTCTCTCTGTCTCTTGCTCTGAAGAAGAGGGAGCGCGCGGGAAGGTAGAGCGCGAGAGTGTGGCCGCGCTTGGCTTCGCGCCACCTTGTGGGATGGGCTGTCCTTGCGAGATTCAGCGTCTTTGTATTGAAATTTCTGAACCCTCCCGGAGCCGTGGCAAATGTTCCAAAGAGCCGCATGCGGCTCCGGAGCCACGGGTTGCAGACCCCCGCCTTATAGGATAAGTCTGTTCAAGAGACCTCATTTCTAGTCATTTCAGAGGGGAACTAACTTACCACTTGCTTGACACTTTCAATCTGCACCATTTTGAACCAGGTGTCTTCTGTTGAATTCTGCCACTTGATGTAGCCACTGGCAACCAGTGCTAAACACCGGATAGGCTCCATTTCCTCAGGCACATTTCCATAACTGTCTGGAAATAATAACAAAGTTTGTGTTGAAATGAAAGCCTTGAGGCAGAAAGCTAAGACTCAGTCTTAGGCACTGTACAAGTAGGAGCCCGGTATCTGCAGGGGATTGGTTTGAAGCCCCCCAGGATGCCAAAAATGCGGCAAGTATTATTGAACATTGTACCTAGCATGGCCCCTGTCTCCTTCTAGCAGCCAGTTCCATTAAATATATCCTGGAAATGCATATAAATACACATTCTTTGGGGTTTTTATTCAGTATTTTCAGGCAGTGAATAAATGTATCAGTAGATAATGATCCCACGGATAGTGGTGTCCAAGTGCATATAAACTTGCATTCCACAAAAGTGATTTACAGGTCAGTTTAACAGATATAGATGCAGGTGTTTGTACCAATTTGCAAAACATGAATATGATTACATGCATTAGTTTGCACAGTTTACATGCTGGTCAGTGTTCAGAAATTAGAGGTGTGCTTGCCAATTAGATAGGTAAAGTGGGGTGAGGAAGAAGAGGGCTAAGGCAAGGATTTGAAAAGTGAGGGTGGGACAGGCTGCCTTGCTAGGGCTCCATGATTGAAGCCCTGAGGAAGGACTGCCCCAGCTAAGCAAGTACTGTATTTATTTATTTTCTCCCTAGATACTATAAGCATGCTCTGTTCAAAATGAGCTGCAAATTCTGCCCTGCATATCAGCTTTGCACAGGAGTATGACTATATGCAGTTTTTTTCAAGTAGTTATTTTTTTCTGGCAGAAAATAATAATAATACCCATTTGTATAATGTAAACTTTCATGGACTACAGCCCACGTCTTCATATGCACAGAGCTTATCTGAGTTGGCAGGCGCTTATACACATGCAGAGTAAGAAAACAAATGCTAACAATCATGTCAGAGGGAAATTAGATGCCATAAATTTTTATTGCCTCGCCTCTCCATCCCATGTAACTGCAACCATTTTTCCTGCCAATGGATGATGGCATTCCCTGGGTCTAATTCAGTGGACTCTGTTCTGGTGGAATTGTATGCCATAATAAATTAGTTATTAAAATAGTAAAACACAGTACATGGTGAAGTAATATTGTAACATAGCTTTGTGGATGGTTTGAGACTTGCCCACCGAACTATAATTACTTATAAATCACTAGCTTTTAGCAACAGCTGCCTTTGTCATTTCGAAGCATCTAATGGTGAGCTTTTTGAAACACACACACACAGTTCTAAAACTGATTCAATAATAACTAATCAATCTGGTCTTTTTACCCTTTTAATGGTAAACTCAGATGGCTAATGCTTCCAGACATGGAGGACCATAGAGAAATAAGGGGTGAGAATTTACCAGTGAACTGCGGAAAGACTAATATATTTTTAATTTTTGGGGGAAGGAGGAGAGAAGCATAAAGGTAGCAATTTGTTTTCCATCTAACACCCTGTGTTGGAGAGACATTTCATCATCCAGCTGGAACTCAAAACATGTTCCATTTTTTAAAATTAGTTTTGATCATTTCAACAGATTTTCAGTGTAACATTTATAACAGAAATGTTTCAAGTTTTTAACCTGGAATATTTTGTGCCTCTAGTGGTTCAGACAAATTCTTCATCCTGTTGTAGAATTTATTGTCAGCTTGCTCTGTGTTAGTCCCAAACTCGCCTTCCACTGTATAATGAACCTCTGGAGCAATGTGTGGGTCACCATGATGGTAAAGAATGTCAGCCGTGCAGTTAACAGGATTGCCCTATTGGAGAAACAATTGGACCCATTTAAAACTCTAGTTGAAGGTGCTTAATGAGAAATCCAGAAATCCATTTTCCTTTCCCTTTGCTTGCTCTGAGCCTGGTATTAGCAATAGAAGACAAACCTTCATTTTCACTGTCACACAATTCCCTTACCCAAATACTAGCTTCATGGGTCCTCTGTATAATTTTCTTCTCACAATGTCAGGATGAGGTGCATTACATTGAGGAGGTCATTGTCTCACTTGGTCCTTGAACCTAAAGTTTCTGGATTACACTAGCTTTTGTGGCTGGTGTTACACAGATTGTAGTATAGTATTCTCCTGAGATGTCCTGTATCAAAGCCATTTATATAGAAATATTCCATCAGGTGAGTCAAACACTTCAGTAAATATTTTTTTCTCTTAGTGGAATCTAGTTGGAACTACCTGTTGGATTCTGTTTACAATACAAGATTAATAGCAGTAAGTCGTCTAGCGATGAACATGCTTGTACGAAACAGCGCCACCTGTTTTCATCAGAACTCAGCTTTATGTATAGAAGGAGGAGACTGCTCTGATTCTCCGCTATACAACTCCAGGCAAAAATCAAAACAATACAAAATAAAAGACAAAAACATGTGGCATCTTAAAGACTATTATATTTTAATGTCAGCTTTTGTGGACATGCCCATTTCTTCAGACATATAGTAGCAGAATGAGGTGTACAATTAATATACAAAAGAATATAAGTTGCATATCAGATGTTCATTGGGTGTTGTACAATTAATATACATTAAAGCTTACATTAAAATATAATAGTCTTTAAGGTGCAGCATGTTTTTGTCTTTTTTTTTTGTTTTGATTTTTGCCTAGAATTATTTCACAGACTAACATGGCTACCTCTCACAAATCTGCTATACAATGTGATGCATACAACCCCTGCCACCCACCTCCACATTATATTCAGTGCATATATTGAATAAATGTATTAATTCAGATGCTGTGAAGAGTTTTGATAAAAGTGAATCCTGTTTTGGGGACTTTCTTTAGAGCCCTTTTCTTGCTTCACTTTGGTTGGTCTCCTGATAGATTTTGTGTGATAAGGCTCTCAAGAAACCCAGTTTACATTAAACAAAAGAGGAGAACTTACTTTTCGAAGGATTTCTTCTATTGAAAACTTAAGGCGATATTTATGCCCAACACCTGGAATGTTCTGAAGTAGAAAGAGAATTGTGTTGCTTATATTACCATGGTTGAAAAATAGGAAATCTTGCTGTTGCAGAAAGCACCAGAAACCCCAAATACAACGCACACTTCAGTTACACTGATTTCAGTAGAAGAGCTGTGCATTGGGTGTAATCTTCTCCTTATGTATTCCTGGGATGTAAAAGGCTTTTGTTCAGCTGGACTGGTCCCTATAATTACAGGGAACAGGCAGCCGCCTATTGGTATCATTTGTGGTCATGATTATGACAAGCAAAGGAGAGGAAACTTGCTGAAGGGGCTTTGAGAAATGTACTATTGCAACTTTCAAAAGATGAGCTCAGGTTTTGTTTATGTGGTTTCGTTTTCCTTTTGCATTGGTTGGAAAGAGATGAGTGCTTCAGGCTTTGTATGAACTATAGGGTGCAGCTGTCCAGCTGTTTCTATTCACCCCCCAATCTGCTCTGTCCTGGGCTCTATGCACCACCAAGGTCCTTCAGTGCCAATCAATGCCGGAGCCCAGCCAGCCTTACCCCGCCTCCTCAGGCATCCAACCACTCTGGCCAGGAGGTGGGAGGGCGAGTCTCCCCATGCAACCATTGAGTGGTCGACTGCCTGGAGAGGTGGGGAAGGGGCAGCCAGGCTCCAGTGTTGATTGGCACGCCAGTGAGTTGAAGGACCTTGGCAGTGTGTGAAGCTTCCTAAGTGGACAAGGATGGAGGAAGAGGGGGGTTAGAAACAGCTAGGCAGCAACGCTTCATGCTTCATACTAATCTCTACTTGTAAACAGAAAGCGGGGACAAGGTTGGTGCACTTGTGGACATTTCTGATTGTGTAGAGCAGAGACAGACAAATTTTGAGCCCAGCCCTTGTGTTTGTGTGTCCTGCCAACTCTCAGAATCCCCCAATGTTGGCAGTACTGGGTATAGCTGATGGGTGTTGCAGTTAAACATCTGGAAGACCACAACCCTCTCACATGAAAAATAAAGCAAGCAGTAGTAATAATCTTGTTTATTTGCTTGGCATTTATACTGGCCCTTGACTGAGTAAATCTTGAGTAATACTTTCTGCCTGTAGAGAGAGTGAGATTAGGGCCAGGTTGCTAGTGCTGGTGCCAGCTAGGTGCAGAGTCCCCCACCCCCTCCAGTCAAGGGAACATAACTGGGCCTATTCTAGAGGTTGGATTGACAACAGGATACTGCCTAGGAGTTAAAAAACAATTTTCTTCTGAGTAGCGCAAGATATTCGCTGTCAGGGTTGTGCATACATTTGTGGCATCCCAGGGCAGATGCCTTGTAGCAACTCCAGGGCCAGGTGACAGCGGCAAACCCTCCGCCCAACCCCCCAGTAGAGGGGGGCGGAAAGTCAGCTTAAAAAGACGGACGTTGCGCTGCGGGTTAGGGGATGCTTTTAAGGGCAGGGTGGTCCCGGCTCTTTTGAGCTAGCGGGGTTACTGTGCCAATGGGCGCCGGGCATGATTCTTGCTGGGACGATTTAGGAGCCCCTCTAAGCCAAGAACCCCACCGGAAAGGTAGGAGGCGGGTCCCGGCGGAATCGGCGCCTCTCATCTGCGCCCCAAACCATCCGCGCGCCGACTTGGAAGCAGGGGCCGCCGCCGTATATTTTTGGGGTGCTGTGCGTGTGTGTTTGCCTCCCGGGAAGCGCGGCGGCCGAGGCTCACCTCGCGGCTGGCTCGTTGCACTTCCCGGACGCCGAAGATCCGGCTGGGGCTGCCGTGCTGGTAGTTGATGTAGTTCTCGGCCACGCCGGCGGCGCGGGTGGCCGGGTAGTGGCTCGGCGGGATCTCCTCCATCATGGGGCCGCCGGCTCTGCTGCCGGGGCGCTCCGCGGATGGCTGGGCGAGGCCGGGCGGGCGGGGATCGCGCCTTCCCGGAAGAGCGGAAAGGCCGCCCGCGCCGGCCTGAGCAGGAAGCCGCCGCTGCAGCAGCAGGAGGAGGAGGAAGAAGAGGAGAAGCGCCCGCGGAGCAGGGGCTGGTGGGGCGCCGCGGAGCCCCATCGGCGAGCCCAGGAGCCGCATCTGGGTTGGGGAAACGGCGCTCCCTTGGGCGGAGAGGCGGGAGGCTGCTTGGGGGGAAGGGGCCGGGAGCGGAAGGGGAGAGAGCTTGGAAAGGACCCAGTTGGTCGGAATCCCAAAGCCATTGGCCTCGAGAAAGGCTCGATCGAGGGTTTTGTTTTGGTTTTTTTTTAAAAACCTAATCCGTCCCTTGGCTTGGAATTCCCAAGCGCGCGCGGGTCGGTAACCCGGAGGGCTTTGATCAGCCTCTGGAGCGCCCGCTGAAGTGCGGTGCCCGGTGTATTGTTCTGAAACGGCCCCTGACTGAAAACAGTGGAAATCAAGAGCGTTTCTTTCCACAGTGAACCTTCTCCCAGATATATCCTTGCCAAAAAGGAATGGCCCATTGAACTCAATAGGACGGAGGTCCAATCAGGTTTCAAACTAAGTCTGGGGAGCGGGTTGAAACTCACTGAGTCACGTGGGGCTCCACTCGTTTTCACTCCAGCCTACCTCACAGGCTTGTTGTGAAGAAAAACGCAGCCCAGAGAAGTTCTTGTGAGGTTCTTGGAGGAGGGATGCAGTAAAAATGTAGTTAGTAAGAACAAAAGAAAATGTTTCTATTCAGCCTGTTAGTCTGTAGAACTCCCTGCCACAGGATGTGGTGATGGCGGCTGGCCTGGATGCCTTGAAAAGGGGATTGGACAGACTCCTGGTGGAAAAGTCCATCACAGGTTAAAAACCATGATGGAGATGTGTAATATACAGGCTTAAAACCAGGGTATTTCAAGGGCCAGGTGCAGGGGAGTGGTAGCAGGAGACAGATATCTGGTCTTGTGTGCTCTCAGACGCATCTGGTGGGGCCACTGTGAGATACAGGAAGTTGGACTAGATGGGCCTTTGGCCTGATCCAGCATGGCTCTTCTTTTCTTGTGTTCTTAAGATTTCTCTTTCTCCACCATGTGAAGAAAATCTCTATACAATGCTCTCTATATAAATGTACCTGAAAAAAATGAGTTACAGGTGATCTTCAGAAGAAACAATTGTGCATTAAAGCTGTACAATAGATGCCCAGTTGCAGGCAGGTGATTGGACTGCCCAGCCTGTCTGACCCAAACATTATGATCACAGATTTCAGCACAAGAAAGCAATATACTGATCTGACTGACACAAACATATCACTGCCCTAGACCAAATCTAAAAGTAAGATTATTTGCTTCTGGACATCTTTTAATTGTTCATTTCAAAAAAAAACCCACCACTTTTACTCTAGGCTGCAGAAAGCACTAGGTGAGTGGTGGGGAAGCTTCAGCACTCCAAATGTTTCGGACCATAACTCCCACAGTCCTTTGTCATTGGTAATCTAGGCTCGGAATTCTGGGAGTTGTGGTCCAAAACATCTGGAGTGCCAAAGGTTTGCCACCACTGCACAAGGTACCCTCTATTTTCAACTTTCATCATCCCCCCCGCCTCAATGGATGAAACAGAGAGGCCCAAAGTCGCAAATATCTGAGGGAATGCATCAGGTTCCTACCTACCAACGTTTGTACATAACTACAGGTTACGTCAGTCATTTCAGGGTTTGTTGTGTGCCAGTAGCAGCCGCCTCGCTAATAAATGTGTACATGCTGTTGTTTGAGTGGAAAGCAGCCAACCCCAAACAATAATACTTTTCTAGACCAGTATTCCTCCACTCATGGGATAAAAAAACTTTACAGACCCAAATGAGCATGTTGCATCCCCCACCACTACCTATGATTATACATGAGTATACAGGGGGGGAAATCACACACCAAAAATGTGAGAATGCCACAGATCACTCTAATATTTTGATTATTTGATACTTCAGTGGTTTTTCTTCATTTTGCCCAGCTTGTGTTAATGATGTCCACAAGGCATCTTGTGTGTTACTACTGTATTGAAAGTACAGCATGTGTAACATGTAATAATCACCACTCTCATCTTCTCCCAATAGTTGTTTTGGGGTGATGGGTGTGTGAACCAGCTGTCTAAATCTGGAGATGGCGTTGGAGTTTGGTACAGTGGTACCTCTATTTATGAATTTAATCCATTCTGAATGCATGCTCTTAAGTCAAACAACTCTTAAGTAGAGGTACCGTATCTAAAAAATAAAAATAATGAATAAAAAATGAAAAAAAAATGGGAAAAATTGTAAGTAGAGCAGACCGCATCTAAAATTTGTAAGACGACAGTTAAAATATCAACGGTTTTCTGCTCTCGAGTTGAGCTGCTCTTAAGTCGAGGTACCCCTGTATATGCAAGAGTATATGTAAGATACCTTTGGTATATGTAGGAGTTTGGAGAATGCTTTCATCACTGAGGCTCACTGCTTATATCTTTTGCAGGTTTTGTTACATTCATAAAAGGCAAACTGGCGGAGCGGGCCAGTATGGTAAAGTAATAGGAGTTCTAGAGCCTTTGGAACCAGAGGAGTATACCAAAGTAGAATTTGCAGACAGAACAGTTGGAACAAATATCCCAAAGCAGTTTGTGCCTGCTATTGAAAAGGTGAGGAATTCTTTCTCTCTGTTTCATAACTTATCAAAATAAGCACAAATCCCCATTGTTGTTAAGGTAATGAAGTTGTGAGAGTCCCACAAATAGTTATGAACACTTTGTATATGAATATGAACCACTGCACCACAGGCCACTTACTGGGCTTCGTGCAGCCCAGGGCTCTGTGGTCGTCATTGTCACATTGGTCCTGGAAGGAGCTCAGCCAGCCCTTGCCTCCCTATCCTGCCTCTGTCCTGAAGTCGTTGGCTTCGTCAGGGAAACTAGTATGAATGGTTCATATCAGAACTACCTGCGAGCCACAGATGGATGTGTGTATTATGATGCAAGAGTAAATCCGGAGGGAGAGGTAAATAGAAACAAGTAAGCAACTGTGAATAAAAACAAGACGGTAGAGAAAGCACCCACAGTCACAATCTGATGCAGACATAGAGCAGCCATAAAAATGAAAAAAAAAAATCCCCATTTTTTCAGTCCATATGACTGAATCTGTAAGACTGAATGGATTCATTCCATATGACTTGATCCACCCACAGGGTCAGGATGATCTTACTGTTTTTGAGGCTTCTGAGTCTTTATATTTCAAGTAAAAGCAGTAATTTGCACATCTCCCAGAATCTCCAGTTGCATGTTGTAGCAAGATTTTGGGAGGTATACTTTGCAAATAGTTACTTCTGAGCTCCGAGAAGCATACTTCATGCTGTCCTATCTGTAGCTTATTTTACTGTGTGACTGGAAAAGTGAATAACAATTGTCTTTCTAAATGGAATTCCACAGATATCATACTGTAGAGTAGATGGTTAGGGCTATGTATCAACTTTGTCCAAATCCCAAGAAGAATTAGCCTGGTTTAGGCTGATTTGTATGAGATCCCAATTAAAGCAGAATGGGCAGATTTGGTTGTGGAGCAAAACAAAAGGGTATAAAGGACTTCAGGCTGATAAGAGATTTTGACATCTGAGCTTTGCTGGGGGAAAGTGAGGCTGCAAGGCAAGATTGTGTGAAGAGATGATTGTGAGAATAAGCAGAAAGAAGGTGAGTTGGGCTTTTGATGGCAGCTCAAAAAAGAATCCTGTGTTGAGAATTTCAAGATCACTTTCCCATCACAGTGTTTGCAGTCAAACTTTGTAGAACCTTTGCTCCTTAAGGTGTTCTTTTATTATTATTTTTGTTCAGGGCACAATATTTAATAATTTGGGTGCAGTTTCCCATTTTGCTCTATTGCGCTTACCTATGCATTACTCTTTGGGGGTGGAGTTGCTCATACTACGATTCCCATTCCTTGTAGGGGTTCCTCTCAGCCTGTGAAAAAGGTCCCTTGATTGGTCACAAGATTTCTGGCATACGGTTTGTCTTGGATGACGGTGCTAGTCACTCAGTGGACTCAAACGAAACTGCGTTCTATCGAGCTGGGGAAGGAGCTATGAAACAAGGTACCACTCCAGAGGATGAGTTGCTTTCACCTTCATCATGATCTCTCTTCACATTTCTCTAAAGTTTATCCAGAATGTTTATGTAAAAAGCTCCTCTCGTGGTGCACACAATCCATCGTTTTCACTCATGTTTAGTCAGTATTCTCAAATATTTCGGAAGTCCTGGTGTTTCCCAGACTTTGCTGATGGTTAGTGACAGTGTTTTGGGTTAGTTTAACCAATGCTAATGTCCAAGTTTTTTGATAACTGCTCTTAATTTCATTAGATGGTTTCCAAAACATTGCAAAAGTAGGCCTTGATACAGTCAATGGATATACAGTATTTGTGTTGAAATTATTATTGTAGTCCTGGATTGTGCATTGTGGTGTGCCTGTTTAGTTCTATTGTTTCATTTGTTTGTAGAGTATTCCTGTGTGTAGACCAAATGCATTATATTTTGAGCAGACATGTGTTTGTGTGACAGGAGTTTAGACCTCTGCCTTGCAGCCTCCACTCAGCTGTCCCTCATAACTCTTCTAGGGTGGAATTGATCTTCCCCCCAAAAGTTGCTGGGAGGGCAGCAATCCAGAGTGTTCAAAACAGAGGCTCACTGGAATGTACTAGCAGTGTGCCTTCCACGACCAAGAGGATACTAATACAACCTTTCAGATTTCTAGCTGTACTGTGGCCTCCCTTTTAATAATTGAAGCAAATGTTCAGCAGTGTTCTAATGCATTTCCCTTTTGGCCTAGCTTTGGAGATGGCAAGCATGCGTATTCTTGAGCCCATTATGTCTGTGGAAGTGGTAGCCCCTGTTGAATTCCAAGGAGATGTGGTTTCAGGAATCAGCCGCCGCCAGGGCATCATCACAGGGCAAGATGGGGCAGATGACTATGTCACTCTTTACGCTGAGGTATGTGCTCTGAAAAGCTGCCTAGATGCCCTAAGCACATCTGATCCCGCCTGATTTCAGAAGCTAAGCAGGGTCGGCCCGGGTTAGGACTTGGATGGGAGACCACCAGGGAATACCAGGTGCTGTAGGCGCCTGGAGAAGGAATTGGCAAGCCACTCCAGTATTCCTGCCAAGAAACCACCATATACATGGAGTCATGAAGAGTCGGTCACGACTGTAACAACACAACACAACACACACAAACATACACACACACATGTGCTCTGAAATGTATTCAGCTCCTCTTCCCTTACCATGCAAGGAGGAAAGAAGACTAACTTTGAGGCGAAGTTCCATTTTTGTTGTTATTGTAGGTTTTTTTTTTAAAAAGTTATTTTAGCTACCACTGGAGCTCTGTGCAGTAATTTGAGAGCATAAGACTAAAGGGAACACCCATGTTTAGCTGCCACCACATAGACTGGTATGCAAGTACATGTTTGTGATTATTCTGCCCAGTTCCTCCACTCCATAAGGTCAGGGCTGGACAGCTGTGGCCATCCAGACATTTTGGGACTGCCGCTCCCGTTAGATCTAGACACCATAGTGGGCAGTGAGAGTTGCACTTAAAAAAAAAAAACAGTAGTGGTGGAATGGCTCAGAGCATTGACTCAACTCTGCCTTACATCCGTCTCTCTTGTGTGGATCAGTTCTTGATGATGTTCTTCCAGAGCTTTGGGCTGTAATTCCCAGCAGCATCAACCACCATGACCAGTGTTGAGGAACAGAGATGGGCACAAAGCGCTTCATTAAAAAATGAGACTACAGTACCGTAGGTGCCGTCCTTAACCCTCCCCCCTCTGTCACTGCCCAGAGGCCCATGGCATTTGTGCCACACCAGAGGCCTCCTTGCCAATGGCGCACCCATTGGGTTAGGAGCTCAGATTTGCCCTTCCCCACCTACTCCGGCAGCTGACCAGTAGTTGCCTTTGCAGGGATTTGCTTCCTCTTCCCTCCTTCTCTGGATTGGCCGGCTGCCTGAGGGGGCAGCAAAGGGCAACTTGAGCTCCTCACCCAGCTGGCACACCGTCGTGTAGGAGGACCCTGGCGTGGCACTGAAGATGGTGAGTGGGCCTCCGGGCAGTGCCAGAGAAGGGGGGGGATTAAGTGTGGCATCTATGATGCTACTGATCCAATTTGGTACAAACTATTATGAAGGGACTGGATGGCCCTTGAGGTCTCTTCCAACTCTATGATTCTATGAAGCGCGTCATGCTCATTTCTAGTTAGGAGTCCAAATTATCTGTCCCTGGCTTAGATATGCAGCCATATAACTTTACATTATCACATCATACAGCTACAATACAAATTAAAGCTTGATTGTGAAAAGAAATAATAAATAAATAAATAAAGGGTATATGGTTTTCATAGCCCATATTTTGAAGCTAGTTTTAACTTTTGGAAAACAATCAATATATAGATGAATCCTTTATTAGTTATCATTGATGTAAAACATTTTACCTAGACATGAAAGTCTTTTCAGTGTAGATGTTCCAAAGCAATGAATTAGTTTTTGCCCCTTTAACATTGTTATATGATGTTTGTCACCAGGTGCCTTTGAATAATATGTTTGGATATGCTACTGAACTGAGGTCGACCACAGAGGTAAGTGAATGATAGGCTACCTATTATGTGGCTTTTATATGAATCTGTCATACGAGAACACATAGACTTTGTGTTTATAGACTTTGTGATCATGCTAGTTTCCGTCACTCATAACTTTACATGGAATTTTACTCTTTTTAACTGTGCGCGTTCTCTGGTAGCTTTAATGTAATGTTGTCTTTTGATGCTGTAGGATGCTGTAGTTCTCAATAATTGAATATGTCTTAATTGTACTGGACTGTATATTGTCCCTCATTACTGTAAGCCGCCTTGGGTCCTTTTCCAAGGGGAAAGGCAGGGTAAAAATACCCTAAAATAAATAAATAAATGAAAAGTCAATAGAGGACATCCAAGCCTGTCGAGTCTGCACTTCTCTGAAAAAATATAATTCTGAGGACAAGTCTGACATTACTCATGTTATAGCAACATGCTTTGATGTTGCAGCCACAAAGGTTTGTAGCTGCTTGCTCCTCGTTGTTAGGAACAGATAGGATGGTAAGATCCAAAGCATTGTGTAGAAAGAAGTCTCAGGGGGCCTACCAAGGAGGCATACTAACGAAAGGACAAAAAGTTTAGGGAAAAATTGTAAATAACCTATGTCAGAAATACAAATAAAAAACAAACAAAACCCTTGGCACTGTTAAAATTCTTAGCTGTATGGTCCATGAACAAGGATGGTGGGATTTGTATCTTGAGCACTTAGGCCTTTCAGTTATATGTCCTACTCTTGAGAAAGGAGGGGAAGAAATATACATATTATCTGCAACTACAGAGGAACTGTGGTTTGAAGTAATTGCCATTCCGAAATAAATGCATTGGACCCTTGTATAACAAACGGTTTGTATAACATGAAATTTGTACAACATAAAAAATTCTGGAGATAGGGGAAATTTGCTTAACATAATCGCCTATGGGGCGAATCCATGCAACATAAAAATGGGATCACTCTGTTTTCAATGCATTCCTATGGAAAATTTGTATAAAGGAAAATTTGTTTAACATAATTTCATTTGGAACGAATTAATTCCTTTATACAAGGTACCACTGTATTCAAATTCTGGTTTGTGTGCAAGGGAAGCTTTTAAACGTGCCTTTCTGTCTTATGTTGTTTAATTTTATCCTACCTTTTTCCGTGTGGATTCTAAAGCAGCTTATAATACCAATTTAATATACCAGCCATGTTAATAAACCTGGTTTTCCTTTTGGAATGGTTAATTCAGATGCTGCGGGAATATTAGTTCATTGCTGTTACCTGCCCCCCCCCTCACCCCATGTTTTTTTTTTTTCAGCGTATGCCTCATAAAATTTAAGCCATTTTTAAATTTTAGCTGTTTAATTAAATAGTTAAGAATTCATTTCAGTTGCTGGTAATATGAAGATTTTTTTTCCTGCAGGGAAGAGGTGAATACACAATGGAATACTGCAGATATGCCACCTGTTCAAGCCTTACCCAGGAAGAATTAATTAACCAATACTTAGAAGCAACGGGACAACTTAGCGGGAAGAAAGGCAAAGCAAAGAGTTGATCCCTCTCCATGAGAACACCTTGTGAAGATCTTCTGGCAAGCTTCTCCTGCTAGAAATTCCTGCATATTTTGAACTAAAAAAAACAATTCAGAACAGATGGCTCAATTATGTCCTGGATCAATAATTTGACTTTTATTAAGTCACTGAAATACTGCTGCTGAACGTATACTAATTCCATTCATTAATCACTGCCTGAGTTTCTGGCTTTGTTTGGCAAGAACATTTGGCTTTATTTAGGTGGTCAATATTAAAATAATGATATTAAACTTCTGCTGTCTATGTATGTTCTCTCTTTGCTGCACTCTGCTTGAAACATTCTTTCCATGTTTTTGTTTCGCCATCCTGAAGCCATCCATTTCTGTATTAATTTTTTAAAATCAGGTAGCCTATGAAAGGAACAATTTGGTCTGAAATGCTAGTTTGTACCAGTCTGGGCAGACCTACTGAGTGAGATTGGCAAATACTGTGATTTGGTAGAAGAAAGCATGCTTTGTACTGGATGGCCTTGTTTCAAGGCTGTGTATGCAAAGTCTCTAGCTTTACAGGTGAAACTCAAAAAAATGGAATATCGTGCAAAAGTTCATTTATTTCAGTAATGCAACTTTAAAGATGAAACTAATATGTGAGATAGACTCATTATATGCAAAGCAAAACAGTTCAAGCCTTAATTTGTTATAATTGTGATGTTTATGGTGTACAGCTTATGAAACCCCCACATTCACAATCTCAATTAGAATATTGTGAAAGGTTCAATATTCTAGGCTCAAAGTGCCCCACTCTATTCAGCTAATTAATCAATAACACTTGCAAAAGGTTCCTGAGCCTTAAATGGTATCTCAGGCTGGTTCAGTAGGAATCACAATCATGGGAAAGACTGTTGACCTGAGAGTTGTACAGAAAACCATCACTGACACCCTCCATAAGGAGGGAAAGCCCCAAAAGGTAATTGCAAAAGAAGTGGGATGTTCCCAAAGTGCTGTATCAAAGCACATTGATAGAAAGTTATGTGGAAGGGAAAAGTGTGGAAGAAAGAGGTGCACAGGCAGCAGGGATGATGGCAGCCTGGAGAGGATTGTCAGGAAAAGGCCATTCAAAAGTGTTGGGGACGCTCACAAGGAGTGGAGTGAGGCTGGAGTTAGTGCATCAAGAGCCACCACAATGAGACAGATCCTGGACTTGGGCTTCAAATGTATTCTTGTCAAGCTGCTCCTGCACACTGTTGCTCTGTGGTCCAAAGTCCTCTTTTCTGATGAGAGCAACTTTTGCATCTCATTTGGAACCAAGGACCCAGAGTCTGGAGGAAGAATAAGAGAGGCGCACAATGCAAGATGCTTGAAGTCCAGTGTGAAGTTTCCAGAGTCTGTTGATTTGGGGAGCAGAATCATCTGCTGGTGTTGGTCCACAGTGCTTCTTTAAGTCCAGGGTCAACACAGCTGTCTACCAGGAGATGTTGGAGTCTTTCATGCTTCCTTCCACAGACGAGCTTTATGGGGATGCTGACTTCATTTTCCAACAGAGTGGGGTGAGGGGGGGTGGAAGAGAGGGGTGAGAGTGGGAGTTTTTACCTTAGGGTCCAGGTGGGAAATTCCATGGAAAACAAAGTGGCAATATAGTAATATTAAATTTGATAATGACTCAAGAAACCCAGACTTATGTTTAATCCATTCTTCTGTGTTTCCATCATGCATATGAATTTTATCTCAGCTGTTTCTCTTTGTATATGGAGAAAGGTGTGTGAGTCTTCCTTTGAAAATTAAGCCACTTTTCTATAGTCATGTAGCACTTTAACTAGTTTTACTTGGCATATACCTTGCTTATCTTCAAAGTGACACTAGATTCTCAATGGTTTGTTACTGTTGTGCCAGACTAACAGTTACCCTCTTAGAAATCTTTTATGTGCAGCAGTGCACTAAGAACAACTAAACATAGTAAAGAACTGCTGGATTTTCTACCTTGTAAGAGTTATCTTTATATATGGATGATGATGACACCACCTTGACCTCCAAGACCTAGAACAAAGGTGGGGGGATCCATGTCCCTTTGTCATGGGTCTGGCTAGCTCATGCTTTGTAGCAGTATTTAGAGGACTACACAGGTTCCCCAACCCTGCTCTAGAGGAATGGGGAGAAGAAGACCATAAGAACTATATTGGCAAAGAAATGCACACATAGATAGGAGCTGTAGAAAGAGAGTGATCTGAAGGTCTCATACAATAAAAGCCAGTTGCTGGGTTGCAGGTCTGTATGAAAAGGAAACAGAAAACAAAAATAGATCTAAAATAGATTTACTGTACCAATAGCTCAGCCATCATAACTGAACAAAGCAGGTTCTTTGAAAACATCTATGACTTCCTTGTGATTTACTGTAAATCACAGCATTAGGTGTCATGACTACAGTTGCTAAAGGTTTCTTAGATCTTGTTCTACCAGTTAGAATTCCATAAAAGCTCACACGTAGCTGATTTATCTAAACACAGTACACTCCATAAAAGCAATGCCAGAAACAAACAGTCTCCCACAAGGCTAGTCGGATGGCATGCTGACTTGCTTTATCTAGTAACAAAAGAACAGGGATGGATCAGATGCCCACCCTTGGCTTAAAAAAACCCACAAGGTGCTTCAAACTCCTAAATAGATTTAACTTGTAAAAATAAAAATGACTGGTTAAGTAAGAATTCACCTTAAGGGCAGTTGATTTGTTTGGGAAACACAAAACTAAAAGTATAAAAAGCCACAAACAGTTGGTTGATATATATAGCAACATTTTATCATGGATCTGTGCATACTATAGACATGTACCAACTTTTATCAGGGAATGGCTGCAAATCTGACAAAAGGATTTGGTGGCACTTTTCAAAAGTTTTATTGGGCATAAGCTTTCATCATGGACTGCAGCCTGCTTCATTTGGACACAACTCATCAAGTGGGCTGCACACCACAAAAGCTTACACCAGATAAAATAACAACAGCCCGACTTATGATCAAAAGATAGAACCCTTAGAAGAAACCAATTTCAGGGCAGTGACATCTACCACAAACAAACAAACTCCTATTTTAGAAACATCACATATTTGAGATGAATAGATTTATTCTGAATTTCACATCCAAAATGGAAATATCAGAACAAAATGCAACCCAATAAGGGAACATTTTTCTAGGCCATTTCATCAATCACTTTCAAGTGGTCATCCTTAAGCAAAGACACTTCAAACTGCCATATTCAAGAGTTCCTCAGTGATGGCAGAACAAAGAGCTATTTTGCACCTCAATGGCCGTTACTTCACGAGCCGCTCGCTTCGCGGTAAGCCGTCATTTGCGTGCGAACCGACCGCTTCAGTCCGCACGCTCCTCCCTTTTGGCTGCGACGTCACCCCGACCACGCCCCCTTTAGCGTGCTCCAACCGGGGCAAGTGATGCCCCTGGCGGAGGACGGGAATCTCTTCGCTTCGCATCTCGCTTCGCACCCAGCGCCACGTGTGGTCTCAGTTTTTGGCTTTTATTTCAAGTTTTTTTAAAAAATATTCAAACAGGGATATCGATGCATCGCTATATTGTTTCATCGCTTTGCGCTGTTACTTCCTCGCTCAAGTAGCAGCGGCGGCGGCGGCGGCGGCGGCGGGCGCAGGAGGAGCCGCTGCTGCCTCGCCCGGCCAGAGCAGGGCACCCGGGGCAGGCAGCGTGCAAGCGGCGGAGGGCGGGCGGCTGTGCCATGCGGGGCTCCCCCCGAGTAGCGGCGGCGGTGGCGGCGGGGGGCTGCCAATGATGCCAGGAAACAAAACACAGGATCGTACAGTAACCACGTTCTGTCGTGAATGACAGCCAAGCATTGATGCATCGATACACCGGTCCCTTTTTTTAAAAAAAAATCAAAGAACGCGGGAAACGGGGGAAGAACATCAGTGCTTTAATGCGAATGGAGCTCGTGAGGTCATTCTCGATTCGAACGGAAAAGCGGCCCGCGTGAGTACAGGGAAAAGGGGGTGGGGGCGAAGGGAGACCACGTGATCGCCTTCGCATTCAAAGCGAAGGCAATCACGCTGCGAAGCGAAGAGCCTCGTGAAGTGACGGCCAATGATTCATCCCAAAAAGACTGCATGCCCCAGCAGGGTGCCAGGGAGAGCAGAGGCCAGCTCTTAAGCATAAACATTTTAAGTAGAAACACCAGCAGACAAGGTCTTCCCAGTGCTGTCAGGGAACCATTATACCATAACTAGATGCCAGTGTGGACAGGCTGCTAAAATAGGTTGCACTGAAGATAAGGACCTTTTAAGCACCATCTGGATCGCATCAAATTTCAGTGGGGACAGGAAGAATCTCTTCTTTCAACTCTTAACTTTTGTAGATCAAATAGTGTAAAAGAATTAAACCCCACAAGGCACACAGGCAGTATGTCCTCCTTGTCAGCTTACCAATGAAAGGATGTCAAGCAGTTTATTTATTGCTGAGGGCATTACAGTAGTCCCTTGCCATTTCGCACTTCATATACTGCAGTCCCGGTACATTGCAGATTATACTGGGACCATAGGCGCGGCTGAGCGGCAAGGCAATGGGAGGGCGGCACTGAGCTACAGATTTTCCTTTATTGTGGGTGGGTCGCAAACCTAATCTCTGCGATAAACGGAGGAGTACTGTATCACTGTTTATTCCATCTGCATTTTGGGGCCTTTTGATTTCATCTGCCCACACATCTGCCAGCTGGAGATAACAGTGCACTGGATGGAACCCACTGTCTCCTTCAAAGCTTGCTCCATTAATGGATGTACTGGTCATGAAGTTGACCCCTGCTACTCTAATGTTGTGGTTTTTTTGAAAACCGTTGCCCTGTGGAATTCTCAGCCAGCTGGAGCTCAGTGTTGAATACTCTCCAGAGCAGTGGTGCTCAACCCAGGTATTCTAGAATCCTGATTGTCTTGGGGAAACGCCTGAACGCCACAGCACAGGGGGAGTTTCTAATTTCCCCAAAAGAAAAAAAAACCCCACCCAGTGATAGGATTGAACCCAATGGCTTCCCCATGACAAAGGGAGCTTTATTTTTGAAAAATCATCACAACTGATGACATCATCAGCGATCAGCCTTAGGTGGTGTAGTTGCAGGAACAGGATATGTTATTTTATCAACTAAAGAATAAACTAAATTCAACGAAAGGTAGATTAATAGTTGCAAGACAGACAGAGATAGGCAACTTTTTTGAAGACCATATTCATACATCTCATAATATTTTCTGCAAAAAGTTGGTCAGTACTCATCTGTTTGTATTTTCCCCAGTTTCTTCAAACCCACATATGTAGAGCATGGAAAAACAAATCACAAATGACACATTCAGCCACACAGCGCATAAAGAAAGTGCCACCATTCATTTTATTGGAGATAGGTTAAATGTTGGCATCAAATGTTTATTTCCAAAATGTAATATGACCTATCAGTTTTTCTTTAAAATTGATTTTAAATCTTAAAACAGGTTTGTGTGTTCTTACATTTGCCTTATAACAAATTATCTCTACTGCCTCTAGACACTTTATGACATATCAGAGATTCTTAAGATATGCTAAAAGCAATCTTTAAAAAAAAGAGGAGGGGGCAAAAGAAAATAAGTTTTAGGAAGACACAAAAACAGTTTTCTTTTTATGAAATTATCCAAAAAAATAAGGTATTTATGGTGGCTCCAAAGTGAATAGTGGAAAGTTTCCACCTATAGCACTAAGATTTAGATAGAAGAAAAATCACATTACTGATTTGGGAATATTAAAAGTAGGTGGCCTACACCTTTGTAAAAAAATGTTTACACCATTATAAACACAAGCATTGTCTTCACTTAAAAATTAAATTCTGGATCAGTAAAAAAGCCACTTGTAGATCCCGTTTCTGCTCCGGATCCATCGGCAGACTCTGCAGATCCATCCTCAGTGGTGCAATCATACTTCACTTTCAAAGGCTGATCAAGCTTCCAGACAACACGCATGTGGCAAGAAAGAGTCTACAGGGGTTAAAAGAAGACGAAGAAAAAAGGTGGGTGGTGGTGGTGGTAGGGAGAGATTTATACTAAGACAGCACCTTTAAGTGTTAAAACACTGCAATCTTTCTCAATTCAGTGGGGCTTACTTTTCATTAGACGTGAACAGGATTGTCATGCAAACTGGCTAACCTATAGTAAGCTCTATTTTCGAGCTGAGACCACATTCCATTCTGAACACAGCCAATTGTGCCTGGTTGTGGGTACTACGCCCGGACAGCTCTCCTTAGCATTTGGAGGGGAGACCTTCTGCTGATGTCATGGATATTTCAGTAGGGTGGACCATGACAGAATCCTGCTTTAAAAACTCTAGGAAGCCATAGGAAACAGGTCAGGCTAGGTCAGTGATGGCGAACCTATGGCACTCGGAGCCCTTTCTGTGGGCACCCGACATTGCCCCTTCATAGCCACCTGTATACAGGTTAATTTACTGTATGGGCACTTTGAAAAAAAATTAGTGGGTTTTGAATTCCAGTTTGAGCACTTGGTCTCTAAAAGGTTCGCCATCACTGGGCTAGGTATGGATGGCTCCATATAAGGCCCCTTTCTATGTCCCATACGGGTTTTATTTCCAAGTACATATGCATAGAATTGACCCACTAAGTATGTTGCATACACTCCGTAAGTGGTTGAAATCCAGTATAGGTTTCTCTCCCTCCTTCCTGCAGCCCTCACATTGCCTAAAAACCAGCTCTGGTGCATTTGCCTACACCTCAGAACAAATTTCCCAGGGGAGAAGCTAAATTAGGAAGGGAGATGGCTCCCTTTTAACTCTGTGGACGGAAGCAGTTCCACCAGCAAGTGGACGCAGCAAAGGACAAGTTAATCTGTAACCTGTGTCTCAGACTATGTGCAGCCTATGATACTTCAGGTCAGCTTCTGATCCTGGCCAGTGATTCATACTTTGCAATGTAGACTGCTACTGTTATACCCACATTGTAGGTGAGGAGCTGGGTTTGAGGGACCATGACGCTATGAATTCATAATAGAGATACAGCAGGGACTTCCTTAATTTCAGCTCTGTTTTTTCTTCAGGCCCTCTATTTTATTTATTTATTTATTTAACTTATATGCCGCCCACTACCCAAAGGTCTCTAGTATGCTAAAGTTTTTAAATTGGAATATTATGACATAATCAGACTTTTTAATAAGATATATGCCATCTTAAGTAAATGTGTTATGAGTATTCACAGTCATCTTGTCCTCAATGAAACAAGGTGTCTCAGCACATCAAAACACCCTGTCAAGACAAGACAGCAAGGCATCTAGCAGCTGCTACAAGGTTTTTTGCTTTTCAATGAAAACAAAAATAATATTTTCTCTTTGTCAGCAGCAGTATTAGCAAAAGAGGTATTTTATGCACATTGTATTATTATCATACATTATTCAAACAAAAGTCACAAAATATATTTCAAAAGTGCAAAAGAACAGAAAAAAATCTGTATTCTCCATTGGTGGGAAGAACTTATAACATTTTTTATTTTCACTTCCAAAAATGATATAAGCAAAGATTTACATGATGAATCTAGTGTGGATTTCTTACCTCTGAATGACTACTACCGAGAAGAACAGAAAAATCAAATTCAAGTGACTCATCAGCTCTTCTCTGAATAGAAAAGAAGATAAAATTAAAACAGCATTTTAAACCATCTTGTTAGCATTCAAGAACTGTACTTCATATTGTGTTAGCGTTATACGAATACAGTATGTTAAGCCTAACAGTAGATCAAAACACTACATTTGTAGTTCTATGCATTTGTGGGTATTCCATTCTATTCTTCTCATCCACCCACCCTTTAAAAAACTTTACAAGTGCTGTCGAGTTGTCCCAAAGGAGCATATCATCCTCCTCCTTCAACACACATAGGGGTTCCTGGGGATGTTGTTAACTGCTTTTGCATAGTCTCAGGTGTGACTTTCATGCATGGTGCTTTATCCTTCACATACGGCTTTGCCAGTCCTGAAACATACATTTTCTGCATTAAGTGGCAGATTACTCTAGAACAGAGATACCAGTACAGTACAGTGGACCCTCATATAACTAACGGTTTGTATAATATAAAATCTGTACAACATAAAAAATTCTGGAGATAGGGGAAATTTGCTTAACAGAGTCGTCTATGGGGCGAATCCATATAACATAAAAATGGTTGTGATTAGGGATTACTCTGTTTTCAATGCATTCCTATGGGAAATTTGTATAAAGCAAAATCTGCTTGACATAATTTCATTTGGAACAAATTAATTCCTATACAAGGTACCACTGTATTTGACAAATTCTTTTTTGACCACTATTCTCATGGTCTCTCATTGTTGACTATGCTGGCTAAGATGACATCTAGAGAGTTGTACATACCCCATCCCCTCTAGAAAAATTTACTCTTCCTCCTGCTGATTTGGGCAGCAGCCTGGCCTGTGCCTACTTGGGACCCAGCACTTCTGATTTCAATAGAATTTACTTGGGAGTGGGTGTTTTTAGGATGGCAGAGGACCTGCTTTTAAACTGCAAGGGGAGTACATGTTCTAGTGATACAGAAAATCAGAGCTGGCCACAAGTGGTCCTGTTCTCGCAAGCAGCTTTTCCCATGAGCCAAACCCAACATGGAATTATGGGAAATGTAGTCTGAAACACCAGGAAGTCACCAGGAAGTTTACCATCCGCCAATAATCCCAGAATAGCCGCATGGAATGCAGCCCACCCTTGCCCCTCATTAGCTACTCCTCAACTTGCAGGATAGCTTAAGTTAATGTTAAAACACAGCATTTAGAACGGGCAACCCATCTGGGAAAAATACATGTTTCTTCTAGAGCAGGAGCCTCCTGGCCCCTATACCTGCCCCAGGGTTTTGTCTGTCATGGAGACCTATAAGAAAATTGTACAGGAGGAGGGTGACTTTGGCAAGGTAAGTGAGCCTCCTGTGAAGCCCTCCATTCGCCTCCTCCGAAAATTTCTAATAGAAGTTTGACGAGAGCGCTTTAGGGCACTGATATCCCCGAATGAGATTCATGGATGGTGTCATCGATGCAACCAATATGGATTTGACCAAACTCCGGGAGGCAGTTGAAGACAGGAAGGCCTGGCGAGCTCTGGTCCATGGGGTCACGAAGAGTCGGACACGACTGAACGACTGAACAACAATCCCCGAATGGTAAGCAAAACTGCTGCAGGTGCATGGAATTGGGGCAAGGCTTGGCATTTTGGTGCAGTTTTTACCTACCCACTGCTGAGCGTTCTTGACTTGTGTCATGACGTAAGTCATGCCTTCACTTGACTTCTCCCAGGCAATGTAACTGCTGCCAGCAGAAGCCAAAGCTGACAAATGATGGAAGGAGGGCCCACTGCCATCTGAGAAAGAAGGGGCAGAAAGAGAAAATGGTTTCAAGCACAGGATAATGAGTGACTTTCACTGAAAGCCAGTACTGGCATCCAGAAGCTTATTCTGCAGCTCTCAGACTTCCCTGCATATACCCGAGGCCAGAATTCTACTGATTATTTATGCTGGCATGAAGTGCAATGATATAAATCGCAGTAGCGAATTGTCGCTTCTTCACTGGAGTCCAGACTTGCCCCATCTTTAATGTCCTTCCACAAACAGACCTTTTAAATACCGCAAGATGCCTCTTCACAATTCTTGTTCTTTGAGTACTGTCTCTAAATGTTTCTTGGTCTGTGTTGCATACTCATTGTCTCTAACATTGCTTGTTTTCAATGCTAGTTTCCATCACTCGTAACTTTACCTGGAACTTTACTCTCCTTTTAACTGCTCACGTTCTCTTGTAGCTTTAATGTAATGTAGTTTTTTAATGCTGTAAGATGTCCCTCAATTCCCTATTCTCAATATTTGAACATGTCTTAGTTGTACTGGACTGTATATTATCCCTCGTTACTGCAAGTTGCCTTGGGCCCTTTTCCAAGGAGAAAGGTTGGGTAAAAATATTCTAAAATAAATAAAATAAATATATAGTGTCCTTCAATTTTGTAAGCCGCCTTGGATACTTTTGCAAAGGTGGAGTAAAATTATTCAATAAATAAATAAATAAATAAATAAATAAATAAATAAATAAATAAATAAATAAAAAGAGGCCAGCTCAAGCCTTGGTTTATAAGAGCTGGGCAGAGCTGTTAAGGAGAGGACATTCAAAGGATCGTCATAGGGCAGAAGCTGCTTGATGGCATATATCACAACAAGGAGTCACCACTTGTATTCCTTGTGACAAGCCAGTTGTGTGACTTGACACCCAAGAAGGGATGCGCTTGCTAGTTTTACAATCTAGTGTTAATTTCAAGCATGCATGCCTCTAAATCAAATAGTGAAATTATGTATATAGTACTATGTTTGTTTGTTTTTAAAGCCTATGATGACTTCTCTAAAAACTCTAAAGGTTTCTATCCCCAACAAAGCTCTGTCAGAGTACCAGAAAGGACTGTGAGAAGAGGAGAGGGTCCACTTGGGTGCAGGACTCCACACGGAGAGACGAGGATCCTGCCTTACCCACAGTGAATATTAAACCTCAATTCCTGTCTGCATCCCATCCTTTGCTAGTATCCAGCAACAAGATTTTGATTCATACATTTTCCATATACAGTACACCTGAAAAAGTATATTTCCTAATATATTTACTTTTTGCACATGTTTTGCATACACCTCTGGCATTAAGCAAAGCCTGTTTGGACTTATTTCTCATTGGCACAAACAGGCTCTACTGATGGCTACAGTCAGAGCAAGGGACTCAGATTTGACCCCATAAGGCCCTTCTTAGCACCTCCTTTCAGTCCACAGCATAAATAGTTATAGCCCCTTCTTTCTACAGAAGTTCAGAGAAAAACAACAACTAGGAAGGAAATTGTTAAGAGGAAGATCAGACATACCTCTGATGCTTCGGTATAAGCCATAGTCTTCCTGGATACATTGATCTGGGTCTTTGTTTTGAAAACAGCTGATCTCAACCATTGGTTTTGGTTTATTCTTCAGGTAGAACACAGATGCAAGGCATGTCCCTAGGTTTTGCTATAATAAAACAAAATAAAATCCAAATCATCATCGTCACCACCACCACCATAACCTTTGAACTGCAAGGGACCCTATGGACCCTTACAGTTCTTGTCATGTGCCATCAAGTGATTTCCAAAAGGTGGCAACCCTAACAGGGTTTCTATGATAGGGGAGATAATAACTTGTAAAATAACCTTGAGTGGGTATAGAGGAGAGTGACCAGGATGGTTGAAGGTCTGGAAGAAATATCTTACGAGGAATGGCTTAGGGAGTTGGGAATGTTTAGCCTTTCAAAAATAAGGTTGAGAGGGGATATGATAGCTATGTTTAAATATTTGAAAGGATGTCATATTGAAGAGGGAATAGCTTCTATGATAAAAACCAGAACAAATGGAGCACCAGGGCCAGGCACTTGGGCTTAAAACAGTGCTGCACATTCGGAGGGGGGGGGCTCTCTACACATAGGAAGCAGGGGCAACTGGCTACCCATTAGCCATAGAGGACACAGACCTGCATAGAATCATTATACCTAAACAGTCCAAAGAAATTAAGGAACAAGTTGCCATTACAGATTTTCACTCTGTTCCAACAGAACAGAATAACTAACCCAAATAGGTGGAGGGGAAAGAAACATGGGAGAAGTTACTTACCCCAGTTTGAAGGTCTTTGGTAGAAAACTGAAGGAAATATTTCCTCCCAACGCCTGGAATAGTCTGTAAGAGGAAAGAAAGGCAACAGCTGCACTTTCTTTAAAAATGCATAATAGAAATCTCAGCATCCAAATGAGGTAACAATAATGTGTCAAGAAGACATTAATTTTTGTATATAGAGAGTAGTAAAAAAATAATGGGTAGTGTGGAAAGATTAATTAAAAACACTTGTCTCTTCAACAATGTTGGGATTAGGGGCAATGGACCCCCATGTAGTTCAAAATCCATGTATAACTTGTATGCCCTCACATGTAACTACAAAGCATCACCATATACACAGACAGACACACCTCCCCTGAACCTCATCTACCTTCCTGCATCCTGCAGCACCCTCCCCAGCTGCTACATGAAGCCACCATACCAGGAGAGGGGGCCAGCCAGGCTGCCATCATTGGACTGGGGGTCACAGTACCACCAACCACAGTGACAAGTCCAAAAACCACATTTCTCAGGCCACTTCCTGGAGGCAAACTGTAGCATGGCATTTACTGAATATTTATTCACTGAAATGTTTTATTGAAAAGAATCTATGTATAACCAAAACTGTGCTGTGTAGACCCATGCAATCCATGGGAGATTATAACATATAATATTACATAATTGTAACATATAATATTACATAAAACTTTGCATTGCATTATCACGACCAGCAGGTGGCAATTGCAGCTCAAGTAACTTGTTCTATCTCTAATTTAGCAATCCATTAGCTTAGCAAATGTTAAGTCAAAATAATAATGCTTATTGTCATAGTGGTAGTTTCCCAGATTCTGATTAACGGATTTGACGGTTCGGCCTGGTTCATTTACTGATTGAACAGGTGTTCACCAAATCAGTCCCCTGCTCTTTCTGGTGGGCACCTGCTCACAGGTAGTGTCACGGCTTCCCTATCCAGCCTCCTGCAGGTACTGTCTCTGAATAGACCACACGAAAGGACCAGTAAACAGTCAAACAGTTTGGAATGAAACTTGCACTACATGTGAAATACTTCAGATCTTCCCAGGTTTGATTCCCATTTCCTTTTTATTATTATTATTATTATTATTATTATTATTATTATTATTATTATTATTATTATTATTATTATTATTATTATTATTATTATTATTATTATTATTATTATTAATTACATAGCTAACTATGCTGGATTTTGTATTACAAATCACTAGTCGAATGCTTCCCAAGCATTTAGGACTCAGTGATGTATCAGCAGATCCCAGTAAGGCAGCTTTCTGCAGCTGACTGATGGTGACTTTGTCAACCCCAATTTCTTCTAAATATTTGCTTAGCTCTTTAGGCACAGCACCCAGTGTGCCAATTACCAATGGGACCACCTGTACCAGTTTATGCCGGAGTCTCTGAAGTTCAGTTTTCAGATCCTGATATCGGGCAATTTTTTTTCAAGTTGTTTCTCGGAGACTCTACTATCACCTGGTATAGCAACATCAATGATCCACACTTTTTTTCTTCTCCACAATCACAATATCCAGGGTATTGTGCTCTGTCTGTATTCGGAAGTCCCAAAGTAATTTTGCATGCTCATTTTCAATCACTTTTTCAGGCTTATGATCCCACCAGTTCTTTGCTGATGATAATTCTGACACAACTACATTATGATACTGTTTATAATCAGTCATCATCATCATCGTCATCATCATTGTTGTTGTTAAAAACTATAATATAGAACATAAAAAACAAAAACAGATGAAATTTATACAAAAGGAAAAAAATAACCATAACAAATCAAAGCAATCTACCTAAGAAGCCCCATGCAACCCTTCTCCCACTTGGAACTTAATCCATGCTTAAAATCCTTAAAATGTCAACCTTCCCAATTCTCTCCAGAAATACATTGACTCTTCTTCCCAGTGTGCACTTTTTTTGAAATGCATGTGCCAATGTGCATCCTACATATTACTTTAAAACCATTAGATCATTAGATCAATTAGTCACTTCCTAAGTTTAATTTCACATGTCAGTTTATTGATTTCCATTTCGTATTTCGAATTCTCCATCTAAAAACACACAAAAACCTGCAACAACCAGGCGACCCCATCATTCTCCAGTTTCTGGGCAGGTGATCAAAGGCCCGAGTGCACTGCAGCTCTCTAAATGTTCAGCTGGTCTCCGTAGCTGGTCCTTCAGTCATAGCTCAGCATACAGAGTTAGCAGTGACAGCATTTGTTTCTATTTTTTGAAAAAAGAAATATACAAGCTTCTACTAAAGTCACCAGAGGCAGCTGATTTCTAATCAAATGGTAGCCTCAGTTACTGAACTTCAATGAGTGGCTCACATTCAAGTTTAATGTACCTTTTGCTTCTTTTAAATTATTGGCCATTTAGAACAGAGCCTTGCGGTAACGGCAGGGATCAAGAGACAGAAATCCAGTCTCGTGCACTCCCAGACACATTTGGCAGGCCACTGTGAGATGCAGGAAGCTGGACTAGATGGGCCTTTGGCCTCATCCAGCACGGCTCTTCTTATCTGTTTTCTAAACTCTTGCCCACAACAGCAAATGCATCTCTGCCCTTCCAGACTCCCCCAAGGATGCCGTTTGATAGATAAGGAAGGAGGTGGAGGAAATTCCAAAGCTGCCAGCCATGGTGAGGTTCAAGCTTGACAATGGGCTGTCTTAGGAGCCTCGTGGCGCAGTGGTTAAATGCCTGTACCACAGCTAAAACTTTGCTTACAACCTGGGGTTCAATCCCAGGTAGCTGGCTCATAGCTGGCTCAGCCTTCCATCCTTCTGAGGTCGGTAAAATGAATACCCAGCTTGCCGGGGGGGGGGGGGCAATCTATAGCCTGCATACGGCAATTAAACTGTAAACCGCCCAGAGACTACTGTAGTTGAAATGGTATGGGGTGGAATATAAGCAGAACACTTTGCTTTGCCTTGCCTTGCCTGTTTTAACAGCCTCTTCACAAGGAAAGGACTCATTTAACTCTGCTGGATCAATATTTTGTTACTGCAGAAAAACACCTGAGAGATTTCTGACTTCAGACAGGCTCCTAATGATTATATATACCTGCCCAATGTCACTTATAAGTGCAATTTCTTTTACTCTCACATAAGTACCACATGATCAAGAAAAGATGCTAACACAACAAGACATGGCTGGGAATGGACATAACTATTGCAAAATCTATGTAATAAGGAAACAACATTTAAAGATATATATTCCCCTGCCCTTTAACTGATCCCCCCCCCCAACTGGAGGTCGCTTAAAGAACAACTTCCGCTGGTCCACACTGGCCAACCTGCCTTGAGGTCAACAGAAACTGTAGCCTAATATCCACAGGCAAGGGGGAAAGGCTGCTAAAACTACAGTATATCTAAAATGGCAATGTAGTTTGGTCTGGTATGTTTACGTAAACACAGACACACAACACAAATCCCGAATGAGTTCAAAAGAAAAGCACAAGAGACTTATCACCTGGCAGTCACAGGGAAGGCGGGAACTTGGAAGGCAAAATGTCATTCCCAGAATACTTAAATATGGACGGTGATGTCTCAGGTCAGAATGTAGTAGCTACCCCCAATAGTATAATCAGTGCCTATACAGCTACTTTAGAATGACAACTTCCAGCATCCTCTGGCAAGCATGATGATAACGGATGTACTGTCAAGTTTGACTCATGGCAACCCCTTTCAGGGTTTTCTAGATAGAGAAAAGTGGTTTACCATTCCCTTCTTCTGGGAGTACTCATACAGGCTGGCTGTTCTCGCAGAAGGCCCAATAGAGAATCGAATTTCTAACCTCTGGCTCCATAGCCAGAGATACCTAAATCACTGATCTATCAAGCCATCTTGCATAGCCATCAACCATGCTGTGCTGAGCAATGCAAGGTATGAACTTGTAGTCTAAGAGCCTTTTCACCCGACCCCTAAGATCCGCTGGCCACTTAAATTCGGACCAGAGATCTTGGGGGGGGGTTGTCGCTGTTCCTGTGTTCCCACCCCCTCCGCACTCCTGGCTGCTGTCTGTGTGAGGGGAGGGAGAAAAAAAGAGAATGCCGGCTTACCTCCGTTCTGCCGGTCTCGCTCTGTTCCCGGCAGCATTCAGATCTCTTAAAGGGGCGGGGGGCAAAAAAACAACAAACAGAAGCCAGGAGAGCCTGGCACTCTCTACATTAGATCCGCATCAGGGATTTTTGAGAGCAGGTACCTGAAAAGTGCGCTGGGACGCGCTTAGGTCGGCGTGGTCGCACTTAATTTTCTGTAAACTCCGGAGCTGGTGGGGAAACAATTTTAAGCTCCGGAGCTGGGAGCCATTTGCCGCGAAGTTTAGGGGTCATGTGAAAAGGCTCTAAGAAGGTTACCGTTCCAAGATCTGCACATAACATTCATTTTGTAGTCCACCAAGATCTCTAGTTTAGCATCCAAGCCCAGTGCAATGCTAAGTGTGTCCAAGAGCACAAATCGATGCAAATTTCCTCGATGGTCTTATTTTCTATGTTTGGAAGTGAAGCTTATGTTTCTTGAAAATAATGGGCTAAGCTTGCTTAATTCTGTGCTGGCCGGCAGCCACCATATAGAACATTAGCTATAAAAAGAAAGATTAAACGAATCAAGAGGCAGCCAATTTCTATTCCAGATCAAGCTCATATCTAGGAGCTGCATGCCAAGCCATGACCATTCCAACTTTCCTTATTGGTCCATCAAAGGAGTAAAACTTGTTGTTTGTGACAGCTTTGGAAACTATACAGTGATGATGAAGATGTCCTCACCAGTGATAAAGACGTTTTGGAAATATCTCAATACAGTGGTACCTTGTATAAAGGAATTAATTCGTTCCAAATGAAATTCCGTTAAGCAAATTTTCCTTTATACAAATTCCCATAGGAATGCATTGAAAATGGAGTAATCCCATTTTTATGTTGTACAGATTCTCCCCATAGGCGATTATGTTAAGCAAATTTCCCCTATCTCCGGAATTTTTTATGTTGTACAGATTTTATGTTATACAAACTGTTTGTTATACAAGGGTCCACTGTAATTCATTGAGGGGTCACTTGTAGACCAGAATGGGAGGGGTCATCTTACCCCATTTTTTTCAGTGGAGGACTACCAGCCCTCCCAACCATGTACCATTAATGCTTATATCTGATGGTATGTGAGCTTTTTTTTAATAAGATGGAAATTCTTTGATGATCAGAAATAGAAGGATTCTCTTGTTCCAGAAGAAGCTAAAGAAAGTAACAAATAGTAAGGAGTGGTTCACACAGTGCTCTCTAGGCAGCCAAACAAGGGACTGGTGACTCTACATTTAAAATCTATCTGCATAACCAACTGACTGTCAATATAGTCTCTGCTAGTGTAGCCTTTAGCAGGCTTGTGAGCACAAACCTAGGGAATTTCCTGCATGATAAACCAATACAGAGATTACGTAAATTTCTAAGGTCATCATAATAAGATAAAACTGTGGTGGGCTGAGGGACTGGGCTCTGCAAAGGGTGAGTTACAAAACAGAGCTGATGGATAAACTGATGCAGTATGGTCACAGTGATGTCACAGTTAGCCAGTATTACTTTTTAGCTACCAACTTTCCTCAGACTGAGAGCTGCTTGGATGAGCAGTGAAACATTTCACTCTCTCTCAGTAAAAGAAGTCCAGTTGCCAGGATTCAACCCTCAGATAACCTCACCTGGATGACTGAGAATCTTCACAGACACTACTTTTTTATTGTAAAGTGGTCAAAATGTTAACCGAAGATATTATAGAAGACCCATTGTGCCAGATAGGGTGACCTTGACCAGGTTGCTTTCAGCCTGACCTACCTCACAGGGTTGTTGTCAAGGATGAAGTGGAGGTGAGAGAATGCAGGTACTCATTGAAAGGAAGGCAAAATATAATGTACAGTGGTACCTGGGATAACAACTGCTCCGGATAACGAATTTTTCGGATAACGACTGCAAATTTCCGGGTATAGGACTGCCTCTGATAACGAATTTTCCCTATGGGCTCCCTCGGATAATGAACTGCAATTCTAGGTATAAGTCTGCCTCGGATAACGAATTTTCTCTATGGGCTGCCTCGGATAACGAATTTTCCTATGGGCTGCCTCGGATAATGAATTTTCCCTATGGACTGCCTTGGATAACGAATTTCCAGCATGTATCAGTAAAAAAGAGTTATCCCGGGTGGCATTGCATCTGTACCTTTAAAGTGCACTTTATAAAGAGTTTTGAGCAGAAAACCAGGTGTCTGTGCCTTTTTCCTAGGCTATGGAATAGATTAATCGGTTTCCCATTCATTCCTATGGGAAACCGCATTTCAGATAATGACGTGTTTCAGATAACAACTAACCTCGGAGAACGAATTAAAGTCGTTATCCAAGGTACCACTGTACTTATTATAGCGTTCATCACAGAATACATGATCATTGATAATATGATCTGCATCAGATCCAAATGAAATTTCCCTGAAACAAAAATGCTGCCTGTGAGAATACCCTCTTAAGCCAGTGCAACAGGAGAGAGGGAGTGACATTCACCAGTTGTAGCAAAAACAACAGATTGCATTTGACACCTTAAAAAAAACTAACACTGTAGTAAGAATATAATCGGTTGTTGACTGTACTAAAGAAACCATAGATTCTTGTGCCACCTTAGAGACTATAACGTGTTTTATTCCACATAAGCATCTGTGGACTGTAAACCGTATGCCGCTGAAGTAGGAGGACTACAATCCACAGACGGTTATGCCACACAAAATGTATGACATTTTAGCTCAAAACCTGTGACATGCACAACAGCTGCAATTTTCTAATGTGAAATCTGTTTGCCTTTTAAAGCGCTATATGGCTTGTAGTTTTTGAAGCAAACACCTTTGAAGAAAGAAAAGAAAGGCCTTAAATATGATCCAAGACCCAGCAGTGAATGCTCCAGGGTTACCAGTTAGGAACTGTCAAAACAAAAACAAAAAGGGCTTCTGTGCCCGTAGAAGAGATTATTGGAAGGCATGGCTCAGCAGAGCCACTTCTACCAGGCCATCCCAAGCCAAACGGATAGAAAAGCACCGCAACGCCCGTAGCTGGCAGTGGTTTATACCAAGCTGGCATCAAAGAGGCAGCCAAGACTGAATGGGCTCTTTGAACACAGGGAATTGTATTGAGTTTCTGGAGTTTTTCCTCCTAAAGCTGTGGATTTTTTCCCCCTTGGAAGAATAGCTTGTGATCAAACTGCATCTCTAAACAATACGCTTGATGAAGTCTCAAGGCTGACAATGTTAACAAACACTCTCCTTCAATCCCAGCCAGCCAGCTGGTTGGTTTTGTGAAACATTATTACAGAGACTGCATTCTCTTGTCTTTCTTCCTCTCCTGCAAACACCTCTGTAAAACAAGAGAGGGAGAAGAAAACATCGCCCCAGGCTCTCGCTTGCCTGCTTTCAAGGATTTTTCTTCAGATTTTCAGAGCGCAACAGAAGACTGAATACTCAGATGGAGATTAGAGCCAGATCTTAGGGTGCCGACAGCTTCAGCCTTGGCCTGCTTCCACTAGGTTTGGGGAGTGGTCTTTGATGTGGGCTCAGAGGACACACAGAAGAATTGTTACAAGAGACCAGTGTTGATCTGCCGTTTATGAGAACTGATCTAAGCCCAACGCTGGGAAAAATTACTTTTTCTTAAATGCAACCCCTAGAATCTCCAAGAAAGCATAATAACAATCTGGAACCCACTGAATATCAGACGCTGAGTGTCTGTAAAGATTCTCAGTCATCCCGGTGAGTTTATCTGGAAGTTGAATCATGGCAACTGGACTTCTCTTTCTTGAGAGATTGAAATGTTTCGCTGCTCATCCAAGCAGCTTCGTCAGTCTGGAAAAAAAGTTGGTAGTGTGTCAAAACCATTACTCCCAGGTAGCTGGCTCATGGTTGACTCAGTCTTCTATCTTTCTGGGGTCAGTAAATTGAGTACCCACGTTGCTGGCGGGGGCAATGTGCAGCCTGTATAAATAGATTGTCAACCACCCAAAGAGTGCTTTAAGCACTATTTGGGGGCAGGGGGCAGATATAAGTAAAACACTTTGCTTTTGCTTTGCTTTTTTGATGGCACATAACAATAACATCAAGCCAATAGTATAAATTGGAATTTCAATATGCCTGAACGCTATCACAGAAAATTGATGTGCCATTACAATCCTTTGTGTGGTCTGTGAAGATTCTCAGTCATCCAGGTGCGTTTATCTGGGAGTTGAGTCATGGCTACTGGACTTCTTTTTTGAGAGATAGAAACGTTTCGCTGTTCATCCAAACAGCTTCATCGGTCTCTTTCAAAGATGAGGATGTACACATATTAGACAAAGAAGAGAGGTGGTTTGAGAGAGGAGTAAGGGAAGCCATTCATGTTAGCATTGAAAATCCCTCCCTCAACAGAGGTGGGGGGCTCCGGCATAGTCTATCTGCTACTTATCAGGCTGTACTTTCCACAGTACCCAGGCAAATCAAGGAGCCTTCACCATCAAGGTCACAGCTAACGACCCATTCTTGATGGGTTTCAGCACCTTAGGCCATTGTTTACCTTAAGGCCATGGACACTAATGTCTCCCTAACGAGCCTATTCAGGCTTTGTTCATCTTATGAGCCAATCAGACCAGGGGACAAGAGGTCAAGCTGACTATAAGGAGGTCTCTTGCACTAGCTGTATTCAGACCGATGAAGCTGTTTGGATGAACAGCGAAACGTTTCTATCTCTCAAAAAAGAAGTCCAGTAGCCATGACTCAACTCCCAGATAATCCTTTGTGTGGGGCAGAGGTGCTATGCTTAGTCTTTTGCGACCTTTCTCTTCTACATCTTCCTGGAACCCTGTGATTATGTATTTTGGTTCCCGTGTGAGATTAATATCAGCTTGTTTGTTGCCTGTCCTTTTCTGTTGTCCCAGCCAGGAACTGCTGGGCTTATTGCGGTTAATCTGTTCAAGCTTGTATCTTTGTACCGTTATGACATTTACTTCCGCCTTGATATCAACTGCGTTTGCTTATTATGATAACCCTACTGGGTCTTCTCTTTAGAGTCCAGAAGCAGGGTTCAGATTTTATAACTGGTGAATTTCATCTCATGCTTCAATATAAACATTCACCAACTTATTGTACTTCCCCCTCACTGGGAGAAAAATAGTACACCACACACATTTTCTCGTGTTATGTGTTTGCATAGCTCAATGAAAGGAGGTCACTGTGGTTTTCAACCTAAAAGCTTGAGTTATTTGAATTAAGCAGATAAGGTGCTTTGCCCTCTTTCCTCTTTCCACATATTCACCACAGGGGAAACAGCTTAACGCTGGCCTGCCTGCTTTTTTTTTTTTTCAGAAGGGCAAATAAAATTATAGCTGTTTCAAGTCAAACAAAGGAATCAAAATAGTTTACTGCTGAGTGGACATCAGAATACAATACCCATCTGGGCAGTCTGCATTAGTTGCTTCAGCCTCCCATTGTACATCTTTGTAAGTGGTTCGCGCAGGTCATCCTGAAGTAGTTTCTTGACAAACAATGCTGGTACTGCCAATCTGCCAGCTCCGTTTAAGGGCCTACTCATTAAGGGAGGGAGAGCGCTACTGGCGAATCCAAACACCATCCTACCAATTCTCAGTGCAAAGAGTTTATGCCTTTGCAAGCCCAAAACCAGCAGCTTGATGCTGCTAGGAAGCACTCATTTGCAGGCACTGTCTAGGGATTCTAAGAGCTGTAATCCAAAAAAGGAACTTCTTAAAACTCTGAGCTTGAAACTAATCTGCAATCCATCACCATTATGCACGCCTGCCCTCTCCAGCAGACAGAGGAAACCAAGTTTTTTCCAGCTCCTTGTTGAGTGCCAAGCCTGGGTCCAACCAAGTTTGAGCAGGTGGTTGGGCTAAGTAGCATGTCATCTGTCCCCTTCTAAACGCTGAGCAGTACAGGACACTAGGGTGAGACTGCCATTTTGAAGGCTGGCCCCAATAGTTGCTGCTTGAGACCCGCAGTCAAAGTGCACTTGGTACCCAAACCAGTCCAATTCATTTAACATCTGAACAAAATTAAAACCCCAAAGTGTCTCGCAGCAAAAACAACAACACAGATAGTAATGACAAATTCAACGAGCAACATTTTACAGTCCTTTTCCAGTTATTTCTTTGCTTGAGGCCATTGCCTCTCTCTGCCTAACAGTAAATAGTAATACGAAGAAAGAAAGAATGAAAGAAAGAAAGAAAGAAAGAAAGAAAGAAAGAAAGAAATTCTGTTGTCTTTCAAACTTTTTCATGCAAGTGTGAGTCCAAACTAGCTTGTTGAAGCGTTTGTGTATTATTCTATCAAGCAATTCTGTCAAGTACTAAGCAGATTTTTATCACACCCAAGCACAGCTCGAATGGGTCTTCATCTATCCAGGCTCTTTATCAAAGGATCCCCAAAAGACAAACTGTCACACCGTCCAATGTCACATGGTCCACATACAATTAAATCCAGAACAAGTTTAGTTGCCAACTTTTTTCCTGGAAGGGCTCCTCTGCCACTGAATCAGTAGCAACCAGACAGAAATGTGTAAGTGAATCTTACCAAGCACATTGTGACATTTTAACTGCTATATTTCTTCTATATTAAGGGCACAGTGATTCTAAGAGAAAAATAAAAGCCAACAATACTACGTGAGACTTCATTTAGAGTCTATATAAAGACTTTGGGGAGAGCACCACACTCCGCGCCACCCAAGTCTTCCCTAAACCAACAATTCTCCAAGGCTATGGTTTATTTTGAGCAGAAAATGAATAGAGTTTCTTTTAAAAACAGATTGCGTGTTTTGTACTGTCAGACCCACTCCCCCCTAAACCAAACGTCAGCTCAGTGGTTGCTTCAGTCAGTGCCTGCTAAGTACTGATGAGACTTCTGCCCCCACTTCCTTTAGCTTTCATTTTGTGACTCCGTGACTCCCACAACACAACTAGTGGCTTAAGCTGGTCCATTTTACACTGCAGTGGATGGGAACCACATATTTTCAGTACTGGCTAAAGCAAAGAAGAGGAAGTTCCAGTCCAAAAAAGTTTTTTTTTTAAAAAAAAATAATTACTTGAGCAGTGTGATTTAAGATTGGGAAGGAAGCACTTCCTAACCTTATATAAATTGGATAGCGAAAAATGCTTACAGGAAAAGGAGTACAGTATTCATTTGAAATGTGGTGCTGGAAGAGACACCCTGGTTTGCCAGAAAGGCAAAGGATTCTTGATCAAATTAAGCCAGAACTCACTCTGGAGGCAAAAATGATTAATCTTTCATACTTGGGGCGTATCACAAGAAGGCATAATTCTCTGGAAAAGTTAGTAATGCTGGAAAAAAGTTGAAGGCAGCAGAGCAAAAAGGAAGACCAAAGATGAGGTGCCTTAGCTCCCTAGAGAGGACCCAAAGACCCATAGAGAGGACATGCTGAAGGTCAGAGGGTCGCCATAAGTCTGAGGCGACTTAATAGCAAAACCCCCCAACCTACTGTGTATAGACTGCATTGCTTGCCACTGCTTATCTTTTAGATTCTTACCAAACAAATTCGCATATTCCCCCCCAATCGCGCATCTATCCCCACTGGGAATGAGCTTCTGCCCATATGCAGAGTGCCAGGGCCCTTCCCGTGGAGCTCCTGCCCAAGGAGCGGACGCTGGGGCCCTTTCCCTTCTTACCTTGACCGACGCCTTCTTCACCTGGCCCGGCGCCCGGAGCGAGCTGGGCGACCCGAGCCGGTAGTTGAGATAGTGGACGGCCGTCTGGGCGACCCCGGCGACCTGCTGCAGGCTGGGGGCGTCGAGCGCCGCCCCGCGGGACGCCAGCGGCCCCCCGTGGTCCTTCCAGACGAATTTGGGCGCCGAAGGGGCGGCGGCGCCGTCGCCTCCCCGCGCGAAGAGCACCAGCGGGAGCAAAGGGAGCAGCAGGAGGGAAGCGGCCCGCCGAGGTCGCCGCGACGGCTGCTGCTGCTGCTGCTGCTGCATCCTTATGGCCAGCCTGAAGAATGAGCCGGAGCGACGCAGGCGGGCGCTCAAGTACAAATAGCGCCTGGAGCGCTTTGTACCTCCCCTCCCGGCCCTGGCCCCGGCCCTGGCGACGAGGCGCCCTTCTCGGCGCCGCCAACTCCCTTCCTTCCGCTTTTCCCGCTCGCTCCCGTCCTTCGCCGGCGTTGCAAGACGAGGCCATGACCCCCGGGTCAAGAAGCGCCAGGCGGCTGCGGCTGCCTGGCCCCGACCCACTTTAGCCTTCCTCCTCCTCCTCCTCCTCCTCGGAGCCTCGGGAGAAAAGCTCCTGCTCCCATTTTACTTCCCCTGAACTTGCTGGAATCGGTAACTTTTTTTTTTTTTAGGGGGACACTGTTCCCAGAATCCCCCAGCTGAGATGTGTGGGAGTGCTTTTCCCAAGAGGAAGGTTGCGTGTTGGCAATCATCAAGGGGAGCGGAAAGAAGAAGAGCACTTATTTGGCCAACAGGGTTTCAGGAGCTGGAGTCGGAAAAATAATTTTCTAGTTTAATAGATTCCTTCCAGAAGGAGAGGAGCATGGGTTGCACCGAAATCGCCAGGATCTGTTGGGTACACTAGCAAGGCCGCTGAGAAAGCAAAAGCTGCAGCCTGGGCCATAAATAAAATGCCAAGCTCAACATTTTCTGAGTTGTTCTTGATGATGCCTTTTAGAAGAGCAAAAAAGTGATTTTTTTAAAAAAATATCATTAGGGGAAATTGTTGCGCCAAGCTGAAGGATCACAAAATCCTGTACCAGTTCTGGGTACCACATTTTAAGAAGGATGGAGATAAACTGGAACAAGTTCAGAGGAGAGCAACAAGGATGATCAGGGGACTGGAAAGCAAGCCATATACAGAACTGGGCATGTTTAACTTTAGGAATAGAGGACTGAGGGGAGATAAGAACATAAGAAGAGCCATGCTGGATCAGGCGAAAGGCTTATCTAGTCCAGCTTCCTGTATCTCACAATGGGCCCCACCAAATGTGTCTGGGAGTGCACGAGACTAGATATCTGTCTCCTGATACCACTCCCCTGCACCTGGTCCTTGAAGTACCCTGGTTTTAAGCCTGGAGATTACACATCTCCATCGTGGTTTGTAACCTTTGATGGACTTTTCATCCAGGAATCTGTCCAATCCCCTTTTGAACTCATCCAGGCCAGATACCATCACCACATCCTGTGGCAGGGAGTTCCACAGAGTAACAACACGCTGGGTAAAAAAAAATCTTTTGTCTGTTCTCACTCTCCCAACACTCAGTTTGACTGGTTGACCCCTAGTTCTGGTATTTTTTGAGAGGGAGAAGAGCATCCCTCTATCCACTTTACTCATGCCCTGCATTATTTTGTACGTCTCAATCATATCCCCCCTTGGGCACCTTTTTCCAGACTAAAGAGCTCCAAATGTTTTAGCCTTTCCTCATAAGGGAGGTTCCCCCAGCCCAGTAATCATTTTAGTCACTCTCTTCTGCACCTTTCCCAGTTTCACTATGTCTTTTTTGAGATGCGGTGACCAGAATTGTACACAATACTCCAGATGCGGTCTTACTATTGTTTTGTACAATGGCAGATATGATAGGACTTTCCAAATCTTGAAAAATAGTTGTACAGAGAAGGTGCAGGATCTGTTCTTGATAATCCCGGAATGCAGCGCATGTCAAGTCACACGAAGCCAGATTTCAGCTGAATATCTGGAAAAAAATATTAACTATTAGAGCAGTACAGCAATGGAACCAATTACCTTGGGAGCTGAGGGGTGCTCTAACACAAGAGGCATTCAAGTGAAATATTGAACCATCATCTATGAAATCTACTTTGATTCAGATTCTTGCCTTGAGCAGGAGGTTGGATTTGATGGACTTACATGTTCCTTCCAACTCCATTATCCCATGATTCTCTTATTCTTAATTAGATAGAATAGTTATGGCAGAAGTTGCTGCTACACTGTCAAGCATTACTCATATGCTGATATGTCAAAACATAAAGTTATCGTCATACAATGGATGTTTCACTTTCGCCAGAAGCTTTTCCCCTAGACTCAGCAATTTTCCCGATGATGGGTCTCACTGTGACAGGTCAATGACTTTTACACCATAATTGTGCTTCTCTCAGAATTGTACCAGATTGTAGTTATCTTAAACTTGAACTATGGCCCCCACACAAATTTCCTGTGTGTTCCTCTTGAAAAACAAAGATTTTGATTTTAAGTTGTTAAAATCAGAATGAAATTGATCAACCAATTAACCTTATTGGTTTCCATGAAATAGGAGTATTCATTCAGACTGGTCTGGAAACTGCTAGAAGGTAAAAATGGCACTAAAGTGCTATTTTGGTGGCACACGTGGAGGTGGAAAGAATCAAAGTATGACAGCATCAGAATTACTGGAGTGAATTCAAGAAGTGGATTAAAAACAATAGTATGGAAGGCCCCAAATATGGCAAATATGCATTATAGGAACATATTCACCTTTTTCTTTGAATACCAGTAACAATGAGAGATCTACTTCTTCAGAGTTTGAAGAATTCAGGAAATGGTTCCCCAGAGGCTGATTGGGGCATTCTGGGAGGTTAAGAATCCCAAAAGAGTCCAAAAAGTAATTCCCTCTAAGAGGCCTAAACTCTAAGCTTTCTACCACCTGCCCAAGCTAATTTGAGGCATTTCTAAAACATTTGTTTTTCCTTCTAATTCTGTTTTGGAAATCATTTTAGAGTACAAATTCTCTCTGATATGCCACTATAGTATACACGGATACTGTATACTTAACCCAGCTTTTCCATTCTCTTGTTTTTTCAGATGGCTAATATGGTGAGGAGGAGCAGGTTCCTCATTCCTTTCGTCCTCAGGGCTCCTAACCCTATACTAATGCCTTCACATGTGATGTGAACTGCTGACCTTTTAACAATGCCAAAGGAATAATTAGTTACCATCCTGGTCAGGTTGTGTATATGAAAAGCAAAAAGCAAAGTGTTCTGCTTATATACCGCCCCATAGTGCTTAAAGCACTCTCTGTGCAGTTTATAGTTTAATTATGCAGGCTGCTCATTGCCCCTACCCCAGCAAGCTGGATACTCTTTTTACTGACCTCAGAAGGATGAAAGGCAGAGTGAACCTTAAGCCTGCTGCCTGGATTGAACTCTGGGTTGTGAGCACAATTTTAGCTGTAGTACAGCAGTTTAGTGTAGGGGTGTGGTGGCTCAGTGGACTAAGGCTCCGAAAACTGTGGACTGCAAAGTTGGCAGCTCAGCAGTTCGAATCCCGGATGCCATGCAGCGGAGTGAGCTCTCGCTGATAACCCCAGCTGCTGCCAACCTAGCAGTTTGAAAGCATGTAAATGCAAGTAGATAAATAGGTACCACTGTAAAAAGCGGGAAGGTAAAAACAGTGTTTCCTTGCAGCCAGCCAGCCGCATGGCCATGGACTTGCACAACATTGGCTCTTTGGCTTGAATAGAGCACCACCCCTAGATTTGGATACAACGAGCACGCATGTGTGTGGGGAACCTTTACCTTTACCTTTACAGCAGTTTAACCACTGCACCATGAGAAGTGGGGGAGGTGACCATCTTGTCTTTCACCCCAGGTAGCAAAATCCTGTAGACTTAGACCTACCTTCAAGGTGTACATCTGTTTTGTCTGGCATTTCCCCCACTAAAACTAAGTTGCACATTTTTCTTCTCCAGTGCCTACTCATTTGGACAGGAAACAATTTGAAAGGGATGAGATTTGAAACTCTTCCAAACTATATGTGAATAGATGTGGAGAAATTAGGATTTATGCTTGTGAGCACCCTTCATACCTGATTGGTATGGATCGATGCATGCATGCATGTATGTGACCTAAAAATGTGGATTAAAAAAATCCAAATTCAATACGAGTCACAGTTCTGTATCATTGAGCAAGTTCCTGTTTTTCTCAGCTCAGCTTGCCCCCAAATGTGGTCAAATATGCAAAATATTAGCGCCCGATTCCTTTTGATCTGTTCTGTTGTTGGGCCACAAGAACAAGTGTGTTAAGGTTAGTCCTGTAGTCCTAGTGCTAATGTGTAATCCAGAGTTCCAGGGTTCAAACTGATAAACTACTCAGCAGTCATGAAGGGAGTAGGCAAAAATCACCCGTGTAGATCACATCTGAGTCACAGGAGCTTCCAAGAAGGGCTGGCAAGAAACCAGAAGCGGCATCCCTCATGGGTCAGCACTGAAGCTTGCTGACAGGACAGAACTTAGAGCTCCCTGGGTGTTCCTGCTAGATTCCTGCTCTTTTTAATAATTATCAAGTGTCTGTTTCACCTTGAGAATGTCATCTCCGTTTATGCTACAGTTGCCTTCAACTCCTCTCTGGTACGAAACACATGGCACAAATGCAGTTGAAGTGGCCTTCAGAAACAAACAGAAGAAAGCTCAAATTCTGAGGGGGAAAATCATGGTCTGTTCTTGAACAATCTGAGTGTAGAGGTTTCCTTCTGTATGGCTAATTGCACAACTAGAAGGGTCTCTCTATCAGAACTGAGGCTGCTGCTTAAGAGAAGGGGCAGACGTATAAGAAGGTTGGTTCCAAATCAACTTCTCAATTACACTTTTTTTATGAGAGAACTTCTGTCAGGACCCAGCTGGGTCCAAAAAGAATGTGATAAAAAGTGGCTCTGAAACCTGAACTCACAAGGTGAGGTTAGGCAATCCATTATTCTTTCTGCCTCCTTCTTTACCAGTAACTATTTTTTTTAAAGAACATTGGGATGATCTTGTGGTAAGTCACAATGTTCTCAGTCTAACTGACCTTGGAGGTAATTGTGAAAAGAAATTGGCTAGCCCTCTCTAGAGAAAGGGAGACAATCTGATGCCACGACTGACAGAGACAACAAGGGGACCTGTTCTGTGAAGGACATTTCCTGACAGACCTCCACTTATGCACAAGATACAGATTGGGAAAGGGAAGAGTTTGTTTGAGCACTATGGAGAGGCTTATTTTGCTATTGAAAACACTTCAAGAAGTACCAAGTGTGTGACTGAAGCCCGTTCCCATGGAAGTATGCGGTAAGCACAATTATGCTGAAAAGGAACCGGAAGGTGGCTATTATGAAACCAACTTTAGACATGTTGGAGATAAAGATGGGTTGGTCAAGTCTCCGACCAGAATCTCACTGCCCATGCCAAGTTACAGTTGCCCATTGTTCCCTGTGTTTGTCCCAGCTTGGGAAGCAAGGATGTGCCAGCTCTCAACATCAGATTTGCATCTCTATACTCCAAAATATTAATTTGATCCCTGCTGGTGTTGCCTTTTTCCCTCTTGAAGGCTTTGGAATGGCCCTGACATTTCAATTTTATTTACAGACAGGGCAGCAACAATTTGTCAGGATCCATTGTTGCAGGCCCTGAAAGGAATTTCCCTAATGAATGAGCCATGTTGTGTTGGTGATAAGACAAACCAATGTTTGGAAGGGCCGATTGCCAGGTAGGAGAGAAAGGCGGCCAAAGAGTGAAAGAAGAACCTGGTGACAGTGCATTCACAGCGTATACATGGCATGGGGCACATTGTATGCACATGGTTGGTGAAGGGAAATGGGAGAGCCACTATCAGCAGAAGCAATTGATGAAGCAACAGAAGGAAGGATGCAAACTCCATGACTGTTCTCCAAAGCTGGCAAAAACAAACCTTCCTTCCACCCCACTCACCCTTCCACAATAGCACATTTTATTTGCTCTGTTTTCTGAATGTCAAACATCTTATAAAAATGCCTAAAGAAAGCACCAACTGATTCTTATACCAAACATGGAGATTAAATGTACAGTATTTCCTCTCCTCTCCCTTCCTTGGGTTAGAAACTACATGAGATATAGTTAAATTGATCAGTATATGCTCTTTTCCCCCCTGGACAGTCCTTGCAAGCCTACAGGAATGATATCATATGATTGTTTTATGCTTCCTACTTTCCTGAGCCATGTTCTGGATGTGTTCTGTTCAGAGGTGGCAATCCACCCCTTTTGTGAGCTGTTACAGCAGCTCCACTGGCTAAATAAAATAAATAAGTAAGTAAATAAAATATGTATTTTTTGTTCTTAAAAAAATCAGATACCCATTGCCCCCTCTCTCAAAGAAGATGAGGAATCTTATTTTTAAAAACTAGCTATAAAATAATGAAAACACAATAGCAACTATTAATCTGCAAGAAAACCTTCAAAACCTTAAGGGAAATGATGCTGAAAAAATAACAGGCTTTCTGAATGATGACTGAAAGAGGGGTATTAAACCACCCACATCCCCAGGGCAAATATTTCGGAGACCAGTACAACAAGGGGAAAGACTCTCTCCTATAGACTTATTCTTTAAACTGAAAGCAGACAAAATATTGCGCAGAAATCTACAAGTGGCCCCTCCCAAGTAAGAGACTTGAAATTCTTATTTTAGGTTTGATTTATTTTAAATACTTATGTCCCACCTTTCTCCTAGAAAGAAACCATTAAAAAAAGACAGTACTAAAATCTAGAAACAATACATTATTTCCTGTATAATTAAAAAAAAGAATTAAGTCAAATAATATAGTAAAGCCAATAAATAATATCAATACTAAAAACACATTTAAAAGCAACAAGGCACAACAATCCCATTTTTGAAAAGAAAAGAAAAAACCCTTCTCAGACAGCCTGGCTGAAGAGAAAGGCCTTTGTCAGCTTGAGGAAGGTGAATAAAGATGGGGTCAGCCTAGCCTACTGTGAGAGGAAGTTCCAGAGCAATGGAATGGCAGCAGTACAGCTGGTTCTCTCTCATGTCCCCAAGAAGTGCACCTGTGAGAGAAATGCCTGGTGACCTTGACACCCTGGCAGGCTGATAAACGGAGATTTGGTATTTGAGATATCTGGGACCCAAACCATTTAGGGCTTTATAGCTTAAAATTAGCATTTTGAATTGTGCCTGGAAATTGACAGGTAGCCAGTGGAGCTGCTGTACAGGGGGATGGGCCCCTTTTCTGACTAAAAGGGGGAGGGTTGCCATTCCTCAACACATCCAGAAATGGTGATTCACATTTTAAGTTGGCATCAGAGCCTCCCTGCGTCTTTTAACACTAAACTAAACCAACATGTCAAAATCAGAAGGGGATCCTCCCCTCCCCAATGATAACCATTGCTGAGGTCTTCAGAGGATCCCAGAGTCACAAAAATTGTCCCCAGGGCGTATTGAGTTGGCCCATCATTGCCTTAAAATAAAATGAAAAGACGCAGCTGCCTTCTTTTCCTATCAGGTCCTCCCTTCATTTCTGCCCTGCCAACAACTACAGAACTGCCTGGCCATAATCCAGCTGACAGCCTCACCCCCGCTGTGGCAAAACACTGCTTTTGGCTTATTTCATCTTTCTGTTTTTCTTCTTCTTGAAGACCGTTTCCTGAAAACAATGACTAACCACTGTTCTAATGAAATTCTGAAGCAATAGCAAAATGACTATTGTTATTTTATTCTCAGAGGAATTCTACTTTGGTGCCTGCCTACTGCTTTATTAAGAAATATGAAAGTGTTATTGGCCAATGGAATATAGAATTTGCAAATTACAGTGGCCACAGATCTATCTATCTATCTATCTATCTATCTATCTATCTATCTATCTATCTATCTATCTATCTATCTATCTATCTATCTATCTATCTATCTATCTATCTATCTATCTATCTATCTTCCTTCCTTCCTTCCTTCTTTTCTTACTTGTATCCTCCTGTAACAGAGTATGGTTTCTTTTGTGTCTGTATTTCTGCATTTGTGTGTAAAACTAAACCCAAACTGAAACAAAACCCACAAACATAAAAAGTAACACAAAATACAAAATGAGGTCAAACTAGCAGTTGCTCCAAATTGAACACATAGTTTTAAAAAACTGGCTGTGGGCTAGACAGACTGCTTGGCTTAGTGTTATTTGGTATCGCACCTAATACTCAAAGCTGTTTCTGGAGCTAACCTACATAGTGCGACAGTGCTCCTTTAATAAGCTTGCTTTAATTTACTCTGCTGCCTCTCCATGTAGCATCTCTCTAGAAAAGGGGTGGGGAACTTTCCGCCCTCCAGATGTTTTGGACCATAGCTCCCATATTGGCAATATAGGCTGGGAGTTCTGGGGGTTGTTGTTCAGAATACCAGAAATTGCATGGTAAAATTTGCACCTCATTCAGAAAACTCTGATGGTGGTGTGATGGATGGGGAGCTTACACCAATGCTTGGTAGGTAAGAGGTTCCTGGCGGAGTCTGCAGAGATGCCAAGCAATATGAAGAAAGCTGAGGTTGGGAAACAGTACCATGGACAGCTCTCAGTGGAGAAGGTTTGAATTCAGATCCAAAAGCAGAAGAGTGTGATGTTTCCCATCAAAAGTCCCACTACTGGGAAGGCCATGCCTTTAATCACCACATTCCATGCTTCTCATTCACAAAGACAATATGCAGACTGAGACCGCAACACAAAATGGCGTAGGTTAAGGGGTGAGGAACTGTGGCACAACACCATCCTATTATGCAGCCCATCCAGTTTCTCTCTAAATATGTCTGCTATGAAGATCTAATAAGAGGTCCAATATCCCTTCTTAAAGAATTAAATTGCTAATTTAGTCCACTTGTGTGCAATGAATTGGATAGGAGATCACCTTATCCATTGCTTCTGGCAACAAATTATCCCGGGCCAACCCTGCTTATTTATATTTGTTTCTTTGTAAAAGAAAGAATCTGTTTAGTTTAGCCTTTTGGCTGTCCCCCTCAGTTTATACCTCACTGAAAAAGTGTGGTCCCTTTGTGAAGAACAAGCTTCAGCTACAGTACTTTCTGGATACACAGTGAGGCAGGTTCTGTTCTCCATCATCTCTGAATGTGGGACACACAACAATGGCTCAAATCACAGGTGTCAGTTGAATTGTAGGAAAAACTTCCCATTTGTTAGAGCAGTGCAGCAATGGAGCCAATTGCCTCAGGAGGTGTTGGGTGCTCCAACAATGGAGGCATTCAAGGAAGAACCACTGGGCAGATGTCGTATGATTTGTGGCAGGGGGTTAGACTCAATGGTCTTGAAGGCCGCTTGCAACTTCATGATTTCAAGAGTCTAGGAGCCTTTTCACACGACCCCTAAGATCCACTGGCCACTTAAATTCGGACCAGAGATCTTGGTGGTTTGTCGCTAATCCTGTGTTCCCACCCCCTCCACACTCCTGGCTGTTGGCTGCCTGAGGGGAGGGAGAAAAAAAGAAAGAAAAGAATGCCGGCTTACCTCCGTTCTGCCGGTCTCGCTCTATTCCTGGCAGCATTCAGATCTCTTAAAGGGGCGGGGGCCAAAACAACAACAAACAGAAGCCAGGAGAGCCCGGCACTCTCTACGTTAGATCCGCATCAGGGATTTTTCACCCCCGGAGAGCAGGTATCTGAAAAGTGCGCTGGGACGCACTTAGGTGGGCATGGTCGCACTTAATTTTCTGTAAACTCCGGAGCTGGTGGGGAAACAATTTTAAGCTTCGGAGCTGGGAGCCATTTGCCGCAGAGTTTAGGGGTAAGTCACTTCTTGGTTACTTGGTAACTCCTGTTCTTTTGAATTACCCCTGAGCTTGAGAGCAAATGAGTGACTGAAAGAAACAGGACCAACTCTTCTTGTCAGCTTCCAACCTCTTTGGTCAGAACATTACATAAGATCATAAGAACATAAGAAGAGCCATGCTGGATCAGGCCAAAGGCCCATCTAGTCCAGCTTCCTGTATCTCACAGTGGCCCCACCAAATGCCTATGGGAGCGCAGGAGACTAGATATCTGTCTCCTGATATCACTCCCCTGCATCTGGCCCTTGAAGTACCCTGGTTTTAAGCCGGGAGATTACACATCTCCATCATGGTTTGTAACTTGTGATGGACTTCTCCTCCAGGAATCTGCCCAATCCTCTGTTGAAAGCATCCAGGCTAGATGCCATCACCACCTCTTGTGGCAGGGAGTTCCACAGACTAACAACACGCTGGGTAAAAAAATATTTTCTTTTGTCTGTTCTCACTCTCCCAACCCACAGTTTGAATGGATGTCCCCTAGTTTTGGGATTTTGTGAGAGGGAGAAGAATGTCCCTCTATCCACTTGACTCATGTCCTCCTTTATTATCTAAATATAGTGATGCTGAGTTAATAGGCACTGCAATCCAGACCATATGGGGACCTAATCTTTCAAAGCTTCAAAGCACTGGTTCAGAATAGGCTGGACTGGATAGGTCTTTGATCTGATCCAGTACAGTACTTCTTACATTATTTAGAGCAACATATACATATCTACTCTGGTCAGTTTTCCAGATTTGATTTAGCAAACAGTAGCCTGTTTCTGCTACAGCCAAAGCTGCATTCTTTACTCTGGCAAGAGAGCAGAACTGCCTGGCTTTGCCTCTTGCCAAGAAGCCTCCCACTTCCCCCCTTAGATTCAGACAAAATTCTCTCTAAGGCTTTGTCTGCTTTTCTGAGTTCCTTAGCAGCGTTTTGGCAATGAAGAGGGCCTACAATGAAGCCTTCCATAGTGTCACTCTCTTCCCAGGAAAATGACTGACCAGGGCAGATGGAGGCTGAAAAATTCTTTCTACTAGTAAGGTGACAATTACCAACAGATCCTTTTGCAAAAAAACAGTAGTGTATCAAACCTTTTCCCACTGCATTGGACTGCATTGAGCTGCAAAGGGAATTCGCATCAAAGGATTTGTGAACCATCCATTAAATGTTCTGCTTCATGTTGCCCAGAGCTCATGTTCAGGATTTCTTGCCATGCTACTGTATAAGAGAGGGGCACCTGCTAGGCTGTGAGGGGATGTGGCTTAGTGATACAGTAAAGTTTTACTTTTTAGACATGCCTGGGAAGCATATCTAAGAAACACAGGACCTTTAGCATATGCACCCCTGCAAATGTTTTAATTAAAGAGTTCCCACCACTTCTCATCATTGTCCATGCTGATGGAGGCAAGTGGGAATTGAAGGGCACCAACATCTGAAGGGTCATATGATTCTGATCCCTGAAGGTATGAATGAATGAATGAATGAATGAATGAAATTTATGAGAATGAGATCTAGTCAACAGACAAAAATAAAATAAAATATGACAGAAGAGCATTAAAACAAAGCAGAAAAAAATCCATAAATATATTACATCTCTGTACAATAAAAACAAGGCCGTTTTAACTAGACAAAATATTAAATTGTATCCATATACTTCTTTGCTAAAATGTAGCTGGAGTTTCTTCAACAGGCTTTCGGGACGGACAGACAGAGAGAGGGGGATCATTTTCACAAGCTCCTTCTTTATTTTTTTTTGGGGGGGGGGGAAAGGACATGCATTAGAAAGCTTCTCATAAAGATCTCAGTAAAAGTTACAGAACACTAAAATAACAATTTAAAATGCTTCAATCTTTTCTGAGCCATATGGATATAACCTGTTGGAGTAGAGTGTTTCCCTAAACCTCACATCTAGGAGAGCCAAACACAACCGTAAATGCCCTGCTGTAGTACTTTGGGATTCTTATGTTTGTACGTATTTGACTCGAAAGACAACTGAAACTGGATAGATGCAAAATAACACCCCTGAAGTTATTGATTCTGTGAGCTAGGAAAGCCCTTCTCTAAAATATCTTTATATGGTGCCAGCAGGCAACAATGGATCAACTGTCTGGCAAAATATGTGTACCTGCAATTCAATTAATGTTGTCTCACTGGACTTAGGATCCTTACTCCTTAGTCACAACTCGCTCCAAATATACAAGGTATGTTTTTATTAAAAAAAGAGATGTTATCTAACTCTTGCACATTAATAACAGGAATAGATACATGCTGTGTTTTTAATTTGAAGCAGGTGTTTATATTATATTATTTATTATTTATTTATTAGTTGCATTTTTATCCCACCCATCTTCCAGAAGGAACTCTGGGCGGCTTACAAACGATAATAAAACAACAATATATAACAATATATAAAGGTGAGGAAGTGGGAGAGAAAAGTGAGCTGCGCCTTGCAGCGTCCCTGCCTTCCTTTAAAAAAGCCTTGAAAACCCATCTGTTCAAGGAGGCATATGGTAACCTTTTTGTTTAATTTTTCCCTCTCCCCCCCCCTTTCTCTTGTGCCGCCCATGCCATTCTGTGTGGAGGGTATTGTACCCTCCTATTTTATTGATGCCTCTGATTTTATGCTCTTTGTTTTAAATTGTACACCACCCCGAGTTCCGTTACAGAAGATGGGGCGCTATATAAACAAACAAACAAACAAACAAACAAATAAATAAATAATGGTTAAGGGATAAAAAATAGAATAAAGAGGGGGAGGGGGAAATGTTATGTTAAAGCATGGAGCAGCTGTCTGTCATCTTGAGATGAAATGAGTTCCTGCATGATCAACTCTTCCGAACCTTGGAGCTTTTTGTTCACTCTGAGCAAAAATGGCTAGCTGGGTTTGTTTTGTGACTATGTTCAACTTGTTCACCTTTCCTTATAAAATGGCGGCTCTCATTAAAAAAGCAGAATCTTTTAGAAGGTCAGCCCAGCTTTGATGCTGAGTTCATTGTGGGTAGAACCATCTGTTCATTTTAGGAAATGTTGCATATTATTATTTTTTTGTTCCCCGAAGAAAGCAGAAATGAAAGTTTACCTTCTCTCTCTCCAAATGTCCTTCAGTGTAGCCTTAACCCCTCTAATCCTTACTGATGGATGCATCTTTCCATCTCTGTGCGTGGAGGGAGTATTTCAAAGATGAGATGGGATATTTTGCTCTCCCCTTTGGAGAGTTGAAAGGGAATTTGTTGGTTTAGGTGATATTCCTGCATCATTAGACCACTTACTGCAATGAGCTTGTATTGCCATTGGTTATTTCTTGTTATATTTGTGGCCAGTCTGATCAGAACCAGGCACTCTGCAACTTCCTTCCTAATTTCTTACCCTCTATGCTTGATTCTGAGTGCCTCACTTATAAAAGTAGTTCAACCCCAACCCACATTTCTTAGTGGAATGTTTAATATTCCCCACAGGCTGTATCATGCAAGGTGTATCCATCTGATTTGGAAGGAATCCTCCACTCCATCTACACCTCTGCCTTTCCCATTCAGAAAGGTCTCCAAATCCTGGGGGAGGGCATTTTCAGGACAGCTGGAAGGGTTGCAACAAGAAGGGGAAAACAGTAACATTCTGTGCACCTAAAATAGAATCCTTCTCCTCCCATGTCAAGTTGCATCCTACCAAAGATGATCACGAAATAAACCACAAATCAGAAAAATAATTTTCATGAGCAGTTTGAGGAAGTGTGCTTCCACAAAGTGAAATCCAATGCTAAGCTTTTTTTTTAACTCTCCAGATTTATGGTTTTTAATTACTTCACCTTGTATATGTGGTGACACAAGGGATGTGCCTATGCTTCCATATTTAATGTCCAGAGTGCTGCCTATCTGCAAGCTGCTGTCTGTCATATTAATGAAAACTAATGTGTAACTCCTCTCTCCCACCAACCATCCATGACAGAAGGTGCTGCCGTGAAGGGGATGAGGTGGAGAATCCAGTTGCTCCTCATTCTAAATCTCTAAATTTGGATCCAACATTGTTGTTCGGCTATGATATTTCATTTTTTAAAATAGCACCAGAGTTGCAAACTGTGTTTTGTGCCCAAAGCAGGCAATGCAGTTATAGTATCTTCAACTTCACCATCCCGCTACCTGCTTCCCAAACAACTACTTCCTCCTTCATCTTTACGCAAAGGAGAGGCAAGAGGCTATACTTGGGAAATAAAGTATTTTTCTGTCTTTTCCGCTACAACAGTGGTTCCCAGCCTGGAGGTCGGGACCCCTTTGGGGATCGAACATCCAATTCACAGGGGTCACCATGAGCCAGTGAAGAAAAAGGCACAAACGGCTTGGGTCTGGAGGGGGAGGGGGATGAAGGGGGGGGGGAAGAGAATAGTGAGTTACAGCTTGATAGGTTGGAGGGGATGTCAATCAATGGCACTGTAGGATGCGATTGGTTGAGGGTGCCTGTAGAGGGAAATTCTCTATGGCACCTATGGCAGTGGTCTGCCAATGGGGGCTTGTGGCCTCTTCCAAGCAAGGCAAGGGGTCACCACAACATGAGGAACTGTATTAAAGGGTTGCAGCATTAGGGAGGTTGGGAACCACTGTGCTACAGTGACAGATTTTAAGCACCTGAATTTGGAAACTAAATGCTGTGGTTGGGCAGGTACAACTCAAAACAGGGGAAGGATGTAAAATATATGTTGTGGACATTTATCAGTCTGCACCATGAGGTCCTCCTGCTCAGCTCTTCAGATACTTTTCCTTTGCCATTGTGATGAGGGAAAAGCCTTGCTGTTCTCCATAAAGGGGGGGGGGTTGTTCCTCTCTTCATATGCCTGCCTCAATCCCAGCAGCAAGATGGCACTCTTGCTTCTGGATTGGCACTGTTGCTTCTGGAATGAACGTAAGGGGGAGAAATCAATGCCATCCTTGACGGACCCTCTTCCTGCTTGTTTTGTCCATACACAGTATGGACAAAGTAGATATAGAAATACTGTTTTCCCTATTGCACAACACTAGAACTAGGGGGGACTCCTGTTTAATGGCTGTTTAGTTTCTCCAGTTTAGAGGTCTGCACACTCCTCACTGCACTGGACTGCATATACTATAGTGCTCTTCTTGTGTTTTGGTGCCGGGGCCTTGGGGTGGACAAGTCTCTGCCTTAGTGTGTTTATGGGTTTGAAGTAAACAGGGATGTGGTGCTTAACAAAAATCCTTTTATGCTTCTTGCACACCAGCCAGATAAGGAATGACCAGGTTCTTCCATCAGCTCAGACTGTTCCACTGCCCTGTTGGATTAGGATAGTGGCTTGTTAAAGGCCCACTTTGAGGATCCAGACCATAAGAGCTGTCTTCAGATGCCTGTCTTCCTTCTTCTTGGCTTCAGTGGAGATAGCGATGTTTTCTGCTCTATGGCTTAGAGTCCTGATGACTCATAATTTGTTTTGCGATGAGTGGTGGGTGTCAAACAGCAGGTATTAAGCAGTGTGTGTGGGTTTCCTGTAAATTTCTATTCCTAGGCTACCATTGGGTCCTATAATAATTTTGCAGTCCAGAAAAGCCAGATGGCTGCATTTTCTTCCCTGGTGAACTTGATATTTGAGTCTGCTGCGCTTATGTGGTCTGTAAGATCCGTACTTCCTGAATATTGATCTTTACACAGGCATTGTGCACATACCTGAACCAGTGGGTCACTGTCCATCCCAGGGAAGGTGTTAAGTGCTGTCTTCTCCATCCATATATAAATTGGCAACAATGGGTGACACTGGGGAACCAATGTCATAACCATGTTTCTGTCTGTAAAAATAACCTGTGCAAGTGAAGTAAGTGGTGCTCAGAAACAGGTGCAGGAGCAAGCATATCTGGTCCAGATTGAGACTGCTTCTGATGGTGAGGTTTCTTATGTGGTTGCTAAAGCGGTTTGGCAGTCCACACTTCAGCAGTTGCTCAGCAATCGGCTTCCCCATTCACACTTGGCTGAACGGCTTTAAACTACGACAGGGAAATGGCAGAAACATAGAGGAAACCGAAAAAAGGCAGTGTAATATGTCCGCAAATGCAACCAAATTGCTTTAAAGTGGGTGCAGGAACCGATTTTTTTAAAAAAACACCACGCCCAGTGGTCATCGCAAGAAAAACAGACAAACTGGTCAAAAATGGGTGTGGCCAAGGGGGCTCTTCAGAAAAAGCAATTTGAAAAGTGTACAGTGATTTTAAGGTGATTTGTCTTTAAGGAAAAGGCATTTCAAATCTAAAGTCTTCTCTTTTCTTAGTCTCTTCTTTAACATTGTTAGACCATCAGTGGTAAGAATGCTGGTGAAGAAGGGTTGTGGCATCAAAGGATGATACCATGGTTTCAAACATACAGTATCAAGTTTCACCTCCATGACCCTGGAAGCCAACTTAAATGTGTCCAGATTAAAAAGCAACACACAACAGGTATTGCTATATTACGAGACCCACTGGATTCCTCCCATGATCCCTTGGAAAAACATATCCCTTCAAAATTCCAGATAAATTGTATTAATATGATAAGATAATGTATCAATATGGTGAGATAACTCTTTCAAAGATGTAGTAACTTTGCCAGATTAAAAAATGGCCTATGGATTATGCCAGCCCAAGCAAAACTCATTTTCATTCTCTAGTTGGCACAAACAATTTGGTTGCTTTTGTTTTTGAATATGGGAAACAGGACCACACAGAGATGCACTGAACATAATTAAACCTCCTGGAACACTGACCAACATTCTGTTTGAAAGAAAAATGAATGTAACTGAATAGGCCCAGGACTGTCCTGGCCTCTGAGGAGTTAGCTGATGTGGATCAGACCCCAAATGTTCCTACTACTTCCTGCCAAGAAATTTTCACCCTTTATCCCTCCTGCAAGGCCTGCTAGCATTGAGGCCTTCTTCAGTAAACCAGGATTGTTTGGTGTAGCTAGTTGACTAATCATCATTCATTCATTGGCATCCTCCAGTCTCGAAAGACTATGGTATCGTGCCTGGAGTAGAGATCCTAAAAACAACACCTAGTGTGACTAAATAGACCAATTTGGGAATGGCAGTCTCTACCGCACTGGGGGCAGATGTATTCTGTTTCTTGCCCGGTCCTCGAGTTTCATTCTTTCCGTGCCTGCCTCTTTTCCTCTGCCTGTTGGACAAATGCCTCTTCAAATTTATGTAGACCATGCTGTATCTCTTGCCTCCAGACAGTGTGATCGGAGGTCAGGGTTTCCCAGCTGTTGAGGTCTATTCCGAAGGCCTTCAGGTCCCTCTTACAGATATCCTTATACCGCAGCTGTGGTCTCCCTCTGGGGCGCTTTCCCTGCATTAGTTCTCCATATAGAAGATCTTTCGGGATCCGACCGTCATCCATTCTCACAACGTGTCCAAGCCAGCGTAGGCGTCGGTGTTTCAATAAAGTGTGCATGCTAGGGATTCCAGCTCGATTGAGGACTATGCTATTTGGAACTTTGTCGTGCCAGGTAATGTTGAATATTCGCCTAAGACAGCGCATATGGAAGGTATTAAGCTTTCTTTCCTGTCGAGCATGGATGGTCCAAGACTCGCTGCAATACAAAAGTGTGCTCAGTACGCAAGCTTTATAGACCTGTATCTTTGTATGTTCTGTCAGCTTCTTATTGAGCCATACTCTCTTTGTTAGTCTGGAAAACATAGTTGCTGCTTTACCTATACGTTTATTCAGCTCAGACTCTAGTGAGAGTGTATCTGAGATAGTTGAGCCAAGATACACAAAGTCATGGACAACTTTCAGTTCTTTTTCAGAAATTGTAATGCGAGGAGGAGAGTCCACATTCTGGCCTATTATTTGTGTTTTTTTCAGGCTAATTTCTAGCCCAAAATCTTTGCAAGCTTTACTAAAATGGTCCATGAGTTGTTGGAGATCTTCGGCAGAGTGAGCAGTAATGGTGGCATCATCAGCAAAGAGGAGATCCCGCAAACACTTCACCTGTACCTTAGACTTTGCTCTCAATCTAGAGAGGTTGAACAGTTTTCCATCTGATCTGGTCTGGAGATAGATACCCTCTGTTGAAGTTCCAAAAGCATACTTCAGCATGGTAGCAAAGAAGATCCCAAACAAGGTTGGCGCAAGGACACAGCCCTGCTTCACGCCGCTTCGGATGTTGAAGGGATCTGACACCAGGCCATCGAAAACTACATTGCCCTTCATATCCTCATGAAAAGACCTAATGATGTTAAGGAGCTTGGGTGGGCATCCAACCCGGAGGAGTATTTTAAAGAGTCTGTCCCTACTAACCATATCAAATGCCTTCATAAGATCTATGAAGGCTACAAAAAGTGGCTGTCCTTGTTCCCTGCATTTCTCCTGCAGCTGCCTGAGGGAAAATGCCATATCAGTAGTGGACCTGTTGTTTCGAAAGCCACACTGTGATTCTGGGTAGACTCTCTCTGCAAGTATCTGGAGTCTCTTCAGTATAACACGTGCAAACAGCTTCCTGACAACACTAAGAAGAGAGACACCACAATAGTTGTTACAGTCGCTCCTGTCACCTTTGTTCTTATAAAGTGTAACAATATTAGCATCCTTCATATCCTGTGGTACTCCCCCTTCCCTCCAGCAAAGGCAGAGGATTTCTTACAGTTCAGTGGCAATGATCTCTTTGCAGCACTTCACAACTTCAGCAGGGATGTTATCTTTTCCAGGTGCCTTGCCAGAGGCAAGTGAATCCAGAGCTACATTTAGTTCATTTAGTGTTGGTTCATTGTCAAGCTCCTCCAAGACAGACAAGCACTCAATATTATTTAAGACTTCTTCCTCACTAATAAAGTGAGGAAAATATGTTGTATTAGACAGAATAGGTTTGTCTATAAGTGTTTTGTATGTATATTTTATAGATTTCTAAGATGGAGTCCAGTATGTAATACTGAGTCATTGTAAACCAGGTGTACAAAATAGACATAATGAGTAAGGCTGATGCAAGGTAGATGCAATTGCATGATGTAACCAGTTTTCTGATTGTTTATCATGAGTTTAAAAGTGCACCAGAAATCAGTAGCCTTTGGAACTTTGACGAGAAGGTACCCATGTCGCCATGCTTTATTTCTCTACTATGTTATTCTGATATGCTGTCTCTGTGTACTCTGTGATGTGAGGCTGAAACTCTGTTATGTTTGTACATATGTAATATAGCTGCTTTTAAGACACTCTGGCTGTTTAATGCGGGTTTTGTCTCCATGAGTCTTAGCTTCCACTGGAAGAATAAATTGCCAAACTCTGTCAGTGGCCAGGGTTTAACTGATGTGTCATTTTTCACAACAGGCCAAGGTGGCGAAAGTATGGGCATCCCAAAATTTCTTCAATTAAGACTACATCCTCTGTTTTTAAAGCCTAAAATTGTTTGGCTCCTCTGCCAAAGTTTGAGCCATGGATGCACTCTGGACCACTGCAATTTGCCAGGATATCAATAGGATGTTGCTCCTGGTGCCGTGTCCATTAAGCATAAGGCTCAAGTATAATCATGCAAGACAGAGATGAGTTTGTGCAACCAAGAGCAAAACCACTATGGCCCCTCTTCCATCATAACTCCCTCCCAGACTGGGTGAAGCAATTTTAGTTTTAATTTTAGCATCAGCAGTAGGTAGGCAGCTCAGCTAATTCAGTGTGAAAGCAGCAGCAAAATCAATCAGATTGTACATAAGAACATAAACATAAGAACATAAGAAGAGCCATGCTGGATCAGGCCAAAGGCCCAACTAATCCAGCTTCCTGTATCTCACAGTGGCCCCACCAAATATGTCAGGGAGAGCACGAGACTAGATATCTGTCTCCTGATACCACTCCCCTGCATCCGGCCCTTGAAGTACCCTGATTTTAGCCTGGAGATTACATATCTCCATCATGGTTTGTAACCTGTGATTGACTTTTCCTCCAGGAATCTGTCCAATCTCCTTTTGAAGGCATCCAGGCCAGATGCCATCACCACATCCTGTGGCAGGGAGTTCCACAGACTAACAACATTTTCTTTTTTCTGTTCTCACTCTCCCAACCCTCAGTTTGAGTGGATGTCCTCAAGTTCTGGTATTCTGTGAAAGGGAGAAGAACGTCCCTTTATCCACTTTACTCATGCCCTACATTTTTTTTACATCTCATTCATGTCATGGTACAGTATACATATTGCTACATTTTGATTATGCACATTTTATAAAACAATTTCTGAGGAGATTCTCCAAGGAATGTTTTCCAGAAAACTAAACCAGAGCAATATGACCTTCCAATCTGATGTTATTGGCATATTAGTTCTATACTTGCAAAGTTCACATTTATTTAAAAATGTTTATAATTTTAAAATAGAGAGAGTAGTTTTGCTTATTAATTTGCTTGCTCTGCTTTTGTTCTGTGCCGTAAAAACCTAGCCACATAAATGTGTTTCTCCTAATGTAATGACTGATATTTATGAAGTTATTTCAGGCCTCTAAGCTATGGGTGATGAACTCAGAGATATAAAATTGCAACGCAATGTAATCTCTACGGAATGAAAATTTTAAATCAGCAGCAGAGCCACCTGCCCTTAAGGGAAATAAAATATTCGGCAATTCTGTCACTGTGTTAGCATATTTTTCATTTTCTTCCTCTGCAGGAAATAAATACGAGAGTCTGTTCCACAAAGCAGCAAAGGAAGCAGTTGGCTTTAAGGTGGTTTGTGAATTGCTTGAGAATTATGTTACCACGAGTCCCTGCTTCCTCTCATGATTGCTTGAACTATCATACCTTGCTTAACTTTATAAGTAATTTCTTCTGCCAGCTTTTTATCCCTCCTGTATAACAACTGCTGCTTTTCATTGCAACAGGCAGCTAAGAAAAAATAATTGCATCCTCTTTGGCAATTGAGTGCTCAATTTATCTTGCAATTTTAAGCCTAGCTTTCCGGAGATACAAGACGGCACACTCACATTATTTACTAGTTTAAGGGTTATGGTGTGTCCCCTCCTCACTCTCCTGAGGATCACGGGGTGTCACAATAAGGCGATTAAAACCAAGAAAATGCAAGCTATTATTCAAATTCAAATTTTTTATTATACGATCATTGAGCTGAGTAATTAAAAATAGGCTTGTAAAATACAGTATATAAAATACATAAAATACATAAAACATTAAAAAAATTCAGATAAGATTAGTCCCTATCATATGGCTATCTAGTGATAACTATTGCGAATTCTCAGAGCTGCAATTACCGTGTAATTGTTTGGTTTGCTCCTGATAGCAGGAACTTCAAGAAATCAGTGGACGGCATACCGGTACATTTGCTCATAATTGGGTGGAGATAATAGAGATATTCAGACCTATAGAGTCTGCATTCTAGTATGGTGTGTAACAGGGTCTCAGTTACTTCATTCCCGCAGGGGCAGAACCCTAAGCTATTATTAAAAACTACAATAAAATGGCTTTTGAAAAACTCTCCCACATGCAGAAGTTTGCCTGGCCCCATAAATTGGTACAAGAAGCTAAACTTCGATTTAACACCGTTTACTGAGGGGATAAAGGATAGTGACATGTAGTGGCTAGTGAGGGTGGCATTATGGAAATGTCCTGACCTGCTGGTTCTATGTATAGGTGTAATTAATTTGGGTGGTTGGATGGGGGCTACCCTTATTGCATTAATCCCCTGGGAAAACCAGCATATGGGAGATATGGCAAATGATAGACTTGCATCTAAGGCCGTTACTTCACGAGCCGCTCGCTTCGCGGCAAGCCGTCATTTCTGTGCGAACCGATCGCTTCAGTCCGCACACTCCTCCTTTTTGGCTGCGACGTCACCCCGACCACGCCCCCTTTACCGTGCTCCAACCGGGGTGAGTGATTCCCCTGCCAAGGGCCGGGAATCTTTTCGCTTCGCATCTCGCTTCGCTCCCAACGTCACGTGTGGTCTCGGTTTTTGGCTTTTATTTCAAGTTTTTTTAAAAAATATTCAAACAGGGATATCGATGCATCGCTATATTGGCCTTTACTTCACGAACCTCTCGCTGCGCAGTGAGCCGTAATTTCCATGCGAATCGATCGCTTCAGTCCGCACGCTCCTCCTCTTTGGATTCGGCGCCACCCCGACCACGCCCCCTAAACCGTGCTCCAAGCGGGGCAAGAAATTCCCCTGCCGGAGGCCGGGAATCTTCCTCGCTTCACATCCCGCTTCGCATCCAAAGTCACGTGTGGCCAGTTAATATATATATTTATTTATTTTTTAACTTACTTTTTGTCCGAAATGCCGATGCATAGATATTTCGGGTAACCCGTTCTTTTGATCTTGCCTTCTGAACACGGGGCAGGGGCAACAGAGGGGGGGCAAGCGTCCCCGGGTGACGTGAGCAGAGTCCCTCCGCTGGCAAGGGATGGCGAAGGGCTGCGCAGAGGGAGGGGGAGGGGGTAGGGGGTGTCGGTGCCGCCGCTACAAGACACCCCCGCGCGCGCCCACCCACAGAGCGGCGGCGGGGCACACAGGGCGATGAAGCTGAGAGAAGCCTCTCCCCGCCCTGCCCCCCCCAAAAACCAACCCAGCTGCTCTGCTTCAGGGAAACACGATGGCCGCCCACAAGTCCTCGGGACAACCGCAGGGGCCTTTGAGCGCCGGGCTTGACCGCTGGCTTGTGCGCCTCTGACCGCAAATGACAGCCGGGTATTGATGCATCAATACGCCGTGGTAATTATTTTTTAAAAATAAAAGAAAGCAGAAACCGGATGTTGCAAGTAAGCTTCCGAATGCGAAGGGAGCACGTGAGGTAGGAATGGATTCGAACCTAAAATTTCGCATGGTGAGGACAGAGAAAGAGGGGTGGGGGCGAAGGGAGACCACGTGATCGCCTTCGCATTCAAAGTGAAGGCAATCACGCTGCGATGCGAAGAGCCCCGTGAAGTGACGGCCATTGTTTCATCGTTTTGCGCTGTTACTTCCTCGCTCGAGTAGCGGCAGCGGCGGCGGTGGCGGCGGGAGCAGGAGGAGCCGCTGCCGCCTCGCCCGGCCAGAGCAGGGCACCCGGGGCAGGCAGCGTGCAAGCGGCGGAGGGCGGGCGGCTGTGCCATGCGGGGCTCCCCCCGAGTAGCGGCGGCGGCGGCGGGGGGGGCTGCCAATGATGCCAGGAAACAATGGACAAAACAATATAAATTAGGAGCAGAAAACACAGGATCGTACAGTAACCACTTGTGAATGACAGCCAAGCATTGATGCATCGATACGCCGAGTAAATTTTTTTAAAAAAATAAAAGGAGAGTGGAACCGGACGTTGCAAATCAGCTTTCTAATGCGAAGGGAGCACGTGAGGTAGTAATCGATTCGGTCCCAAAAATGCCCCGCGTGAGTACAGAGAAACGGGGGGTGGGAGCGAAGGGAGACCACATGACCACCACGTGACCGCCTCCGAATTCAAATCGAAGGCAAGGTCGATTCGAAGCGAGGCACCTCGTGAAGTAACGGCCTTAAGACACCGGCTTCACACTTCAAATGTGTGCCTTTTTTCAGTTGGGCACAGAGCTCTGAGTATCAAATACATGGTCATGCTTTGCATTGTATCATGTATCCAAACCATTCAAATGGAAATCATATCTTTTGTCTCCAAAGTACACAAACAGGGGTCCCATTTTAATTCAGATCATGTATAGGATATTGAAAATCTCAACACATGAAGTTAGAACAGCCTCCGTTTCTAAGGAGTTTTAAAAACTTGATTAGGAGATTTGGGGGGAAAAAACGGAGGACCCTTGTAAACCTGAGATGAAGAAGGGCTTTAACCTTCAATTGAGTCATTGAAAGGCATAACTTTTAGACCAAGGAGACATAGACTTATATGTGAAGGATATCTCTCTATGCACTTATGAGGGGATCCGTGACGTGGAGAATGGTGCATAGTAACATCAACAATGTCTTCTAAAACAGTTTGACGATTTAGAGTATACCATCCTGGATCAGATTATCAAACATTAAAAAGGGAGGGGTATTATAGTAATCAGAAACGTTATCTGCTATGGTACCTGTAGGAAACTCAATTCTAAGTCAGACACATTTCTTACTTTCCTTATGGAAAACATTGTGTTTCAGAAGGTGGAAGAAGCAACATAAGAGTCAAAAGGATTTCAGAGGATTATTTATTCATTTTTTAAAAAAATTTAAAGTTCCATTATGCTCAACAGAGTTGACTGTAGGAAAATATGCATATGACTGCACTCTAAATTAATATTTGCGAGATGATGTGTGGCATGTTATAAATCGAAAGGCACCATGTTTCTTTAATGCGCACAGAACGTCATGAATAAAGAAATGTCTTGTCATTGCAACTAAAGCCCAATGGGAAGAAAAAAAGCAGAGGCAGTCCAGGAAAGGCGTGCGTTTCCTGACATTCCACACGGATGGGTTGTCTCCTGGCTTCTCTCACAGACCAGGGCTTTGAGAGATGTCAGTCAAACCTCATTCAGTCAAAGAGTCTACATGGATGTTGGCATTTGTATATTTCAAGGAGCATACTTTTGAAGGGAAAAATCCTTTAAAACAAAACTGAAGCCACCTCAAAAAAAAAAAAAATAGTCCAGGTTGAAAACTAGTCATCCTAGTTCCAATGAGTTCTCTTAAGGGAGCTGCTGTATTTTATGTTTCATATTTACCTTTCCCTGGAGCCTTTAGCAGTCTTATCTCATTTTCCTCTCTCATTGGCCACACACACAGATGCAGGAAGGAGGGTATCACTTATTACGTACAAAAATTAAGAAAAAATGGAAAATATATCTGATAGGAATAATTTTTTTCATTCACTTAATTAACGCATACATGACATCATAGAGCACATTTTAAAAGTATTTTGAGTAGATTATATGTGTTTGCTAGCATGCTTGCGTTTATCGCTTTTTAAAGTTTCAACTCATAGCAGGGACAGGAGATGGTATGAGAGAGATTAGAATGAGTGTAATGGGGTGGCATCTTTTGCATCCATGCCATTTATTAAGGAAAATCAAATCCCATCAGGTTCCTACATGCATTGTTAAGAGAAACCTATGCATAAAAGGTATGCAGCAGATATAACTATCTCTTTAAATGGGAAACAGAGTTGAGGATGTCATTTGGAAAATGACAGGGAACAGAGGGTTAATCCCCATTCTACGTAGCTGAAATCCTTATCTGAACCCAACCACTCTTCACAGCTGCCATTTACAAATGAACCTTCAAAAAACCCTAGAACAGCGTTACTGGTGATATGTAGGTGCTAAAGGAATTCCAACTGACCTATTTTTTATTTTTTATTTTTTATAGGCTTGTATACCGCCCGTCTTCCCAGAGGAACTCCGGGTGGTTCACAACACGGAAATATAAACAAAATCAAAAACAATTAAATATAACAATTTAAAAGCACTTAAACAGGCAATAAGACCAAACAAATGGCAGAGGCAGATGGTGGGGGGGGGGAATTAAATTTAGTCACCAATTGCCTCTTGGAAAAGCAAGGTTTTTAATGCTTTCCTAAAGGCTGGCAGGGACTGTGCAAGGCGCACTTCGCTGGGGAGGTGGAACCACAGGGCAGGGCCAGCCACAGAGAAGGCTCAAGTTCAGGTAGATGTTTTCCGAGCCTCCCTGGGTGTGGCCACCTGCAGCATGTGCACCCGCGACAACCTAGTCGGTCGGGCTGATGTTGACTGCTGGGCCATTCGCTCTGCCAGGTAGTCAGGTCCTAGGCCATGGAGACCTAGGTATGCTGGTGAGTAAGTTCCATTGAACATGGAGGTCTTCTGATTAAGCATGTTTTGAATTTTCTTCTTACAGTGCAACATTAAATGTGTATACTCTGAAGTCAACCTAGTTATGCTTAATAATCTTTATACTTTTCAGAATGTACAATTGTCCACATTTTATATCATCATCATCATCAACCAGATGCCTAAACCACAGAGCTAACCCAATTACATGTAAATAACTTTTACATACACAGGGCCTTGCATTTGCCACCTCAATAGAGGCTTTTGTAATCCAGATTAATATGTTTCACATTTCTATTCGGAGCTTGACTAAAACAAGAATTGCATCACTTCATTTATGTAAAAAAACACGACTACTGTACATGGATCTGGTCACTGGTGAGATGTGAAGACTTCCTAACTCACTCTTCCTAAATCATCTGTTGTGTATTCTTAAAATTATGGATACAAGTTTTTAAATGAGGCAATCCCATGCTTTGTTGCACTGATCAAACTAAAAAGGAAGTAAAACTGGAACCAAAGTGTTCTATACTAGAAGGGACCTATGTGTTGACTCAGTTCAGAGTGACTGGATGAAAAAGAGGACAGGGTTTTTATACCTTTAACAGTTAATTTAACAGGAGATTTTCACGTGACCATATACTGTATGCTGAAATGTCTTATTACACACAGCTATTAAAGGTACAGAAAGCCTCCATTTCATCCAGTCACCAATGACCTACTCTAGGCTCTACGATGACTCAGCAGACAACAGACCCAAAGAGTCAAACCAAGTTCCTGGTAACCGATCACAAAATGGTCCCAGCTAGTGGGATTATGTTTGTTTGTTTGTTTCTTTGTTTTGCACTCAGTTTGTAATCGAATCAACAGAGTCTTGATTTGGGCCTTCCAGCTCCATTCTTCTGAAAAATGTTCTTATTAGAGATGGGCACGACTCAGAAAAATTGTTCGTTTTCATTTTCGTTTTCGGCTAGGGGTCCGTTTCGGCTTGTTTCCGTTTTCGTGAGCTAATTTCAAAATTTTTCGTTTTCGTTTCGTTACGTAATGAAAACGAAAAAATGAAAACGAAAACGAATTTTTTTCGTTTCTTCCCATTTAGCTGCATTATGTGTTTTTCCAGTAACGAAAAACGAAAATTGGCTCAAAATTAGTCGTTTCGTTTCCGTTTTCGTTCCAGTTCTGAGCCGTTTTTCGTTTTTCGTTTCATTACGTAACGGAAATGAAAAACGGAAACGAAAACGAAAATACCGCTAAGTCGTGCCCATCTCTAGTTCTTATTACTGATGTAGCTTTTAACTTAGAGAAGGCATTGCAGAGAACTTTAGTTTTACAGCTGGGGAATATGGTTAATATTCAGTAGAAAGAAATTGTTACCCTGGGGTTTATATTTCGATGCACATGCACACAACATGGAGTTCATTTGATGGGAAAATGTCATAGCTGTCAACAGATCTCTACCAGCACCCACGTGGCTTTGATCTTGTCTAAAGACCCACCCATTTCTAGAAGGCCATTCTGCCAACATCCTTCCCACATTGTAATCTGGGGTTTGGATAAAAATAGATCCCCCTGCCCCCGCTTCAGCTATATGACACATTACACTGCAACCACCTTCTATTAACTACTTGTAAAAGCCTAATAAAGCTAAGATGGGATAAATCTTTTAGTCCCTTTTCAGTAGGAACCTAAGTTTCAAACACTTTGTCTTTATTTGATCTCAGGCATGTAAGGAAGAGTGGTAAGGAAGGAAACTTGAAACAAAGGGTGTTTTAAGGCAAAACTATTGGCAGGTGAAGTGTTAATTATCTTTTTCCTAACTGTCTCTTTTCTTACTGGAGCTATCCTCTCCAGAAGAACATCTGAACTTTGTGACTTGAATGTGGCTGCTGTATAAGCAACATTTGGACTTTGTTATGTGTGGCTGCGAAGTCCTGTAAGAGCCATGAAGCTCAAGAAAATTGTGTGCATGGTTTCTCAGAAGCAAAAGTGGCTGAAGTCAGTCAGGCTTATTTCCATTTAATAGTGCAAATTTCCTGGGGGAATATGATACACTGACTCGGGGAAATGTCCAATAAACATGCACAGGGTTGGGTAGCAACATGGCATTGGAAGGGGGTGGCCAAGAGAAGCCAGTGCCTGATTGCTGTTTTGTCATATTTTGCCACGACTTCACTAGAGACCATAATATTTTTTTTTAAAAGAGTAACTCCGAAAGCTAATAGTTGTTTCACATGAGTATTTATTATGGAGAATGCTGGGCAAACTTTGATTGATCAGTGTGATGCAAAAATGTGTGACTGCAAGCCCAAAGATTTTATAGCCCCTATAAAGTGCTGTATACAGTTTTGGTTCAATTTTATGCTGTTAAACTAAACATTTGGCATCATATGGCACTTTGAGTGCTTTGATTTATGTAAAGATAGCAATTGCTTCAGTAATAAACTTTCTAAAGTGTTGGCTTAAAAGTAGTCTACGGTATTTATTTGTGACATAAACACTTACCTGCAATGCATTGAGAATCATCTTGGATTTAACTCATATCGTACATTAAAGATATTAAGCCTCAGACACTACAAGGTCATCTCCAAGGTAAAGGCAGCTGTGATGGAAAGGCAAAGATAAAGTGGTAACTATTCGGAATTTAAAAGAAATGAGAAAGTATTCAATTTCTCCATAAAGATGTTCTTTACTGAAATGAATTGAAAAGCCATAGTAAGCTATAATACTTTATTTAATTTTAAACCTAAGAGAATTTTCTTCCCAGAGAAAATTAATCACATCTGAAAACCAACTTTAATAATGTGAAAAGAAGAGACTACAGTACTTTTAATCAGGAGAAGTTATCAAATTTGTTTTCTGTTTGTTGCTACTTTAATTAATGTTGACTAAAATATTAAGGGTGTATCTATGTTACAGAATTAAAATTAGTTATCATTTCCTTGCTTCTGGGAAGACTGGGATTCATAGTCTGCGCAGTCAGGCTAAAAGGAATACACCATTATAGTGTTACACCATCTGGGATGAAATCACACAATCTAAATTTATTCTTATTTATTTATTTCTTATACTTCTATACTGCCCATTTCCCAAAGGGACTCTGGGCGGTTTACACAAAACCTCAATAAATACAATTGATAAAAACAAGTAGTAAAGAAGTAGTAAAAACAGCGGCGGGGGAACAACAGTAGGGCATAGAGAGGAAAAGGCCCTCAATAAAAGGCAGCGGGTGCAAAAAGGAAAAAAAAACAACTTTATGTAGAAATAAGGTCGCCATAGGCCTCTTTAAAGAGCAGAGTTTTTAAAGCCTTTTTGAAGGCCAGCAGGGACGTTGCAAGGCGCAGCTCACTCGGTAGCTGATTCCATAGAGAAGGGCCAACCACTGAGAAGGCGCGGCTACGAGTCATTGACTTCCGCACCTCCCTCAGGGTGGCCACCCTGAGTGAGTGCACCCGCGACATTCGAGTGGGCCTGGCCTCAGCTGGTCTCTGAGAGATATGCTCCACCAGGTAATTAGGTCCCAAGCCGTGGAGGGTTTTAAAAACCAAAACCAGGACCTTGAACCTTATCCGGCAGAGAGCCATCTAAAGCTCATATTTCTTGTGTACCTAAGGCAGGAGTGGGCAATTAAGTATCCTTCAGGTGTTTGAGACTGCAGCTCCATAACTGGCGACTGGCCATGCTAGCAGGAATTTAGGGCAGTTGTAGCTGATAATATCGACATCAGCATGCCATCCCATGAATTTCTAATAGAATTATGCCATGGAACAGCTCTGCTAATTGGGATTATCCATGTAGTCACTCTAGTACATGTTATAGAAATATGTGTGTTTGTCAGGCGAGGGCAAACAAGTTATCTCAACTCAAGTCCATTGTGTTACTTAATTTTGGCTAGACTCTGTCCCATCTGTGAAAAGTTGGCCTTTCAAGGAAGACATTGAATCAAATGTTGAATTTGATTTCAGGGAAGAAAATGGATGTACTGGAAATACCATAGAGTTCAGAATATCAAAGATCAGCTGTTAAAGTGGGATAGAAGACAGTTGTACTGATTTTGTAGGTCATGAAAATATCTACTCTTCGTAAAAATCAGTATTAAATTTTATTGAGCTGTTATCTGCCATGACACAGAATTGTCTGTGGAGTGGCAAAGGGAGTATTCAATGGAGCATGCATCAAATCAATTGAAAATATTATTTCCCAAATAATTGCCAATTGCTTTAATTGTACTGTACTAAATACTATGGGATCAGAATTTTACTTGGTTACAGAGACACAGTTTGGAAGTAAATGGCTACAATTAAATACTCTTATTATGTCTGGGAAGATTCTCTGTCATTCCGGTAAAGTTATCTGGAAGTTGAGTCATGGCAACTGGACTTCTTTTCTTGAGAAATTGAAACGTTTCACTACTCATCCAAGCAGCTTCGTCAGTCTCTTCCCCTGTTGACTAGCAAGCAAATAGGTAACAAGGGATGAAGGAACTGCTATTGAAGAATGAAGGATGAGTAGTGAAATACTTTGGTCTCTTAAGAAAAGAAGTCCAGTTGCCATGACTCAATGTCTGGATAGTCTTATTAAGATATAACTAACTTAAATAAGGTAGGACCCCTCTAAATGAGAGGAGATTATCACATGGTTTAAATACTGGCTGGCTCATGTAGTGCCTGTTTCCCATTTTTTCCATAGAGGTGTGTAATTTCTTTCAAAGCTCTCTACTGGAGTAATCAGGCTTCTAAGACTATACTTACTTTCCAGTAATTAATCATAAAAGAAAAGGAAGGTAACTGGCAGTATGCCGAGGGGGCATATTTGTGCCAGGATAAGCTTTGCCTCTAAAGGAGCCACTCCTAACTTCATGTTAAATGTGTCATCTGAGATGACCATGTTTTATTGCAAAGGTTGAGGTGGTTATGAGATCTCTAGAAGGTGAATGCACTCGGGACCAGTAGCTTAATCCCACCCACCCCAGGCATCTAAAGAAGTACTGTAACTAAAGAGGAAAGAAACAGAAGAACAAAGGGTTAATGTTTAAAATGGGATATATAATGGAAACTAATTCCAACACATGGCAAACTCTGAGTCACATTTGTTTCCTCAGTTCAATCTCATACTTGACTAGAGAACCCAGACAGATATGATTTGGTATTTCTGTTGTTTTTCTTCCTTCTGTCAAAAGAAAAATAAAAGGAAGTGAAAACCTGCAGTGCAGCCTCATTCTGCAGCACGTACGCACAAACAATGTAGGAGAATGACTTTGAAAATACAAGACGTCTCCACCACAAGTATGTCAACATGACATAGTTTAAAGAAATGGGCCTTTTCACACGACCCCTAAAATCCGCGGCAAATGGCTTCCAGATCCGGAGCTTAAAATTGTTTCCCCACCAGCTCCGGAGTTTACAAAAACTTAAGTGTGACCACACCCACCTAAGCGTGTCCCAGAGCACTTTTCAAGTACCTGCTCTCCAGGGGTGAAAAATTCCTGATGCAGATGTAACGTAGTGAGTGCCAGGCTCTCCTCGCTTCTGTTTGTTGTTTTTTTGCCCCCCGCCCCTTTAAGAGATACAAAATCCTGTTGCCAAGCCTAGTAGAACACACTGGAGTTTGCCCACTGAATCAATGAAGATTTGGGGAGTCATCTCCCCATAAATTAATTTGTTTCAAAATGCCAACTTTAGTTGTAATTTACTATGCCAAAGTAAGTTGAAATTAGAATGGACACATTGGAATAAATGGATTTGACTAACAAAATTCCCATTGGTTAAGTAGGCCTATTTAATCAATGGGAATTAGTAATTTTAGGAAGTGGGTTTTGTTTCATCAGATAATTCACACTGAAATAAACCCGTCAGCTTTTAAAGTGTCACTATATTTTGATTCTCCCTCCTTTTTCTTTTTCCTAATTTTAACAAATGACAAGATTTATGCTTAATAAGTTTTCTTATCCTACAGATTTTTTTTCAAAGTACTGTAGATATTTTCTCTTCCATATCTCTAAACAGTACGGAAGTATAGAGCAGTGCAGAGATTGAACCAGTTACCTCGAGAGGTGGTGAGTGGTCCAACACTGGATTCATTCAACAGAAATTGGACAACCACCTGGCAGATATCCTTTCATTTGCGTTCCTGCCTGGAGCAGGAGGTTGGACCTGATGGCCTATCTGACCCCTTCCAACTTCACTATTCTATGATTCTATGAAACTGTTGCAATTTTGCCAGCACTAAACCTCTCAAACGATCACATGTCAACTGTACATAAAGCACATTTCTCTTGTAACATTTCCTTGAACTGACCCCCTAATATCATAGAATCATAGAATCATAGAGTTGGAAGAGACCTCAAGGGCCATCCAGTCCAACCCCCTGCCATGCAGGAACCCCCATCACAGTACTCCCGATATATGACCATCTCTGCTTAAAAACCTCTGAAGAAGGAGACTCCACTACCTTCTGTGGCAGCATATTCCACTGCCAAACACTATATCATGAAGTACTTCCTAATGTTCAAATGGAATATCTTTTCCTGTAGTTTGAAACCATTGATCCACGTCCTAGTCTCTGAAGCCATGGAAAACAAATCAGATCCCTTTTCAATATGACATCCTTTCAAATATTTAAAAACAGCTACCATATCCCCTCTCAGCTTTCTTTTTATAAGGTTAAACATTCCTAGCTCCCTAAGCTACTCCTCGTAAGACATTTCTTCCAGACCTTCAACCATCTTGTTGCCCTTTTCTGGACTGACTCAAGGTTGTCAACATCCTTTTTAAACTGAGGTGCACAGAACTGGACACAGTACTCCAGGTGGGGTCTGACCAGAGCAGAATACAGTGGTGCTCTCACTTTCCTTGATCTAGGCGCTATGCTTCTGTTGATGCAACCAAGTATCACATTGTCTTTCTTGGCTGCCGCGTAACACTGCTGACTCAATTTGTGGTCCACGAAGACCCCCAGATCCCTTTCACAGGTACTATTTTCCAGCCAGGTGTCTCCCATCCTATATCTCTGCAATTCATTCTTTTTACTTAGCTACCGCATCCTACATTTCCCTCTGTTGGAACCCATTTTGTTAGCTTTTGGCCCAGCACTCTAATCTGTCAAGGTCCTTCTGGATTTTCATCCTATTCTCCAGGGAACTAGCAACCCCTCCCAATTTGGTATCATCTGCAAATCTGATCAGTGAAACTACTTTTCAATGGCTTCAATTCGGTGACCTAGCCAGTCTCTGGACCATCCATTGTTTACTTGTCTAGGGTTTGCTTCAGATGGATGGGAATGACATTTAAGAAGGAGTATACAGATTCGTACTGTTAGTATTACTTGCTTCCAAACAATAGCCACAATCCTGTGGTTTAATTACCCCACCAACAAACTGCTGCTAATAACAAGTCCTCACTTGAGTTCCTCCTTGCTCAACACCAGGTGGCTTGGCATTGAACCAGAAATCCAGGTGGGGTCTTGTTAATTGGTGGCAGGTTATCCCATGTTCTTTCCATTTGCAAGGTGATTGTGGCCACCAAGTTCATTATGCCCACCTGATGAACGGATTACCACATACCAATGGTTTCCCCAAAGACTATGGCAGGTTTTGATTGGGATGCTTCAAAAGATCCTCTGGACTGGTTGTACAAATCTGATTCCAGCTTCTCATTTGAAAAGCTTTTCGTGTTGTTCAAAATGTGTGGAAACTTCTGCAGTGTGTTTGGATGCAGTAGTGTATGTATCGTTGTGTCCTGGGGTTATAGACCAAAGAATGAATTGAGGGCAGATGAAGATCTGAGTGGTTCATGGCTGGGCAGGAAATTACTAAGCTGCCCAAAGGAAAGGCAAGACATAAGCATAATGGGTAAATAAAATAGAATGCACCCAGCTGCTCTACCTTCAGCTGTAATTCCCAACCTAGTACAGTGGCAGAACCTCTTTATTCAGTTAGGGGCTGCCAGCAGAGTACTTTGATGATGATGCTACAAGCTTTTATATCTCAGAAGATGTATTTCATACTTTTAATAATAATATAATATTTCACTCATGTATAAACATGGAAAGGAAATACTGAACTCGGCTGGGGATTTTCTTCGGCTAGAGCACACTGATATAGCTCTAGAGTGCCACCATCTGCTAAGACACCAGTATCAACATAGCTCACTGATACACATCTACAGAGTGGTACCTTGTATAAAGGAATTAATTCGTTCCAAATGAAATTATGTTAAGCAAATTTTCCTTTATACAAAAAGAACATAAGAACATAAGAAGAGCCATGCTGGATCAGGCCAAAGGCCCATCTAGTCCAGCTTCCTGTATCTCACAGTGGCCCCACCAGATGCGTTTGGGAGCACATGAGACTAGATATCTGTCTCCTGATACCACTCCCCTGCATCTGGTCCTTGAAGTACCCCGGTGTTAAGCCTGGAGATTACACATCTCCATCATGGTTTGTAAACTGTGATGGACTTTTCCTTCCCCCTTTGAGGGCATCTAGGCCAGGTACCATAGCCACATCCTGTGGCAGGGAGTTCCACAGACTAACAACATGGTGGGAAAAATATTCTTTTGCCCGTTCTCTCTCTCCTAGCCCTCAATTTGAGGGTATGTAGCCAGCCTACATACTGTAGTCATCCTATGCCTCCTGCCTGAAAGTAAATTACAGGGATCTACAGTGGACTGAAATACAAAGGACTGAAATTACAGACAGACAGGTGAGGCTTTTATTAATAATAACTCAACTCAGTTATGACATGATGATATTCTCCAAGATTTTCTAGGTAGAAATACATAGGTTTACCATTCCTTGGTTCTGGGGCATACCTTGGAACTGTGCAGTTTGCCCAAGGCTATGTAGGCTGGCTTTTCTCCTAGGAAGAGAATGTGGAATTGGACTGTCAACCTCTGGCTCCACAGTCAGATAGCTAAACCACTGAGCTAAACAGCAAACTGATCGCTTTAATAGACCACTTGAAAACCACAAACATAAGTTTTCAATTTTGCATGAATCTTATCAGACCGGGAATGACAAAGTTGAGGGTTCAAGGAACAAACAGCTTCTTTTGTTTCCCTCCCTGTCCCTCAAGGCACCAAAGATATTTTTAAAAAATGTATTCAGCATCAAACTAGCTCCTCAAACTTCAGATGAAGATGTTTCAATGTGTTTTCAAGTGCTTAAATGAGCAATGCATCTGCATGCCAGTCAATGGAGCACATGTCTTTTGCCTGGAACTCAGCATTAAATGTTGACTAGCAGTATGCATGAGATAACAGAAATAGAGCAATCTCTGTTGCAGAGGTGAACTTCCAATGAATCCCCACCCCAAACCCCCACTGAGATGGGAAGGATTGCTTTTTCTAACTACTGGTTTCCAGAGCCTCTAATTATAATTGCCATTTCTCACAATCAGCCAACCATAGAGCTTCCTTTATAACAGATAGGTATAGGACTGGATTGAAATCAACAATCATGGGATCATTTAAAAAATATTTCTTAATTTTTTTGTTCCTTTCTCCCTATAGGGACTAAAGGTAGCTTGTAATCAACTAAAACCACATAGGAAACACAATTATAAAACACAGTAAGGTAAAGTAGTAAGAACGATTAAACAAATAACAGAAAGTTAAGTATAAAATTAAAATGCACGGATGAAATAAGGCAGAAAAAATAATAATACCAGGAACCTAAGTGCTACCTTTCCTCCCTAGGCACACACATCCCTTCCACAATCTTAATTAGAAGATACATCTTCTAATATGTTACTATATATGATAGCCTCCTCAGTGATGATCTTGTGCATTCAACATAAAGGAAATAGGGTGGGTGGATGGGGGTTGTGGTCGTGGCATAGATCAAATTGTATTGCACTGAGGGGCCATTGTCAGCACTAGCACTGAAATACTTTATGGTCATTGTGTCATCGTCTGGTCCAAATAGAAGCATAAAACAGGCTGCAAATAAAGATACAGCAAAGCCAAATTGCTACGATTTGGCTTGCCTGTGTAGTTGTAGCCTTAAACAGAGAGGAGGCCCTTTCGGGTCGCCAAATATATTAACAAACAAAAAAGAGGGCTTGGTTACATGTTGTCATACTCTTGGTTTTGCATACGATTTAGCATGCCTGAAATCAATTTATATTTTTTGCCTCTATGATGTATGGCTACACACTTTTTCTGAGGCAAGGAAGAATGTCATTTTAAACAGCCACCAGGAGGTTGTTTATTTTAACTCAGTTGTGGACAGAATGGTTTTGACATGTATCCTTGCCTGTGTCAGCGTAAACTGTACTTGTGGGGTTTGTCAACAAGTAATGGATGCCAGAATCATGGGTTTCGGTTACAGCATAACTTTACGGCCAGATTGGTTATACTGTATATATTTCTTCTGTAAGGCTGATCTAGTGCTATTCCACTTTGAAGAAATAATAATAGAGACATGATAATGAAGGACCCAGTAAAATCATGCTACCTCTTCTGGCCTGTCTCTTCCTCCAGGGAAGTGCAGCAGCTGGGACAAACTGGTTTATTCTGACCAAAGAAGGTGGGAAAAGAAGGCAGAAGTAGCAGTTGCTGCACTATACAGTACATTCTCAAAGTGAGACCGGAGAAAGGTGGAAATAGTATCACCTCCCTCCCTGTCTCCGGATCCACTGACACCAGGCAGCCAAACTACTTCTCATCCACCCTCTGTCAAAGTGTTGGTTTTGCCCTCTTTAGCAGCTGAGGAGAGAGCAATCAAGGTGGCCTGCATCTCTGGGTAGCTTCTTGCAACTTCCTTCTCCGGGTGTACGCTTATGTCGCTTCTGTCTCCCAGCTTTGTTTCTAAACATCTTAACTATAAAGGTGTAATAGTAACCCCAGCCCCGCTTTTGCTAGCTGTACAGCAACAGCCTAACATGGTTACCCCCTCTGAGAATTATGCAATGCTGAGTTTTGCCCTAGACTGCTACTCGCTTCTGGAGAAGGGGCGGGAAAACAAACCTGCGGCTCCCACACTGCGTTTGTAAACCTAAGGGGGCATTCTTAATAACAATTTTATTTATTTATTTATTGGAGTTTTATACCGCCCATCTGGCAGGAGGTCACTCTGGGCGGTTCTTCACAAGACCCCTTTAAATCTCTCAAAAGGCAGTAGTAACTGTGCTTGCCCCGATACACTCATTACTGGACCAGGCGTTTGGAAAAAAATACAGCCGCAGCGGTCCGTAAAGACGGCATGTTAATATTTATTTATTTATGTATTTATTTATTGTATTTCTAGACCGCACCGATTTCCAAAAAAGGGACTCTGGGCGGTTTACACAAGCCAAATAAATCAGCAATTAAAGGGGTAAATAATGATGAAAAAAAACAAGAACTACCCGGCAAGAGACAAAGCTGAAACAGTTAGCGGGAAAACAAGACCAAATTAGAAGGAGCAGCACAACATAGCATTAAGAGCTTGGCAATTCATCTGTTACGCTCAGCGAAATTTCTGCAGCGTTTCGAACGACTCCTAATCAACGCCCCGGCTTCCCTTGACTTTCTCTTTTGGGCTGCCTCTCACGTGACGGCCCGATGTGGGCGGATCACCTGACCAGCCTCTCATGTGACCGCTCGTTCAGTCTCGGGGAAAGCCTTGCAGGGACAGAGGGTTGGCGTTGTGAAGATGGCGGTGTCGGAGGAAGAGGAGAAGGCGCTGCTGGACGAAGACTCGCCGCCGGAGGAGCCTGGCGGCCCGGCGCCTAAGCCCCTCCCGGCCTTGTGCGACCCGCGGCGGCTGGCCCACCGGCTGATGGTCCTGGCGTTCATGTGCTTCTTGGGCTTCGGTGAGCGAGGGGCAGAGGGCGCGGGATGGATCCTGCCCGGGACTCCTTCGGAGACGCAGTTTAATTGGCACCCCAACCGCGAGAGGATACGAGTGGGGAAACTTTCATTTTCCTTTTTGAGGGCGAACGTGAGAATGGCCGCGCACGTGTATCTAAAGAACAATTGACCCGGGTCTTTTGGAGAGGTATTGGGAAGACGCTGTGTTTGTTCTGGGCGGCTTCGAGTTTACACTAGCGCCTGCAAACAGGGCGGGTTCCCTTTCCCCTTGGCATGCTTTTATCGTTTTCTGCTTGGTTCCCTTCCGTCTGAAAATGTTTCACATTGTTGGGGAAGCATCTGAAATCCGGGAAAAACTCAAATTGAGAAGTAAAGCCGTGTTATCTGCTGCCTGGATAAACTGTTGGGAGTTGCAGCTTTAAACCCTTCTCCCATGCATGGACTGCGTCATGAGTTTTATGGCGCTTATGAAGGAAATAGGGTTTTTCAGTCTATTGTTAGAACAGAAGTCCTTTAGGCTGGACCAAACTGTTGGAGTACAGTAGGACCCTGGTATCAGCGGGGGATTCGTTCCAGGCCTTCCTGTGGATAACAAAAACCATGGATAAGAGAGAACCCCCCCCAAACTGCTGTTTTGAACAGTAGCTTGGTTTAAGGCTGCTGTTTTGTGACAGTAGCTTGCTTTATGGCTGTTGTTTGTGACAGTAGCTTTGTGGCTGCTGATTTATTTATTTATTTATTTATTTATTTATTTATTTATTTATTATGAGGCTTGTATACCATCCGTCTTCCCGAAGGAACTCCAGGCGATTCACAACAAAATAAATCATCAATTCAAAACAACTCAAACAGACAGACAGATAACAATACAGTGGTACCTTGTATAAAGGAATTAATTCGTTCCAAATGAAATTATGTTAAGCAAATTTTCCTTTATACAAATTCCCATAGGAATGCATTGAAAGCAGAGTAATCCCATTTTTATGTTGTACGGATTTTCCCCATAGGCAATTATGTTAAGCAAATTTCCCCTATCTCCGGAATTTTTTATGTTGTACAAATTTTCTGTTATACAAGCTGTCTGTTATACAAGGTACCACTGTAATTAACAAGCAATTTAAAAATACAACCCTGGCGTAAAACCCAGCAGTATAAAAACTAAAGGTAGATGGCGGAAAAAGTGTGTGTGGGGGAAATTAAGTCACCAAATGCCTCACAGAAGAGCGTTGTCTTTAGAGCCTTCCGAAAGGCTTGCAGGGACTGTGCAAGGCGCACTTCACTGGGAAGGTGGTTCCATAAGGTAGGGCCAGCCACAGAAAAGGCCCGGTTCCGAGTGGAGGTTTTCCGGGCTTCTCTGGGCATGGCCACCCATAGCGAGTGCACCCGCGAGATCCTCGTTGGATGGGCCACAGTTGACCGCTGGGTGATCCGCTCTGCCAGGTAGTCAGGTCCTAGACCATGGATAACATGGATAACATGATTGTCTGCCAACCGTGGATAACTGAATCAGTGGTTAATGAAGCAGTAGATACGGGGTCCCACTGTATGTGTTATCGCTGCTGCTTGATTTTCCACAGAGTATCTTGACAGATCCGTTCAAAAGTTTTATAGAAGAATTTTTCTCTGTCCTCCATGAAAATCTGAGAATTCAACCTGGAGTTTCTGTCTGTGATTTACAGGCTGTGATCCCCTTCCTCTATGAAACAGAAAGCACCCTGTAGTCATCCATTGTAAGGAAAATTGAGTTTTTAATTTATTCCCTCTGTCCTATCCTGGATTGCTTGGAAGTTATTGAGTTGACTGGGTCCTTGTGTGACAATAACTGTATGGCTGCTGAGTCATACAGATTAGCGTCTCTGTTCATAATCAGATGAAAGGGGTTTCTTCACCTAGAGTGGTCTCGCTTCCAGATGGGTGGTATAAAAATCTAATGAATGAATGAATGAATGAATGAATACATTCCCTTTCCTTTTCCCAGTGTGAAACTTTTATGGAATCCAAATAATCATGTTTTCATTATTGTTTCTACAAGACACTTAAATTATTCTTTTGCTTTGATCCTTTTAGGCAGCTATTTTTGCTATGACAACCCAGCAGCACTGCAGACTCAAGTTCAAAGGGTGAGTTCTCAAAGATGTGTTCACCTTTATTAAGTTTTTCAATAATGTGATCTGTTGCTGTTCTTGTTTTGACCTGTACACTGAACTACAGTGCTTGGGGGCACTCTCTAGGGGGCTTAGAACATAATTAAAGTGCAAACAACACTTTGCTCCCCATGAGCTGTGTATTGATTTTTACTAACCTCAGACTTTTGAGTCAGCCTTGAGCCACCTGCCCAAATCCATCGGGATCAAAATCGGGTCATGAGCAGAGGTCTGACTGGAGTACTGCACCTTGGTCATTTACATCTGATGCTCAGTCTGACAGAGTTAATTTTGTTCTTTCACAGTCCTACAGATCATGGTTAGGGAATAGCTTCAGTAGAATACAATGGGACATATTTCCTATTATTAGGAGGGTGTTTTATGGACTGGACTGGAATGTTAGCTGGACTAGATTTGCCAGATACCTAACTTCTAAGAGATGTCCTGCCCCCTTCCTCCATGCTGGTTGCATTTTAAAGCTGACTTTAAGATACTTTCCAACCCTCATAATGGAAGTTTTTCTTTTTGTGTGCTCTTTGTAGCTTTAATGTTATCTTTTAATGTTCTAAGACAGTATTGGAGAACCTATGGCAACATTGCCAACGGTGGAACTCGGAGCCCTTTCTGTGGGCACCCAACATTGCCCCTTCACAGCCACTTGTATTCAGGTTAAATTGCTGTGTTGGCACTTTGCAAAAAATAGTGGGTTTTGAATCACAGTTTCGGTGCTCGGTCTCCAAAAGGTTTGCCATCGCTGTTCTAAGATGCCTCTTCTAATTCCCTGTTCTTAACTTGAATCTGTCTTAATTGTACTGGGCTGTATGTTGTCCCTCCTTATTGCAAGCCACCTTGGGGAGAAAGGTGGGGTAAAAAATATTCAAAACCAACAAATAAATAAAATAACAATCATGGCTTCCCAAGCGGCTAGATAAAAGTATTGCTTAGAAGAACCAACATGTTCTTAGATGATCTGCTCTTGGGGGTTTGAAGTGCTGGAAGGGAGAAGACCATGGCTGTTGTGAGTTTTGGCAGGAGAATGCACATGCTCATATAAAGAGGCAGCTTTGGCCACTGTGATGGTATGGGCATAGAGGCAGAGAAAGGGAAAGGGTGCATGCTATGAAATGAGCAAATGGGGAGCAGTCAGTCGTTTATGAGACTGTCTCAGACTTTTTTTAAACAGTGAAATGCTGTTCTGGGCACATTTATTTACTGGTAGAGTATTTGTTTATTTTTTCAATTCATATCCTGTTCCGAATTAGTGCTGAGGCACTATGGGTGGGTTGCAACAAATTTAAACCAAGATAATAAATAATAAAAGCAGTTTGCAAATAAAAATAAAACAATTAACACTACCAGTAGACCATATAGTTTTAGTAAGGGTCAGTTAATCCCCAATGAAAAACATTGAACAGCCTTTTTGGGGGTGCTTAAAGACAAAACACCAGTCCTGTTGGATTCATGTCTTTGCCACGGCAGCCTCTTTTGGATAGCTGATGAAGAAAAAGACTGTCTCTGAACCTTCTTTCTGTGTTCGTCGTTTTAAAGAGAAGGGCAGCCAGGTTTGGGCGGGTGGATGAATGGTGTTATAATGAAAGTTGTTTCTTTGAATCAGCATTTTATACACATGGTTGTAACTTTTTTTAATGAGTACCGTATTTTGGCCGCTCTTTTAAGCCTTTGTCCTTCTTTTTAGGACATGAAAGTGAACACAGCTCAGTTCATGTCACTGTACGCCTGGTATTCCTGGCCTAATGTGATCCTCTGCTTCTTTGGGGGCTTTTTAATAGACAGAGTATTTGGAATAAGGTAATTGATCTGTGTGTGTTGAAATAATAGACCTTTATTCATAGATGATTATTATTATTTTGCAGGGCAACAAAGTATTGCAATTTGCAAGATGTAGTTAAATGAAAACCCATTATCAATAGGAGTACTAATATATACATCACTGTTTTCTTCTCTGTAGTATTTATCTTTTCAAAATAATTATCTAGCAGGTGAGACCTTGTAATAAGATGTTGTTACATCAAGTGCTTATGTTCACAGTTGTGTATAATTAATTAGCATCCCTTGCCCTGTTCTCTCTAAGCTGCACAGCTGCATGGTCTCACAGTTGCATAGTGCTGAACTGATGCCTTGCACTTGCAGTTAGTGTTGCTACTTACTCATTTGATTCTGGTCCTGGCCAGAACATTACATATGCAGGGTTGGGTTTCTGCTCAGTACTGGTGGAAAATTAGAGGGAATGTTGATCCCTTGCTATACTTTTTTTTTGGTGTTGGGTTTGGTAGTCTATTGGGTTTGGTATTTGTCTATTATGGTATTTGGACAGTTTAAAGTGGGTCAGAAAATAACAGTGAAGTGTTTCTTTTTCATCTTTTTCATCTTTCGACATCTGTGTCTTGTGGCTGTTAAACCCATTTCATGCTGGTCCTTGTCATGACCCTTCACCCCTGGTTTTCTCAGTCCACCTTCTAGTATCACTGAACATGCTTGGCCCTCTTTAACTATTCGGAGAGAATCCCCACCCCCTGCAGTTTTATGAAACAGCCTATGTTGTTTTGCTATTCTTGTATTCTCACATGGTCCTTCCTGACCCCATATATAAGTTTGATCCTCAGATGTGAATCACAATCTGAATATATGGTTTTTGTTATCTACACCAGGGCTGTCCAACTGGTAGACCGTGGGCTACTGGTAGCCCGCGAAGGGTTCAAAAGTAGCCCGCCAGGCATCAATTAAAAATGTGAGGGGATAAGTTCTCCACCTCTACCTCCCCCATCCCAAGGATCACTACTGCCCCAGCAAAGTTCTGGGTTTGCCAGCCCACTGTCTTAGCTGAGCGGGGAGTTCAAGGGCCATGAGCATGTGCTCGGAATTGATAAAATTCGTAAGTAGAGGTATTAGTGTAGGAGCCCTCAGGCACTTTAGGCTGGAAAAAGTAGACCTTGACCTGTTCAAAGTTGGACAGCCCTGATCTACACATTTGGCTTTGGGAACATATTTTTTTCATTCTGAAGGAATTGCAGCAATGGTGGGTTTTTGGCTATGTGCTCATTCTTTGTTATAAGGAAGATATAAAATGATTTATATTTTATCGCAGGTGGGGCACAATAATATTCAGCTGCTTTGTCTGTGTTGGACAGGTAAGTCAAATAACATACTGTAGTTGAATATGAAACAATGGATGTACAGTGGTCCCCCGCCCTATCGCTGTTCATATACTGCGGTCCCGCTATATTGCGGGACCATATTATATGAAAAAAGCCCCCCTTGGGTAAGGGGAAAAGGCTGTTTCTGGCCTCCCATACTTACCCCAGGACTGGTGCTGCCCCAAATGGGCCTGCAAGGGCTTTCCCAGGGACCTCCAGAAGGCCTTGGAAGGCCCTCGCAGTCCCATTTGGGGCAGCGCCAGGCTGGGGGTAGGTACAAGAGTCCCCAGTTAGGGCCCCCACACCCGACCTGACCTGCATCCGCATATCGCGGATTTTCAGTTATCGTGTATCGTGGGTCGGATCAGGTCCCTAACTCCAGCGATAGGCGGGGGATCACTGTATAATTTGTATTGCCATCTGATCATTATTAATTGTTCTAAGTTCTTAATACGCTAGCTAAAATACCTGCCAGTGATATAGCATGAGTAGTAAACTTGACTGATGGTGTATGTTAATTCCTTTCAGGTGATTTTTGCCGTAGGAGCAATAAGTAATGCTTTTTGGCTGATGGAGATTGGCAGATTTGTATTTGGGTGAGTTCTTAGTATCAATTCTGTATAAACACTTTTTTTTTTTTTACAAGGCAAGGGTTCTATGACACCTTGTGTTTCTGAAAAATGTATGTTAAGTTCTTATTTCTTATCCATGAATCAGAATTAACTTTTTTCTATTCTTATTTTGTGGATACTGTCCTTAGTTTATACTGACATGAGTATATGGCTCTAAGCAACACAGCAAGGTTGTGTCATGCATGCTGCTTCAGATTCAATGCTTTGCATTTTTAAATTCTCTTGATTCATTTAGAATTGGCGGAGAGTCCTTAGCAGTGGCACAGAATACCTATGCGGTCAGTTGGTTTAAAGGCAAAGAACTTAACCTTGTGTTTGGACTTCAGCTGAGCATGGCTAGAATTGTAAGTTTTTAAAAAATCAGTTTGGTTTTTCTACAGCCGTACCAGAAATGGAGCACTGATGTTCCTATTTTTTTTATGGATGTATCTACAGTAGTCCCCAGTCACAATGCGGTTCATATATTATGGTCTCAATATATTGGGTTTTTTTTTTTCTTGAGAGAAGCAGGCTTCCAAAGAGAGGTTTTTAAGCCCCTCCTGGCACTTCAGCAAACAGCCCTGGGGCTGCTTCTGCTGGCTGCACTTGCAAAGACAGCTTGGGCTGCTATTTCCAAAGAGAAGTTTTTAACCCCCGCCTGACACCTCAGCAGACAGACCTTGAGTTCCTGGCAGCAAGGTCTGCTGAGGTGTCAGGAAGGGGTTAAAAACCTCTCTTTGGAAAAACAGCCGGCAGGAGCAGCCCAAGGTCAGCTTACTCAGGCTTCTGCATTTCAGGGATTTTCCTTTATCGCTGGTGGGTCAGGCCCCATACTCCCACAATAAATGGGGGAGTACTGTATACACATTAAAGTTGGCAATTCTTGAAAAAAGATTTCTGAATGTTAATTTCCATATATCCACAGTACCAGTGAACACCAGTGAAAAATGACTGCATTGTCAGTGTGCCTTGTTAATGCACCAGATACTTTGAAAGTGATGATAAGATGCTATGGACCTCCGATGACATTTGAAATTTTAATGTTTTTCTGTTGTAAAGATAGGCCTTTATTGCTGAATGGTAGAAAGTGTAATGGTTAACCTCTCTTGTTAGTGCAGAATTCTCTATGTGTATATTTAATTGCAAGCACTTCTGCTATATAGTTTCACTTAATAAAAGGACAGGTTTATGTAATAATGTTGATGGCATGGCAACTTAGACTTGAATTCTTTTTAATTCAGCACCATGCCTTACCAGATTCCATTGAAGACACTTGGGCTAAGCAGTCTTCTAGCAACACAGTTCCGTTTGGGTGCTAAGGACTATATATTCCATTAACAAATCCAGCCCATCCAGTGTTTGGGGTGAACACAGCAGTTTTCAGACATTTAAGATCACACACTCCTGGGGTGTCCCACTGTCCCCAAAGGCTTTCTCAGGACCTAAAAGAACCTAGGAAACCTTTTGTGATAGGGGATAGGGCACTTTTAATGGTGCAGTTGAGTTTTGGCTGATGACGTCATCAAAATTAAATAGCATAACTTTTCTTTAGTAGATTTCAGCCATGGTGTGCTGAAAAGTATGTTTAGATAGAAGTTAAAGTTCAAAGTATTGTGTGCAAGCCATTAAATGTTAATGCAGAAAAACATAAAGTCCTAGAGCCAAAAGTATGCAAGACTTATTTATGGGTCCTAGATTATTGGTTATAGACAGTTGTTCATTCTGGCAAGGGTTGACTTACTGGGTGATGTTTTTATAGATGGGACATTCAAATATGAATCTTTTTGGAACTTTCCTTGTGAGTCTGTGGTTTTTCCCCCTACTGTTGAAAACATATTGTGACAATTCATCTTTCTTCCTAGGGGAGCACTGTGAATATGAATATTATGGGATGGGTATATTCCAGAGTTCAAGATCTGCTTGGATCGACAGGTTACCTCACTCTTGGGATAGCCCTATTGATAGGTTAGTGACCACTCTATCCTATGAATAATTTGTTGCCTTCTTAAAAGATCACCTTCATTCCAAAGAAATTTACTTCTAATGTTGGGTTAGTTCATTGTATATTGATATAATCTGTGAAGACAAATCTGAAGCTGTGGTATGATGGTTCATGGTAATATGCCGTCCCCTGTGTGAAGGCCTGGGGTTTTAGGATCTTTTGAACCTTCTTTTAGAGCTGATCAGACAAAGCTGTGTCCTTCAGATGTTTGATTTGAACTTCCATCAGCTCTGGCCAGCAAAATCAGTACATAATCTTTGGAGCAGTTCAACAGCATGCAGTGAGCCAAACCAAGAGAGAATCAACTTTTTTGTTTGTACACAAAGAGACTGTTGTGTTCTAGTGAAGTAAAATGAGAGACAAGCAGCTGAAGGCTTGCTCTTCTGTGCACCTCTAATGCTCATTAAAGATCAAGTAATGAGTAACTCAGCATGAATTCACATTAATAGTGAATTGAACACTCACATAGTACTGAACAGTGGTGGAAATACTTTTACTTGCTGTACTAAGGCATGCTAGTGGAGGCCCATATTAATCAGTGGGGATTTAGTAAGTCAAATCCTCCGTAGATTCCAATGATTCAAATAACCCTACTCCAATGAGACAATAGAGAAGATGTTTATGTATATTAATAAGTATGATTAAATAAAAGCTAAATTGTCTACCATCGTAACGCTTAAGCCCACTTTGCAACAATTGAAGTAATTGTAAGGCAGTGCCCATAATGATTTGGATTTATTCCAAGCTAATTGTATCTGTGATGGGGCGTGATTGCTCAGAGGGCTAGAGCGCTGAAACTGTCAGCTGCAAAGATGGCAGCTTGGCGGTTCGAATCCTGAATGCCACACAGTGCAGTGAGTTCCTGCTGCTAATCCCAGATCCTGTCAACCTAGCAATTCAAAAGCATGTAAATGCAAGTAGATAAACAGGTACTGCAGTAAAAAGTGGGAAGGTAAACAGTGTTCCTTGTGCAGAAATGCATTCAGCCATGCTGGTCACACGGCCATGGACTTGCACAACACTGGCTCTTTGGCTTAAAAACAGATAAGTGCCGCCCCTAGAGTCAGACATGACTAGCACGCAAGTGCGGGGGGAATCTTTACCTTTTTAAAATTGTATCTATGCAGTCCATCTGAATTTGAAGGGAGTTACTCATATGATCAGCTCCATTGTGCTGCTCAAGGAACAGTTCATGCATTCATAAATATATGTTATATGTCTTCCTCTGTGTGTTTATTTCATTTCCTGCCTTTTTCTCAGAACTCAGGTTCGGGGAACTGAATTATCATTCACTGATGTCATAGATACATTTGTGAGGTGATTATAATTGTTGTAAACCACTCTGTAATCTTATTTGGTTGAATGATGGCATATAAATTGGCTAAATAGGATGTTTGCTGGAGATGGGTATGGACTGCTAGTTTGGTGATTTGACTGACAGCCCTATACGTTTTCTATGCTTCCATGCCTTTTCCCCTCAGAGGCATTCCAGATTCCGTGTCCCACCTCCTCTGGCCACTGCCTTTGAGTGGGTGCTGGCCGAAGTGGTGGTGGGGGATGCTGAATCGCAGCACAATGCCAGTTTGTGACCATCTCTAATGCCTGATATAACTGGTGATAAAGCTTCATCGGCCATATGACACTGGAAGTTCTGCATGTGAAAGTCATAACTCAGGAGGCTGAGAATATCTAAAGTCATTAATTCTTGAGTTTGCCATTTATGGCATAGCTTTACCTGTTAGAATGCAAGTTTATTATTATTATTTTGCAGGTGGTGTGACATGCATCTTTTCACTAATCTGTGCACTCATTCTGGCTTATCTGGATAGAAGAGCTGAGAAAATTCTTTGCAAAGAGCAGGGAAAGACTGGTAAGTGGGTCTTATTGGTCATAATAGAATTTTTGTTTCTAAAGATGTGTAGGGGAGAAAGGAAAAGCATTTATTTATTTATTTATTTATTGCCAGATTTTTACATTAAAAGCTATAACAACATATTAAAACCATCAGAATAACAAGCAAAAGCAAAGCAAAGCAAAGTGCTCTGCTTATATACCGCCCCATGGTGCTTCAAGCACTCTCTGGGTGGTTTACAGTTTACTTATGCAGGATATACATCCCCCCCCAGCAAGCTGGATACTCATTTTACCGACCTGAGAAGGATGGAAGGCTGAGTGAACCTTGAGCCGGGTTGTGAGCGCTGTTTTAGCTGCAGTACAGGCATTTAACCACTGCGCCACGAGGCTCATAAGCAGTTTAAAAACAATTACAATTAATGTACAGATTTTATAACTCCTGCTGCTCATGTGCCCAGCTAAAAGAACGTTATCTAATTAAAATGCTGGCTAAACAGGAAGGTCTTTGCCTGGTGCTGAAAAGCCAAAAGCGTCGTCGCCAGGCAGATCTCTGATGGGAGGGCAGTCCATAGTTGGGGGGCAACGGCCGAGAAGGCCCTGTTTCGACATGCCATTTCCCCTCACCTCTTTAAGGGGTGGCACCTTCAGCAGGGCCTCCTGACTGATCTTAGGGAATGGGCAAGTTCATAATGAAGAAGGTAGCCCTTTAGGTAACCAGGTCCTAAGCCATTTAAGGCTTTATATGTAAGCACAAGTACTTTGAATTGGGCCCAGGCAGCAATTGGTAGCCAGTGTAAGTTTTTCAGAACTGGTGTGACATGAGTCTACGCGGCGACACCATATATATTTGTTCCCCTCTCTGTTGTTTTCCTTTCACAGAGTATTGTGAGAAGATGTGCCCCATACCTTAGTAGGGACTACTTATTTTTAAATGGCCGCAAACATTAGTGATTCTAGAATGTATTCCACTAAGTAAGATGATTATTTATTTATTTTAGAGTATTTTTACCCCACCTTTCTCCTTGGAAAAAGGACCCAAGTTGGCTAAACTTAATGAATTAGTGGTTTGTTTGTTTTTTGTTAATGTTGGATCCCACTCTTTTTCAAATGTTGAAAACTGAATGGAGTGTTGGCAGGCAGAGAGCATGAAAGGCTTATTCATCTGCCAGCAAAGTAAGCCATTTTACCATTGAGTGCCTCAGGATCTTGGTCAGTGATCCAGTTTCTAAATGGATCGTGCAGTTGCAAAAGCTGTGGAATGTTAGGACGAAGCTAAATCATTTGAGCTCAAGCTGTTATATTTTGAGCATGGTTCATGCATTTCTTGAGAAGTGAAGAGAGGTTGTTCTCTAGCCTTGCTAAGAGTTGTGACTGTGCTGAATAGAAAGGTAGGGTACCCAGGTTTTAAACCATAGTGAGCAAAATACAGCCGTCCGGTTGATGTTCCAGTGAGGCTCTCAACCACCTTCATCTTTGTGTACACTAGCTGGGGTTGATGGAGGTTGCTGTCCAATAGCTCGTGGAGGAACTGCCTTTTGCCATTGCTATTTTGACTGGATGTAAGGTGAACGCATCAGTTGCTAGCTTTTCCAGCTATTTAAAAGCTTCCCAACCCTATCTGCAAATCTGGCTTTCTGGTTTTTGTTGTCATAACCTCATTCATGAATGCAGATCTTCCGGTTAAATTCAGTGTTCATTCTAATTTGAGAACACCCATTGTATCGACTGAGAATTGTCAGTCATCACAAATCCAAGTCCCATGAATTTAAATGGGTCTATTCTAGGCAGGGCTAATGTTGGATTGGTTGCAAAAAAGACTTTGCCCTCTGTTCCTTTTTATAATCATTGGGATGAATTGGATCAGGTGTATTGATCCAGTTACTGGGCTGTTTTGTGCATAAACTTTGAGCTCTATCTCACATCCCGGAAGAGCCTATTTTTAAAATAAAAAGGCGCCTTTGTCCCTGCTTTGATCACGTGATCAAAGAAGTGTTCCCATTGTCCCAACGAACATGGAGAGAAAAGCTGCTGCTTCCACCACAAGAGCAGTAGCAGCAAGAGGGAAGGAAAGTTCGGGACAGGAGGTGAGCTTAGAGAAAAACATCCTTTTCCCTTTGCGCCCCATGGCCCGTGGGTGGGGGGGGGCTCTGGCCCCCCCCCTCTCTCACATGCGTCCCCCTCTCTCTGTGTCACACACACAGACTCTGTCTCTGTCTCTGTCTCTGTCTCTCTCTCTCTCACACACACACACACAGACACACACACACCATAACAGAGCTGTGCTACTCTGACTGATATGTGTGGGAACCAATCCTTAGTCCTACATACAGTTTATCATTCAGTATACACAGCTGTGTTCCAAATATCTCAGAGGTGAAGGAATCCCACAGCCATGACTGGAGAGAGGACCTTGTGCCCAGCTGATGAGATAATTTGTTGGATATGCTAAAATAGTATTCTGGCCCTGGCAGAAGCAGTCTGGATGAGTTCTTCCAGTACATACCTCATACTCTCTCCAAATTGCCACCAGGACTCACTGGCTTCCTACATCTATCAGAAAAATAACATACTGTATTCTGGAGGTACTATAAGGGAGCCCCAGTGCCTCTCTCCCTCCCTCACACATAAATGCACCATTATTGTTTTACTATTCAGGGGATGCTTTTGCCCTCACAACAGGATCTCACAAAGGCCTACCCAGTTGCATGTGGCCCGATATCTAAAGAGAGGAAGGGGCAGATGCTTCCATGATAGCCCTTGGCAGAAAAGAAAACACTTGAGAATCATTCCTGAAAAACACTTTTATTGATTTTTGAGGCTAAATTGGTACATACCAGACCTCAATCAGAGGCAGCCTGGTTTAACTCCAGCAGGAAGTCCACTTTGTGCTTTCTCAAATCCCCCTGGCAAAGAAGAAGCTTTCACCCTACATGACAAAGGGCGGCGGTGGGGGGGGGAGAGAATATAACACACAAACTAAGGGGCGAGCTTGTACACAGCCGTCAGCCAGCTTCAACCCAGGCGCATCCACTGGCCTCTGTTTGGCAACATCATCCCAGAGTTTCACCTGCCAGCATCCACTGGCTTCCCCCAGGAATATCTGCCCGTTCAACTCTTCCACCCGAATGCTTGGGTCTCTCTCTCTCTCTCTCTCTCTCTCTCTCTCTCTCTCTCACACACACACACACACACACACACACATTATGCACGCATGCATGCACGCACGCACACACACAGAGGTGACATTCTCATGGAATGCCAGCCAGTCCCGTTTACTCCACCAGCCACTCTCTCTCACCCACTCTCTCTCTCTCTCTCACCCTCTCTCTCTCTCTCTCTCTCACACACACACACACTCACTCACTCACACTCACACACACACACACACACACACACACACACACAGAGGCTTCTGTCCACTGATATCCACCAAGCTTCCGCCGGCTGGTTTCAGGAGGCTTGACTTCCACCAGCTTCATCCGCCTGCCTCTGCCAGCTTCCGCCTTGCAACATCAGCCAGCTTCCGCGGGCAGACTCTGCCGGCTTCTGTCGGCCAACGTCCACCGGTTTCCCTCTGGTCCGTCACCAACATCAGCCAGCTTCAGGGCATGGATCTCAGCCAGCTTCAGGCTGTGAACTCGCAAGCCCACTTAGCAAGAGAACTTGCCTTTTAAGAAGGTGGGTGTCCTCAGGAGCCTCTCTCTTCCCTCCGCTGGACTCCCTGGGCCACTGGCCTCCTGTCCTGTCTCCCAAGCCCTTTTTATCTGTGAGCAGAGCAGAGGGGTGGGGCTCCTGTGATGTCACAAAGACCCAGCCACATCCAGTGAGTTGCCAAGGCAGCAGCCCTCTCAGGATTGGCTGTGTCCAGGAGATGATGTCAACAATCCCTCTGATTGGTGGACTAGATCTCCCCATTTTGGCCTTTGTCCATGATTTTGGGCTGGTGCTCTTAAAAAGAGACCATGTGGGGACTCGTATCCCAGAATACTCTATCCGTGTAAACCAGAAAGAACTTCTGAATTAGGAAAAACAATTGAAAACGATGAATGAATCAGGAAGGGCACACTCAAACAAATGTACCCCTTGACTCATGGTTGCCTCTTTTTAGACATTTTTCTTGTCCCTGCCATGAAAAAGATATTATTAGGAGCCCATATATTTAAAATAAAATTTATCTGTTTTCAATACATAGTGATATTTCAACGGCACCAATTATTTTTCAAACCTGCAACTTGCTTCAGGGGGTGTGGCTGAAAGTTTTTTTTCCAGGAAAGCCGGCTCCCTGTCAGGGACACAATTTTCAGAGGCACCTTTTCTTGCTGAAAAAAGTGGCTTTTAGAGGACATGAGATAGAGCTCTTAGACGCTTCAAGAGGATAATAATAGACTCAAGTTATAGGGAGCCATATTTTGGCTGGATGTCAGGAAGAATTGCCAGAGAAGAGCAACAGTGGGACTAATGATTTCAGGAAGTGTGAGCTCTCCAGTGCTGGAAACATTTAAAAGAAAGTAAGACAGCCAGCCAGCCAGCCAGCCAGCCTAGATGCCCTAAGCACATCCGTTCTCGCATGATTTTGGAAGCTAAGCAGGGTCGGCCCTGCTTAGTACTTGGATGGGAGACCACCAGGGAATACCAGGTGCTGTAGGCACCTGGAGTAGGAACTGGCAAGCCACTCCAGTATTCCTGCCAAGAAAACTCCATGGACATGGAGTCACAAAGAGTCGGTCACGACTGTAATGACACAACACACACACACACACACAAGACAGTCAGCCATTTGTCAGATATACTTTAACTGGGATTTCTGCAGGGCACTGGACTCAGTGGGTTTATAAACTACCTTCTAACTCCATGATTCTGTGCTGGTAACATGTAATACAAAATAGCTTGAATAAGAAGTAACAAAACAGGGCATCAATAAAAATGATTGTGGTTTGAAGTTGTTACAAACTTACAGCAATTGAAAAGCATCATTCAAAGAGAAAAGGGGCAGCTGCAAAGTTAGCTTAGTAGTACATAAGTTCTAGTCTTTAAATCCAACTTACTGTGGCATGTATTAGATCAGTGGTTCTGAACCTGTGGGTCCCCAGATGTTCCTGGACTGCAACTCCCAGAAGTCTTCATCATTAGTTGTGCTGAAAGGGGCTTCTGGGAGTTGCAGTCCAGGAATATCTGGGGACCCACAGGTTGAGAATCACTGTATTAGATGAATGTTCTAAAACATGGATAAAACGTTTTCTGATTTATCCAAGAAGCCACTGCATAAAGTTGAAGTTTATGTAACACTTCCATTAAATCAGACTTTAAAAATGTAACTCAGTACTGTAGCTGATGTTGATGTTTCTCTTTTTTCAAGGTGAAGTGATTAAATTAACTGATGTGAAAGACTTCTCATTGTCCTTGTGGCTCATATTTATCATCTGTGTGTGCTATTATGTGGCCGTCTTCCCTTTCATTGGACTTGGAAAGTAAGTGCAAGATATTGGACGTGTCAGTCTGCTAGGAGAGCAAATACTGTGCCTAGTCTTGTCAAAATTGGTGCTACCCATTTTCATATCCTTATACAGTGGACCCTTGTATAACAGACAGCTTGTATAACATAAAATTTGTACAACATAACATATTCTGGAGATAGGGGAAATTTGCTTAATAGAATCGCCTATGGGCAAATTCGTACAACATAAAATGGGATTACTCCATTTTCAATGCATTCTTATGGGAAATTTGTATAAAGGAAAATTGGCTTAACATAATTTCATTTGGAACGAACTAATTCCTTTATACAAGGTACCACTGTACATAGATGCTACCAGATTGCTGGCAGCACTCCTAGTGATGGCAAATCCACAGCTATTTATGCAATGGAATTTTGCCTAACACGTATCATTGTTTGTCTGTTCTGCCACATCTGTATTTGAAGAGCAAGCCTTATGATGAGTGGAGGCAGAACACTTTAGGAGAAAATATGGGAAACAAAATATGTCTCTGTTAATTTTCATTTTCATTTTTCTTTTCTTTTTTGTAGTAATACCTAAACTTTGTATCTGAAAGGTAGATACAAAGTATCAATGTATTTTGGTGTAGACTTAGTATTATGAGTGTAATTGAAAGACTGGATCAGATATCTTTGCAGAATGCTTACGTTTTTACGCAGATGTTAAATGCTAACAAAATGGAGCATAAACTACGAGATGCAAGGGGGAAGAAAAAAGGTTCAGGATAAATAGTAATTTATTAGGCACTTTAGGGTCGCTAAAACTAAAATGCCCCAAATTTTTTACCTGGAGAATTATATGGATATTCTTCTAAAGATAGAGTTATACGCGCTGTATCAACTACATCACACTTCCTGGGCTAGTATTCTGGAGGCAAAGGTTTGGATCCCCCCTCAGTCATGGACACTCACCAGAGAAGTAGAACTGATAAAACCACTGCTTAAATAGCTCATTTACCTTGAAAAGCCCTATTAGGGTTGCTATAAGTGGGTTCTGACTTGGTGGCCCTTAATTAACTATCTAACTAGAGCTGTGCATATACATTTCCTAGACAGCTTTGTCAGTGTATATGAATCCTTAGGAGAAAAAGTGCATTTGAATCAAGTGAGACACTTTTCTGTTGCCTGTAAATTCTCCCCTGCAGATTCCCTACTTCATTACTATACAGTATTAGCTTCATGAGCGATATGCATAGATACATGGTAGTTATATAGTGTACAGTTTCTGACTTAATTTGAAGTGCACTGTTTATTTTTATGTGCTGTCAGGTATTGGTCACTGGTTTTGAATGTGGTGACTCAGTTGTGTGCTCCTGTTCTTCTGCGATTTAAAATGACTCACTCAGTCATCATCAGTTACCTCATAGTTTGAATATTGCTGGGCTTTCTGGAGTAACCTGACACTTGCCCTGGGAGTAACTCTAACCCTAACCCTAACCGTAACTCTAACCCTGGCCCACATTCAACACTGTAGGCTAAGGTGAAGACTGTAATGATATGGCTATATAAGAACATACAGCCTCTATGGGCATGAATAATTCTCTTAACATGTCGCATGGTGTGTGTTTGGACACAGGTTCATGAGCTTCTTCTCCGAAAGCCATTGTTGGCTCTTTTATTAATACAACCCTGTTCTTTATTTTTGCACCATAGGTTTAGCCCACAGTAAGTTGTGAGTGGCATCCCAAAATGTGAAATGTGAAATAGGCCTTCTAGAGCCAGCTATAGGATTGTGTATGTGTTTGGCATGATTTTGTGAGTCGTATAAAAGAACCTTTGCCCATAGAGGCATGTGCTGGGCAAACAGAACCAAAATGTATGCCATTTTTGGCTTAGCAACTGGTATACATTTAATGGCTATGTGCCTCTTTACACCAGCCCCTGCCTGCTTGGATATAGGGCATATTCACCCACCTGTAGCCCAAAATGTAGTTGCAATGGTTCTTTCAAAAATGCTTATCTCCTGTTTGTCTTAAAAGCTACACACTTTCCAGTGCATCCATCTGAATACTCTTAGGCTAATTTCTTGAAGCCTACAGATTCCCCCTCATTTTGTTTCCTGACTTGCCTTCTCTTTTTTTCACCTACATTAAAGAGCAATTAATCCAACCAGGGTTTCCTTATTGGAACATAGCTATGTGAATCAGCACATGTGCAGGTTACTCTCTGTGTTGCACTCACAGCTTCATGTTGTGGAAGGTGTGAGCTGATGTTTATGTAGAACAAGGATTCCGTTCTTCCTTACCTGCTTTTTTAAAAAAAATCAAGAATATATTTTATAGTTGTTCTTTAGGCATTCACTTTGTGCCCTTTAGATGACATAGAGATAAGGATTTAGACATGGGCCCCTTTTGCCTTCAGCTTCCTATAGGCCCATTAAAAAATTCTTTAAAAACAGTTTATCTTGTGCCTAGAAAATGTAATAGCGGCAGCCAGATTGGTGGTTGGTGCGGGCAGATTTGACCTCATCATCCCGATCTTGGCTCGCCTGCATTGGCTACCCATTGCCTCCCGAATAAGGTTGAAGGTATTGGTTTTGACTTAAAAACTATCCACAGCTTGGGACCTGAGTACCTGGTGGAGTGGGCGGTCAATAAATACATAAATAAATAAAATAAGAGAGTTTTTTTTATTTTAACCCCCCACCAGTTTTAATTACACCCAATGTTTATCTGGACACAAACAAATCTTTATATTTCTTAAATAATAAAGAATTAACACATGCAAATTTGCTGCTTTTAGCCTTTTTCCTCCTTTCATACTCCTCTTCCTTGGATGTGTAGCGTGAAGGCTGCCAAGAAATCTGAAGGTTATTCTAAGCCCTGTTAAGATTCCCCACATCTGGGGTACAACATGAAATAATTTCTTCTTTAGGCCGGCTCTGCTGGTAGCTATAATGGAATGGCCATGTCAGATGGTAGCAAGGCAAAGAGAACAGAGAACTGTGTCTTGTACAGCTTATCCCACCATCCCCTAAACTAGTTTGCTGCTTTCATGTGAGGTAGATAATGCTTTTTACCCATCACTGCTGTTCCATAAACTGCTCTTCAGATAAAATTCAGCTGCAGTTGTGTCATGTTTTCCCATCTGGAATGGGAAGGGCTATCATCCTATTCTTACCCATTCCTTGAAATAGAACTCCTTTTCAACAAACCCGTTCTTGCTGGGCTGTGATCCTTTTGTGAGCAAATGGGTTGTAGACTATCTTAAACTCATGTGATTATAAAATCCCTGTGACTTTTTCTCAACAGGGTTTTCTTCATTGAGAAATTCAAATTTTCCTCTCAAGAAGCAAGTGCAATCAACAGGTAATATGTTACACATTTTTAGTGAGTACATTGTCTTATCCCAATGTTAACGTGAGGGCGGTGTGTGGCTGACACCCCTCTTAATAGAAGCAAGGCCACAGAAAATTAAATTTAAATTTTAAATTAAAAAATAGAATTTTTTAGTTTGAAACATAGGTACTTGCAGCCTTTTTAGAATCTTCAGATTCTTGACATTCATAAAAGTAGGAAGTGAAATATCTAGCCCTTGTGTCTGTATGATTTTTTGTAATCACGGTAGCCTGCTATGTTGTGAGCCAAAGAAACACCTGCTGTGTGTACAAAATGGGCTTGTTTGTGGACAATAGCACATGTGCACATAAAATTTAAAGAATGACACTTGCCAAAGCAGTTTGTGATATGGAATTAGGCTCTGCTGTTCAAATAGGGAAAAAATTCATTTCCCGTTCTTAACAAGCAGTAAGAATTACATTCCCAAAATATACACTAAATATATTTTCCATTTTAAGCTCAGAAATATTGAAAGTTATTGCTGTTTTTGAGTCTGAAAAATAAGTGACTTAGGAATGAGCAGATGACCATATAAATGATTTATAGATCCCATTCTGGGTTGTTGAGATCTTCTGAAGTAACTGTTTTTCTTTGGCAGCATTGTGTATGTCATATCAGCACCCATGTCACCTGTCTTTGGATTCCTAGTAGATAAAGTTGGAAGGAATATTACCTGGGTAATATTTGCTGTGGTGACTACCCTAGCTTCTCACATCATGTTGGCTTTTACTTTCTTTAACCCTTGGATTGCCATGGTAAGTATTTCCCCTTTTTTTTAGTTTTCTGAAGTGAGCATTGTACATATGGAGATAGTCAATCATTTTGCACAATGAACGGTTGCATGTGGTATGCTCTCAAACTATTTGCATGAAGGAAGATGGAATACAAAATAATAAACATGTACATGCAGTCCAGATTCCTTTCTCCTTGACATCAAAAAAATTGTAATAGCTTTTTTTAATGAAAGTCTGGACAGCTTCATAGTATGACTGGTAATGTTTATTAACAGATCTAGATATTGTTGAGTCTTTGCATTCTTCATAGATACACATTATATCAGCTGATCACATGCTTTACATTCCTGCGTGTTACTTCAATCAAATAATTAACAAGCAAACACAGTCTCTTATCATGATGCAAATGAGTGTAAATGTAGCATATAATTTATTAAGACCTTTAGAAATGTTGTTAGATGGCACCTAATGAGCTCTTTGAAATCATTCTTTCCACAGTGTTTGTTGGGAGTTGCTTACTCCCTCCTTGCCTGTGCCTTATGGCCTATGGTGGCGTATGTTGTCCCTGAACACCAGCTGGGAACAGCTTATGGTTTGTAAGTAAAAAATACTTTGATGTTAAGAACATAAGAAGAGCCATGCTGGATCAGGCCGAAGGCCCATTTCATCCAGCTTCTTGTATTTCACAGTGGCCCCACCAAATGTGCCCAGGAGCGCACAAAACTAGATATCTGTCTGTTGATACCACTCCCCCGCATCTGGTCTTTGAAGTACCCTCGTTTTAAGCCTGGAGATTCATCATAGTACGAGACTAGATATCTGTCTCCTGATACCACTCCCCTACATCTGGTCCTTGAAATACCCCAGTTTTAAGCCTGGAGATAACACATCTCCATCATGGTTTGTAAGCTGTAATGGACTTTTCCTTCAGGAATCTCTCCAATCCCCTTTTGAAGGCATCCAGGCTAGATGTCATCACCACATCTTGTGGCATTCATCTTGAATGTATGGATAAAACTGCTCATAGTTTTCTAGTGTTTCATATCCTTTGACTTACAAATGCTAAGCTAGCTACATACTTTTTGTTGTTGTGCCGTACAGTCGTGACTGACTCTTTGTGACCCCATGTTCATGGAGTTTTCTTGGCAGGAATACTGGAGTGGCTTGCCTACAGCACCTGGTATTCCCTGGTGGTCACCCATCCAAGTACTAACCAGTGCTGCTTAGCTTCCGAGATCAGGCGAGATCAAATGTGCTCAGGGCATCTAGGCACAGCTACATACTTAGTGAATAAAAGTTTACTTTCCTTAATGAACTTAAGGTAAGCATCCAAAAATGTATTCTTGGATTCATCCAGTCATGAAAACTGCATTTTTCTTGACACCAGGACTGCTAAAGGGGTTTGGAGGGTTGGCAATGTTCTTCAAGCCCCAGTCTTGCATTCTTAATTAAGAGTACTGCTCTCAACTTGGAAGATAGACACGCAAAAAGAAAGGAAATGTGCTGGTTTGTTCAGTGGCTGAACAGGTGTTCAGTACTTCAAAGATATACCCCTTCCACTGAGTGCCCACTCAGAGGCATTGACTAGAGCAGGCATATATTTTTTTTACCCAGCATGTTGTTAGTCTCTGAAACTCCCTGCCACAAGATGTGGTGATGATATTTGGCCTGGATGCCTTCAAAAGGGGATTGGAGAGATTCCTGAAGGAAAAGTCCATTACAGGTTACAAACCATGATGGAGATGTGTAATCTCCAGGCTGAAAACCGGGGTATTTCAAGGACCAGATGTAGGGGAGTGGTATCAAGAGACAGATATCTAGTCTCGTGTGATCCCAGAGGCATCTGGTGGGGCCACTGTGAGATACAGGGAGCTGGACTAGATGGGCCTTCGGCCTGATCCAGCATGGCCCTTCTTACATTCTTAGGTGGGGCAGGGAAGGCAGGCTGTTGTCTCCAAGTAGATGCCTGCCAGTGGAGGTGGGGCTTTGAAGTGCTGAAGTCTTGTTTGGCCACTAGAGACCAGTCTGTTGGTTTTTGCCCATCTCCAGATGGAACCAAAACATGAGTTGCTGAACCTATGAAGACCTACATATTAGAAGCTGATCAAATCCTGACTCCTTCCTTGCTCTTGTTGCCACCATGACAATCTATGCAAATTTTCAAAAATAGCTAGTTATTATTATTTATTTATTTGATTTATATACCGCCCATCTGGCAGAAAGGGTTGCCAAGTGCCCCTTTATTTCCAGCTTTGTAGCCCGGCTTGATAGTGCACTACTGTCAATTTGTATAGATACATGTCAGTAAATAACATGCCTGCGTGTGAAAATGCTGCTGCTTTAAAAGACTCAACGAGTTATCCTATCTCTGAATATGCACTTTTTATATTTCAATATGTCGCAGGTTATAGTTTTTTTTAACCATACAGCCTATAAACTAGCTTGAATTCTACAGAAGAGTGGTGTTGATCTTTTAGAACCATTCCTTATATGAAATAGTAATAAAATGATTACACTGGCTGTGTAACCTAATATCCTGATTACTTTCTAGCATGCAGTCAATTCAGAACTTGGGTCTTGCCGTCATTTCCATCGCAGCTGGTATGATCCTGGATTCTCGAGGATACCTGTTCCTAGAAATCTTCTTTAGTGCTTGTGTGTGTTGTAAGTATAACATCGTCTGAACATGGAAATAGTTTTTTTCTTCCATAACAATTAGTTATGCAAAGACTGTTCAAAAAGGACTGTGCTAGAAGTGTTCTGATAGAACCCGAGTTAGGGCCGCCATTCTTTTCCATCGTCCTAAATGTGGGCCTTGCTATTATTATTTACTGCATTAAATAATCCTTATTGAATTGTATTAGCAGCCACTTTTTCAAGATGAGCTTTCAAGCTCTCCATTAAATTTCAGTACTGTTTTAGATATCTTCCTGATTTTATTGTCTAATATGTTTTGGGTTTATTTAGGTGTTGATTATGTGTGTCACTGGGTTTGTATTTCTGATATTCTTGAAAACCGCCCAGAGTGGTCTTGTTACTAGATGGGCAGTTTAGGAAAGCAAGTAAATAAATAAGTAGAAGCTTAAGTACTGTATATAATCGAATATAAGTCTAGTTTTTCAGCCCTAATTTTGGGCTGAAAAAAGGGGCCCTCGACTTATATTCAGGTCAATACGTTTAGCCACTGAGGCGAGTGCTTGGGTCGGTGGCTAAAAGTCATTTTAAACATTGTGCACTGCTTCTTCTGACCCCCCTCGTTGCGGGGCAGCTGCGTGCAATGTTTAAAATGACTTTATGCCACTGAGGCAAGTGCTTGGGTCGGTGACTAAAAGTCAATTTAAACATTGTGTGCTACTTCTCCTGACCCCACCTCCCGCATCACTGGGAAGTGGCGCACAATGTTTAAAATGACTTTTAGCCACCGAGGCAAACACTTGCCTCAGTGGCTAAAAGTCATTTTAAACATCACACCCTGCTCCCCCAGCTCACAAAGGAGGAGCTGCCAGGCCCTGCTGCATTTCCCACCCTAGACTTATACTCGAGTCAATAAGTTTCCCCAGTTTTGGAGGGGTTAAATTAGGAGCCTCGACTTATACTTGGGTTGACTTATACTTGAGTATATATGGTAAATAAGTAAGTATGTAGAAGTAAGTAACCAGAAGCTGATCACAGCTCTGAAGGTAGTGCATTCCATGGCCTCAGAGTCCAGCAAGAGAAAGCCCCCTCTTCAGTGATCTTACAAAGGAAGTAGAGTTCAGCTAGTATTGTTTATTTCATCTCTAAGTGACTGCTTTGTTAAATTTAAATTTTAAAATAATCTTGGCTGGATAGACTAGTAATTGGATTTAGCCCTTAACTGGTTTTGGACCCCCTGCTTGGTCTCACTGCACCCAGTGTCCTTCTCAAAAGCTTGTCTCCTAAATGAAAGGATTTCATCCTTGTGACTCAAACACATCTATCTTCCTGTAGAGTTTGACCTGCTCCTCTCTTTCAGTGTCGCTCATTGCTGTGGTCATGCTGTACTTTGTGAATTTGCTCAGAGGTAAGCACCAATGTGTGTCTGTGTGGTGCATGCATTTTATTTGAGTCTTCGGTGTTTATGGAAGGTGATCTCAATGCAGGGTTGCCACTTTCGGGGAAGTCAGGGCGATTGGTCTGAAGTCAGGGAAAGTCAGGGAAATCGTGATTAAGACATATTCAAGTAGTGGATTGCACTGATCTGTCCTTGTGGCTACTGGAAGAGAGAAGAGGAGAAGAAAGTTTAATAATGCCCTATCCCAGCTCCACCTTTTTCTCAGGTCAACCCCCAGCAACCAGCCTAATGCATTTGATGAGCTCTGTTCCTGCATGATTTCCAAGGTCTGCCTATAGCAGTGTTGGCGAATCTTTGGCACTCCAGATGTTTTGGACCACAACTCCCAGAATTTCAAGCCTGTATTGCTAATTACAAAGGACTGTGGGAGTTGTGTTCCGAAATACCTGGAGTGCCGAAGGTTCGCCACCACTGGCCTATAGCATTTACAAAGCAAGTCTAATTTAAATGATTGCGTGTGTTGTCTCGTTACAGTCGTGACTGATTGTCCATGACTCCATGTCCATGGAGTTTTCTTGGCAGGAATACTGGAGTGTTTTGCAAGTTTCTGCTTGCACTTGGTATTCCCTGGTGGTCGCCCATCCAGGTACTAACCAGGGCTGACCCTGCTTAGCTTCCGAAATCAAGCAAGATCGGATGTGCTTAGGGCATCTAGGCAGCTAATTTAAATGCTTAGCAATATACAAACTTTATATTGCAAACTTAACAATATACTACCCTACCTGCTAGTACTGTATTTAACTTACATATAAAGATAAACATGTTTTGGGGTCATATTTGTGCATGGAAAGGAAGTTTTGTTTCCTGCTAAACTCAACACAGAGTCGGGGAAATTGGCAAATGTTGGTCAGAGAAATGAAAAATAAAAATTTAGTGGCAACCTTGCAATGTTAACTACCATTATACTCTACAGTGACTCAGGCTTTAGAGCTAGAATGGTTTTTTTTAAAAAAAAAAACAATAATATGCATGTTTCTTAAAGTTATCCTCCAATCTCTTTTGCATTACATATTTGTCTTTTTTAATTTAGATATTTCACAGTAACTGTAGAAAACCTCTTTATCTTCCATGCTCCTGTTTGTTTTGTGTTATAAGTCTTGTATATTAAAATTCACTCTTTTATTTCTCTTCCCCGGTTGCATTTTTTGTTCTTTTTATTTGAAAATATGCTGCATCAGATAGCTTTTAATTTAGCTTACTGTAAGCTTATTGCATTCTGTGGATATTTTTGTAATGTACGTTCTTTAACAAATTGTAGAGACAGCTACCAAAAATGGCATTAAAAATGCTTATTAGCTCAGTAACTATTAGCCATAGGGCTTCCATATTTCTTTGACGTCAGACCCCAGAGCTCATCAAGAATTTCTTCAGCTACAATTCTGGGGGTTTTAACCAAGAAATTAAAGTCCTCCTGTGAGTTTCCAGTTAAACACGTGAGGAACCTATTTCATGCACATGAGGAGGAAAGTTTCATGAGATCTGCAAGGGCTTAGGTGACTGGTAGTTCTTTTAAAAAGGAACCCTGTGCAAAGGCTAATGGTCAGAGATACCACCAGTCCTCTAAATCCTTGTAGCTCCCACTGAGCTTAGCCCTCCCAAACACTTCTTCCTATTCATGTATATAACCTGAATAAATTTAAGAATAACCAGTAATTAAAGAACCTACTGTATATACTTGAGTATAAGCCTAGTTTTTCAGCCCTAATTTTGGGCTGAAAAAAGGGGTCCATGGCTTATATGCGGGTCAGTACTTTTAGCCACTGAGGCAAGTTTGGGTCAGTGGCTAAAAATCATTTTAAACATTGTGTGCCACTTCTCCTGACCCCCCATGTTTAAAATGACTTTTTAAAAGGTCATTTTAAAACAATGTTTAAAATGACTTGTAGCCACCGACTCAAGCACTTGCCTCAGTGGCTAAAAGTCATTTTAAACATCACACACACACCCAGCTCACAAAGGAGGAGTTGCCAGGCCCTGCTGCATTTCCCACCCTAGGCTTATACTTGAGTCAATAAATTTCCCCAGTTTTGGGGGTTTAAATTAGGGGCCCCGGCTTATACTCGGGTCGACTTATACTCGAGTATATGCCAAATGTACTTCACAAAAAGTGATACTCATATGCTGTTTTAGAAACATTGTGTGAACAGACAGAAGAAAATCATTTGCTCAAGTAAAGTTGGATGAACAGAAACAGAAAACAAAGCCTTAAAAAACCCCATATTGTGGTGTAAATGTCAAACAGGCATATCGGGCCCCTTTAGTCATTGAATTCAAGGCTCCAATCACATCAGCATGCACCAAGCTCAAAGGCCCCCTTTGACTGCCTTTCTCTCTGTTTGCTTACATTTACACAGTATGTCTTTGACTTAGGAATCTTGCAAATGTAATGTCCAATTTAGAAAAGGGAAAACAACCTTCCAATGAAACTGACCTTTGTTGGACCCTCTTCATACCCAGAGATTGGGACTTCAGTTGCGTTACTCACTCTCAAGTTGGAATTTAGTTGCACTGATGACTTGAATTCGGAATTTGTTTTTTTTCCAGTGACTTGGATTTAACTTGTGACTCAGAACACACCCATTCCTTTTTTTCCTGGGGGGGGGGGGATATTGTTTTTAGTAGGGGCTTGGGACTCAGGGCTCAAAGACTTATGAACATCCCTGTATATTATGAGTCTACCATATATGGCAAGGGGTTGGACTGGATGGCCCTTGAGGTCTCTTCCAACTCTTATGATTTTGTTGTTCTTAAACTTTCTGTTTTATTCATGCTGATCAAGAGTAGAATACTGAGAAATTGCAATATTGTTCCAAATGGCATATAATAGATATCATTTAAAAGCATGGGTTCGTTATCAAGTTAAGAAGCAAAATGTCATCTGGCTCATAGTAAAAGTCTACCATTCTTGTCATAGGTGGATCTACACAACAAGATAGCAGCCAATACTAGGGGCTTGTGTTGCCTAATTTATAGCCTTCACGCTCTACCTTGATAGCCCTATTAAGAGTCCTTACTAGTTGGTTCTGACCTGAAGGCACATAAAGCAGGAGTAACATAAGATAAAAATCAGTTCTGATTATCTTCCTTTTCTTAAAGAAGTTGCAATTACTTTATCCGAGTTGCAAAAACGATGTGTGATCCACATAAGATTGTGCTTCAGTACAAATCTTTAGAGTGGAAAGGGGCTCAGTGTAAACACGTTCAAATGATCGCTTGTTTATCTTGTTTTTGTTTTCCTCCTTCTACAGGAGGTGACCTTAACTGGTCTGCAAAGAAAAGGGAAAAAATGCAGAAGCTAGCTGTTGCTGAGTAAGTATCTAACTGTCTCTAATCTGGAACATCTGTGAAGTATTAATAAAGCAATCAGACTGCAAAGTGCAGATGGGTCTGCAGTGGAAACAGGAATAGGATATACTTGCAAAATATGAACTATTTCAAATGAAGGTCAAAGCATTCCTTACCTGTTGAGAGATAAGGGATTGGAAAAATTGTCATTGATAATGTAGCAGCTTGTGATACAAGCCAGTTATATGCAGGGTAATGCATTGGTTCCGGATTATGTAAGAAATGCTTTAGTCACATTGCCATCAGTGGGACAGTTTAGTTATTATGGACCTTGTTCATATCTTATGGTTGCCATCTTTATTCCTTTTCTCCTGCAAGGAGCAAAAGGTTTCTCACCACCTTTATCCTTTCTTCTTTGAGGTATACTTCACTAGGGCTTTTCTTTAGGGCTATGTTTCTCCCCTCGTATGTATCCTGGATGAAGTGATGGGCTCTTTAAGTGATGCATACATGCTGATCGTAATTAAGTTGGCTAGGGTGATTGCAACCAGAAGTGTGCAGTCAGAACTGCATTTTTTAAAATGACAACTCTCAGAATTCTACCAGCATGCTGCCTGGGTTCTGCTAGGAGCTGCACTCCAAAAATATAGATTTGCATACTTCTAACTGAAACAGTTTTTACTATGATACAGGTTTAAGATGTTAATAAAAATTCATGATTCTCCTCTATTGTTCAGTTATAAGATATTGAGTTGAAGTATTATGATGCCAAAGGAGAATTTCACTTTTCAAAAACACAACAATAATACACAGTTCCAGATTATATAAACTATACAGGTTTAAGATATTAATAAAATGCATGATTCTCCTCTATTGTTCAGTTATAAGATATTGAGTTGAAGTATTATGATGCCAAAGGAGAATTTCACTTTTCAAAAACACAACAATAATACATAGTTTCAGATTATATAAATTTAACTCGATAATAAGATCTGCCCTGTTCCTGGTCGATACTAAACCCATTGTTAGCTTACAGAGTTGTTTTCTGTTTTCTCACTTCACTGCTCTCTGTCGACTACATGATTTGCTTGTGTCATACCATATGATTTTCCATTGTTTTCCCTTCCTTCTCTTAGTCAGACCATTTCATATACGCCGTTATTCCTAGTCTTGTCATGCTGCTCTGGAATTCCTATTTCTGATTGCCACATTAATAAAATATGCTGTTATAAAAACCTCTTATCCCATCATTACATAGTGATGACCACTTGAAGTTCTTTAGCTCTTTCAGTGATGTTTACGTTTCACCTAACTTTTCATCGAAACCAGATTATGGTAACGAAAATAGTTCTGGTGTGTGTGAAAGGGGGTAACAACCAAACGTCTGTGAAATGTTTTGTACCATGTGAAAAGTATCTTGTACTCACACTCATCTGGCTGCTTTGGGGCAAGTTATTAAATGTAGTCCTGCTAATACATATCTCAAGTATAGCTTGAGCTTTTGCTGTGATAGATAACAAACCTTAGCCCCTTGCTGGGGTAAGAAGCTGAGCTGGTCTTTTTACTTTCCATAATTTAAGAATCTGAAGAAGCCAAATATGATACTGATGCCCTAACGTCAGGTTCTTAACTATAGGAAATATACCTGTAGTTCGGTTGAGAACACTTTTTATATGTCTGCTTTATAACAGTTTTACTATTACACTGTAGCCGAATTCCTGTTGCTTAGCATAGTAACTTGCACTAGAATAGGCCCACGATCCAATAGAATTGGAGCAGTGGGGATTTGGTGAGTTAACACCTCCATATGTTCAGTTGATTCCATGTGCCTGCTCTCGTCCTGATTTGCTTGAGCGTATTAAGTCACCGACAAGAGTAGGTTCATTTGAATCACTGGAATCTGTAGAAAAGGCGACTCATCCAATCCCTGCAAATTCAGTGGACCTACTCTAGGGGCGTGGTGGCTCAATGGACTAAGGCACCAAAATTGTAGACTGCAAAGTCGGCAGCTCGGCGGTTCGAATCCCGGGTGGCACGCAGCGGAGCGAGCACCTGCTGATAACCCCAGCTCCTGCCAACCTAGCAGTTCGAAAGCATGTAAATGCAAGTAGATAAATAGGTACTGCCGTAAAAAGCGGGAAGGTAAAACAGTGTTTCCTTGGAGCCATACCGGCCACATGGCCATGGACTTGCACAGCACTGGCTCTTCCGGCTTGAATACGGAGATGAGCACCGCCCCTAGAGTTGGACACGACTAGCATGCATATGCGGGGGGAACCTTTACCTTTTTACTGTAGGGTGACTTAACTAGGCTAAGCAACAGAGTAGTCAGTGTATCTCAAAAGTCTACTTGGTGACATTTCAACTGTGGGCTGCCTACGTAAAATTTGGTGCTGTGAACTCTTTCCCTCTGTGGGACAAACTGTGCATTTAGAAATTGAATGGCTGCTAAAGGTCTGTCAGAGATATTTATTTCATCTCACACGTATAAAAGAAACAGTGCCAATTCCTTCTTGGGAAGTTCAATTTCAGGCATGGTGAAAAGGCGGCCCTCCCAATGCTCTTCTGGGACTGATCTGGAAGTTGAGTCATGGCAACTGAACTTTTTCTTGAAAGAGAGAGAGAAACGTTTTGCTGCTCATCCAAACAGCTTCATCAGTCTGAAAATTCTTTCATATTCTCACACCAACTTCAGGGCACCTGCCCCAAATTGCATAGTAATTATAGAAATATGTCTTGAAGATTCTCAGTCATCCAGATGAGTTTATCTGCAAGTTGAGTCATGGCAACTAGACTTCTTTTTCTTGAGAGATACAAATATTCATCAGTCTGATGAAACATTTATTCAGTCTGATGAAGATGTTTGGATGAGCAGCGAAATGTTTCTATCTCTCAAGAAAAAGAAGTCCAGTTGCCATAACTCAACTTCCAGATAAACTCACCTGGATGACTTGAGAATCTACACAGACATTCTGGGACTGAATTTGCATGTGTGAAATTGTGGGACTGATATTTATATTTAAAAATATATTAGGAGTTTCATCTGTACTTGCCCCATTGGCATGCGCTTCTGTCCTTGGCTCCTACATTATTAACCTAGTACCACTTTCCGCATCCTGGTGTCCACCAGTTATCAGTCCTAGACAGAATGGCTGGTGGTCAGGGGTGATGCGAGTTGTTGCCCCAAACATCAGGAAGACACCTGCTTGGGGGAAGGCTAGTCTTATGATCCAATCACCACAGAGAAGATCTGACTACCTTGACACTTACAGTAACCTGTCACTGCAATATCTTTTTCAGAAAAGAGATCTGAATAGAAAAGATCTTCCAGAAGTGAGGAGCTCTTGATCAGCAGCATGTCCAGTTGAAGAGTATTCTAGCATGTCTGCATCCAAGGGCTGAACCCCACACTGTTCCAAGTAGTTGCTTTGGAATCCATACTAATATGTGCTGAATTTTTAATGTCTTGATTTGTACATTCACACTTTGATCAAGGCCCCGGGAATGCAGTCAGAACACAGCACTTGCGTTAGCATTGGCACATCAGTAAAGAGATGATTCCTGTTCAGCTGAAGCTGTTGTCTTAGTTTGGAGCAAATCCTTTTGGGATATGGCAGCACTTAAATGGCTTTATTATTCTACTGTGGAGCCATGGAGATTTGTCTGGTCAAAATGGCGTACTATTAGTGAAAACTTCATCTTGGGTTGCAAAGCAATGATTGCCTTAATATGTGGTGCTAAAATATATACATAGTTTTTTTTTATGCAAGGGGCAGCTACTAATAAAACTGGTGTAACTTCCAGGACCAGGAGATTTTAAGTTGAAAAATCTGGTTTTATTTATGGGAGTGACTGGGAATCTGAAATCACATGCTATGTCATCTCCTGTTTTATACTAGAACTGTATTCCAATTTAAGTGCAATTTTGTTTGTTAACAGCAGGACTTAAACTTTGACTGAGCATGTTGAAAATCACATTTTGCACTGGAATGTTGACCTTTGTAAATAAATACTGTAGAAAAAGAGCACTTGTCCTTGCTGTTTATCAGTTTTGCTTTGCTTTACTAGCCTTTCCATGATCCTAATCTATGAATACTCTGGGCCATTTCATGGTTACCTGTGTACATTAATAGCATTCCCTTTGTCTTCACAGAGAAAAAAGACGGGAAAAAATCAGACGTCAGAATGAAGATGATTTAGCCAAATTGCAACCTAAGAATGACTTTAGTTTGAGGAATAGGTATCTCTCCAGATTAGGTGCCCAGGTACTGATCACCAAAGTGTTTCTCTCTAAAGGATGGCAATTCTTACCACTCTGGGAAGGACTGATCTTCTTGAAGCCCCTGATGGCCTTCAGTACCAACCCAGTAGTGTGATAAAAAAAGAATCGTAGCTTAATGTTAGAGTATGTGTTTTGCATGCTGAAAGTTCCATGGAAAAGGTAGCAAGCATCACTTTACTGGAGCACCTGTTTACTGCTTGTCAGAAGTGAAGGTTTCTGGGGCAGGTGGACCAGTGATTTGTCTTTGCCGTAAGACAATATCATACAAAATGCAGCCATGCAATCAAAGCAAAACAAATATGTCAGGCTTGCATTTTTGGTGACTTGTATCACATGTGATGCAGACATGTTTTATAAAGGCAATGGCAGTCAAAGTCTTCTCTTCCAAAAGTTGTTGGGTTGCAACAACTGAGGATGTCTCACTTTGCCCACCTTGCTATAAGGCAGCGGTGGCAAACCTTTGGCACTCCAGATGTTTTGGACCACAACTCCCAGAATTCCAAGCATGTATTACCAGTGACAAAGGAGTGTGGGAGTTGTGGTCCAAAACATCTGGAATGCCAAAGGTTCGCCACCACTGCTATTAGGGGTAGGTGAAAGGTTCCCTTAACCTTGCCCTTCTGCCAAATGTGATAGCAGTCAATTAAGATGGATCTGTGCTTAAGATTGAAACCTAAGAGCTGCTTCACACATTCATGAGCATTTTCTGCAGAGGAATATATCTGCCAAACCCATCATAGTGAGTTATGAGGGATGATGGGAACCGGAATCTAACACCATTTGGAAATTTGCACATTCCCCATTCTCATACATGAGTAATGGGCAGCTGGAAATGGGAACAGACTCCACTGAAAATCATCTCATTTGAAAGGTCAATGAGTTGTAGATCTATTTTGACCTGTTGACACATTCAAGTCACTGCAGCCTTGAGGAAGCAAATATACATATATATGAACCTGTCTTTCATTGATTACTTTAGCTGATAAGTTGGAAATGCTTGTTGACGAGGCAACTTGCTCTTTCTTACTTTTGCAGCTGCCCGACAACTGTGTGCGCCACATACCTGCACTGGCTCACAGGAGTGTGTTGAAATAGCAGAGTTGTGCCAAGACTTGGAATGTGAACCCTCAGTCTTCCATTGCAGAGAGCTGCATATATGAGGAAAAAAAGAAAAACTCAATAGATCTCTTAAAACAAAATCAATACTTCATCCCTTGAAAATGCTAAAGTGAACTTTGTGCCAAAGTGTGTGGGTAGCAATGTTTCAAAGAAGGTTCTCCTAGAGTTCTAATGTGTGTTTCTGCTCTGCTCAAAATCTATTACGTGTCTTCAGGGGCATCTTGGACGTGAAGAAGAATCACATAAAGACAGGCTCAGCTTTTTCGAGGCTTCAGTATAACTACACATGCTTTTCTATATTGGACAACTTTATTCGTGTTCTATGCTTCTTTCTTGAGAAGGAAAGCAGTGTAATTTAATTCACTAGACTTATTAATTTCTGTGAAATTCATAGCTTTTATCAGAACAGAATGGAACACTTGGGCAAACATTGTTATGTAGCAGTAGCTGTATTGAAAATAGCTTTAATGTCAGGTATTTTCATTGTTTGTATTGACGAAAACAGAAGGCTGACATTTCCTATGGAAATAACTGTATGAATCTTTCACATCAAGTAAATTTTACAAGGAGAAAAAAGAAATTGATGAAAAGAAGCTTTTATATATATTTTTGGTCCATAAATGGATTAAAAATTAGTGAGACAGAGCTTTCTGGGGTTGGTTTAGGCTTGCATTGTAAGAGAAATATTAAGAAGTTGTAGTTATGTAGTGTTCAATTAAGATTGGCCTTTTTACAATATTTCCTTGTACACTGAAATGTTAACAGAAGCTCTTGGGGGAGAAGGGGGAGGAAGAAAATGGTAGTGGCTGTAATCCAGTAGTGAATTATGACTAGAGTGGGACCATTGAATCAGTGGAGATCTGGTGACTCATCTACATAAATTCCATGGATTTAATGGGCCAACTCTGCTTATAATTTATTGGATTAAATCACTGACTCATCCCTGCAGCTTCCTACGTGGTCTACCATATATATATGGGGATAGGTCCCCTAATCTTCTAAAGCTGATTTTCTTGAGTTGCATGGCTGAGGGGGAGGAGGGAAAGAAGAAATTGGCAAATACTGGAAAGTTCAGCTCATAATGGTACACTTTTCATTACTGCAATCTTGAGTCCATTGACCTCAACTCGTGATGGTAGTTTCTATTTCTGAAGTACTTTTTTGATTTTAATAGTACTTGGAGCCCAAGATGTTGCACACACTTCTGTGAGTTTTTTGTAAGTGTGCAGAAATATCTGCATTATCTTGTACATGTGAGGGCTCCTGGAAGCAAATGTGTTCTTGACCCAAATAGGAAGAGGCGTTTTATGTACTGCATGTATTTGCAGCCTACTTGATGATTTAAAAATGTACTTATTCATAAGTTAATCAAATGTATTTTTCTTACTGGGATAAAAACTTAGAAGGAATAAAGCGAAAAATGATATGAGAGGTATGGAATTATCCACTGATCAGGGACTTGTGCATTCAGAAATGTATTTCTTTACCAGACTTTATTAATAAATCAGTAAACATGACGGCTTTTAACGTTGCTTTTCACTTTTATTTAATATCAGCATTTTGTGACTGCCATTACATTTAAGAGAAGTATGCTGTCATAGATACAAGCCAATATTATCATATACCAACCAGAAATGTAACGAAACTGCTTGATAATATGTCAAGCTTTTCAAGTGAATATTGCCAAAAAAAAAAGTTAGCACATTGGTGGCCATTTCCTGTTTGGAAAGATCAAAGCTCTGCATTGGTGGTTCTGGTAGAAAACAATTTGACATCTGATTGTACATATTTACTTAAATGTGGGTCTGCCCTGTTACTTTGAGAGGCCAAGATAATCCTCACTTCCATAAGGATAAGGGGAGGAAATCATGGTGAGTCTCACTTTTGACTTGTATTGAACCAGAGAAGTGAAAGTGTAGTGATACTCAGTTTGCCATTGTGGGCTCAAAAAGTTGATAGGCAACCTCAGGTGCAAGTTGCCTTTAAGTCTGCAAAGCAGTCTCAACTACTGAGTGAGGGGTGAGGGTCTTATTGTAGGTCAAAGACAAAAAAAATTTTTTTCACTTTAGCCAAGATGTTGATCCTTGTGTGTGTGTGCAGTCTGTATTTTTGTTTTCTAGTTCTAGTTCTCTCCATATATCTTTCTGAATCTGTTCACATCTAATTAGTGAAGATGGAAATAGGTTTTTTATATTTATCACTCTGGTCCTTTGTGTATCACCTGAGAGAGGAAGAATCCTAATCATCCAGGAAACAAAATATGTTCATCTGCATCTCACTTCAAAGATGCTCTTTTGGGAAAAACAATACAGAAACCGAATAATGAGAGAAATTAATAAATGTACACATTTAGGAAAACAGCAAACATTTTTAGATGTTTTAGAATGTGGGACAAAGCAGGAAATTTGTGGGGCTTTGCATTTCTTCTGCTGGATCATGCCCAATGCAATCTGAATTACTGGTTTTGAGAAAATAGTCTAAAGGCAAAAGAACTGATAAGTGTTTGCAGCCAGTTTCTGCCCTTGGAAAGAAATTGAACATTTAAGATATAGCTGCTTCTTGTGTGGCTATGGATGAGAGAAATCCATAAAATCATGGTACCAAATACCAAACACTTGGTGTTTTTATGGCCAAAATCCTGTTGTATAGTTACACCTGCAGAAGGCACTTCCAGGTATTACTTGTAAAAATCTCTTGCTGGCAGTTTAAGAGTCCAAGCTTGAACACAACCGACTGGACTGGTAAGCCCCTGAAAAGCCAGGAAGGGACTCTTTAGTTGCCAGCCAGAAACAACTAAAGTAGAGATGGGCACGACTAGGGAAAATGACGTTTTCGAGTTGTCGTGTGTCGGAGGCAGCCTGTGTCGGCTCGTTTCCGTTTTTCGCGAAACTTCGCAAAAATTAGTCGGTTCATTTTTTCGTTGTCGTTATACTGGTTTGGGGGGAGTAGCGGGCTCCTGGAGGCACCTCTGTGGGGTGGGTGCCTCCTCTGGCCCGCTATAAAGGGAAAGTGGGCTCCTGGAGGCACCCGTGGGTGCCTCCTATCCTCACCCACTAGGAAGGGACAGCAGCAGCAGGCTCCAAGAGACCCCTCAACATGGGGGTCTCCCCTCCTCACCTGCTGCTGCTGCAAAATGGCATGCATAACCATATGGATATGCATACCATTTGCAGACAGTGAGACCACCTGATCCATTGGTACGACCCACCGAGGACTGGGTCGCACCTGCCATGTCCCACAAAGAAGGGAATCGTACTTACGTGTAGTGCAATGCAAGTACATCTGGCTATGGGCTAAGGTGGGTTTAGTGCAAGGACTAGGGTTAGGCTAATGACGGGTAAGGTTACGGTGGGCTATTAGGTTGCACCTCTGGGTGCCTCTCTGACCCACTAAGAAGACAGTCTGTGACATATGGGTAAGGAGTCAAGGATTAGGGTTAGAGGGTTAGGGGGCTAGGGCAGGTTTTAGGGGGCTTTTTGGCACATCCCAGAAGTCTCCATGGCCAAGTGGCCATGCGATTGGTGAGATGGCTCCAAAAATTTGCATGGTCGTCCACTCCCACATGGCTGGCCAGGCCACTGGGCCAGCCCATCATTGCGCACTGCGCAGGTGTAAATAAAATAAAATAAAATAAAATCAATGGAGGACAGAGGAGGAGAGGAGAGACATTTTGTTGCAAGAAAAAACCCACTGCTACTGTGAAAAATCTGGCAGTTTATAAATTTCCACGTGTTTCTGTTGTGCTTGTGTGTTTTTGGACCACGATCCACGATTTCAAAAACAATATTGCGTTCGCCGCCCCATTTTGGATCCCCCGCCCACACCGCATGGCATGGCAACTCGAGTCCGGCTGCCCAGGATGGGGGGGAGGCGGGACCACCCCTCCAAACAATCCCTCTGGTAGGTGCCCTGCGCCCTTAGTCAAGCAGGCATTTTTCTGCCTGCTTTTTGGCCCGGGAATGGGTGAGGGGGAGACCCGGGAGAGTTTAAAAAAGTTTTTTCCTGTGCCGTCCGTGCCGCTTGCTTGCGCTTTGGCGGCCGGCGGCGAGACTGGGCTTTTTGCTGGCTGCGAGCCTGCGGCGAGTCCCACCAGACCAGAGCATCCCAGGACGGAGGGGGGGGGAGGCCGGGACCCCCCCTCCAGACCAGAAACCCCCCCTCCGGTAGGTGCCCTGAGGCACGGCAGGCATTTTCCGCCTGCTTTTTGTCCCGGGAATGGGTGGGGGAGAGTTTAAAAGTTTTTTCCTGTGCCATCCGTGCTGCTTGAGCCGGCGGAGAGACTCGTGCCGTGCAGGAATTGGTGGGGGGAGAGTTTAAAAGTTTTTTCCTGTGCCATCCGTGCTGCTTGAGCCGGCGGCGAGACTCGTGCCGTGCGGGAATGGGTGGGGGGAGAGTTTAAAAGTTTTTTCCTGTGCCATCCGTGCTGCTTGAGCCGGCGGCGAGACTCGTGCCCTGCGGGAATGGGTGGGGGGAGAGTTTAAAAGTTTTTTCCTGTGCCGTCCGTGCCGCTTGAGCCGGCGGCGAGACTCGTGCCGTGCGGCTTGTTGCTGCTGAGAGCCTGCGGCGCCGGCGAGTCCCACCAGAGCAGCCCAGGAGGGAGGAGGGGGGGGAGGCCGGGGACCTCCAGAAACCACCCCTCTGGTAGGTGCCCTGAGGCACGGCAGGCGTATTTCCGCCTGCTTTTTGGCCGGGAACCGGTTTTTTTAACTTTTAAAAACTTTTAAAAACTTTTTCTGTGCCGCTTGGCATCGCGCGCTATCGCGCGATGCAAGTAACGAGCACAACAAATCAGACCAAATTGTTCGTTCGTCGGTTCGAGCTCGAAGTCTGGCGGAGTAATTCCCGTTACCGTTTCCGTAGAGTAACGGAACCGAGTAACGGAAACGGAAACGGAAATACCGCTAAGTCGTGTCCATCTCTACTTGGCAGCACTGAGGCAGCCTTAGGCCCTGGGCAGGCAAGTCCAGAGAGCAAGCAGGAAACCCAGTGTGGTTAAGCTGACCTGGAGCTGGCATAGGTCAGAAGGCCAGGGAAACAGATGGCAAGCTAGATATCAGGATATCAGGCACATCTGGTCTGTGACCAGCCTGAAGCTCCTTCCTCTCTCCCTTATCAACGAGTCCTCACTAGCCAGCATTTCCTCCTAGATAAGGGTGCATATCCCCCACCAATGAAATGCATACGTGACCAAAGACCATCCTCTGTCTTCCTGACCTATTGTCAATCCTTCTCTCCACCCCTTGTGTACTTGTTTACTGTTACCAGTAAAGAGCCTTGGGTCCCAGGCACACCTCAGAGACACTCCCACATACTCACTCTCGCACACACGCACACACATAGACACCCACGCACAGACGCAGTCTGGGACCAGGAGATGATTGTACCCCCAAACTCTTGTGTATGTGTAATTAATAACACTACACCAAATGTTTTCTCTTAAATGGCTAGATAGTTTTTTCAATAAATTTATAGGATAGTGTGGGGTGGTCTGACTTAAAATATAGGCTATATGGCACACAAAAATTACTTTGGGGTCTTCAGGGGCTCCCTGATTTTTTTGTGTTTTCTGCCACCAAAATTGTGCAGCACACCATCTTAAAGATTTGAATGACCTGAGTTTGGAAAATTGCATATTTTGAACAACATTGCAGTTTTGTAGATTGAGGGCACAGCAAATGTTCATTGATCAGAAGCCAGGCTGGCTGGGGGATTCTGGGAATGATACTTCTTTGATGAGTACAAAGATAGGCACATTTGTACATATGAAAGCAGAAGATGTCTAGAGAAATTAGCGTGGTGGGTGCAACACTCATGAGATTTTACGCCATTTAAACCCAGTTCCATTGGCTAATGTAAAAATAAAATCAAGTATATTCTAGGACTAAAACAATTTGAAAAGTAGAGTTGTAATTAATGGTTTGGCGTCAAGAACCAAACCTTTCTGTACTGAGGCAAGCTAAGTAAACCTGCACACACTGTTCCTTTGCAATGTAAAGCAATCAGACTAGAGATATGCATGAATTGGAAAAATTGTGATTTGTAGTAATTCATAAATCAGCAATGTTAGTGAATCACAAGTCACAAATTTAAGGTTTTTAATGAACTTACAAATTGTCACCTTGCCTTTTAAAAACCTTATAAAATGTCCCCCAACACCTAGAGACACAAAAATAACAGCGAAACTTCCTCTAACTCTCTATAATCCCTGCACATTTGATGAAGTTTGGGGTTTGGACATCCATGTTAATGTATCCCCAAAGGGACCCCTCCCACAGAGAGTGACAGAGGGTACAGATAAGGGGGTACAAAAAGGGGTTGACGAATGGATGGATGAAAACAACACTAAAAATTCATTGCTTTGTGTTTGTCAGGGTGGTCAAATACAACAAATACGAAGTGATAAAATTTAGACAAATTGGCTATTTCTGACAAATATCACAATTCATTTTTTGATCTGTGCCCACTTTCAAATCAGATAAAGAAATCTCTTACCTTGGGGATGGGCAACTTCTGGAGATGGAGAAGGGCATATATGCCCATTCTTGGTCCCATTCCTATGACTTTCACAAAAGTTTTGCCCTCTAGTGGTTAAATATATGTTTTAAAATAACATAGGATAGTGGTTCTCAACCTGTGGGTTCCCAGATGTTCCTGGATTGCAACTCCCAGAAGCCTCCACCACTCGCTGTGCTGGAAGGGGTTTCTGGGAGTTACAGTCCAGGAATATCTGGGGCCCCACAGGTTGCGAACCACTGACATGGGGTATGTAGAGGGCTCTAGGGTGCTTTGTGCATCTGTGTGTGCCTTCATAGCCTATGAGAACACTATGGCACTTTGAGATGTCATATTTTTTTTTTTAAAAATTCCATGCTACGTGCTATTGAGCCCTACTCAACATTACCTTCACCATTTCTTTTAGCTTGTGAATCAAACTGGTACAAATACCTTTCTCCACCAGAGAGAACACTACTTCTAACTATGGGCTGAGTTTGAGAAACTTAAGATAGATCATTGGTTTACAGATTTGAAACAAGGCAGAATTGTAAGCCATGATTTGAAGATTTAAGATTCCATTTTCTGCCAAAACTGGTAACCATAGTTTGTAGTTCATAAAACATGGGATGTAGTTAAGTGAGTTTCAAGGAAGATGAATTGCAAAATCGGTTTGTGTATAAGGAAGAAAAGGCCACATGAGTACTGCACTTGTCAAATAGAAATAAAATTAATCCCAGTTGAAAACTAAAATTAATACAAAAGGTTAAGGTAGAAGATATGACTGAGGTTCCCATTAAAGTTCCTCAAACAACAAAGAAACAGTAGTGACTTCACACTGAATCACAACTATGGTTCTCTTAGTCCAATGTTGTTTTCCTGGACTGATAGCTTTGAACTTAGTCCTTTGAACTCCACTCAGACATGCCATAGAATGATTGAACGTAGAAACCTTCTCCATGCAAAGCATGCAGTGCATGATATCCCATTGTATGGCTGCTAAACGTCATTTGGCCTTTAGCAATATCAGCCATGAAGCTTAATTTCAGAATTCATTTCTAAAGTCACTTCCAGGCCTTCTGATTAAGATTGTGGCCGTGCTGGATAGCTTATGCCAAATGAAAGACATTCTAGGGTGTCAAAAGCATCATGTTACCCTTTGTCTCCAAGGTGTTCTCATTCATAGAAACTCCATTGTGCTACTTCAGCATTCAGGTGACAGCATTCCCCAGAATAATCAGATTCTATATCACCAAAAATCTTCTCTAAATTTAGCTTGGGCTCTAATCCATTAAATTACATCTCCCATCCCCATTTTGTATGTTTCATTTCAGAATACTTTATAATTCAGTGCCACAGCTGGGGTTGAAAATTCTGTTGGTTTCCCTTCCATTACTACTTGCATCAGAATGTTGCTATCTGAAGAGGCCAACATATGAGAGCATCAAGTGAAACTATAGCCTTTTTTTCTTCTGGCTATATGCCATTAAACAACCACTAGATGCCACCACTGTCCCATTAATGTAAACCTTTACAGAAAAGTTCTCAAGAAGTAGCTATGTTGTTAGTTGGTCTCAGCATGTTGGCAAAGCGAAAGAGAGTACAGATACATGTCCCCTAGTTTTTATTCCATGGTAATTCATGTCTAGGTGATGCCACGTATGGTAGACAAATGCACAGTACTTTGTTGACACAGGAATTGGGTTATGATCTGAAGCATCAAGGAGGTGATTTAATACATGAATATTTTCATAATATTTCTCAAGTTATGCTGCAAAGGAAAAATGTGGCCAGTTGAAGAGCTGGTGAAAACAGTATATCATTACATCACTTCTGAAAATAACAGTTTCAGGAAATAACAGTTGCCCCCCCTCCCCAAATTCTCTTTACCTTTAAATCCTACATTTACTGTTTCATTGCACATAGACAGATATTTCATTATAAATTATGCGAAGATGCCAATACACAGACCACCCAGCCACCAATTTTGAAGTCGCTCTTGGCTCTTTCCTTTTTTTAACCCTTCCTAAAGCTGAGCTTCTAATAGCTTTGGCATGGCTTTTTTGGACTGTAACTCCCAGAATCCCCCTAGTACAGTGATGGTGAATCTTTTAGAGCAGTGGTACCCAATCTTCCTAATACCAAGACCCTTTAATACATTTCCTCATGTTGTAGTGACCCCTTGCCCTGCTTGGAAGAGGCCACAAACCCCCTTTGGCAGGCCACTGCCACAGTTGCCGTAGAGAACTTCCCTCTAGTCTACAGACACCCTCAGCCAATCGCAGCCTCCTGTGCCATTGACTGACATTTCCTCTAACCTATCAAGCTGTAACTCACTCTTCCCCCCTCCCTTCCTCCACCCCCCTCCTCCAGAACCAAGCCGTTTGTGCCTTTTTCTTCATTGGCTTAGCCTTTTACAGCGCATGAAATGACTTGCAAAAGCCTTCACAGCTAATTGATGAGGTGCTTACTGTGTGTTGGTTGCTTGCCCAGTCACACAGCCGACACCTCATCAATTATCCGTAATTTAGCAGTGTCATTGTCTGTGGTTACACTTCCACATACAGTTAAAAGCGAACAGGATACTGGTTTAGTGTTATTGTTTCGCAGACACAATGAAGTTAACATTTCAGAAAGAACATGATGTTTTGGTAGAACATAAGGGCCCCTTTCTACTTCTCCTAGTTACTTTCCAAAGACATTTAAAGACATTTTAGAGGTATTCTGAGGGAAATTTTTCATGGCTTCTGGCATTCTTTTATCAAGCTTCCATGTTTGACAAGTAATCAGAAAATGGCAATAAGGTAAGTAACACAGGTTACTATGTAAACATTTAAATGATAATTGAACAATAATGCTAGGAAAACTTGAAGGACACTGGAAAATATCCAATGTGGGATGAATTGACTGAACATAGGAAGCCATAGAATTGATTTTGCTGGAGCTGAGAAGGACTGTGAATGATAACACCCTTTGAAGGTCACTCATTCATAGGACACTATAAATCAGAGATAACAATATAAAGAATGACAAAATAAATAAATAAATACCATATATTCCATGTATACAGCACTAGTGTTTTCTAAAATCATGATACTAAAAATTAACTTTTAAGCGGGGGGTGTATACATGTAAGCAAGCCTTTCCCAAGGGTGGGGGTGGGGTGGAAGAGAACCCTAAACTGACCTTGCTGTTTCCCTTGCACTGTTTTTTTTTGTTTTGTTTGTTTTGCAGAATTGGTGCTTTCTTTTCAGTGGGAAAGGCTTGGGGGCTGAGCAGTCCATGCTGAAAAGCACATTGCAAAAGCAAGAGCTGCTGCAGAGAAAGTAAAACAGGGAGGTCAGTTTGAGTTCCTCACCCCACCTCCTGCTGTTTTCTTTTCTGTCTGGCTTGATTGCCCTCCTCTCCACTTTGCTTTTGCAATGATCAATAGGAGGAGTCTTCAGAATGCAGAAAGGAAAGGAAACAGTTGGGTGGAGGAGACCTCAAGGAGCTGGTGTGGAGGAGACCTCAAGGAGGATTTATTAATTGTATTAATTTGGGGTCTTAAAATTATGGGGAGGGGTCTAATAAATGAAACCTTAACATTGTAACAGGTGATGGTATAGATGCTTTAAAAAAAGGAAATATCCCAACTCTGCTTAAACCTCATTTATTTATGCACTGTACTCCAGATATGGCTGCTTCTGGACCCAGATGAAAGAATTTACTTCCAGCAGAGATCAACAGAAATGGCAAATGAATTGTTGGGGCTACCAGATTCAGCAGTGTTTCTGGAACTGGGCGTAAAGGACCTGACTCGTTTTAAGTTTAGTTTTTTTATTGAAGAGGAGTCAATTGAAGGCTAAATTAAATATATTTAATTTTCTGATATGCCTGGAGTTCTGTAAACACGAAGCTTCAATACTCTAGTTTCCAAGAGCATAATCACTGCAATTAATTGTGCTGTTTACATGTTTACAAAGCTTGCTCATGGAGCTATTATGCAGCTGTTAATGTCAGCAGTGGGAAAGCCATTTAGTTATTATTTTCCATTTGCTCTATTTGGGCACTTTAAATTAAGATTTTCCTGACATACAAGGGGTCCTTAATATACTAAATGAATTCTGCAAAGATACTCTGAGCACATAACATTACTGCCATGAAAAATGACAGTGAAATCAATGAGGCTGCTGATTGACTCATTATTGTCAGATTGTCCCAGAGCTGCAGTCAATTAGATTGGAGTTTAATTGTCATGGGTACTGACACTGTCCAATAATGTGACAGGATGATCTCCCATTTCCCAAAGGTCTCACCATCAGGTCAAAAATATAGCTGACGGACACAACCAAGAAAGAGAGAAGGACACAATATTATGTGTCATAAACATACAAAGAGGCATTGGTAATGGTCGTGAAGGACAGAGCAGATTCTGTATTGCCTGTTGCAGGAAAACCAGCAAGTATTTATAAATAAAGAGTGAGAAATCTGTGGTTCTCCTGATGTGTCTGAACTAATAAATCTCATCACTTTATAATTAGCATTATCTCTGGGGCCTATGAGGTCTGGAGACCAAATAACATAATGATGCCTATAAGTCCTCCACCTCTCCTTTACAGAATAACAAATGCCACGTGACACAAGCAGATATACAAAGCAGTTTCTTCAATAAATACTCCATACAGTTAGGTGTAGGCAGAGGTGCATGCACATTTCTGCAGAAGTGCATGCTCATTTCTGCAGAAGTGCAAGGAGTTTTGGGCCATCTCTACTAGAATTCAAACTTCTCATTCTATACTGCTATCCCACGGCCAGAAAATCTGGATCAAAGTAAATATGCGGATTTCCCCCCAGAATGGTCACTTGGTTGAAAATGCTGTTCCTGTGTCCCTGCAGGTGAAGTTTAAAGAACCGCATCTTTTGTGTTCCCACGAGTGGGAATTGCAACACAGTGAAACAAAAAGGTTTTGATGCAGATTTTCGGAGTCCCCACAGACTCAGGTAAAAATCCGCATCGGAATTGAGACAAGCATTGTACCACCTCAGGCGCTTTTACACGACCCCTAAGATCCGCTGGCAACTTAAATTCGGACCAGAGATCTTGGGGGTTTGTTCTGCTTTCTGTGTTCCCACCCCTCCGCACCCCATTGCTCCTGTCTGCGTGAGGAGGGAGGGAGAAAAAAAGGGAGAAAAAATGCATGCTCACCTCCATCTGCCCTCAGTCTGCCAGTTGGAGCAGCCCCGTAGGCATTCCAGGCTGTTAAAGGGGCGGGAGGACAACAAAAGGCAAGGAGAGCCTGGCATCCACAGCTTTATAGTCCGCACCGGATAATTTTTTACCTCCGGAGACCAGGTACTTGGAAAATGTGCTGGGGCGCGTTTAGGCGGGCGTGGTCGTACTTAATTTTTTTAAAAGTCCGGAGCTGGTGGGAAAACAATTTTAAGCTCCGCATCTGGGAGCCCTTTGATTCGGATTTTAGGGGTCATGTAAAAGTGCCCCTCGAGACCAGGTACTTGCAAAACCCGCTGGGTCACACTTAAGTAGACGTGGTCATATTTCCCCCCTTTAAATTCCACTGGTTGCAGGAAAAAATTTATTAACTGCATCTTCAAGCAGTTTGAAGTGGTTTTTACTGGTCGTGGGATAGCAGCCTATATTCTGGTACCTATGACAATTCTGGGAAGAGATCTGGAATCCATTTGTGTTTGTGTTTCTCTCTCTCTCTCTCTCTCTGTCTCTCTCTCTCTCTGTGTGTGTGTGTGTGTGTGTGTGTGTGTGTGTGTTTGCGGGGAAATCAACTGAATATAATGGGGGAAAATACAATGCTAGGAAGTTTAAGAAGGCAATTGAAAATGCCATGAAATGCCTATTCAGATTGCTATAAGTCGGTTCCGACTTGACAGCACATAACATAAAATCCTGGTTGATCAAGTGCTCTTTAGAAGATGACTGGCTAGATAGCACGGTAAGTTATGTCTCTGGCTGTGGAGCCAGAGGCTGAGAGTTTGATATTCGCGGCTGCACTTCAGAAGAAAAGAGCCAGCCTGTGGTGCTATCTATGGACAAGCTCCATAGTCCCAGGAGAGAGAGAATGGTAAACCTCTTCTCAGTATTCTCTGCCTAGATAATCCTGGAGTCACCATCAGTCAGAATTTACATGACAGCATGCAATTAGATGTGGTACCCAATGTGGTGTACAGTCAAGAGTGACAGAGTAGGACTCATAAATTGTGGGTTTGAATCCCCGTTCAGTCAAACTCACTGGGGACATGGAAGTGGCAAGTTTTCTTACACCCACTGTAAGTCCGTTCCTGCTTGAAAGCATAAACCAACTGGAACATTTAGCAAAACCTGCTTCATTTCGATATCACGAGAGTACATGCCATGATATACAGAAGGAAGAGAATTAGCTGCATCAGGGGAGACAAGGCATGCACATCCATAATATGCTCTTGGGATGATAAACAGTAAAGTACCGATTGACTATTATTGTACCTGTGCCAAGCTTTAATGCTGTTAACCAACTATTCCCAGCTGCATTTCAAAATGGAGCATTTATAAAAGCAAAGAAAAATCCTATTCTTTTTTTTAAAAAGAGACAATCCTGTAGATTATGAAAATAAATAAATAAAGAGAAGAACAGTGATTGAATGTGCTGGCTACAGGAATAGCCCTAAGCATCTCCTGCTGAGAGAAATTCAGATATGCTGGCAGAAGCGCTCTTGCAGTCAGTGAACGGGCTTCTGCTATTTGATCTCTGAGATCTACTAGCAATTAATTTGCCACTACAACTCCTGGGCAAGTTAAGACCTGCCAGTGGAAAGGTCAAAAAAAGAGGGCAGAGAAAGAGTGCAGTAGCAAAGTAGCTGGATACAGAACGCCTCCATCCCAGGGACAAACCACCCTGACAGCACAAAGTTAGGTTGAAGGGGAATAATCCCAAATCATGTCCAACCTCCCCAGACTGGAAGAGATTTGGATTTGGCACCGCTTCAGCTAGCTCGGGTGGCCCTCAGCTTTCCTTATGAGTTAGGACTGTACTTCACAACAGGTGCTGAAATACTTCCAGTGCAAGGCACAATAAAGAGAACAGAAGTGCAGGAAACAAGATGAGTTAAAGTAATACGACATAACATTATACAATTCCAAGACAGGCTAATTCCCCCTTTTGCGTTCATCACGTTAAATGTTGAGACCACAGAATGCAACTGAGTGGAAATACTAGGCATACTGTAAATAACCCAGGATAATGCCATGACAACCTCCTCCTCCAGCTATTTTTCTAGGCCTATGCAGACATTGTGATAAGGACTCCCTGAGTTCTTGTGAGGAAATTTGGAATTTTAATAGTGTGGTGGTGGTGGTGCGACCTTATTGAAAATGGGAGCATGGTAATATGGCAAAGAGCTAGTTGGATCAAAATGTTGACACTTGTGTTTCCTGTGCTGAATAAGAATAATGCACTATATTGCAATAATGTAACATTTGGAACCTAAGGCAACAAGACCTATCTTATCAATTCAAGCCCTAACTGGTTTCTTATTGCTTTGCTAACCAAACATAGTGTATATCTTCTTTCATTTAAATTGTCAGTCTCTGTACTGGTAGAATCTCCCTCTTCTACCTTTCTGGTTTGTGGTTTTCATATGATGCGATTCATTAAAATGTCTTTGGGAAGCAAAGACAGTCATAGAGGACTTCATCACAAAATGGCTGCTATAGTAGGGTATAGCAGGCCAGTAACACACACATACACATACTATTTATTCTCCAAGGCACACTGGTGAAGCTGAAGAAAAAGGATCTTGCTTGAAGACTTACACACAAGGCAGAAATGTAGTCTGAACTCCAAAAACAAATCATTTTTGAATCCATGATTTTATGGTCTGACATCCATGAGGCTCATGGTCAAGTAAGGGTGTGACCACTCTGACGTTTGCCCTGGGTTGATGCAAACTTCTGTATATCACATTCTGGCATTTAAATCGTTGTTGTGGTTCACACAGAAATGTTTAGTTGTCCCATGACTTTCAAATGTTCTCACATATAGTCCCATTGACCCATCACTCTTCTCTGCCATTATCTCTCTCCTGTTACCACCTATTTCACCAGCATTCAAATGGCACCTGTTTTAATGGTCAACAAGTGAAATATTGCTGAAGTGAGAAAACATAGCAAGAATTTGAATTTCTGAGGTATCCGTTTAGCACTCTAGTTAAACAGAAATGATAATGATTATGTGCCATCAAATAAATCCTGACTTATGGCAACCCTTTTCATGGTTTTCCAGGTAGAGAATACTTAGAAGTGGTTTACTTTTCCCTTCTTTTAGGGGTGCCCTAGGATTGTGCATCTTGTCTAAGGCCATACATTCTTCATCAAAGGCACAGTGTGGAATTGAACTTCCAACCTCTAGCTTTGTAGTTTTCTTTGTAGTTGTCCTAACCACCGTGAGCACAAAGCCAGCAAAAGGTATAGAGTTCACCCTCCCTACACACCTCACTCTATGCATCATCAGTGATGTCATCTGGGCATGCCCAATAAAGCCTAAAGGAGTGACATGGGATCACATAAACCTAAAACACAAGCCATTTGTAAGGAGGAAAAAAGAGCGTGCTGTCTACTTCTAAGAAGTTCCAAGATAGTACCAAGACTGAAATAAAAGAGCTGATGGACAGAATAGTCAAGGACTTTGGTTTTAGAAAGGAGGATCTAGCAGAACTAAAAACCCCTACACCAACTGAGGGCATTGTTTTATTGGGGAAATGAGAGGATAAAAGGAGGCTGGGAAAAAGACAGATGAGGCAGAGGAAGGTTGGAGACATGAAGTAAGGAACCACATTGAGGAAGGCTGGGTGGAGATTGTTACAGAAGACCTAAGGCAGGGGTGCCCAAACTTTTTGTAAGGAGGGCCAGATTTGGTGGCTGAGAATGTGTCAGGGGCCGGTTGCTCCCTGACCCTGCCACCCCACTGCAAGCCCCACCCACTGACCACTTGCAACCGCAACCGCAGGAAGGAAGGTGGGAACCAAGGGAGGGAGGGAGGAAGGTGGAAACCAAGAGAGGAGGAAGGAAGGTGGGGACCAAGGGAGGGAGGAAAGAAGGAAGGTGGGGACCAAAGGAAACACAGGGAGCCAAGGCCACAGGTTGCCCCTTGGAAGAGGCGCTCTGTGTGACCTTGCATGCCCCCAAGCTCCCCAGCGGTGGCAATGGCTCGCCCGTCAGCCCACCCGAAAGCTCCTTGGCGGTGTCAGAGGCCTGCAGGCCTGCCCACCCCCACAAATTCCCCTGTGGTGCTGGTGTCGGCAGACCGCCCGTCTGCCCAGCCGTGCAAGCTGTCCAGCGGTGCCGGTGATCCCAAGCTTCACAAGGTTCCTGGTGTTGCCGGTGGTGGCGGCCCGCCCGCACACCACCCCCGTGCATGCTCCCGTCCCAGCCTCACATGGTTGCCGGCGGTGCCGGTGGCAGCAGCCCACACAGTGGCTGGCCGGCCAGCCTGCCCAGCCCCACAAGGTTCCCGGCGGTGTCAGTGTTGGCGGAAGATTTTTTTTTTAAAAAAAACGTGGGGCTAGGGAGGGGTGGGCCAGCCAGCCGCGGGCCACTCAGAATGGCCTGATGGGCCGGATTTGGCACCCGGGCCAGACTTTGGGCAGGCCTGACCTAAGGACTAAGGAGTAGGTTCCTCTGAAATTACCAAAGGAAGCGGCCAAATGAATTGAATGAGAAACCAGTAAGAAAGCCACCTTACTGGGGAGAAAGAGAACAGAGGAGAACAGAAAGGGAACAGTTTACAAGAGATGCTAATTACAGGAACCTCCATCACAGGACTCCTGACAGCCATCCAGTCTTTGCTTAAAAACCTCCAAAGAAGGAGACTCCACCACCCTCCGTGGCAGCTTATTCCACTGCTGGACAGCTCAAACTGTCAGGAAGTTCCTCCCAATGTTCTGATTGAACCTCTTTTCCTGCATTTTGAAACCAATTCCCCCTAGTCCTAGTCTCTGAAACCATGCAAAACAAACCAATCCCCTCTTCAATATATGACATCCTTTCAGATATTTTAACATGGCTATCATATCCCCCCTCAGCCTTCTTTTTGTAAGGCTAAACTGGTCACCCTCCTCTGGACCAGTTCAAGGTTGTCAACATCCTTTTTAAATTGAATTAAATGTAAATTACCAGGAGGCCAGGCCATGCACTTGGCACCAACTGTGGGAAACTCCAGTCGCCACCAAGATTCCACAGAGACCTGGCCTGGAGGGTCTGGAAACCTAACTTTGGTGGGATCTTTCCCAAGTGAATCCACCCTGTAATGTTACTGTTATTTCTGCTCCTATGATGGGGGATTTGTTATTACTCATTGAACCATTATTACTAAGCCACGGGACCCCTATGGACACTCATGCAAGAAGCATGGGACAGTAAGAGTTCAGCTATAAAATGCCTTTTATTAAGGAAGAAAACAATGTTGACGAATATACACCGTTGCATCCTCTGATGCTGCTCCAAAGGAAGAGGTTGCCGAAGAGGGGGCGTCTTGCCAGAATGTCACACCTTTCATTCTGAACAACAGATACCGTATGCTCATGCCAAAAGACCAGATATTTTAGTGCCAGTTAGAGCTAAAGTTGGTTAGTTAATGGAAAGGAACAGTGATAAACACAGCACCAACATTGGGACTAATGCCTATCTAGTTGCTAATTAACATGGCCTGAAAACTGGGTATAAGGGACATGTTGTAATTGGACTTCTTCTATTTATTTATTTATTAGATGTATATTCTGGATTTCTCCCACAAATGGGGCAAGACAAATCACAGCAAGACTGAATAAAAATGCAATTAAAATGCAAAACCAAGTCCACATATTAAAACAGATCAATAGAACGATAAAAAATACAGCATCTAGCAGGCTTTAAAAAATCTCCTCCATCAACAATCAATCAATTGACAAAAATATGCCTTAATTTAAATACAAACACATTTTGCTTTTGGAAGGAAGGCTCAGAAGAGAGCCAAGATAGTTTTACCTCAAGGAGTTTAACAGGGAGTGAAACAGGCGGGGTGAAGCCCTCTGTTTTGTGTCTACCAGACATGGTAGCATGTGGTGGTATTAAGAAAGGAGGCGTCTGTGGAGATTTTAAAGTCCACACAGGTTTACATAAAATACAGACTTTCAAATGGACAGACACCAGGCAGTTTAGGGTTGACTAGGCTGTAGCCAACACTGCAATTGTACCTGGAGCAGATTGGTAGGCAGTCATAATACAGGGGCTGTGTGTTGAAGAGTACCGTATATGGTACAGAGGGGAGCAATCAACCCATTGTAGTGTACTTTTTCTTGAAATAATTAGAGGTATTGTTGTTCGCTCTTTAAATCATGCCTGACTCTTTGTGACTCCATGGACCAGAGCATGCCAGGCTCTCCTGTCTTCCACTGCCTCCCAGAGTTTGGTCAAATCCATGTTGCTTGCATTGATGACACCATCCAAACATCTCATTCTCTGCTGGCCCCTTTTCCTTTTGCCTTCAATCTTTCCCAACATCAGGGACTTTCCCCAAGGAGTCCTCTCTCCTCATGAGGTGGCCAAAGTACTGGAGCTTCAGCTTCAAAATTGGGTGAACATTCAAATTAGAGGTATACTGAAATGCCATTCCAGAGCCTCACAAGAAATTAATATTTTTCAAATATTGTGCAACTTTCAAATCCTGTCTTTTCAGTTTTCTTGTTTAATTTTACTAATTAAATTTGTATTCCATCTATCCTCCAAAGTGCTCATGGCAGTGTGCCTGGTTATCCCTGTGTGGAGATTTGAACCTTGGTCTCTCTAGTTCTCATCTGGCTGTCCAAGCTTCATCCTAGGGCTCTTGTTACTAGAGATGGGCACGACTTAGCGGTATTCCCGTTTCCGTTTCCGTTACTCGGTTCCGTTACTCTACGGAAACGGTAACGGGAATTACTGCCCCAGACTTCGAGCTCGAACCGATGAACGAACAATTTGGTCTGATTTTTCGTGGTCGTTACTTGCATCGCGCGATCGCGCTATGCCACGCGGCACAGAATTTTTTTTTAAAGTTAAAAAACCCGGTTCCCGGCCAAAAAGCAGGCAGAAATATGCCTGCCGTGCCTCAGGGCACCTACCAGAGGGGTGGTTTCTGGAGGTCCCCGGCCTCCCCCCCTCCTCTGTCCTGGGCTGCTCTGGCGTGGCGTGGGACTCGTCGCAGGCAGCAGCAACAACAAGCCGCACGGCACGAGTCTCGCCGCCGGCTCAAGCGGCACGGACGGCACAGGGAAAAACTTTTAAACTCTCCCCCCACCCATTCCCGGGCCAAAAAGCAGGCGGAAAATGCCTGCCGTGCCTCAGGGCACCTACCGGAGGGGTAGTTTCTGGTCTGGAGGGGGGGTCCCGGCCTCCCCCCCTCCGTCCTGGGATGCTCTGGTTTGGTGGGACTCGCCGCAGGCTCACAAAAAGCCCAGTCTCACTGACGGCCGCCGCAAACGCAAGCGGCACAGACGGCGCATAGGAAAAAACTTTTAAACTCTCCCCCCACCCATTCCCGGGCCAAAAAGCAGGCGGAAAAATGCCCGCTTGACTAAGGGCGCAGGGCACCCACCGGAGGGGGGGTTTCTGGTCTGGAGGGGGGGTCCCGCCTCCCCCCCGTCCTGGGCAGCCGGACTCGCCATGCCATGCGGTGCGGGCGGGGGATCCAAAATGGGGCGGCAAACGCAATATTGTTTTTGAAATCGTGGTCCAAAAACACACAAGCACAACAGAAACATGCGGAAATTTATAAACTTCCAGATTTTTCACAGTAGCAGTGGGTTTTTTCTTGCAACAAAATGTCTCTCCTCTCCTCCTCTGTCCTCCATTGATTTTATTTTATTTTATTTTATTTACACCTGCGCAGTGCGCAATGATGGGCTGGCCCAGTGGCCTGGCCAGCCATGTGGGAGGGGACGACCATGCAAATTTTTGGAGCCATCTCACCAATCGCATGGCCACTTGGCCATGGAGACTTCTGGGATGTGCCAAAAAGCCCCCTAAAACCTGCCCTAGCCCCCTAACCCCCTCACCCTAATCCTTGACTCCTTACCCATATGTCACAGACTGTCTTCTTAGTGGGTCAGAGAGGCACCCAGAGGTGCAACCCAATAGCCCACCGTAACCTTACCTGTCATTAGCCTAACCCTAGCCCTTGCACTAAACCCACCTTAGCCCATAGCCAGATGTACTTGCATTGCACTACACGCAAGTACGATTCCCTTCTTTGTGGGACATGGCAGGTGCGACCCAGTCCTCGGTGGGTCGTACCAATGGACCAGGTGGTCTCACTGTCTGCAACTGGTATGCATATCCATATGGTTATGCATGCCATTTTGCAGCAGCAGGTGAGGAGGGGAGACCCCCATGTTGAGGGGTCTCTTGGAGCCTGCTGCTGCCCCTTCCTAGTGGGTGAGGATAGGAGGCACCCACGGGTTCCTCCAGGAGCCCACTTTCCCTTTATAGCGGGCCAGAGGAGGCACCCACCCCACAGAGGTGCCTCCAGGAGCCCGCTACCCCCCCAAAAAACCAGTATAACGACAACGAAAAAACGAAAAAACGAACCGACTAATTTTTGCGAAGTTTCGCGAAAAATGGAAACGAGCCGACACGGGCTGCCTCTGACACACGACAACTCGAAAACGTCATTTTCCCTAGTCGTGCCCATCTCTACTTGTTACCATTGGCTGTCAATCAGCTTCCAGGCACAATTCAAAGCACTGTTTTTTTTTAACCTATATAGCTCTAAATGGCCTGAGGCCAAGTTATCTCAAAGACTGTATCTCCCACTATGAGTCAGCTTCACAGGTGTAACTGATGGGGGCACAGGAGAGATCCTTCTCTGTTTGCTGAATGATCCTAGACTTTGTAAATACCCCCCATAAGACCAGGCTGGCCCCGTCTTTGCTGTCCTTCTGCAAGCAGGCAAAGACCTTTCATTTCAGGTAAGCCTTCGTTCAGTAACTTGGGTTCATAGAATCATAGAATAACAGAGTTGGAAGAAACCTCAAGGGCCATCCAGTCCAACCCCCTGCCATGCAGGAACCTCCATCACAGGACTCCTGACAGATGGTCATCCAGCCTCTGCTTAAAAACCTCCAAAGAAGGAGACTCCACCCTCCCCCTCCGTGGCAGCTTATTCCACTGCTGGACAGCTCTAACTGTCAGGAAGTTTTTCCTAATGTTCTTACTGAACCTCTTTTCCTGCATTTTAAAACCACCCCCACCCCCAAGTCCTAGTATCTGAAACCATGGGAAGCAAACCAGTCCCCTCTTCAATATGACGTCCTTTCAGATATTTTAACATGGCTATCATATCCCCTCTCAGCCTTCTTTTTGTAAGGCTAAACATTCCCAGCCCCCTAAGCTGTTCCTCGTAAGACATATGTTCCAGACTTTTAACCATCCTGGTCACCCTCCTCTGGACCAGTTCAAGGTTGTCAACATCCTTTTTAAATTGAGGTGCACAGAACTGGACACAGTACTCCAGTTGAGGTCTGACCAGAGCAGAATAGAGTGTTACTATTATGCATTACTCTTTGACTGGATTTTAGTAGTAATTGTGTTTTGCATTTTTGTATTTGCCATTTTCTGAGAGTGCCATTTTATTTTAATAATTAGTATATTTATTGTTCTTAGCTTCAACATTTCCTTTTAATGATGTAAGCTGCCTTTCGATACTCATTTTTAAAAAGATTTAAATATTGTCTTTTAATGACATTAATCACTATTGTATACTCACTGTGTTCATCTTTAAATATTGTCTTCCAATCTAGTAAGCCACCTTGGGTCCTTTTTAAAGAGGAAGGTGGGGTTACAATGTTTTACATAAATAAATAAATAGCTGTCCCTTAGCAGGAAATACTTCTGATTGCCTCAAATAAGGCCCATGATTTCTGTCAGTGTCCCTTTATACCTCAGCCTCTCATGCCATATCCTGTTTTGCACTGCATGTTTCCTTAGGCCTCCAGAGGAAACAGGGAATAAAGTAGATATCGCTTCTCTGTGGACAATGTTGGTGCTCTGATTTGTGCGAGAACAGTTTCTACTGAGGCAAAACCTTAACTAGCTGCAGTGCAAACCAATAGCTACACTGTCACATACAGAGCTATAATATTGCTATTTATTAAAAATGTATAGAACCCGCAAACAAAGAGCTGACTGCCAGTTTTCCTCTGCAAAACGTATTTAAAAACAGTAGCTTTAGTTGCTGGATAAAAATACGGTAGATGTTGAAATCATTATCTGTGCAACCAGTCATCAAAGATGCATTTAGGAACAGCAGGGGAAAAGATGAAGAAGGGACATGCAGTTGTAAAGTTTAATTTAAATATAAGACGTATCCTTAAGTATTTCATATTATTGATGTATTCCTGTGCCAATATGTTCTGACATAAATATGGCCATCCATTATGTATTGACCACAATGTCAACATTATTTTTAAGCTGACTCAAGAAAAAAACCTCATCATTGCAAGCAATATATGAACACCATGTTTCATGAGAAGGGGCAAAACTTTTTAAAACACTGAAAATATAGTCTGAATTTAACCCTTTCTGTTCCATTTATCAAAACTTTTCTAAATGTCTACATAATCCTCAACAACTTCTCCCATGATTTTCTCTTGATTGTACATACATTTATAGTACCCCCCCATTTATCACAGGAGTTAGATGCCCAACCCACCCACGATAAGGGAAAATCTGTGAAATGCAGATGCCTCAGCAAACCTTGGGCTGCTCCTGCTGGCATGCACTTCCAAAGAGAGGCTTTTAACCCCCTCCTGACACATCAGCAAACAGATGTAGGGCTGCTGCTGGTGGTGCTCGCTTCCAGGAGGAGCCCAAGGTCAGTTTGCTGTGTGGTGTCAGGAGGGGGTTTAAAGCCATTCTTTGGAAGTGTGTGCCTCTCAAGAAAAAGCCCACGATATACTGGGACCGTAATATATGAACCACAGTGTGGCGGGGGACCACTGTACATCCACTAAGAATTTCACTGTCGTTTTTCTTGCATACTGTCATTACTATATTTCTGACTTCTGGTGACCCTATAAAAGTTCCTATTGTCAATAATACCTCCGTTCTGCTCTTGCTGTGGCTCCCTTTTTATTGAGTCAATCCATTTTGTATACAGTCTTTCTGTTTCTCTACTGCCTTCCACTTTTGCCAGCATGATCATCTTTTCCAATGAGACTTGTTTCCTTATGATCTGTCAGAAGTAGCCTCAGACTAGCCATTTTAGGTATTAGGGAGAATTCAGGTATGATTTGATATATCAAAGGAAAAGGAACTGGTACATCCACGTAAATCCAAATATGAATGGGAGATGGAGTCTCAGGATGTATAAAAGTAGAAAAGACCTTTATTCTCTCACAAAATATTTTAAAAAGCTCTGGCTTGACATGTTTCAGTGGAGGTCTTCTTCAGGAGTGAGCTTTTTGTTTCTATGGTCTATAATAGTTCCAGACTTGATTTAGAGTGAAGACACTGATGAAAGGAACATTTCACCAGTGTTTTCACTCTAAATCAAGTCTGGAACTGTTATAGACCATAGGAAAAAAAAAGCTTATTCCTGAAGAAGGCCTCTGCCGAAACGCTTCAAGTCAGAGCTTTTTAAAAAATGATTTGAGAGGGAACAAAGGTATTTTCTACTTTTATACATCCCGAGACTTCATCACGATTTGATATAGGTCTCATTAATTTGTTTTTCTGGGAATCTATAGTGTACATATAGCTTTACATCACATTTCAAATGAATCTTTTCCCCCCTGCCAACTTTTTAATTGTCCATCTTTCACATCTGTACAGTGCAATCAGGAACACTACAGAATGGATGATCTTGGCCCTGGTCTTTTCTCATTCATTTATAGTTGAAGGAATTTGTTGGAGAAAGTTTCATCTCTTTGCCTCATACATAGTCTTTAAAAGGGCTACAAATTATAATTTCTGACTGGATCTGAATATGTTCATATGGCTGAACATATCCTATCAGGAAATGAGTCTACCCATGATGGAGTCTTAATACTGGGATGTGAGACTAAGAATTAATGGTTGCATCACCAGAATAGAATTGATAGTTACGGTGGTGGTTGGAGCAGTGAAATTACTGAAAAACATCTACGGGATAGCAGCAATAGTGAAATGTGACATCAGTACAGGATCTTTAAAGACAATGACAGTGGCACGCACTCTTTGTACTACAAAGAGGAAGGCTAAGATAAACCATTAAGAATATTTTATATTTGAAAAACTCTATGATGGGATAATATAAGAGAATTCATTCCTAAAACCAGGAAAATGTTCTCTCTTTCACACCATCTCTTGGTATGCCAGAAAAACTAACCAAGGTTTGAGAGTACTGTATATCATAATGATTGAAGGGTAGAAAACTTATGCAGAATGACAGATTAGTTTTCAAATTTTATGAAATTGTGATTTGCATTTTGGGGTGATGTTCATTACATATACATTGCATCATAGTTTGTTTCTTTACATTGTAGAGTAATATGGTAATTAGTTAAGGTAAATGGCGTATATTAAGATGATTAGGCAAAAATGGTCAGTTGAGAGTAAAATGGATAGAGACAAGATGGAAGAAGGTGGTTCAAACTAGATGACATCCTTCTGTTAAAAAAGTGGTGCCCTGCCCTCTTAAGAGGAGAAATATATTTCTTGCTACCACATTTTTTCACCTTGGTATCTCCCAAGTTCCCAGTTTATTTTGTTTTGCAACTGGCCACTAGACTATACACATGCGTTTACTTTGCAAATATGATTGATGCACCCATGTCACAGCAAGTCACGTAAATTGAGGTAAAATGAGCTATTTATAGGGAACACATATTTCCCTTAGCATCTATTTGATCCTCAATGGCTCCCTTTCTGTTTCTTCTTTGGCTGTCTTACTCCTTGTAACAGATTTTAGAACTAGTTAAGCCTGTTAGCTTAGGCCATATGTAAACATGGAGAATATTAATGTGTAGTTTCGTTTTAGTAGCTATGCAGTTGTCTCAGAGGAGATTCCAGCCAGAAGCAAGTGAGATCTGATTGTTCTGTAAGCAACATGTCACCATCATTTCCCATGCTCGTGCACAGTTGGAGGAAGATAGAAAGTACTTTTTTGGAGAAGGATTTTAGTCTGCTCATGAAATAAAGATTCCAGCTTAATAATGTAGGTGATAGCGACTTAGAGGGCCCTACGCCTCAGGCTTAATAAGTCAGCATAGAAATCATTCATTGTTATGTTTCAGTGAGAAGTAGTATTTTTGTGTAACATCCAGTAGTTTTAATAAATACTGTATATTTTTAAAGATGGTGTCTTGAAAGTGGTTTTTGGTAAGTCTAAGCTCTCAGCAATTGAAAGGTTGGAGAAGTCATTCATTTAATCGAAGTCAAGGTTTTTATAAAAAGTCTCCTGGTTCCTGCAATAATTCAGCTGAGGCTGATTGGCAGGGGAGAGCCTGTGGAGGCTAGATTTTAACATGACTCCAGAGGCTGAGGATCCCATACACTCCTATAATAACATTTCCTGCTTGTTTGCTATCTAGGTGGTGAAAAGCACATTCATGTGGTTTCTCAATATTATCTTCTGTAGGAGAACTGCAAACAGGATGATTTCCTAAAACATGAAAGTTTCTGTTTTTCCCCAGAGTGGTTATTTCTCTTTGGTAGGTCACAAGGTTAACCTTATGCTGTTGTCCTCTGAAAGCAATACCAAATACATTAGGACCCCTGTATCTACCGATTCATTAACCACTGATTCAGTTATCCACAGTTGGCAGAGGAAAAAATTAAATAAATATTTCAGCTATCACAAAACAGGCTACTGTCATAAACAGCAGCAATAAAGCAAGCTACGGTCACAAGCAACAGCTGTAAAGCAAGCTACTGTCCTAAAACAGCAAATGTAAGGCAACTTACCATCATGAACAGCAGCTGTAAAGCAAGCTACTGTCACAAAATAGCAGTTTGGGTGGGGGCTGGCATTCTCTCTTATCCACATTTTTTGTTATCCATGGGAAGGACTGGAACTAATCCCCACCAGATGCCAGGGTCCTACTGTAGTCCAGAGCTCACCCTCCCCAAGCCCCTCCTCCAGCAACCTAGAGTTGCTAGGTACTATAGAAGACAACCCTACAGAAACAGAAAAGGGAGAGGACTGACAATGCAAAAAATAAATAAATCAGATTCCAAACCAAGTCATCTGAAGGCTGTGCTTATTAGGTAGCTGAGATTCAGGCAGAATTCTGGAATGTGTTGTATCCTGTTCAGAACTGAAAGCACTACTTAACTGATAAGTACAATTCTGAATGGAAAATAATCCCCACTCTGCAGTTCTCAATACAGTTAAGGTCTGAAACACTTTTTATACAATTACTCTTTATATGTTAACTTGAGAAAAAGAAGTACTGTACTTAACTTGAGTGATAATGAAAGCAATAAATCAAAACTGTTGGAAGAACTGCCTAGTTGGTGGCTGACTATAATTCACTGAGAGTACTATATCCATCTGTAGCATTTGCTTATTTAGGAAGAAGAATATGTGGGATGATTTATTAAATCTTACGTTAAAAATTTCATATAACACAATGCTCTCTAAGCATTACAGTATACATTGTGGTCATTGTGTTTTTGTCAACACAACCTCATGTATTCTTGAATAGGGATGGGAATTTTGCTTAAAAATGAAAGAAGGAAAGCACAAAAGAAACTCTTTTCATTGTTGGGTTCTTTAGTTAATTCTCCAAGGGGAGCCTCTTCAACAAGAATGGTTCATATTAATGAATGAGGGGTACACGAAAATTCATCTATCACCTTGCCTCTGCTTTTTTTTTTTTAGTAGTGTTTTAGCAGTAGAAGAAGAAGTGATGACTTGATAACCAGTGCTCCTCTGTGCTGCACTGCTAAAAGAATGGGCAATGTACCCATCAGGAATTTTGCAGCTCACAACCAGACTCAAGGCAGCACTGTGGGGCCAGTCCTCAGAGCCTTGGTGCCAAAAGAAGACAGGGTAAGAAGCCCAGAGAGGAGGTAGGAGTGATCTTTCAAGCAGCCTTCTCCATTCCTCACCTTCTCCAGCCTGGGCAGGGCAGGTTGCATGAGCAAGAGGAAGGTAGAGAAGAAGCTGAATGCAAGAAAGGAGGAGGAGGTAGGGGCTGTGGTGGAGGTGCTGGTGATGGGCATCCGTCTGGAGTCTGTTGCTTATGGGGCTGCCATTGGCAAGGAGAAGAGTAGGAACTATGACTGAGCCAAGTATTTTGGCAGCCTCCTGATTTCCTCTCTGTTGTACAATAGGGCTGGTGGATGGCTCAGTGGTTGAGATGGGCCATGATTCTCACCCCTACTCCAAAGATTCCCCCATCTTGAGACTTTGGGGTAGGTCTAGGGGAGAGTTTTTATAGTGGGCAAACAAATGAGTTGTGCATTCACACCCTGGTTTTTGTCTGCTGCACCCAGGTAATGTACAGTATGTACAATTTAATAGGTGGAGATACCAACACACCGTACACATGTTTATTTCCTCCCATCAATGGGAATTCTCTCTTAGTTGTCAAGAGAGTAGAAGTCCCTTCATTGATAGGAAATTGGTTAAAGCAGAGGAAGCAGAAATAGGAATAAGTGGCAATTTGTCCAAGGTTCCCTGGCGACTTTGTATTGAGCTTGTTGCTTTGTGAATTTTAAAGAACAACCTGCATTCCATTTTAGCAACAGCAATGCAAGAGAGTTTGCAACTGCAGTCCATCATCTATGTAAGTTCCACTACTGTAGACAGTACATAAGGGAATTGCTTGGAGTACAGAAGAAACACGTCTGAAGATCAGAATGAACACCCAAATCTATAGCTAATAGATTTTTCTACTAATCTTGACTACATTTGCTGACCCTTGTGTGATGCACATGTGAAATCCAAGTTATATAACCGTTATATCAATAAGACATTGTAAATATTGCATTTTTCTAGACCCAACAGTGACACTCTTGGGACTGAGATTCAAATTAGCTCACCATCAGAAGAATGAATTGGGATCTAAAACCAATCTCCTGCTGGAAAGAACACTCATTTGTTGCCCAAACAGAAGAGGTAATTTTGCTTATTTGGAAATCATTTACAAATGTTATTAAGGTGATGGATTCCGAAAGGTACACACCATACAAGCGGCTATAGCTTTTGAAGTCATACGTAGGTTAAAATAATGAATGCACTTCCCCCAATTTAACAGCATGTATAAAATAAAATAAAGTATCTGGGACAAATTAATAAGATCTCAGATCACGTCCAGTACTTACTCGAAACATGTGAATATTGCTGCACCTTAACTTCCACCTTCTTGCAACTTTGCTTCTACCCCAAAGAAACATAAAATATGAGTTCCATTCTTTGTTTCTCGGAAGAGGAAAGATCTCAAATCACATAGGATTAAGCTCATTTAACACAACAAGACTTTTGTCTCCCAATAGCAGATCAATGATGGACAGGAATGTGCTGCAAATCTGCTGCTGACAGAGGTTTGCTTTTACCTCTTGTCAGTTTTTCTCTACCACCAGTAATGCACAAGAGGGGTGACTAGTGGGACTTGACCATAGTGTTGACCTGTGGTAGAAGTTACAGACATATTATTCTGCCTAAGACTGAGTTGGGGAAGGGATAATCCGTGTCCTAAATTTCCTACAGGCACAATGTTTCCCCTTAAAATGAATGTTTTTCTATGTTGGGAATAACAGTGAGTATACAATATTAAAACAATGAATGAATACAATACAAAAAATCAAAACCCATTAAATGCTATAGGGTAAAACAATCCATTAAAAACACTTTGCAGCCATTCAACTGGGGGAAGCCTCGCCAAAGAGAAAGGTTTCCAGCTGCTTTTGGAAGGACAGTAATGATGGGGGGGGGGCTGTCTAGCCCTCTTTTGGGAGGGAGTTCCAGAGTGTGGGAGCAACGGTAGAGAAGGCCCTTTTCAATATCCCCACCCGCAGCATCTGCAAAGGTGTAGGAACTGAAGGAAGTCCTCTCCTGATGATCTTAGCCCGTTACCCGACACCCACTTTGTACCGCAACAAATTAAAATGTGTAATATATCTTGTTGCGGTCACGTGGTTTTGTTGCAGTTCCTGGATCCCCAAGGACACACTTTATTGTTACATAACTTCTGTGACCCCACGGACAGGATCCGCAACAAAGTGCATTTTGTTTTGTTTTCCCACTGCACTATTTTTTTTTAAATTAAAACCCGATAGGTAGGTATATTAGTATATTGATTTTCATTTGTCATTTGTTAAACTCGATTACTTCTTTTTTGGCTTCTTTCTGTGCATAGTGGCTTCTCCTACCGTGAATTTAATGTCATGTGGCTGCTCCAAGTAGTGCCACTAGGTGGCCTTATGGTGACAGAACAGTTATGCTGCGGATTAAATGGTACCCCATGGTGCCCATGTACTGGTTTAAAAACTGCAATTTAACTGCGACAAGGATTCCACCAGCCCAAGGCCAGATACAAGGAAGATGTGTTGAGTCATGCTTTGGGGGGGGGGAACGTGGTCACATTTTATTTTGCTTAAAGTGCGACGGATGTGGGGAAACAATTTTAAGATCTGCATCTCAGAGCACTTTCTAGAGCAACACATTGGACATGGGTAACGGCCTTAACACTCAAGCAGGCTCATAAGGGGAGATGTGGTCCTTGAGTTAGCTTGAGCCCAAGCCATTTAGGGCTTTATAAGTTAGAACCATCACTTTGAACTTGTGTTTATCACTTTGAACATGACTCCATTTTCTCTTGCTTTCTTCTCCTATGCTCTCTGGTTTTTCTGTTCTATTATTTGCAGTTCCTGCTTGGGCTAGAGGGTGTGCATGGGACTGTAGGCACTTCTAAATGGCTGGTTCTTAACACAACCAACAGCCATTTTGTAGGTCTTTTGATTGTTTGTTGTTTTCAATAGAAAAAAATAAAATGATAGAAGCAGCAGCAGGAAAATATGGAAATATTATAAAGAGAATAAATCATTATGTAGAAACTCCACAGAATTCTGTGAAAAAGACAAGGGTGATTGCATAATAAAATTTCACCTCTAAGCATTTCATGCTTAATTGATAGCTATGTTTTTGATTAAGGGGTGAGGTATGGGGGAGGTCTCCCTTGTTAGTTACCGTGACTGTAAAACCTAAATAGAAATTGTGCTGTGCCTCATCTGCAGTCTAAGGGTCCCTTTGGGAAAACCCCCAACTTGGACTGATGTGAGCATTATTAAAACATGAATAAACATGCAGCTATGGCTCTCCTCCTAAGCAAATTAATCACAATATTCAGTGAGTATTCCTAACTAATTCAAATGTCAGGGTGCCTCTTGAGTCATTCATGTCTTCTGTGTAAGAAGATGTGGAAGCTGGAAAAGTTATTTTATTTTTTCTATTTTCTATTTTTATTTTTTATTAATTTTATATAAAGAAACAGATAAAACAACAAAATAACATAAAGAAGAGATAATAACACACACAAATGTAACAAAAATATAACAAATATAACAGACATAAACCCTGTGCAACCCACCCCCCTTGAGACTTGAACAAAATTACAACTTTCATGATATTGACCGGTCCATTTCCCTCCAGAAATACATTGAGTATTCTCCAGGTGTGTACCCTTTACCATTTTGAAATACGTATACCAATATTCCATTAAAGTCATTAGACTTGCTCAGCCCTTTCCTAATTTTAATTTCACAAGTCCGTTTATCGTTAATAGCTAGATTCCATAACTTCTTTTACCATTCTTCCATTACTAATTGATTATTAGATTTCCAATATTTGGCAAAAATCAGCCTTGCAGTCGTAACCATTATAATTACCAATTCCCCCTACTCTTTCTTCAGTTGTGTATCTGCAACTATGTTTAACAATACCAGCTGGGGGGGGGGACATTGGGATCTTTACCCCTAATATTTCTTGAATTTCATTAAAAACCAAATTCCATTCAGGAAAAGTTATTTTCTGAAGATAGTTGGGGAATTTGGGGAGTAAGAATCAAAACAAGTACTTCTTTCTCCCTCAAGCACGTAATTCATTCCAGAACATTCTTCTTTGAAGATGTCCATCCTAGCACTGTGGTTTTTTGTGTCTGCTGCACATGCTGGACATGTGTCTGTCCCCCATGCTGTTTAACATCTATGTGAGGCCGCTGGCGGGGGTCATTAGGAGATTTGGGGTCTGCTGTCATCAGTACGCTGATGACACGCAGCTCTATCTCTCCTTTTCCACGTCTGCAGTGGAAGCTGTTCTGACCCTTGACAGGTGCCTGGATGCGGTATTGACATGGACCAGGGCCAACAGGCTCAGGCTCAACGCCGAGAAGATGGAGGTTATGTTCTTTGGGAGCTCTCCATCTGGGTATGGAGGCCCTCTCCCCTGTTTGGGGGGAGTTTCCCTCCAACTTGCGGATAGGGTGCGGAATCTGGGCGTGGTTCTGGATCCGGCGCTCACCATGGATGCCCAGGTGGCCGCCATGACCAGATCCGCATTTTACCAACTCCGCCAAATCGCCCAGATTCGCCCATACCTGGATGGTGACTCTTTGAGAACAGTGGTTCAAGCGCTGGTGATCTTGCGGTTGGACTACTGCAACGCCCTCTACATGGGGTTGCCCTTGACTCTCCTCCAGCAATTGCAGCGGGTGCAAAATGCGGCAGCCAGGCTGGTGGCGGGTGTGTGTCGTTACGACCACATCACCCCAGTTCTGGCTTGCCTGCATTGGTTACCCGTTGCATCCCAGATTAGATTCAAAGTCCTGGTTTTAACTTATAAAACTCTCCATGGCTTGGGCCCGGACTACCTGTCAGAGCAGATCGCCCAGCGATCAACCTCGGCCCGACCAGTTCGGCAGTCGCGAGCACACTCGCTTCGGGTCACCACCCCTCGAGAAGCCCGTAGGACATCTACGCGTAATCAGGCTTTCTCAGTGGCGGCCCCCTCTCTCTGGAACACCCTTCCAAGGAAAGTGCGCTCTGCAGAGTCCCTGCAGGCCTTCCGTAAAGCCTTAAAGGCTCTGCTTTTTCGGGAGGCCTTTGGCGACTTCTTGTAGTGTTTTTCTTTTTTCCGCCGCCGTTCATACCCAGCATCCCAGAGAAGCTTTCTTGCTGGGAATTGCACACATTGTCAGGGCGCTAAGCCGGTTAGAATAGTATGTATTTTTTCTTTACTCTGTTGTTTTATTTTATTGTGTTGTTACTGTTTATTACTGTAAGCCACACAGAGTTCCCATGGGAAGATGGGCGGGGTATAAATGTAATAAATAAATAAATAAATTTTAGAGAAATATGTTCTTTTCTTTGAGTTTCATGTGCACCCGACATAGCAGTCTTCCAGTTTCTTTAATGATGAGACACGTGACTGGTGGTTTTTTTTGGTATGTTAAAAGCAGATGGGAAAAAATACTCTCTTCTGTGACAACATGGGAGAAGGCAGCTGGTAACTAATGTTTTAATGTAAACACTTTTTGCTTTAATGGTGCCAAGACTGTAGCACCATAAAAACAACACATTACCAAAAACGAGAGGATTTGGTACCTACCTAAAAACTGCTGAGTGGGTTGATAATGTAGGGGGAAAGGGGTATGTGTGCATCCCTGTTTCATAACCTGAGCACAGCTGTGTTCCAGGAGCAGAGGAAAATGGCGGAGAAATGCAGAGATTAAATACTGAGGGTTTCTCCTCATGGAAAGAGGTTATGCCAAGGATATTTTAAAACATCCAGCAAGATCAAAGGAACAAAGAAGGAAAATGCAGACAATGGATGCCGACACTTCCTGACCCATTCCCCACTTTCTCTGCATTTCTTATTCCCAAGAATAAGGAGGATATGAGGTGAGGTGAGGTGAGGTGAGGTGAGGGCCTAAATTAAACACTACTGCTCTGCTCAAGGTCAGAGCAACATACTACAATTGTATTGTTTGTAATCCATGAGGAACATTTCTCTGAGTAGACACTAATCTTCTGTATATAAAATTGGATTAAGTTATCTAATATTTTGGTTAATGAAAGCACAAGTAATTTTCAAAATAAAGAAGGATGTCTATAACAAGTTGCATAGCAAACACATTTTGTTGCTTTTGTAGAGTTTTTTAAAAAATGTCCAATGGAGGGTTCATATAAGGTTCAATAGAATTTTTGATTTGTGAATAGGAAAAACATTGATACAGTTATTTTTCAAGGAGTTGCCTGGCTTCAGAAGGTGTTCCTAAATTAATAGAAATGGGATATCACTACATATTACCTTTGTGCCTCTGTTTTGTTTTGGGCAACACATACCTAGTTATGATGTGTTATAGGATATATAAATGAGATTTTCCCTACCTCAAATATTGAATGCAAAACTGTGCTACTCTGAACCCATGGAAAAAGACTGTGTCCCAGCATAGCAGGATCTTGTGTCATTTTAATGGTGAGTTATAGATGGTCATGAAGTCTGTTTGGGCACTAGTATCTTTCATTTATGAGTAAAGCAACATAAACAAAGGTATATGATACTCTTCCTGAGCGGCTAGGAAAGGTGTCATTCTGACCCCTCCCTCTACAAATGACATTACGTAATGGTAATTTGTTATACATTTTAAAAGTAATTACCCACTTCTTTCTAGCTTCAAAAGCATTTCTGTTCTCAATTGATCCAACTGAATCATAGCACGGAATGTTATCATGAACAATATTTATTTGCAAGTGTCACATTGGGGTGCCTAATTTGTCCCCAAGAGAGAGGTTTTCTGCCCAGACTGCAAAATATGGCACTAAAATTTCTTGATTGATGCTTATTATCAGATTAAATGGTTTAGCTCTGGGGACAAAAGTTATAAATCACACCCACCCTGAAGTCGTGATTGGTAACCAGACATCTTTCCAAGTGCCAGCAATTTTTTTTAATGAGATCATATATTTCCAAGACTCCATGGTATACAGTATTATTTTTTCCCAAGCTTATTGAAACAGTTTTTAATATAACACTGTGTCAGCTCTGGAGAGTTTAGATACAATTGTGATTGACTTGGCCAAACATTTGAAAACAAAACCACCACAAACTCCATAAAACTTGAGCACTAAGAGTTCTGGGAAAATCTATGTAAATATAATATTTACTGCAGATTCCAGTCACCCATTAAGGGAAAGGCATTGTTTCTTCTTTTTATGCTTTCCCTCCAGATAGGCAATGTATGCATTTTTCCAGGCATGAGACATCGGGCATGCAAATGAATCCCTGTTAGGTACTTAAACAAAGCTAACTTGCCAAAATGCAGATCGAAAGTAGGCTCATGTTACAGTAAAAATAGATGGCCTTTCCCTCTTTTTCTCAGTTCTTTTAGATAAGCAATCAGCATTCCCTCCAGCAAGACGTTCAGATTTGTGGTTCCTTAGAGTATGTATTCAAAACTGAACTTTGATCAGTTCAGTGTACATTGGACCCTCGTATAACGGTTTGTATAACATAAAATCTGTGCAACATTAAAATTCCAGAGATAGGGGAAATTTGCTTAACAGAATCGCCTATGGCAGTGATGGCAAACCTTTTACAGAGTGAGTGCCCAAACTGCAATTCAAAACCCACTATTATTTTTGCAAAGTGCCAATGCAGTAATTTAACCTGTATACAGGTGGCTATGAAGGGCGATGTCGGGTGCCCACAGAAAGGGCTCTGAGTGCCACCTTTGGCACCCATGCCATAGGTTCGCCATCACTGGCCTATGGGGAGAATCCATACAACATAAAAATAGTTGTGATTAGGGATTACTCTGTTTTCAATGCATTCCTATGGGAAATTTGTATAAAGGAAAATTTGCTTAACAGAATTTCATTTGGAACGAATTAATTCCTTTATACAAGGTACCACTGATGAGGGCAGCTGGGGAGAGGGGAGCGAAGGAAGCACACATTTTGGAGAGGAAAACAGCTGCCAAGGAAAAGGCTGAATATCCCTCTCTCCGTCATTCAAAATGGCCCTTCTTGCTGGTTTTTGCAGATTAAGAATGACCTTTGCAACATTTAATTGTAAGGTTTATGCAGCACATTTTGTTGCTGTTGGCAGCTGCAAACGATACACCCTTGCATTATGTGGAGCTACACAGCCTGTCCTCCCTGGCAGATAGATATGGTATATGGCATGATGTGAATAGGAAAACAAATACTGTACCTCATCTGCAAGTGCTTCTGTTTAGAATTATCTAACTTTCCCCTCTGAGAGCTGTCCTGCGCCTTTCAGTTCCAGTGGAAGGGCATGCATTCTTTTTAGTACACTTGGCTCTCAAAGACCAAACACAAAATAAAGCAAGCTTGATTGCAAGATATGGGAGGTGAGAAAAGCTCTTGTAATAATCCTCTGTTTTCTGCAGTTAATGACATCCCTCTTCACTTCTGCAATAAATAGTTCAACCCTAAAGTTCAACAGTGCTGATTTCCATGTGGAAAGCAAAGGTAATGTAATTTGTTTGTGGGCTGCAAAATATTAATGAGATAAAACAGTAGTGCTAGAATACAAGGCCAAGGGAATCTTTGTATGTTTAAATGTGTATATTTCCTTGCCTCAAAATAAATAAATAAACCTTCCCAAAACTGCCAGCACATGTGTTTTACATAATTTCTAACCATCACCAGGAGAATGTTTGTGCTTTTATCTCTGATCCATAATCTAAATAAGGAACGATCCACTCTCTTGGGCAGTTATGGATGAAACAATTCCAATTCTTGCTGTCCAAAAGGGGGGGGGGATAGCACTTAATGCTACATGATGAGTTTCAAGAGATTTAGTATGATTCCTTGGAATTACATGCAGAATTGTCTGAGACCAGATGAAAGAGGTAAACAAGAGCTGTATCTGTTGGAGGGCAGGAGGAGTGAGGAGTATATGCAGGGCTTATTACAGATGGGGAAGAATCCAAGTTTGGAGTGCAGGGAAACTTCATAATTTTAGAATAAATTATTAATAAAAGTGTGTCTGTGTCTTTAACTTGCACTTTAAAAAAATAAAACTCAGAATTGGTGAGAGTCTGGGGGAGGGTCAGATATTGAAAGTAATGAGACACACATATAAATAAAAAATAAAAATATAAAAATATAAAAATGCAAACAATGCAGTTAGCTTTAATTACTTGCTCACCGGACCTATTTCTCCTTAGAAAGAGTATCTTCTTCATTCAGAAGCAAGTCAACCCAGAGTTAAGCAACAACTGACAAACTCTGATCTTGACCAGAGACTGATCAAATTTTTCACAATTCTCACTTTCTTTGGGGAAACTCCTTCTATGTATCTCAAAGAGCCATAATGAAGCTGTATTTGAAAATCATGGAATCATAGAATAATGTTGGAAGGGGCCTATAAGGCCACTGGGTCCAACTCGTTGGATGCAGAAAGCCAAATCACAGTGTATATTTACTGTGGTTTCTCTTAAATGCATCCAGCATTGGTGCATCCACTGATGAAATTGTTTATTCTGTCACACTGCTTTGACAGTTATGAGGTTCTTCCTGATATTCAATGGAAATCTTTCTTTTCCTGTAACTTAAGTCCATTGCTAGATTTCCTGCACTCTGGGATGATCGAGAACAGATCCTGGCTCTCCTCTGTATAACACAGCCTTTCAAATATTTGAAAAGTGTTATCATATCTCTCTTCAATTCTCTATTCTCAAGCCTAAAAATGCCTAGTTCTGTCAATCTTTCCTCACAGGGCCTGAAATTTTTTAAAATAAAAAGGATTCATTTTCTGGTCCAGAAAATAGTGTTTTCTAGTTATTTTGAAATATCTTTTAATGAGCATTTGTAGACATTTGTAGAGGCATTTGACAGTATTTCAATATTTAGGTAACTTTTCCACTCTTAGACTAATTTATTTATTAAAATGTAAAGGAAAAGTCATGAATAATGTAAGAGGCAGCATAATGAGTTAGTACAATTTTATTCCTTATAATGGCAATGGTGATAAGTTATGCTTTGGGTTTTATGATGAGTTACAACCCTTTTCTTTATAAAATCTTTACTGCGCCCCATTGCATGCCACATGCAACTTTGTGCCTGGAGGCCCAATCAATTAGACTGAGTAGTATACAAGTGCAGTTAAGACAATTCAAGCACTGGCTGAGAATATGCTTTGTGTCCAATAAAGATCCCTTTATTAGAGTCACCTTGAATGATCCCTTCTACTCTTCTGGTCTAAAATTGTTCTCCCAAAAGGTTCAAACTATGGGTATCTCCCCAGAGCACTTGGGTGCTCTATCCTTTGTGCAATGTTACAGACTTCTAAACCAGTGGTTTTTAACCTGTGGGTCCCCAGATGTTCCTGGACTGCAACGCCCAGAAATCCCTTCCAGCACAGCGAGTGGTAGAGGCTTCTGGGAGTTGCAGTCCAGGAACATCTGGGGACCCACAGGTTGCGAACCACTATTCTAAATGTTAGCCTTCTGGATATTGAAAAGCAAGACCTTGCTGCAGCAGCCCGCAAATATGTTCACCTTTAAACCCACCACTCCCTCTATACATTGACAAGCCAGCCAGTTATTTGCATTTTGTAGAGAGCCCTCAAGAATGGTATGCCTTCACCTTAGCAAGATGCAGCACACTTCCCTCTAATGTCTTATATGGCAGATTTAGCTCTCAAACAACAGAAACACAGCTCTGCCCTTGTAATTCCAGAGTCCCTGGAGCACATGCTTCTTTACTGTGAAGTACATAGGGATATCTGTGTCTGTGTATCAATTTTGGAGCCTATTACCAGTTTTCCTGGCCAGTCAGAAGAGGTAGCTTTGTATAATCTGCTGTTGGGCCAGAGCAAAATTTACACCAGGCAGATCGCCAAATATATTAGCCTACTTATAGAGCAACATAGGTCACAATTCCCAATACAGTCTTTTGCTTTGCACTCACAGGATGGAAATAACTATTCCCAGGTACTCTAAAGCAGGCCTGCCCAAAGTCCGGCCCGGGGGGGGGGGCAAATCCGGCCCGTCAGGCCATTCTGAGTGGCCCGTGGCTGGCTGGCCCGCCCCTCCCTCCCCTTCCTTCGCCCCATTTTTTTTTAAATTTCTGCCAACACTGACACCGCTGGGAAGCTTGGGAGGCTGGGTGGACAGGCAGTCTGCCGCCACCGCTGGGGAGCTTGGGGGGGGGTGCAAGGTTGCACAGATCGCCTCTTCCAAGGGGCGACCTGTGGCCGCGGCTCCCTGTGCTTCCTTTGGTCCACACCCTCCCTCCCTTCCTTGTTCCCCACCTTTCTTCCTTCCTCTCTTGGTTTCCACCTCCCTCCCTCCCTCCCTTGGTCCCCGCCTTCCTTCCTGCAGGTGGGGTTGCAAGGGGTCAGTGGGTGGGGCTTATGGATCAGTGGGTGGGGCTTGCAGTGGGGTGGCAGGGTCGGGGAGCAACTGGCCCCTGATACATTCTCAGCCACCAAATCTGGCCCTCCTTACAAAAAGTTTGGGCACCCCTGCTCTAAAGTCTCACGGTTGATGGCTGCTGTCCCTTCAAATGAACACAGTACTACATTTTTCACTCTATAAGATACACCTGACTATAGGATGCACCTAGTTTTTAGAGGAGGAAAACAATAAAAAATGTTTGGCTTAATGTTTCATTGCAGGGGAATGGTTGCAGTAGCAGATATGGAGGATTTGGCAGAGACCCTTGCTCCTCGTTTATTTCCTTTTATTATTCCGATTGTAACTATTGATCACAACTGGAAATAAAGATACTCCTTTTCTACTTTAAAGGCCTCTAGAGTTATTTTTAACACATACAATGGTCATCCCTGTGAGCAGGGTTGTTACTGAAAGTGTGCTGATGCCTCTACATTTCTTACTTTGCGCTGTACGTGGGGCAGCCTTTGAAGATGGTTCGGCGATTGCAACTGGTTTAGAATCGTGCGGCGTGGCTGGTAAGCGATGGGGCTGCCAGGGATCACATCACGCCGATTCTGTGTAACCTTCGTTGGTTACCAGTTGTTGCCCAAGCCCAATTCAAAGTACTTGAATGGCTTAGGACCTAGATACCTGAAGGACCGCCGCCTTCCATTCAAACCTACCTGACAATTACCCTCTTGAAAGAGCCATACTTCAAGGAGGTAAGAGGGTTGGTTGGCTTGTAGACACAGGGCCTTCTCGGCAGCTGCTCCCAAACTATGTAATGCCCTCCCAAATGAGATCCGCCTGGCACCAACATTGATGATATTTCAGCGCCAGGTAAAAACCTTCCTGTTCCAGAAGTTTTTTAATTGATACAATATAGATTGTGGGTCCTCTGATGGCAATTTTAGTGTAATGATTTTAGTGTAAGGTTTTTATTATTGTTCTAATTATTTATTGATATTTTATGTTTTAACTGTCTTAATTCTTTTGATTGTAAGCCACCCAGAGACCTTTGGGTAGTGGGCAGCATATAAGTTGTAAAAATAAATAAATAAACTTAAAAGGAATTAACCAAATTCACCAAAACAAAGTAGGCTGATTTGAAAAAAAAGAAAATTACAGAAAGTTGAGTTACCAGAGCCCCTTTAATTAAATGTGCCTACCCAAATGCAATTTACTATGCTAACAACCAAGATTGTGGTCAGTGCTGTAAATGTAGTCATGTTACAGCTATATGGCAATTAGTAATAATACTGACTATAACAGTATGTACCAACAAAACCTTATTAGCTTGTCAAGAAAGTGTGCATAAGCCACATGTGATGAATTGAGCATGCTAACTTGGCCCCTCCATTGTCCTAGTTTTGCTTGCATAATCATAACTTTACACTCATGGCTTTACTCCCAGTTTGGCAAGAGACGGATTGACTGCCCACATAGGCAATCTGTGTGAGCTAGAATGGCAAAGATTTGGCTCAGCTGGACAACCTACGTGGGCAAACAGCCTCTCCTTCTTCAGACTGTTACTATCACATGATTGAAGTGACCACAAAATGTGCCTCCACTTCATCATGTGTGAACCATGTGTGTTTTCGGTACATGTGACTAGGGCTGTAGAGTGTAGCACTGAGCCTCCCCCTCCAATCTTTTTAAGATTAACTGTAGAGCAGGCTCCTTATATAGCACTCAAGTACGGGCTGACTGGACCATTTCAGGCAGTTCAAGCTGGAAAATCTATTGACTAAGAACATTTCCAGACAGAGAGCTCCTCATGTTAGCAATTACAAGGACCTCTATAGCGATTCATTTTTTTTTACTTAATGGATTATTTTGTGTGGTGAGGAAAAAGATGAAAGAAGGAGCCAAAAATCAAAGGGGGGCATGATTGTGAGGGGAGAATGACACCATTTGAAAAGTCCATTAAAAGGCAGGGCAACAGCATGATCGTCTCATCTGAAACTGCTCTTACCCGTCTGCTTCCAACTCTTCAGAGAAGTCAATTGTGAAGGAAAAAAGGGCTGCCGGCGTTCTCTTAAGAACAGCGTGAACACTACTCTACAGGACTAGGAGCTATTCTTGTCATAATGATTCACCCTTGCCCTCCCTGGTACTTGACACTGACCTTTGAAGATATGCAATATTTGATATTCTGCCTACACATTAATGTGCATCTCAAATTTCTATTAGAAGCCAATAAAGTTTAGAATTGTTTGAGGAGTATCAAAAATGCAATACAGTTTCGTTTTTATTTTTTTACACCTGAACTGGGACTAGATGTTGGCAATACTCCTCAGGAAAAGTACATTTCTCCCTTCAACAACACTGGGATTAGGGGTGCTGGACTCCATGTAATTGAAAATATGTGTATACCTAGTTATCCAGTTATTGAAATGAAGCTGGGAACAGCCAAAGCCATGCTGCTCAGATGTGCAATTCAAGGAAGAAGCGTATTTACTGTGGGTTAGCTGCAAACAGGTACCACCCACTTGCAGTACACGTTATCCGCATTAAAATGTTGGGGGGCTTTCCAGCTACTGACAGGGCTGGGGTTAAGGCAGCAGCTGAAGCCCAGTGAACACAAAAGCCACTAAAGATTGTGGGTCCTGATGGCAATTTTAGTGGTGTGTTTTTAATGTATTGTATTTATTGCATTTACATGTTTTATTGTTCTAATTTTATTGTATCTTGATGTTTTAATTGTTCATTCTGATTGTGAGCCGCCCAGAGACCTTTGGGTAGTGGGCGGCATACAAGCTATATAATAAATAAATAAAGCTGGTCCTCTGTGTAAGTACAACGTTGCTGGCCAGCCTGTGCTCAGAGGCTTCTGGAGTGTGTGTCATTTTGGCCCTGGTGAAATCTCCTCATTGGCTGGACAGCAAGCCCTTGGATCTGATACTTTGGCCCCTATCCCACATCCCTTTAAATGCAGTTTATATTTGTAGATAAACCGTGTCTAAAAATGCCGTCTCCAAAAAAAAAAAAAAAAAAAGGTAATGCCCCCTTAAGCGAGGTTTCCAAGACTTACCAGAGAGGTAGGGACCCTGTAGATGATCTGGTTTTCTTTCTTCCCCTCATAGCGTGACCGGATGTTCCTGGGGGTGATTGGCGCTGTTTTTTAAATTTATTTTTAAAATTTTCCCCACCCTCCAAGCATCAGGAAGCTGGATGGGTTGCTCTTTGTTTTAATTTTCACCAGCCAGCTGGTCATTTTTAAAAATCCTAGCACCACCTGTCGACCATGGGGCTGAATTGTGCTTTAAAATTAAGAAAAATACACCTTTGTATGTGGGAACTGCTACCGCACATATTCAGTCACATGACGGGAGGAAGAGGAAAAGCCAGACCTTCAGAAGATCAGGATCTTCCCCTGGTGAGATAGCAGCCTTTGACAGCTCCAGGAACCATGATGACCAGGTATAAAACTTGTTCGCTTCCATCAGAGGATCCTGATGCCAGTTTGTACCAACAACTGCATGTAGGAGAAACAATGTGAAAGATATATCATGAGTCCTGCCAGCCAGCAGAAGTGAGGCTTCTGAAGATGGTAGCGACTTCCAGGGTCTGCTCATGGCCCCATACTGGTTGTGGTGGTGGTGGTGATGGTGATGGTGATGGTGATGATGATGATGATGATGATGATGATGATGATGATGATGATGATGATGATGATGATGATGATAATAATAATAATAATAATAATAATAATAATAATAATAATAATAATAATAATAATAATAATAATCCATCAGACTCAAAGATTAAAAGGACACTAGGACTAATAAAAAAGACAACATATCCTCATTTCCTTATATTAGGGCTTTGTGACTAGATTTTAAGTCCTGAAAAGGTTTAAAAGAACTTCTTCACAAGTTGTTTATTTCAAATAGTATTTCAATACAGGCTTTCAGTAGCATGTGAAAAGAGCCCTCATGAAAACACCTGCCAGTGGCCCCAACATCTATTCTAAATTTCGGATGATCTTTTAAACTGGAAGCCATTTTGTGTCATCAAGATTTGTTGATACTCTATACTTAGGGGAGTTTGAAAGCTACCTACTCCTTTAACCTGAAGGAAATATTCTTAAGGCCTTTAAGACATTGTATATTGTTATTATGGGCAATAAAAAGTCCTCTTTTCAGGCTGTCCGCCAGCAAGCAGAAATGGAATGACACTGGTACAAGACATTTGTCTAAGAACCAGATAAATAAATTGAGCAGAGGTAGAGGAATTGAAACGAAGGGGAGAAGAGCAGAAATAATGCAGTTTCTCATTTTCTTGTGACTTATCCTGCTTCCAGAGTTATGAAATTATATTTCTATTGATTTGGAGAACATGACAGGAAAAAAAAAACCAAATACAGTAAGTTGCTTCAGTATAGAAAGCAAAGTATTTAATTATTGTGTGAAAGATCTTCTAGTGCCCTACAGATATTCAAGAGAGCTGAATCCTGCAGTTTTGTCATCATGGGGTATTTGTACACAACCCCTAAACTCCGCCACAAATGGCTGCCAGCTCCAGAGCTTACAATTGTTTCCCCACCAGCTCCGGAGTTTGTAGGAAATTAAGTGCAGCCACACCCACCTAAGCGCGTCCCAGCGCACTTTTCATGTACCTGCTCTTGGAGGGTGAAAATCCCCAGATCCGGATGTAATCTGGTTAGTGCTGGGCTCTCCTCACTTCTGTTTTTTTTTTTTTTTTGCCTCCCGCCCCTTTCAGAGAAGGAATCAGGATGACGATGGGGCTTCGACTGGCAGACGGAGGTGAGCCTGCATTTTTTCCTCTCTTATTTTCCTCCCTACCCTCACACAGACAGGAGCAAGGACGTGCGGAGGGGTGGGGACGCAGGAAGAGCAACGAACCCCCAAGATGGTCCGAATTTAAGTGGCCAGCAGATCTTAGGGGTCATGTGAAAAGGCCCATGGTTGCCACTTTGGGGAATACTTTAAAAACCAGTGCAATGAACTGGATGGAATGTTCTGTACACTTGTATGAAGGGTTTTGCTTGAGACTTTCAAGATGGCACTTTCAAAATTCTAAGGTCGCATGAACTACGTGGCCCCTAACAGTGAATCTTTCTCCCAATATTTAGGGAAAAAAACAGGAAAAAAATGAAAAAGCTGTAAGACTTTTATATCCTACCTTGGTAATAATAAAGTAGGATATAAATAAACAAACTCATCTCCAATGGAGGATCATTGGTACTGACAAGTGTGGCATTTAGCCTGGTTTATGAATATTAATTATTTGGAATGTCAGAAAATTCTTGTTTTTGCACGCTCCAATGGGAGTTGTTGTGGGTGGAAGTTGGAAGATATATATGTAAGCCTTTAGAAGCCAGATAGGGCCTGGCAGATGAAGAGATGGGGAATGTAAAGAGAATGTGTAGGGATAGTTGTAAAGACATGAAATAATAAGTTGAGTTAATACCAAAAGCATGAATGTTTCTTTTGTCCTTTGTATTACAATAAACTATTTTTATTTGTTTTGGAAGACAAGTCTCTGAGACACCATGATTTAAAACACTACACTTGGTTCTAATGTTATAATAGTTAAGATGGTGGCAGCAGAATTACTGTACATCTGCACACGACAACAAGAAGCTGCCAAAACTAATAAGAAGTAAGTTCTGCTGGGGAGAAAAGCTCTCATAGCTGATGCCAAGGGTGCTCTGACTGTATATACACCTCCAAGGAACTGGGCTTGTTTGACACAAGGGAACAGGTGGGGACAACAGATCTGGAAGGACCTGGCCTAAAACTCAACAAACAAAATAAATAAAGAAAGAACAAATGAAGATAAAACACAACAAGCTTGCGAGGGAGGGAGGAAAAATAATCCCCAAATGGAAGAGTATTAGGAGGAATCGATTCAGGACTCCAGTAATGTTATATAAATCTGTTAAACTAATCACAATCAAAGGGTGACCAAATTGCATCTTTAACAGGAGCAAATAGGGCATGGATGAAACCTATATGTTATATAGCATTTAGGCCTGAGTAAAAATGTCTCCCTTTCATACCCCCCCCCCAAATATGATTGGCTTGAAGAATCGTTTGAGATATATGGAGAATTCCCCCAAGTTCTGTTTGGACAGCTTCTTCGTTTAAATATTTTTGGTGACATTTCTGGTAGTCGCTTCCTGGTCTGCCAGTGTTTTGCCCCTAATGTTCTGGAGTGACACTGTTTTGACATAACTTCATTCCAGATACATGTTTAGTTAGGTGGATCAGACAGGAGTTGGTTGGAGGAAATTTTAAAAAGAGGGTAGAATGAGATGAGCAGTTGCCTCATGACTCTCATAGACTCAGATTACAAAAGTCACCAGGTGACACGCTATCATATGAGGGGGAAGATGCGATAAGTAAGAAACTCCGGCTTTTCTCCTTACCTGATTACTTGATTGGAGATGTGGGTTCCGAGTTTCCACGTTCCTTGGAGTTGCTAAGCTTCTCTTCTGTCCCCACAGCCCTAACCTGCTTCAACACAGAGGAAATTAAAAAAAAATAAAACAAAACAAAATGGCTGACCACCCCCAGGGCTGGCTGCTAAAATGCCCAGACCGGCCAGGCCAGCTGACTGGTGCTGGGGGGGGGGAATAAAAAATAATAAAAAACCTCCAAGCACCCCTAGGTCTGGCTGGTGGGGGCTAAGGAAAAATAAAAATTAAAAAATATATACAGTATATAAAAATTAAATACTATAAAAATGCTCCACCTGCTGGCAGGCCAGCTGACTGGTGCTGGGAGGGGGAATAAAAATTAAAAGAAATAAATGGTGCTGACCAGTCCCAGGAACAGCCGGTCGGCACTATGGAAACCACCACCACCACCATATCATATACGCACTCCCACGGACTTCTGGCTCTAAAATTGTGGTTTTTTAAGCAAGGCAAAAAATTTCAGCATCTCTGGTAGGTATTGGAAAGCTCGCTAAAGGGGGCGTTATTGGTTTTTTTTTAAAAAAAGCCAGATGGCCATGGGTACAAGATTTTTGGACATGGTTTATCTTGAAATTTAATCTGGATTTAAAGGGACATGTGATAGCGCCCTAGATGAACTGGACAGGAATGAAGGAAAAGTCATAAGCTCTGACAAACATTCTATATTTTTCTGCAGGAGGAAAAAAAGTAGCCAAGTAGGCTTACAGTCTCAGGCCAGTCCAAGGGGGCAAGGGCATACAATAAGATGATGATCTGGAATGTTTAAAGTGTAACAATACACAACCTTGCACATTAGATTGCAGACAGGGAACTGCTGAATAAGAAACAATTCAGGCATTTTAAGGAGTGGGAGATAAATCTATATGGCTCAACTTGAGTGCCATGCACTGATGTCACCACAGAATTCGAAAGTGTTCATTGAGAGAATATATGAATATCTTAAAGCCATGCTTGGCACCTCGATTCACATTTGTTTTTATAACTTATGTTTCAGTGTATTTATCCTCCTGCTCATTGGATATCAGAATACACCTGGAGCAACCAAAGCATCCATTTGGACATTGGTTGCTTCCCTTTCCCACTTAAACTGTACAGGAGGAACAAGCAAGCAGATGGATTACAGCGTACTTAGCCTTCTGTCCACAGACTTTCACGGTTTCATGGCCATGTAAGCAAATGATTCACTCTAAATTGAATTCTTACCGACCATAAAGCTCACCTTACAGGGTGAATTTTAATGAACTAGAAAAACACTAACAGATATGACCTACTGCAATGGGTGGCATGGGTGGCAAGGCAAGTACTTCTGTAGGTTGGTGGGAGGTGCAGAACACAATAATTTTTTAAAAGTTTATTTATGTTCAGCTGTTGACTGTTGTTTACTTCCAAGAATTAGCTTTTCAGCATTTTGTGTGGTAATTAAAATGTAAAGCTTTACCTTCTCCTGTTTTAAGCTTCACTAAGGGACTCTGTGGTGAAAAGCAGCTTATTAATTGGTTTGCTTGGCTACTAAAGGCAGCAAGTTAGGAGCTAAAGGGGTAAAAAGAGACTCAAAAGATTTCATTCGGGAACAATCACTTCTGACCTTTTGGTAGTCTCAACTACAGAGTAGACCCACTGAATCAATTGCTGAATGGTAAATTGGCACTCACCTAAATAGCACTGAGGCAATGAGGCTACACTAATTGGGGAAGGATCAGGATCGTGGCCATAGAAAGGAAACTAGTATGCTGGCTTATTCTAGATATCTTCATTGAGCACAATATTAGTTTTGTACCCTACATAGGTGATTTGGGAAACAGAGTCACTTGGGTCTTATTCAGAGGTCACCTAGCTTGACTCAAGGTTAAATCTGAATATTTATTTTAACTGTGAGGTGCCCTTAAAGGTAACCCACAATAAAAAGTAAGAAGATAAAGGACAAGATAAAGGACAAGAACTGGTATGTAACCCTCCACCACCCTCCTGGTTTCCCACTTTTAAAAAGGCAGGTATTGTTAATAAATAATGTTCTTCACTTTAACATCTTGTACCTTTTCAAGGCCTTGGAAGATATGGCCAAAGACCCAGTGTAAATATGTGCATAGGTATATCCTGGACTGATTTTGCACTAACAGAAAGTTGTCGAAGGTACAGCAAACAATTTTCATCAGTCCTCCAATACTGCACTGAAACCTATTATTTCTTAAGGAGTGCTGTGCTGGATCAGACCAAAGGACTACTTAGTCCAACGTGATGTTCACTTAGCGGCCAACCAGCTACCAATGGGGAGTTCAGCATCCAAACGTGAGTGTGCAAATGTACCACCTGTTTGCTGTTCCACCACAGAACAGACACATACTTGCTGGAAAGGAACAGTTGTGGGATTCTGCAGAATGATACGCAATATAGGACAGAGGGCTGCAATAGGTCTTTGTCAACATTGAATGTTGTAGCCTCAGTGAGTGAGAGTATGCTTCCAGCAGCATGAATATAATCCAGGATCTATTACACATTGACTTTTGTGCAGTAATAAAAGCTCTCCCCCCGTGTGCGCACGTGTCTGTGTTGTGTCATTACAGTCATGACCGTGACCCCATGTCCATGGAGTTTTCTTGGCAGGAATACTGGAGTGGTTTGCCAGTTCCTACTACAGGCGCCTACAGCACCTTGTATGGAAGCTAAAGATTGCTTTTTTATCCAGACTGCTTGATACTCATGTTATATAATGCATCTGTGGAGGGGATTATATCTTTAAAATCAATTGCAATATAATAACTGTATTAGATCACCACAGCTTTTGCTCATATGGACTTGTTGACAGCAACACTTAATTGCATCCTGCTAGTTTTGACACCTAAATGTGACTAAAAAAGAAGGCTGAGAGTCAAACCAAACATTAAGAAGAACATGGATTCCCTGTGATTTAACATGTGCACATTATCAATTCAGTACAGATAGGTGGATAACTACGTTCATTACCAGAGGCTATCTCTTCCTTTCCTCAGACAGTTATGAGAAATAGGGATTGCCCATTCTTTTCCTTTTATAAACGGATTAAGTAGGTTCACTTTTTGCATTGCGGCTGTTAACAACTGCATTTCTGACCCAACAGAATGTCCAACAAAAGCCACCCGATTATGATCCTTGGTATTACCATAATGCAATATAGTGACTTTAAGACATCAGGGCCACAAATCACAACTTGCCCTTTTATTTTCTATACAGCGCTACAGCAGTCTTGCCATTTTTTCTAGTGCACTGGATTTACTACCTGTGAAACTGCCGTGTGAGTACTTGAATCAAATGGTTGTGATTGAGTTGTTCTCGGTGAGATTCAGCAGGCTGAATCACTGAGTTATCTCTCTCAAGGAAAAAGCAATGAAATACAGTCTGTATAGTTTGAACCAAGCGTCTCCCAGAGGTCATCCAAATACCAGATATATACATGTCACTGCTGGTGGATTATGAATAAAGGCTTTAAGGAGCTACAAATGATTCTGCTTAGAGAGTTTTGGGGCACCTGGGGCCAAAGTTATTTTTACAAAAACAAAATGAAACAGCAGCATGCTACATCCAAGATATATAAGTGAGGAAAATACAGTAGGATTCCTGTATCCACTGATTCAGTTATCCATGGTTGGCAGAGGAAAATAATAATAATCCAGCAGCCACAAAGCAAGCTACTGTCATAAACAGCAGCTATAAAGCAAGCTACTTTAGTAAAAAAAAAAAGCAGCGTAAAGCAACCTACTGTCGGGAAACAGTAGTTTGGGGTTTTTTGGCGTTCTCTCTTATCACGGTTTTCATTATCCATGGGAAGGCCTGGAACCAATCCCCAATGGATATTGGGGTTCTACTGTATCTGCAGTGTCAAACAAGCCTCTTTTGCCACTTCGATGAGAAAAAGGGTAAAATGTCTCATCCAGCTTCACCACAGTTGTATGGACTAAAACTCACCTTTTTGCTTGGAGATTCTGGACATTTTCATCCAAAACAGTAACTTTACCAAACTGTGTTGACTGATAGTCACTCTTCTAATGAATGTTATAATAAATTATTAATATCTATTATGTTTACATAAAAATATTTTTTAGTGATTCAGTAAATAACCGTGCAATCAGATGGATCAAAATAAGTACCTGATTGCACCAGAAAGGTTTGTTGCCTCAAGAGCATTCTCTCGTAAAATGACCCTTCTGTCTGCTGGAGAATTGCTCCAGCTGGCCACAACAAGGAGACGTCCTATAGCTGGACCCAAAAGGTCCAGCTTGGGCATGAGTCAGGGCCATCCATGCTGGAGAGCACTTTTCCATGCATCATGTAACAGCCAGGAATGAGATTGTACTGGACATCTCCACAAGCGGTCCGAATTGCAATCTATGTGATCACAGCCTCAGTTGGTTCAACGTGATGCTGGCTAGCATCCATTTCATGAAACCTGCATAAGGAGACAATCCGGTGTACCATATGTGAAATCATTCTGTTAGACGTTGCTTCCAATGCCTATATGCACATACTGTTGGTTTTTGCATAATGCACCCACTCATTGCAAGAGAGATAACTTTCAACCAGGATGGTTGAAGGTCTGGAAGAAATGTCTTATGAGGAACAGTTTAGGGGACTGGGAAAGTTTAGCCTTTCAAAAAGAAGGCTGAGAGGGAGTATGATAGCTATGTTTAAATATTTGAAAGGATGTCATATTGAAGAGGGAACAGGTTTGTTTTCCATGGCTTCAGAGACTAGGACTCAGGGCAATGGTTTCAAATTACAGAATAAGAGATTCCATTTGAACATTAGGAAGAACTTCATGACGGTTAGAGCTGTTCAGCAGTGGAATATGCTGCCACGGAGGGTGGTGGAGTCTCCTTCTTTCAGGTTTTTAAGCAGAGGCTGGATGGCCATCTGTTGCAAATACTATGATTGGGGTTCCTGCATGGCAAGGGGTTTGACTGGATGGCTCTTGACGTCTCTTCCCACTCTATGATTCTATATTAGTACCTGTGGTTATGCAGTCTAAAGATCTAACAGGAACTCATCTAACATCCTGTTTATTCACTAGAGATACTTAAATACCAGAACATGAGTGTGGCTTGCACGTATTATCTTGGGCCTATGAACAATAACATAAAAGTCATCTGTTTGTGTTACAGCAAATTGGGGATCTAACTTTTCCCTTCCTTAATCTTGGAGTGAAGCATAAAAGGGGATGGCAAATTTAACATTCTTGAAAGATAATTCAGTGACATATTCAGTGACCAGGCAGGGCTGTGTGTGGATTTTCTATTTATGTGTTTGATATTTGCACATTTATGTTGTGGCACTACATCGTGACCTTGTCAATTTGATAGACATGTGGAAGAAAGAAGGCACCGTTATTCACCATGGAAACTCCTGGGGAAATGGAATTGGAAAAGCTACTTGTTAAATGTCTCCCTTACCTTGAAAACTCCATTAGGCTTGCTAGAAGTCACTAAGGAGTTGATAGCAAACAGCTAACTACCTATTGATAACAGACCAAGAACAACATGGTTGTTGTGTGCTGTCAAGCAGTAACTGACTTATGTGTGTGTGGTGTGTTGTTATAGTCATGACCGACTCTTCGTGACTCCATGTCCATGGAGTTTCTTGGCAGGAATACTGGAATGGTTTGCCAGTTCCTACTCCAGGCTCCTACAGCACTTGGTATTCCCTGGTAGTCTCCCATCCAAGTACTAACCAGGGCTGTCCCTGATTAGCTTCCAAAATTGGATGTGCTTAGGGCATCTAGGCAGCTTTTTAACTGACTTAGACCGCTTTCCCACACACATTATAATCCGCTGCTAAGTGCTCACGGATGCGGAGCATAAAATTGTTTTCCCACGAGCAGCGGACTATAAAATCAATAAAGTTTGAGCATGCCCACTTAAGCACATTTTGTAAGTATCTGCTCTGGAGGTGGTAAAATCCTGTTCCGATGCGGACCTTCTTGGAAGTACTTTTTGCAGGCGGGAGGAGGAACTGAAGTGAAATGCAAAGGAGTGACCAGAGGACTCAGGTGCGGAGTAGGAAAGAGTACATCTTCAGGGGCCCTCTAGTGGTTTGGCAGTCCCAGACAATCAATATTCCAGTGCAAAACGCCATTACAAAGAAAATGAAACCTAAGCAATGCCGCGTTAAGGGAGAGGTGACAACTAAAAGCCGGCATCCCAGCCTATAGCCAATTGGGGGGGGGATTTAGACCTACTACAGCCCCAGGAACTGCAGGGTAAAATTGCACTTTTCTGCGGTTCTCAGCCTGAGAACAGATCAGTTGCAGATTTTCAAGAGATGACCATGGGAACGCTGGATCCACAACATCAACCATGTGACTGCTGGCTGTGTGTGTGATCCAGATGTGTTTTCTGCAGATCGTAGTGGTCGTGTGAAAGTGCCCTTATAGTGAATCCCAAAATGGTATGTGATACATTTAAGGACTGGCTTGACTGGTTTCACTCCCCCAGTGAGTTTACATGGCGGAGTGGAGATTTGAACCAAGGCCTCCACTACATCACACTGGGATTCAGGAACAACGTTGTCATAAATTAAGAATATCAGATTGTTTTGTGCACAGGAAACAGTCATTATCTGTTTTGGCGATGTATAAGTGGATAAATAGTTGCCACTTTGAGTCACTTACTTCTGAAGAAGTGGGCTTGAACAAGAAAAGCTCACATTAAAATATAGAGGCTAGTCTTTAATGTGTTACAACATTTTTGTATTATTTATTCATTTTGGTTTGGGCCTGATATGCTAGCACAGACTAACGTGGTTAAAACCGCAACTACTGTATGCATGGCTAGACGAAGAGCTGTAAGATCAGCACATTCTCTTCTTAAATCCCCAATCACTTCTTCCTGCTAAAGAAGCAATTGTAAATCCATAGTCGTTTGCTGCAATGCCAGGCTGCCAGCGTGCACAAGGACGATAAATCTTGCTAGCCATTCAGTTGTCTGTCTTGATATATCAGAGAGGGCTTCTACTTTTCCCTACTTATTTGAACTTTCAGGGCTTGTCCTTCAAATGAATAATGTTCAGTTCACAGCTGTAAAAATAAAACCTCATTCCAGTGGCATAGAAGAGAAATTTGTTGTGCTCTTTCTTAGACCCGCTACCTGTATGTGTAAACTGCAGGCACCATGACACCACTGTTCCCCTTTACACACTACTCTTTCTTTCTTTTAATAAACACCCACACCCACACACCCACACCCACACACCCACACACAGAGAGAGTGAAAGTTTGTGCTCTCCTGTTCCATGTAAGTCAGTCTTACTCGAGATCTGAATACCCACTGGGCCATATAGCAACCACCCTACTGGTGGCAACCAGGAGACAATTTTTATTGGGAGAAGTGGAACTAAAAATTCATTCTAACAATAATCTTCATGAAATGTTTTTCAAGTTACTTGTATGTTGAGAACACAACTCTTGGGAAGTTATTCCAAGACTATTCAGCAACTGCAATGTCTGCATGTGTAAATGTACCAAGGCTAAATGGCGTTAAGGCTGCTGATCTTGTACATAGTAGATATCCACCAAGTAATAATCAGTTTCAAACAAAAAGTGCTCTGCTTATATACCACCCCATACCATTTTTCAAGTAGTCTCTGGGTGGTTTACAGTTTTTAATTACAGTATGTAGGCTACACATTGCCCCCCCCCCAAGCAAGCTAGGTCCTCATTTTACCGACCTCGGAAGGATGGAAGGCTGAGTCAACCATGAGCCTGCTACCTGGGATTGAATCCCAGGTCATGAGCACAGTTTTACCTGCAGTACAGGTATTTAACCACATGAGTTAGTAGCATGTCCCCATGGTGAGTTAATAGGATTTAACTTAAAGGATATTTAAAACACTAACAGGGTTCTGCTTTGTATGTTTCTCTGTATTTTTAAACAGAGCTCTCATTCTGATAATGAAAGGTGCCTAATTGTCATAGCACATACTTTTCTTCCCGTATATGTCTTGCATTTTTTGTGTTTTGTACCGTGTTTGCACATTAATAAACAGATGATTGCCAAGACAATATCTCTGAGGAAAACTTTTTGTTAGAGAGAAATAAAATCATACATTTGTTTTAATATCTAGTTTATCTAATGTATATCATGACCACTTTGCTGATGCCCTCAGAATAGTGTCTGTGTGTGTACCTCTTCCACCAGCTGCGAACTTCTGCTGTGTAAAGAAAACTTTCTAGAGCTTTGGTTTTGGTGGTTCTTCCACTATAGACTCTCTCTCTCTCTCTCTCTCTCTCTCTCTCACACACACACACACACACACACACACAGAGAGAGAGAGAGAGAGAGAGAGAGAGAGAGAGAGAGAGAGAGAGAGAGAGAGAGAGAGTGAGTGAGAGAGAGAGAGAGAGAGAGAGAGAGAGAGAGAGAGAGAGGTCTGTTTCATAAATAAACATTGAACAATGGACTTGTCTATCACAGAGTGGTATATTTGGAGATTATGCTTCTGTTAATGCATCCAAAAGAGCATCTGCCTGCAATGTGCCTGGGGGGGGGAAGGGGGGGAATGGTATTTTAGGCTACATTAACAGGCATATAGTCTCCAAATGCTGTGAGGTACTAGTTTCCCTCCATTCAGTACTGGTTAGGCCTCATCTAGAATACTGTGTTCAGTTCTGGACACCCCATTTTAAGAAGGATGCCAACAAACTGGAGTAAGTTCAGAAGGGGGCAACAAGGATGATCAGGTCGCTGGGAACCAAGCCTGTTGGGAAAGACTGAAAGACTATTTGGCCTTCAGAAATGATGAAGGAGGGGAGATATGATGGCACTTTTCAAATACAGTGGACCCTTGTATAACAAACAGCTTGTATAACATAAAATTTGTACAACATAAAAAATTCCAGAAATAGGGGAAATTTGCTTAACATAATCGCCTATGGGGAAAATTGTACAACATAAAAACGGGATTACTCCATTTTCAATGCATTCCTATGGGAATTTGTATAAAGGAAAATTTGCTTAACATAATTTTATTTGGAACGAATTAATTCCTTTATACAAGGTACCACTGTACTTGAAAGGTAGTCATACAGAGGAAGAGCAGGATCTGTTCTTGATCATCCCAGAATGCAGGACATCAAGTAATGGGCTCAAGCTACAGGAAACCCGATTTAGGCTGAATATTGGGAAAAGGAGAACAGATCCTTTGGTAGAAACAATGGAGTGGCACCTATAGTTTCACCTTTTTATTGCTCCAGCCAAATCAAAGTGAAATGATTCATGTCTCTGTCTCTTTCCCCACTCCTGTTTATAATTTTGCACACAAAAGGGGGGCTAAGGGATAGCACACATGCTTTGCATGTGGGAAATGTAACCCTGACATTATCAGTTAAAATGGCCTCGTTAAAAAAGCTATAGAATAATCTGTGCTTGAGTCCATGGATAGGGGCAGCTGGTCACAGAAGCATCTACTGCCACAGAGATTATGCTGGGATAGGGGAACCTCTGGGTTAGCGTTAGTGGAACACAGCTCTTTGTGTTCTCAAGACTTTCAGAATTAGAAGAAACAGCCAAAGCAAGCAAGCACCTCCAAAAAAAATTATCAATTTTAACCAAAGTGCAAAGAGAAAAAGCAAAAGCAAAGCAAAGTGTTCTGCTTATCTACCGCCCCATACCACTTCAAGTAGTCTCTGGGCGGTTTACAGTTTTTTAATTACAGTATGCAGGCTATACATTGCCTCCCCCCAGCAAGCTGGGTACTCAGTTTACCGACCTTGGAAGGATGGAAGGCTGAGTCAACCACGAGCCTGCTACCTGGGATTGAACCCTATGTTTTAAGCACAGTTTTACCTGCAGTACAGGCATTTAACCATTGCACCATGAGGCTCCTAATATTGCTTAATATAAAAGCTTAATATTGCTTCACTTGATGGTATAATAAAACTTCTTTTTTTAAAAAAAACTATCTCTTAAAAACAATGAAGAACTGGATCTACCAGTGTCCCCTTTTGTATGGAATTCTACAATAACATATATTTAAACTGTGAGGAAGTACAGAACTGTAGATCAACCTGAGGCCCGTAGCATCCCTGCACTGTGTTAAACACTGGGGGAAAAACCATGAAACCACGGGGAATGAATTTAATTCTCATTTAACCATTTTAATGTGTGAATAGACATCTTTCTGTGGTCTCAGAAATTGAGGTCAAGTAGACACAGCAGCTGTCGGTTTGCCAGGTACCCTCTTTTATCTAGCTTAAAGCTGTTTCCAGTACAATGCCTTCTGGGCTAAATTCCAGGTGGTGAAATTGTAAACATCTCAAACACATTCAATACTGTGCATTTTGGCACCTTAGGCGGGGACCTGTGATCTGTTCTCATTTCAATGTCTGTGCAGCATTCCAGTGGATGCGGTAGAGGAGCCCTCAAAAACCATCCATCCATCAGTGTGTAGCTATTGCACACATTGTACAAGTGCCTACCATCTGACAATACAACTTGATGTTTCTCGGTTAAACGAAACTTTTGCTTACACTTCATGGCTTTGTCATGATATATGGACACCCTGCCAGTGTCTTCTTCCCTCTGATAGGGTGTCCTTTGCGTACCCAATCCTGTGCTGTTTGGACACTGTCAATCCAACATGACTGGAGGATATTGTACTCAAGAAATTCGCACACTGAGACTGAAATGAAAGAACTAGAAAAGATAATCAATTGTATGCACGTGTCACTGGAGACCAAAGCCAAGATCATCCACGCTATGGTATTCCATATGTATGGGTGTGTCTGTGAAGATTCTCAGCCATCCAGGTGAGATTATCTGAAAGTTGAATCATGGGAACTGGGCTTCTTTGTTTCTCGAGACTGGCAAAGCTTCTTGGATGAACAGCGAAACATTTCGCTCTCTCGAGGAAAAAAGAAATCCAATTGCCATGTCTCAGCTTCCAAATATGTATGAGTGTGAAGGATGGACCATGAAGAACACTGATGGGGAAGAATGATTCATTTCAAATATAGTGCCAGGCAAGAGCTTTGCAAAAACCCTGGACCACTGGAAAGATAATAGGCCCTAGGGCTAATCAAGTCTGTACTATCTCTGGAGGCAAAAATAGTGAAACTGGCTGTCAAACTTTGAGCACATCATGAGAAGGAAGGATTGTCTGGAAAAGATAATAATGCTGGGAAAGGTGGAAAGTCAGCAGGAAAAAAAGGAAGACTAGATAGTTGATGGATCGGCTATTAGGAAAAAAAATTAAAATGCAGTTTCAAAGACTTCGATTATTCCTTTTTAGTTAGCAGAGTATAAGCCAGAAAAATAACACCAGAGGAAAGTGGAGGATCAGCCCAGTCTCATCAAACAACACCTTCCCTGGTATGCACACACACTCACACTCTGTGGGTAAAAATCACTGAAGATGTATTAAAGGTAGAAAAAAAGCTATCTTTACTTACAATTCCCATCTGTAGTTACAGTTAGAAGAAGAAGGAAAAGTTGGGGGCAATGGGGTCTCCAGCAGGTAGCAGATCTTGCATTCTTGTTGCTTGGTGGATGGTCAGAGGAAGAACAGAGACTACTAGCATAACAACGGATCCAAGCAAGCAAGCAAACCAACAAACAGAGGGAGGGGGCAAGGGCTTTGCCTCAAATGCTAGAGGCAAGAAAAAAAAAACTTTACAAAACAAGTTAGTGGGAAAGGACAATCCCATCAGGATGCAAAGCCTCCTTCCCACTGCTAAGATTGCCAGTATCCCAATATTGATTCCAAAAAGGGAAGCCGTAGGCTCGATTTTAGAAGAGGGCTATTGAGGACAGGACATTTTGGGGCTTGTTCATTCATACGGCTGCCATAACTTGGAGGCAACTTCATGGCACATAAATCATCCAGGACTACAGTTGGTGGGTGATATTGTCCAGTACTGCAAAATTCATTGAACAGAGTATTCCAGTTTAGAAGCATTGTAAAATTCAGTGAGTACAACTGATTGCACAATAAAAGCCTCATCTGAAAGCAACCAGTGTGTGCTACTTCAGTAGGATAAGAAACACATTACTTGAAAACGAGTGCTACAACACCGTGATTGAACTGCAAACGAAAAGTCAAGCAAAACTACTAGGGCTGATATTTCACGTTCCTCTCGCTGCAGTTTGCGGCCCCGCTGGAGACCGGTTCGAAGGAACAGAACCTCACATCCTTGTGGGGTCAATCCGACTTCGAAGAAACGGAACCTCATGTCCTTGTGGGGTCAATCCGAGTTCACCCCGACCAGGCCCCCTGGAACTGCGCTCCAAGCGGGGTGAGAGATTCCCATCCTGGAGCTCGGGAATCTTTTCAATCTGCTTCTCGATCTGCCCCCTCAGGGGACGTGCGGTTCCTCTTAACCCGCTGTGACAAAACCCTGGAAACAGGAGTAATGAATATACAGATCATCAGCCAATCCCAGCAGGAGGGCGGGGAATGGTATGATATAAAAGAAGGTGGAGCCTAGTCAGTTGAGGCAGTTCAGTTGAGTTAAGTTAAGCTGAAGGTTTTGAGAGTGAGTGCTGGGAGAGAGCACTGCTCTGTGAGAGTTCTGTCAGGCAACTTTTCTCACAATTGGCTTCTGCCCCTCTACACACCCATACCAATTTACTAATTTATTCCAGGCTTCAGTAGGAACTAAAACATAATCCAATTTATCAATAAGGTGCTCTGTGAGAGTTCTGTCAGGCAGTGAGGGTTATACTGTTTACTAGTTATTAAAGGCAGGGAGGCTTGTAGAGTTGATTAAATCTATTGTATGTTAAAGGGAACACATACTATCCTCAGATATTGTTATATTTATTATTTTCTCAATAAACTTTATTATTTTTATATTATACATCTGAGTCTGTCCCAATTCATGAGGCGCCAATTTTAAAAGGTGGCAGCATTACCAAGTGAATAAAAGGTGGCAGCATTACCATTTCCATCACAATTCAGTGTGTAAAAGGGAGGTGTCGTCACAATTTGATGGCACAGCAGTGGAATGTAGAAATAAACCCAGTTGTGGTTTGAAAACCCAGTCTGTGAAAGGGGTGACGTCACACCCGCATCGAGATTACTTTTTTTTTTTTTTGGTTGAGAAGGGGGGGAGGAACATCGGTATTTCGATGTATCGAACAACAGGAATGATAACTCCTTCTTATGAATCCATTTCCCCCGCTTATCGACCAATTCTTCCTCGAACAGTTCACCCTCGTTTGTGTTTGTTCCTTACTGCCAGGTAAGGATCAAGGATGTGCGGTTAAAGTACTGCCGGTTTCAATCAGCATGCCCGTGAGGACAGAAAAACAGGGGCAGAACCGGCATTAGGCCACGTGACTAAAACCGATTTCTACACGGAGGCAAGTTCACCTCGGCTCGAGGAAGGACGTGAAGTAACCGTCTAGGAGAATGTGAGGTAAGAAGCAGAGAAACTTTGCTGGAAGACAGTGCTTAAGCCATTGTCTGCATGTCACTTTTCAGCCTGAAAGAATGCCTCATATTGCTCTCCACCTCCAAACACTGTACAGTATATGTGAAAATACCTGTGTGTTTGGAATCCTCCCAAGACAAAAACAGTCAGTTTCCAGAAGAAAAACCTCACGGTTTACGGACTTAAACAAGACGACAAGTCTTGGCCACATATATTGACATATGATGTGTTCTTTGCTACTGGGCAAAATGTTTTGGAAATGCATACTGGCCTGAAGCCAGTTGGAGAAATGCTGGGAACAAAGCAGTTGTGTGAGCAGTGTCTCCCCCCCTGGCAGGGGTCCTTTGAGTTCCCAGTCCCACCCTAGTTAAACAACAGTGAGTGCAACCAATCACATCCCCCGTCATGCAAAAGATAGCCTGTTGCTGCAGGGAAAAGGATTTGCAGCTGGATTTTGGCCACTGCATCCTGAGTACAGTCTACCTAGAAAACCCTCCATAAGTCAGAATTAATTTGAAGGCACATAATGATTATTTCCTCCATTATATATTGACACACCAAGCAGAACCGTATATTTGTCCAGTAAAGCTAAAACTGATGCTTCACTGTTCAAGAGGGCATTCATAATCAGTGCACTTGGGAAATGATCCTTTCAGCAGAAATAAAATCAACCAACTCTTTGTAGTGGGGGGATCTCTGAGTGGCAACTCTATAGAACTGCATGAGCTAAAATTTTCTCTGAGTGGAGTATCATCTTCCCCAAAGCTGGTAAGGGATATATGAATTATATTGGGCTCAAATGTTGGGAAAACGACAGGAGACAAGCAATATATTTGCTTTGTGCAATTTAGTGTAGAAAATAAATTTAAAAATGTAAAAAAAAAAGGAGAGAGAGAAAACAAGCATTTCACCTTCATCTAATCTGGTACGATCTAGAATCCTGTTGAAATATGCACACATGCAACATTCCACACACAAATAGTTTGCATTATGTGGTGAGGCATCAGTTGTTGTGATGGGGGTTCCTGCATGGCAGGGGGTTGGACTAGATGGCCATTGAGGTCTCTTCCAACTCTATGATTCTATGATTTCTATGTTCAACTGTCTGCAGTGCTTGTTTGAAGGAAAGATTTTCCAGATACCAAGGAGAACCTTTGCATAGGAAGAGATAGAACTTAGTGATAGAACTTAGATAGAACTTTTTCGCAACACGCCAAATATTTACAGCTTTAATGTCCGGCACTGACAGCTCCGCCTTCGCCATAGCAAAGGTCTTCCTCCAGTGGGAGATGAAGCATTTTCCTGCTTCCACAAAGTTCGTTGCCGCTCCCTTCATGGTCTACACTTGCTGCCTCTTCTTCATTTCCCCTCCAAGGAAACTTTACCATTATTAGGGTCCCTTTATCTGGGGGTATTCAACTTGATAAGCTGGAGCACTTATCAAGTTGTCTCATCGCGGTGTAGTTGGAACCCAAATTGCTTGCTTTCTCCTTGTGCCATGGTTGGTAGCAGATTTAGAAACTAAAAGTAGATCATGTTAAAAAATGAAGCCATTCTATCCATTCCTGAGCACTCTTTATGTGATTGATGAAACTGAGTAAATAGCAGTGAAAAGTTCATTTTCGTCTTTAGCCACATGTCTCATAAGGCATCAGCTAAGCAGTAAAAGCACATACTTGAGAGAACAATGAATCTAGTTTCCCCCATAATAGCTCAAAATAGTACACAATGCAGTTATTTACATCCCCATAAATTCACAAAATTCACTGAACAGATGGTAAGTAAAAATAAAGTTTCCCTCTAACTCTTCTATCAACTAGCTCCAACTGGAAGTTTTAAAGTGTAATGGAATCAACTTGGCTGTGTCTCGTTTATGGGAATTGCAAATGAGCAGTCAAGTTGCGTGACTTAGGTAACTTGGAAGCCTGTCCCTTTCTGTTCAATGGGGCTTACATCTAAGGATGGGTGCATTGGGACCTTGCCACCTACTGCTGAAAAACCTACATGAGAAGATGACATGAGGGATGGGGAATAAACCTGTCTACCCACCCATTGCCTTGTGCAGTTGTGCTATTTTCTCTTGAACCCTGACTGAAATGCTAGAATTGTGTTGGAAAAGGAGAAAGATTGGTTATAAAGCAACAGATTCCAGTAAGGAATTACTCCCCTTCTTGTGCCTTTTCACATCCATTCACACTGGTTTTATAGACAAATACTATACATGCAAAACGCATACATTTGACCAACTAATATAGTGAAATGAACTGTCTATAGACATTCCATTCTTCCATGTGGCTATTTAACAGTTTCTTAACAAAAAGACACAGCCAGGTTCATTCTTACAAAGTAAATGCGAGGTTTTGATCAGTAATATATTTAGGAAGTTGAATCTTCATGGTCCTGCAAATAGGGGTAAGAGCAGAAGAGCCCTCTGCTTAAACAAGGAATAATTTATATGTTATTTTGTCATGTAATTTCACCCCTGCTGATCTGGAAACTCATTACAAGGTAGCTGGAATTGCTAATCAAGATTTCTAGACCCTATTCTCTTTCTGATAAGACAGTGTAGGCCATTATATCATAATCTTCAGCTGATATCAGCATGTATCATGTCCTGCCATAAGTGATAAACTATTACATAGTGTTCTACGGCCCTGTTAAGTATAGATGAATAACAGTAAATCATCTGGAACAAATTAACTTGTTTTGGGTTCCTCAGTTTATAGGATATATTCTTTACCACACAGCTCCTAACCTGAGCATGAATCAGTTTTAAAGACTAAATATAAGCAATAGTATTCAACTTTCCTGTCCACCATATGAAAGAATGGAAATTTGCACTGGCTGAGGCATTTATTTCGGTTTCTGAGTTTGGTTCTCATTCAAAGATAACAATCGTGGTTGATATAAATCATAGAACCATAGGATAGTGGAGTTGGAACAGGCCTAAAAAGCCATCAAATTCAATCCCCTGTTCAATACAGGAGTAGAAATCAAAAGATATCTGCCAAGTAGCTGTCCAAATTTCATTTGAATGCCTCCGGCGCTGGAGCACTTTCCACCTCTCCAAGTAACTGGTTCCACTGTCATATTGTTCAAATATTTACAAAGTTATTTCCTGATATTCAGCTGAAAGCTGGGTTCTCTTAACTTGAGCCCATTGTTGTGTGTCCTGAACTTCGGGGTGATTAAGAACAGATCCTGCACAACCTCTGTATGACAGCCCTTCAAGTATTTGAAAAATGCTATCATGTCACCTCTCGGTCTTCTTTTCTCCAGTCTTTCCTCATAGGGCTTGGTTTCCAGCCAGGGCTGGTGGTAGGTTTTTTTACGCCCTAGCCGAGGGGCAGGGGGCGGTGGGGGGTAGGGTGGTGGGGGGCAGGGGGCAGCGGGGGGGCAGGGCAGGTGGCGGGGGGGCGGCGGCCGGTGGCCGGCAGTGATGGGCAGCCGGTGATGGACAGCTGGCGGGCGGTTGGGGGATGGGCGGCGGTAGCCAGTGGCGGGGTGGGTGGGGGCGGCAGGCTGTTCAGCGCCCTCTCTCCATTTTGGCGCCCTAGGCAACTGCCTAGTTCACCTTAATGGAAGCGCCGGCCCTGTTTCCAGCCCCCTGATTATCCTTATTGTCCTCCTCTCAACTTGTTCCAATTTGTCAGCATCTTTTTTGAAGGGCAGTGTTCAGAACTGGACACGATAATCAAGTTGAAGCCTAACCAGTGCTGAATGGAGGGGGATGAGCACCTCATGGGATTTGGAAATTATACTTTGTTAATGCCCCCCTAAAATAGCACTTGCCTTTTTTGTGTAGCCACATCACACTGTTGGATCATATTATTTTATAATCTACAGCAGTTCCAAGATCCTTCTTGCTTGTAATATTGCTGAGCCAGGTTTTCACTGCGCCAGTATTTGCACTTACAGTGGACCCTCGTATAACAAACTGTTTGTATAACATAAAATCTGTCCAACATAAAAAATTCCAGAGATAGGGGAAATCTGCTTAACAGAATTGCCTATGGGGAGAATCCATACAACATAAAAATGGTCACTATTAGGGATTAATCTTTTTTTAGTGCATTCCTATGGGAAATTTGTATAAAGGAAAATTTGCTTGACAGAATTTCATTTGGAATGAATTAATTCCTTTATACAAGGTACCACTGTATTCCTGTTAAATTTCAATCTGTTGGTTTCTACCCAGTGCTTCAGCCTATCAAGATAATTTTGAATTTTGTTTCTGTCTTCCAGGGTATTTGCTAGTTCACCCAATTTTGGGTCATCCAGGGATATGACATGCATTCCATGCACACCTTTGTTGAAGTTATTAACAAAAAAGTTGAAGAGCACTGCACCCAGTACTGAACCTTGGGGAACCTCACTTGTTACATCCCCCCAGTCTGAAAAGGAGCCATTAGTCACCATCTTCTTTCAAGTCTGTAGCCAATTGTGTATCCACCTGTCAAGGAATTGAGTAAATGGGTTGTGTAGTGCTTTCCTAAGTTCTCTCCCAAGTTTACACAGGTGCTGCATCATCGCCTGAGACCAGAGAAGCAGCAGCCAGAGGAATTTCCATGGTGCATTCCAATGGCGCTAAATTCCAGATACTGAGAAAGACCACTTGCTATGACAAAGTGATGCCTTTCACTGCCCCAAGTGCCTGCTTTAGAGCCTTTTCACATGGGACAAGCATTGTACCACCTCAGGCGCTTTTACACGACCCCTAAGATCCGCTGGCCACTTAAATTCGGACCAGAGATCTTGGGGGTTCGTTGCTCTTCCTGTGTTCCCACCCCTCCGCACTTCCTTGCTCCTGTCTGCGTGAGGGGAGGGAGAAAAAAAGGGAGAAAAGAATGCAGGCTCACCTCCGTCTGAGGGTCAAAGCCGCCCCGAGCCCCGTCGTCATCCTGATTCCTGTCTCTTAAAGGGGCAGGGGGCAAAAAACAACAACAAACAAAAGCGAGGAGAGCCCGGCACTCACTAGGTTACATCCGCATCAGGGATTTTCACCCCCGGAGAGCAGGTACCTGAAAAGTGCGCCGGGACGCGCTTAGGTGGGCGTGATCACACTTAATTTGCTGTAAACTCCGGAGCTGGTAGGGAAACAATTTTAAGCTCCGGAGCTGGGAGCCATTTGCCGCGGAGTTTAGGGGTCGTGTGAAAAGGCCCTTAGTTTGACCTTTAAGCAACAGGTTGTCATTCCCTTGCTTAGTCAGCCACAGCACCTCCCATGCCCAAAGTACAATAATTGCTACCATCTGAATAATGATATTGTTAAGTTCAAAGTCAGCCAGGAGTGCTGTTATTTCTAATTCGATATTGTTACGCCATTGTTTCTCTGCATTCAGTTTTAAGGGAATGCATCAATTAGAATAACTCAAGAAGCATCACTCTAAGTTGATTTTCAAATTTAAATGTCAATGCCTTTGCATATTACACTTAAAGTGAAATGGAATTTTTTGTTTACAACTTCATCTGTTAAGACTATGTATTGTTTGCCAAGAGAAACTCTCTTGTTTACCTGCTTTTGTACTCAATAAATTGTATTTTTCCTTTAACACATCCCTGCTCCTTTAAAAGGATATTGTTCAGGCAAGGCTTATATATTCATTCACTCATAATGATAATTTCCTCCTAGGTGCTTTTTCTTTCTCCCGCTCAAGAGATTGCTGGAGCAACTGAACATTAATGCAGTCTGACTAGGTAATATGGTTGAAACAGCCCGATACAACGTAATGGCAAAATGCAGTTTAAATATCAAATTGCAAGAGGAGATGTATTCAGTGTGGCTGCACTTAAACTGACCTGGACTGAAATTCCATTTCTGCTCAGCTATGAACCTTCTTCCATAAATGTCTCAGCAATATATAGTGCAATGTTTTAACTTCCTAATGAAACAGTTCATGTCCTTTATAAATATTCAGAGTCCACTCAGCATAGCTAAACATGAAGAATGACATTTTAAACAAAGTTTCAGGAGATGCATATTTCTGGTAAAGCCTGGAAAGTTCACATTACGCCTAGGGACTTCGCCAATGATTAGCCCAACATTGTCCCTTAACAATTATGGGGTAATCTTGGATGGTTCCACTCAGATACATTTGCCTGCTATCCAATCCACACAACATGGCCATGAGCGGTGGTGAGCATTGAAGAAGAGGTAGCTTAATGTGGCAACAAATCTTAGACTTAATAAGATTCAGGCATATAGAGCGTGATTTAGGTATCCGACAGAGAAGCCAGATGTTGGGAATCCAGTCTCCCACAGGGCCTACTAGACACGGACTCAACTCAGTGATCCATACAGTTCCTTCCAGTTCTAAGATGAAGATGATGATAAAAGAACATTAATGACAGCTGTGTAATGAGCATAAGAACATAAGAAGAGCCATGCTGGATCAGGCCAAAGGCCCATCTAGTCCAGCTTCCTCTGTCTCACAGTGGCCCCACCAAATGTGTCCGGGAGCGCATGAGACTAGATATCTATCTCCTGATACCACTCCCCTGCATCTGGCTCTTGAAGTACCCTGGTTTTAAGCCTGGAGATTACACATCTCCCTCATGGTTTGTAATTTCCTCCAGGAATTTGTCCAATCCCCTTTTGAAGGCATCCAGGCCAGATGCCATCACCACATCCTGTGGCAAGGAGTTCCACAGACTAACAACATGCTGGGTAAAAAAAAATCTTCTATCTGTTCTTACTCTCCCAGCCCTCAATTTGAGTGGATGTCCCCTAGTTCTGGTATTTTATGGAGAGGGAGAAGAGCCTCCCTCTATCCACTTTATTCATGCCCTGCTTTATTTTGTACGTCTCAGTCATATCCCCCCTCAGGCACCTTTTTTCCAGACTAAAGAGCCCCAAATGTTTTAGCCTTTCCTCATAAGGGAGATCCCCCAGCCCAGTAATCATTTTAGTCGCTTTCTTCTGCAACTTTTCCAGTTCTACTACGTCTTGAATCTTTTCCAGTTCTATTATGTCTAATGGTCTTGGTTTTGGTTCTATTGTAAGTTGTGGAATTGTAGATTTTAAAACAGGCTACTGTTTTTAAAAAGATAGAAGCATTAGAAATGTGTGCTTACCTCAGGATGCTAAGAATTTATTGAATGGAGAGAGCATGACCAAGAAAGAGGTATGAAGAGAAGAAGGTAGCTAAAAATCAATGATTTTTAAATATCAAATTGATTTAAATCACAGTTAAAATAAAAAACTGATCATAAAAGGTTATTAAAAATCAATTTTGTAAAATTTAAACCACGATTTAAATTGTGATTTAAATCAAATCCATCATGGAGGAGAATAAAGGAAAATATGCAAAAAGTATTGTAGTTTGAAGACTGAAAAGCAAAAATAAAACCCCCATATAGTTACAGCTGATTATTCAAGGTAAAATACATGGAAAAAGAAGTGCAGGAAGGAGATTAATGATTGAAACACCTTGGAGGCAAGGTTGAATGAAGAACAATCTTGTCACATCCAAAGTCAGAATAACCTGGATGATGCTCATTTCGATTCCAGTAGGAGAGAAATGAGAAGAAGCAAATGTGGCCGTAAAAATATTTCAAGATTCGGTTGATTGGGGCCCGTTTGGGTGACCTCTTGGTTCCCTTGTGACACCTAAGCAAAATCCTTGTACTTTGCACATCTAATGAAATGTTTCTGCCAAAAGGTAGAATATCTATTGCAGAGAAAACCCATTTCCTTAGTATTCAAAATACAGGTCACTGGTGGCAATATTTAAAGCAACACCTTCAGAATCAACATGGAGGGAAGAGTGTGTTGAAGTAGTTATTAGTGACACCATCAAATGAAGAGACTAATAAGAACAGCGACAGACCTCCAGACAACAAAGCCAGTTCTAGAGACTTGCAGCAAAGAAGGTCAGTTATTTTTTTCCTCCTGTACATTACCAAAATCTAAGCAAGTAAAGAGACTTTTTAAAAATTGCGGCCAAATACCAGCATGTATCTCCAAACAGGTTTCCTTAGCAACGGACAATACTGCACATTTGCATTTTGCCTTTATCTTAGTATCAGTCTTCAGAGGGTTTATCGACTGCAGTAATCACAAACTCTGCATTAGGGCTACTATATTCTGTCAGTTCAGAAAATCTCAAATAATCCCAGCAATTCCTACATGATTTGAATACAGCATGTAGTTTGACCCCAAACCTGTATACTGTATTTAAATACTCCAAGCCACACAGAGAAAATGCATCCATTGCCCAGGGCAAGGCAGACTGCTGCAGGATTTCTCTCTGACTCAAATTGATTGTTAGGAGTATGAGACAGGTGCAGAACGATGATCCATTCTCACTCCCAGTGGAAACTATGTCTCAGCTTGGAGAATCCTGAAGTCATTTCTGATGTCACATGCATGAGATAAGCATGGAGGGTGGAGCTGGGGGGAGCACAGAGTTTCAGAGAAGGACAGGAGCATTCTGCAGACTGCTTTGTGAACCCAATCCAGAAGCTTCAGGGGCTGGACTAAGCCTGCAATCTGGAAGCTGCCCTCCCTTAACATTTACCATTCAGGGGAGTGTCCACTCCCCTGAATGTACATAGACTGGGAATGGTGCCAGCCACCATTGTCCTCGTCCCTCCCTCCTTCTAGTCCCTCCGTCCACCTCACATCCTCCTCTTTCCAAGGACTTGATAGTCATCATCATTGTCATAGTAATAATCATTGTCGTCGTCATCTATCAGGTTGCTTATGACTCATGGAAATGGTCTCTGTGGTTTTCTAGGTATGGAGTACAGTAATACCTTGGTTTGCAAGCATAATTTGTTCCGCAAACGTGCCTTTAAACCAAAACACTCTTATATCGAAGCAAATTTCCCGATAAAAAATAATGAAAACTTCATTCGGGGGCTCCATAGACCACATACTGCACACATTCACACACACAAATGCCAAAACTCACAAAAAAAGTTGCCTAGAAGTCCACGTCCACATTAGAGATGGTCCTGAAACAAAAAATGAAACATTGTTTTTTGTCATTTGTTAGGCAACAAATTACTTTGTTACATAATGAAACGGTAGGACACTTTCATTTTGTGATGAACTGCCACCAGCCCCCGCCCCCCGAATGAAATGATTCTTCCTAGAGGAAATGGCAGGAAGCAATTCTAGGCAAGCCCCCCAAATGTGGAAAGGTTTTAGGGTCAGGGGGCTGAGTTATGAAGCTCCAAAGGGGGTGGCCTTAGGAAAAATATTTCTAATTGGAATTGAAAGCCAAGCTGTGGTGGTGCTACGCTCACCTGCAGCTTGGCTTCCAAAGTTCTGATTCCAATAGAATTTTTTCCCTAGGGGTACCTCCTTTGGAGCATCATAACTCAGCCACCTGAACTCCAAACCTTTCCAAATTTTGGGTGCTTACAGGGAAGAGCTTGAGGAAGCTCCTCTGCTATTTTGGTTCTTTAGGACCCAGGGGAGCATAGCATTTCATTTCATTTCATTTTGAAATGAAACTACTAAAGAAACAAAATGAAACAAAACACTATTTTTCTGTTTCATGCCAATCTCTAGTCTACACTATTAGGTACCTGGCTGCAGAATCTGCTGTGCTTGGGACTAACAACTGGATTTTACTCTAATTTTTTAAATGTGACAATAATAAAGTGGAATTTGTTGCCCTATACTCACTTGACTAGCTGCCCCAGGGGTAGAAATGGTTTTAAAAATAAGAAAGAATGTTGAAAAACTAAATAAAAATATAAAGAAAAATCCAACTCTAATCTGCATTCCCCTTTGAAAACGTTCCTGGCTGGTGCAAGAGAAACCTCCCTTCTTCTCTCCTCCCTCTGCTTTGGAGGCTGCCTGAGAGGGAACGTTCCAGCAGGGGGATGGGGGATAATTGGTTCACTTGTGATCACTTGATATACCAGTGTTTGTATATCAAGACGTTGCTTGTTGATCAAGGCAAAATTTAGAAGAAATGTTTGCTTGTCTTGCAAAGCACTCTTAAAACAAGTTATTCTTAAACCAATGTATTGCTGTACTCAGAAGTAGTTTGGCTGCCCTTTTTTCTGGAGCCACTCCAGGACTGTGCATTTACACAGCTTGATATTTTGCATCCTACGATACTTGGCAATTTATTTACTTTATATAATCAGATTCCACCATTCTTTAGGGGGTAACAATCAAGGCAGCTAATAGCTAGCAATTAAGATTCATAAAGACAGTACGAATTACAGGGGGATATATGCAGCAATTATGACTGTAAAGAAATAATTGGTTCAGCCCAGTGGGTGAGGCATCCTAAAGGAAAAGTCTGAGCTCTTTGGGTTTGGCATTGAAAATGAAAAAGTTAGCAAAGCATGGAGTGTCTACTCTCCAGCGAGCAGAAATGTAGGTCTTGATCACCTTGATATGAGTAATGGACATTAATTTATGTAACCCAGGGAGAATGGAAAGACAAATTGTTTGCAGTAGAGGAGATATTATGCATTGTTTTGTTTTTTTTTTGTTTTTTGTTTGTTTTTTATTAAGGAGTTTTAAACTTTTTACCTGCTACAGCTATTGGGGTCCTTGTTTGTTTGACTTAACACGACAAGTTCTGGGGAGACGATAAGGGTCTGAATTTGGAAAAAGGGACTCAATTAAACATTTCTCTGGTGAGCTACAGCAGTGGTTTGTTGCTGGCACAGGGAAAAATAAGGGTTGGATAGATCAATAGATAGATCGGCAATCTGCCAGTTGAAGTGTCCAGCTCAGAATGTCTTTGATTTTTGTCATTGATTTGCCACCTGTTCTACATGCAAATCCTTGGAACATTTCTAATTGTGGTTGAAATGTTCATGTAAAAAGGAGTCCCCCTAGAATCCTAGAGAATGGTTCACAGTCACTCTATAAGCTTTACAGGGCAGGAAAGCAAGCCAGAAAGAAAATAAGCAGTTTTGTGTTTTTATATCCTCTTCTGAAGTGACAACACCAGCTACATACACACACACACACACACACACACACACACACACACACACCTTCTTTGTTGTAATTGTCCACCGAACCCTTATGATTGGGTCAGGCTTGGATGGAAGATAGGCAGATGTAATAGCAATGGAGGAGGACAGAAAGTCCTGTAACAGGATTTTATTTTGCAGCCACTACATATCTGAAATGGAAACTCTGAATTAAGATCTGGAATGACAACAAAAGATGGGGGCGGGGGTGGGGAGTAGCATGTTTCAGCCCAAGATGAGAAACACCGATTTTTAAAGTACAACTTTCAAAATCTCATATGAGTAGCATGGATTCTGAGAATTATAATTCAAAATAAATATATAAACATTTCCCACCCCTGGTTTTACCCCAACAATTTAAAACCCAGTATTCTGAAAAAAAGTCCATTATCTTATGATCAGGCTAAAATATCAGGCCACCTCGGCCAACCTGCACATTTATCCAATTTATCCACAGCAGTGTCTACACACACACACACACACACACACACACGTTCTGCAGCTGGACAGCAGCAATGCATTTATCTTGCTGAATGAAACGTATTACATGCATCTCCTTGGCATGAAGGATGGTGGCTGCCAGCAACTTATTTTCTGTTGTGACAATTCCATCGAAACATCTCCTTGGCTTTCCAATAAAATGAATGGGCCTCAGTTAGTGAACAACCTGTGCTCTGTTTTGAGAGAGAAAATGAAAAGAAACCTCCTTTTAAAAAAAGCTGACAGGAAAGCCAAAGTTATGCTACCTAGCAAGACAGGAAGTGGTCGAAAATTAAAATGCATGTCACCGACTTTCCTGATTTAAAAGTTGTTGGCTTCTCAGTGTTTCAGTCTTACTTTCGGCTTCCTTTAAACCAATGCCTTAAAATTAACAGCCACCTGACTGGCATATTGATCTAGCAAATTTCTAACTTCTAAGATCACTTTATCTAGAGCTTGACAAACAGTTTCTTTTCAGAGGAAGTAATTAAGTGAGTTATGTTTGTTGTCACAGCAGAACAGGACCTTGGACAGACCTCTTCCGGGGTTCCTCTGCAGCTGCAATTTGAGAAGCAGAAGCAGAAACTGGAAAACTAATCTGGAAGTTGAGTCATCATGGCAACTGGACTTATTTTTTGTAAGATCAAAACGACTGACAAAGCTGCTTGGATGAGTAGCTAAATGTTTCGATCTCATAAGAAAATAAGTTCAGTTGCCATGACTCAACTTCCAAATAACCTTTCCTGAATGACTGAGAATCTTCTCAGACATATTGGAAAAGTAATATTTTTAGCACAGAGCTCCCAGTTTAAAATGAGTTATAATTCCACCCCATCTGTGAAAAGGATGGAACCAACATTGAGATATTTTAAGACAATGCCTTCCAACCTTATTTTGAGTCATGACCCCCCCTTTATAATAGCCAAATAACCTGTGACATCCACTGCCACATTTGCATAAAAAGGCATTTTTACTGGGGTCAAGTTACCACTTCTCAGAAAGTAGGGGCTGCTTTCTCTCACAAAGAGCCTGGTTTCCATATATACACATAAACACTAATTTGAATAGCCCACTCTGAAACACCAAGGCAGAAATTATTTAACAAGGGACAACACATATAAGCCCCCCCCCAAAAAAGCACTTCACAACTCCCTTGGGTGTCACAACCCCCAGGTTGGGAAACTTTCCTGGGAGAAGAGGTTTCAAAATACAAATTGTTGCTTTTCTGAAGACGAGAAACAAGACACTTGGTTGAAGGGGTATATTATACACAATCTGAATTATAACACTAGAAGAGGCATGTCCAAACTTCGGCCCTCCTTATGTTTTGGACCACAACTCTCAGAATTCCAAGCCTGTATTGCCAGTGACAAAGGATTGTGGGAGTTGTGGTCCAAAACATCTGGAGAGCCAAGGTTTGGACATGCCTGCACTAGGACCTCAAACAGCCCAATGGAGATGACTGATGGGAAAATGCAGAACACACAAATGGAAGTCGTTCTTTAGACGTTGCCATCAAAATCCTTTTTGCCACATTTGTGGCATGCATGGTTCTTTCCCCCCTGATGTCTGTGCAAGGAGGCATTCACTTACCTTCTGTCCTGTTCCCCGGAAGGCCCCATTGCTTGAATGGTGCAATCTTCATCTTGTGCAACTGAAAGCGGAAGGTCAAATGGAATGCTCCACCCCTAGAGCCATTACACTCTGCATGTACTAATAGTTATCTGCCCTCTGCCATTAAATTATGGAATTCCTTGCCAGAAGATATAATGGCAGGTACTAACTGTGATGGCTTCAAACAGGGCTTAGACAAATTCATGGGCAGTGCAGGTCAAACGAGATGTGAGTTTTATTACACATTAAAGCTGTGCCAGGCTTGCTTTTTAGAACAAAGAGCCAGGGCGTGGAAAGAAGCTGAAACAGCCTTATGGCGTTGGAGAAATAGAGCTGTAGGCTTTGCCACCACTTTGTTCCTTCCAATCCAGATTGCTCATTGGTGATCTGGGGAATATCCACGCCTTTCGGAATGGTACAAAAAAAAAAAAGCCATTTTGAAAAGTTGGCCTTGACATTTGTAAAATAAATCACAGGGTGTCAGTTTTCAGTGGAGCCACTTAGAGGAGTTCTGAGTTACTGGAAATATTCGGTAGATGACAAAGCCTGGGAATTGGTATTCAATTTATTTATAGCAACCTTGATTAGAATTATGTTGGGGTTTTCTGCTGGCCTAAGTGTAATTGCGTAAATTATGGCAACCAATTGCCACTGATAATGTGTTGCCCCTTCTAGTACTGGACATACACCAAAGTTATGTGACTGGCACACATTGGGAATGCAAGTAGCAACTTGTTAATTAGCAGCAATTCACTGCCCCAATGAACACAGTTACATTTACTGCAGTGTAAATTCCTAGGTTCTAGCCTTCCTTTTGTTAAAAAAAATTAGTAGAAACACACTCGAACTAGTTTGCTAGTATGAGAAATCAGGCTCCAAAACATTTATTTTAGCTAGATAAATTATAGAAACTTGAAACCATTAAGAATGTAAATTAACTGGAAGTATATGACTCCAGGAAGTGGCAGAACACCTGGATGAGAGAATTATCCCCAAGGTAAACTATGCCTGAGGGACAGGAGATTGTCCCATTGTCTGGAGTTCCACATTCCCCTGTCTCAGCCAGACTGGGCCCAGTTGAACAATAGGACACCAATCTATGGAACATTTACTCAAGGAGTAAACCATCAAGAGCTTAGTGGCACAGGAAATTGGATCATCAGGACAACTGTGAACAATCACCCACCAATGCTGTTTGAGGTGATTGTTGAACTGGTTTCTTGAACTGGTTTCTTATGAATAAAAACTGATGTTGAACAAATGATCAGGGCTCACTCACACCATGACAGTTTCTTTTGGCTTGGATTCAATAAATCAGACTTAAACAGTTCAGTGTTTGTGCTTCCTTATTTTATTTCAAATTAATTATTGGACACTGGTTCCAAGCCAAGCATGGACTCAAATATAATCTCTAAAAATGGTAAGACTAGGATAAAACAGTTATTCTGAAACTTTTTTTTGCCGCAGACCTTTTAGGACGTCATCTGAGGTTCCAGGGCCCCCTGGCAAACAAGGAGGAAACCCTTTGGCTGTAGAAGAAAGATACAACACAAAGAGATGAATCAGTGCCTCCTTCAAATATGTCAGGGGCCCCCATGGAGCCATAGGGGATCTGTTGGGAATGGCTGGAATAAGGGGCATTACAATTATGATGAAACTGACATTTTAAAAGACAGAGAAGCATGTAATACAGTATTTGAAAGTCAATTCATTGAGATATTAGGATTTTCTCTTGCATTTTGGACTGATGAAGCAAGGGGAGAAATGAGCATTATTTACATTAATTTAAATCTGCCTGTTGCTGATTTTTTAAAACTAAACTCGACCTTTCCATATATTGCATAATGAAAGATACAAAAAATATAATTAAAGATTAAAATACAAGAAAATCACAAAGGCCCCACACTTGCTTTTGGCAATGGGAGGCAGAACTGATGGAAAACAATTAACTGCTTGAGACACGGCATCAAATTACATATAGAGAGAGAGGGGAGAGAGAGAGAGAGAGAGAGAGAGAGAGAGAGAGAGAGAGATCGACTATTCAATTCTTGTCAGGGGCTGATCTTGGTGATCCGTAAGGTCCCTTCCAGCCCTGCAGTTCTAAGGTTATATAAAGATTCTGATGTAGATTCTTTCAATCTCATTGTTCTGCACAGGACAATGACAATAAAGATCTATCTATCTATCTATCTATCTATCTATCTATCTATCTATCTATCTAAAGGTTATTGTAATATCTGAGACAGAAAAATCACAAACCACTTCTCCCCTACCCCATGGCATTCAGAAAAACAATAATAAACGAATAACAATTTGGTGCCATTTTAAGACACACAAGATTTGTTGCCTGAGGCAGTTGCCCTAAGCAGTTGGCAGCAAGTGATTACAGGCCCTTTTCACCCCAGATGGCTGGAAGATTCCTCTTGGTGAGACAGGAAATTTCCATCAAGATGCACTGACATTTAACTTGCTCATGTAAATTATGTTAATTATCTGCAATCAGATATGCAAACAGGCAACAATCCCCAGGTTCACGACAAGCTTTCGTAAAGCGGCCATTGATATTGTACATTCCAGCTGTCCTTGACCTAGGCCCAGAATCCTACCAATCTGCTTACCTCGCGATTATTAATGAGTCATAAATAGGATCAACAACTGGTATGTCAGAGATTTAATGTGTTCTGTGCAGAAATAATATGCACCGCCATGCGTTTCAGAAGAATCATGACCAGGCAACATCTTGCCTGGTATTTGGAACTGGCATGAATCACAACATGATTCTGGGAGAGATTTGGGTCACATTTGCCAAGCTGGAGAACCAACTGCATGCTTCCAGCTGTGGCCACTTCTTTCTGAGTTCGGACTGGAATTGATTAAGGATTGAAACAGAAGAGTGACAAAAGAGGAAAAGGAGCAGAAGAAGAGGGGTGATATAGAAGAATACTGCATCCTTGACTTGACAGACCATATTACTATATTTCCCATCTCATTGCTGGGACTTGGTAATGAAACAGCATTTTCGAGCTGCTATGTATGAAATGTGTTTTCTTTTTCCTTTTTGAAAAGAAAACTCTAATAGCTATATTATTTTACCAGAAGGAGCATCTCCAACAAGGGAAGTATCCCTATTGATTAAAATACACTCCCAACATTCACTCAGAGAACCTGGAGCGATTGGGAACATAAATTGTTCCATTGAAGTAGCTTAACTTGGGTTCCCTGTCTTTCCCCATACCTGATCACTGATTGCATTATGTTGAGTGATAGTTTGACTTGAGGTTTACTGAGTACTTTGAGAGATGATTGTGGATGCAGGGAGGGTGTAGCTGAGAATCCTATTAAAATTTTATGGTTGAGATGTCTTGATCAAATTTAAATAAAACACACAATTATATAGGCTGAGTTAAATTTTTATGTCTCTGAGAACTAAAGAGATAAAAAAAATTGTTTCAGCAGACTTCCCCCTCCAGTGTTAGAACTTAAAGGACTAAAGAAGTGCTAATGGCATATGGACTTGTATGTGTCAAATATGTTTATTCATGTTTGGATGTACAGTAGGCCCCCCGTAGCCACTGATTCATTATCCACTGATTCAGTTGTCCATGGTTGGCAGAGGAAAAAAATTAAATAACTCAGCAGCCACAAAGCAAGCTATTGTCACAAACAGTTGCTGTAAAGCAAGCTGTTGTCACAAATAGCATCTGTAAATCAAGCTACTGTCACAAGCAGCAGCCATAAAGCAAGCTACTGTCTCAAAACAGCAGTTATAAAGCAAGCTACTGTCAGGAAACAGCACTTTGGGGTTGGGCGGCCAGGTATTCTCTCTTATCCATGGTTTTCATTATCCACGGGAAGGCCTGGAACCAATCCCCAGCGGATACCGGGGTCCTACTGTGCTTCCCATCTATCTTCCTTTTAATGACTCCTAATCACCACCATTAAAATGCCTGCTTTCATCTCTGAATGCTTTTAATTACGGTTCAACCATAGTGGACCTTCAATATTTCTATTGCATCTCACATTTCTTCTCCCTTACCCATGTGTCTCTATAATGAAAATGCATGTATATGTATATGAAGAAGTGTTCTGAATCCCTTATGAGAGATAAAATTTGCTTTGGTGATGCTATAGGATTCAGAAGGATCTCTAAACTCAGTGTGGGTACATTTCCCGCACCCATAGTCATAATGTCCCATTCTTTTCTCCCACCGCCATTTGATTATCAAAGAGGAGGGATTTATAGGCTGCAACAGATTATTAAATGATTTATGAAAATGCAGGACCAACAAGGAGCAAATGACCTCAGAGAAGGTAGGGGGCGAAAAAGCCTGAAAGCAGCAATTTGTTTGGAGATTAAAAGAGACAAGATGGGAGAGAAAATACTCAACAACATGCCAGCTTATTGACCCGCCCCACCTCTGCAAGCTGGTGTAGATTAGTAGTTGCATAAGTTTTCATGCTGCCTGGTGGGGTGAAATCTTAATCACCTTCACTAGTCCCAACCTGGATGAATGAATCATATTATACATGCTTTCTCTAAAGAAATGAAATATAAAGTGCATTTCAATTCTTGGCCTTTAGATTGAGACACAGAGATGCTTCGACAAATAACTTGCACTTGGTCAGCTGGAGACAGTCTCCCACACATCTCCAGGTGATATCCTAAGGAAGTGACATAACGCTTATCTGTTGTAGCGACAAATTGGAAAATATTAAAAAAGAGAAAAGGAACACTGTTTGGAGACAACAGGTGCTTAGGTGAGGAGGACGGACAGTCCCACAGCCATCCCTTTGCATAAGATCAGGTGATCACAGAGGGTTGAAAGCAGAGAAAGCCATACTGGAGCTAAATAAAACCACATTTGCTGACTGAACAAAAAGAAATAACTCCTCACCATACTGCTTAGCTGTATGTCACGCAGTTGTGGTTTTTAATTAGGTTTCTTTGGTGCCAAATTTGATACAAACTATGGGGGAAATGGCCAATGCTATCACCACTTTATTTACCTCACAGTATCTAAACACATCTGATCTTGCCTGATTTCAGAAGCTAGGCAGGGTTGGCCGTGGTTAGTACTTGGATGGGAGACCACCACAGAATACCAGGTGCTGTAGGTGCCTGGAGTAGAAACTGGCAAACCACTCCAGTATTCCTGCCATGAAAACTCCATGGACATTTATTTATTTATTTATTTATTTTAATATTTATACACTGCCCATCTTCTGGAGGAAATCTGGGTGGTTTACAGCAGTAGCAGTAACAATAATAACAAACTAAATAGTAAAAAAGAAAAGAAAAGAAATAATAATAAAAATGAAACATGGGGTCACGAAGAGTCGCTCATGACTGTAACGACACAAAACACACACACACACACACACACACACACACACACACACACACACACACACACACACACACACACACACACACACACACAATGTATTCAGATTTTGTGCAGTTCTTGGCTCACACAGGATGGCTGTCTGTCGTTCAAGAACGAACCTTCCTCATTCTTCCTTTTACCATCAAACATGCTTTCACCTGCTCAGCCTCAGTGGAATAAATGGTCACCACTTTACACCTCTTCAGGGCTTTGAGAGAGAGAGAGAAAATGCCACCCCACTTTTGAGGATTGCAAAGTTTCTAAAAGGCTTCGGGGAAATGGAATAAGTGACGAGGGTAGCAATTTGTTAACAATTATATTGATGCCAGCACAGGAACCTTCGTTTCAGGGCTGCCCTGTTCTAGACTTGAAGAACAGCCTGATTAAAAGCTGTTCAGTCCAGCTCACCAAGAAAGAAATGACAAAAAGCAATTTTGCCTAATGTTTTCTTTCTGAGAGTCTTCCTCCTTGTGGCTTTCCTCTACTGCAGAACAAAGGATCAATCTAACACTTACATTCTCCCCTGATAAATTAAACACAAATTGGCTCCAGTGGGTGCCATATCCCACCACGCTTCAACACATGCTTGGCAATCTTTAGCATCCATTTGACACAGCAGTAGATCAATTATGCTTGCTTTCTTACTTGGAGGGGAGGAGGGAGAAAAAAACCCCACCAAAACCCCAACAATTTTGACTTTGTTTTCCTGGAACTGCTTTCTGGATGCCAAATGAAATATACTAGCAAGACTCGCTGATTAGCTTCCTTATTGTGAACTATTACAGCTCCTTCGAAGAAAGATTATTGGATAATTAAGGGACAGAGAAGCAAGTTAAGCCCTATGTTTTTTTTTATACCCTAACTTTCTTAGGAAATTTATCCACAGTTTTTCCACGAGATAATTGAAGACAGGCAAGTTACCCCAAAAGATATTTTGTCTGCCATTGCAAATACTGTGCTGTGTTTTGTTCTCTAACTAGAGCAATAGGTAGCGGTCAGAAAAGTTACTTTAAGGAGCTATAGCTCCTAAAGCACCCTAAGTCAAGATAACCCTTAGCCCAGAAATGCAGCCAGCACCTTGTTAATTGATATGATACCTTGTTAATTTGCCCTTGTGCCTTATACAATTTCACCTATTGTAAATTGGCAACTGACTTCCCGCCTTAATCATGATCGGCAGGGGATTACTGTACGTCTGATTGCAAAGACAATAGTGCTGAACGCAAGTGAGCAGTATGAGCAGGCAGAGGGATGTGTCTCTCTCTACTGGCCTGAGAACAGTCTTTCATCATGTTGCCATTGTCAGCAGTAGAGGTGGGCATGAAACCCCATAATGGCGTTTTGTTTCATTTTTCATTTTGTTTTTTGATTCCTTTTAAAAAAATTCATTTCATTCTTTGTTTTGTTTCTTTTTTTAAAAATTTTTTTACAGACAACCAGCCCCGCCGGTTGGCACTTTTTCTTTTTTTTGCCTCATGCCGATCAGCTGGCCTGCAGGCCATTCAGCGCTTATTTTTATTATTTATTTTGACAAGCGCCGAGATAAATAAAAAACAAAAATAAAATGAGAGTGAAATGAAAATATCTGTTTTGTTTTGTTTCAGTTTTTAACAAGGGCATTTTGTTTTTCTATGGGAAAGTCGGTGCAGTTTATATGTGTAAATAATAAATAAATAAATGATAAATAATAATAAATTAGGATTCAAAATATTATTAAAATAGACCTTTTACGTATATTGCTTCAAAGTATTCACTACTCTTCTTATACCTTGAGACTATGAAATACATTTAAGCACTCTGCAGACTTCTCCCCTTCTTTGAATAACAAACTTGATATTTTTCCTGTCACTGCAAATATTTTCCATAAAAACCTTCTGGGAGAGTGCATATCCATTATCCATTTTAAAAAGGCTTTTCAAGAGAGACTGCTTATAGATTCTAGCACAGGCACCCTACAAAATTTGTAAACAACTTAATATTATGTTTGATCCCAGGACAGGACTCACAAGTTCCATCTATCCATTTTTCATCATGCACTGGTTTCCTCTATTATTGGTAAACTTTCATTATCAATATAAAATATATTTGTTTTTCTTTTATTGTTTTCTAGGGATAACTAGGTTTAACTGTCTTCTCTTCTGTGTATATTACAAGCTGTGGATTTGAGGGCTGTAGTAAAAAAAAATAGTAAGCTGCAGACAAATGTGTTAATATTGACCAATTTGTGGGTGTTTGTGCATTTTTGCAGCCAATCATGGGGTAGAGCAAAGAGTCAAGAAACACAGCAACAACTCCACACATTCCTTTTGTACATCTAGCATTCAAGGTATTTAACAATTTAAAAGAAACTATGCATTTACCTGGAGGTAAAGGGAAAGAGAAATTAAGAAAGACATTGACTTGGCACCAATGGGGAAGGAATATATGGTCCTCCTTTGGAACGAAACTCTGCCTGTCCCGCTGCTGTTAATGATCCAGCCATTCAAGTCTCTACCCCCTTAGAGACTTCCACAGTCATCCGTCATCCTGCTTCCTAGCAGTCACAGAGCAACAATGGGAGAGGGCTGCAGCACCACTAATCTTAGAGCCACAGAAAGAAGGAAGAGGTCTCCTGCCGTTGAACCATTTGCTATGACCTTGGCTTGATGTTTGTGTTTCCCTGTGAGCAGAAATGGGTTTTCTCTTCCTGGAAGTCTAGAAACACAGAAATACTGACCTTGAAAGAGTCGGAGTGTCTCCAAAAGGCCACAAAACAGTTCAGGAATGGATCTGTGTGCTACGGGTTCAGGAGGCTAATGCGAATTCTTGTGTATATATATATATATATATATATGTTTTCGTAGATTTTCACGGGTATAGGTATGCATGTTAGGGTGGATTCGGGTTTCTTCCCGTGTAGAAATCTGGTTGTTTTGGCGACGTTTCGACGAGGTCCCACTCGTCATCTTCAGGCCAGTGCTCTGGCTTCTTTCTTCTTGAAGCAAAGCGTGATCTCAGTTGAAGTCCTTCTATAAATACTGCTGGGGGGGTGTGGTTTGCTTGCTCTGTTGCTGATTGTAGGTTCGTTTG
>JAHTLZ010000379.1:44596242-44608194 GCA_023846285.1 Phrynocephalus versicolor
CGTTTGCAATTAAAACATTCGAGAGAGTGTGTAATTCAGTTTTTAGGTGGTCTTTGTCAGCGAGGCGTTTGGTTCTGGAGATGAGGGTTTTTGCTACGGAGTTGATCTGTGCAGGGTGGTGGTGTGATTGTGCATTTAAGTAGCGGTTTGTATGTGTTTTTTTCTGGTAGATGGTATGTCCTAAGGAGCCGTCGGGTTTTTTGTAGATTAGGACGTCCAGGAAGGGAAGTTGGTTGTTGGCTTCTATTTCCATAGTGAATTGTATTTTGGGGTGTAGGCTGTTGAGATGTGTGAGGAAGTTGTTCAGTTTGTCTTTTATATAAACAGAAGGAATGAAATTCAAATGTGCTACAGTATCCATAAATAAACCCCCAAAGACTAGGCATTTCATTGTGTGCTATGCTAAAAGTTACATTATAAAAATAAATTTTCAGACAAAAAAATAACTAGATTTTTAAATTCACATTTAAAACAAAGTCAAACAAATTATAATATTCGATTATAATTATTCGATCATTATTCGATTGTGTGTTTGTGGTGAGGGAACCATTGAGATGCTGAGCCATGTGCTCCTGGTTTGCAAAATATATAATCATATCAGGGAATGGTTTATCAAACCAATTATATCTTCCTTGGAGGGTAGAAATAGGGAAGAGTGTTTATAGAAGTTTTTGGAAAACAAGAGTAAAGAGATTACTAAAAAAAGTGGCCAGTTTTGGAAAGATGGCTATAAAGCTAAGAATTAGCTGGATAAGCAATCAAGAGGGAGCAGGGAGTATTGAAAAAATACAAGTAAATTAATCAATCAATATATGGAGAATGGAATCTGGGACCCTCAGCATCAAAAGCATATACACCATGGCTGTGGCACTCCCATTATTGGCTTTTCAGCTCAACATTTCTAGCTTTAAAGTTAGAGGCTAAAGTGGTTTAGCCTCTAACTTTAGCTTTTAGTTAAAGGTAAAAGTGGTTTAGTTAAAGGCTAAAATGGTTTCTCTGCTGTAACCATTTATGTTGTGATCAACCAGTTCTATTTAAGATGGTCATGGCTTTGTTATATGGTTGTGTTTTTGGTAGTAGAGTGCAAAAGGAGATGTTTTGATTTTAATTCACTTGCATTGTAATATTATAATTTGTTTGACTTTGTTTTAAATGTGAATTCTATTGGCTGAAATCCTGTTCATATTTCTGTGGCATAATATTGATGATGTCATCAGGCAACCAGTCCCAAGTATCTAAGCCATTAACACTAACTTGTACCATCTTCCTACCATCATAAAAGAAGGAACGGGGAAGGGGAAAACTCAACAAACTCAGAAAATGGCTGAAGGAGCTTGGCTGGTCCTCGTGATATGCTGGGAAGGAAGAATGAAGTGAAACCTAATGTCTCTGGTCTGCCTACCCCCAAGTCTTCAATGGGAATTTCACTGCCATTCAGTTTGAAGCCCGTAAGAGTTGTAACTCCTGTCATGCCAGCTGTTGCTCCCTCTGCTGGTGACTCAGCCCCAGGACTGCCACCTTGACCAAAGCAGGGTGCGTCCCTTTTCCTGCCTCGGTACAGCTATGATGCAATCTTGAGAGAACATGTATGACTTATCTGATTTATAACATAACAAGTGCAGTCATCACTTACATTTTCACTAATATCCAGTTACAGCAAGAAAGTAGACCTTAGAACAGATAGTATAACCCATTTAAAATCAGCCAGACCTGAATGTGGTTACCGTGCATGAGCCACATACAGGTATGACTGCTTTAATGTCCTCTGCAGACATCAGGATGCCTTTGGAGAGTGTTTGGAGAACTTAGCTGGTGCAAAATTCAACCCCTTAAATGTTAATGGTGGCTTTAAGGTCGAAACACTTGACACTCATTTTGTACCGTACTGGCTGAAGATACATTTCCAATTTCACGTTACAGTGCTAACTTTTAGGACTGGGAGCCAGACTTATGGTTGCTAATGTGTGCTAAACAACGCACACTTTATATGTATACTATGGTAATTTTTTTGAAATCATGACACTAACAATGAAGGAGTGTGATAGACATGGAAGGGTGGGGTGGGGTGGGGACGCAGGAAGAGCAACGAACCCCCAAGATCTCTGGTCCGAATTTAAGTGGCCAGCGGATCTTAGGGGTCATGTGAAAAGGCCCTGTGTTTCTGCTTAAGATGTGGAACAACCCACTGCTAAACTTATGATTATTGGAAAAGAGTAACCCCTTCTGGAATCTCCTAATAAATCAAAAGTTATTTACCATAATGACAAGCGAAAAACAGATTTTACGCTTGGCTACAGAAACCTCTAGAAACGATTTCAGAGAAAGATTGAAGGAATCCTAACAGTACTGGTCTACCTGTAGGTCTAGAAAAGACAACATACTTGGGTAATCTGGAAATAATTTGCTGCATGCATTGATGACTTGTTTCAGGAAGAGGAAAGATAATGATGCTTGGTCCTAAGGCTTGGAACTCCTAGCAACTATCAATGCAAAGGTTGCCCTGAAGGTAACAGGACCAGCCAGTCCTATAACCAAAAATAGTTCTAAAAAGTATCTCAATTAGGTATTCTTCGCCAGCTCTGTTACCTGAGAAATGAACCTGGGACCTTCTTCATGCAAATCTGCTGTACTATTTAAGGCTCTAATTATAACGATGCATGGGTCATTAATGGTGACAGGAGTTCTACACAATGGGAGAATCTGCTGTATTTCAGATTTCTTGAACTTTTTGGAAGGGATTAGCAGAGAAGCTGTCTTAAAAATGCAAGGGCTGTTCCTTCTCTTTGCTAGTTATAAAATGTGGTGAAATGTTTCACTGCAAATTACTGCCACAGCCTAATTAGCCATGGCTTGGCAACTCGACATTCTGACACAGGAGACTGTCTTAATTTCTGCTGCAATGAAAAACATTTATGACCAGATATAAAAATACAGTCTTAACTGATGTCACTCCATTTTAGCAGTTTTAAAATGAATGATCCAACGTAAATAATTAAAATTTCACCCCCTTCTGCTGTGACCATTCCGCTGAAGAAGTGGGTGCTTTGTCGAATCTGTTTTGCTACTGGATGCTTTTGCTAGCTGGGTCACTAATTCCAGTCTTGTTAACGTAAGCAAAATCAATGGAGACATCTACGTTGCTGATGCTGACATTGGAATTGCCCGCTCAACTTTGGCCAAGCTTTATCAAGTCACCATCAGCACTGCTGCAGGTGACTTGGAAAATGTGGCACAATTAACTTTGTGAGGACTGGGTTATGGGCATAATGTCTGACATGACCAAAAATAGCAAATGGATAGTATATTAGTATTCCATCTTCAAACACTTTTGGGATAACGCTTGATCAGAGAAGAGCACAACTAAGAACACAGCAGTTGAGCAGCTGAGGACAGGTCTGCTGAGGGAAGCACATTTCGGAGGTCCCTCAGTCATAGGGTCACCTTAAGTCAGAGTCAACTTGATGGCATATAACAACAGGAACACGTGCTCCCAGTAATTTCCAAAAGACTTCTGGGGAAAAAACCCTCCTCCACACTCCTCTTTACTTCCTGAAAGAAATATTTAAAGCAACAGCAGCAAATTCTAGGTTTTAAAAACACAAGCTGCACTGAGAAACTGCCCTGAGAAACAGACCAAGGTCCAGCTCAGTGCTCCCAGTAATTTCCAAACGAATTCTGGAAAGAAAAAAAAACACCTCCTCCACGCTCCCCTTTGCTCCCTGAAAGAAATATTTAAGGCAACAGCAGCAAATGCTAGGTTTTAAAAACACATGGCAGGGGGTTGGACTGAATGGCACTTGAGGTCTCTTCCAACTCTATGTTTCTATGATTCTATACCCAGTGCGGTGTAGTAGAGTTACAAACTGGGATGTAGGAGACTTGGGTTTGAGTTCTGGTTTGGCCATAAAAACTCACTGGGTAAGTGGTAGCACTGGTAAAGCTACTCCTAACATATTTCAATTGCCTTGAAAAGTCTATTATACAGTTATGCTTTAGTAACAATTTAGGACTAAGTGAATACTCTAGAGAGGACACAAAATGCATCCTTGTCTAATGCCATTCTTTGCCATTTTTAATTCATCCTTATTTTAGACAAACCAACATGGGAACACCTAACTATTATCTAAGTATCACTATAAATAATATTGCATCATTCATGGTACATCTTAGACATCCTTGCTCAGAATTTAAAGAAGCTTCTGCAGGAGTTTTTCCTGGGAAAAGGAGCATAATTTGGAGGCCAAGAGTGTTGCATTGCAAAATGGTGTGTTTGTCTCCAAATGTTAAAATAGAGTAACTCCATCTGAGTTAAACACTGTTTACTTACCTCCCACCCTGGACACCTACTTCCAGTCTTATTTTCGTGAATTTGTGTTTGTAAACTGGGTTCTTTTAGAAGTTGAAGAGTGATTGGCAAGGAATGAAGTCGGGAACCACTAGAGCAAGGAATAAAATGGAGAGAAAGGAGAAGAGGGCCAATCCCACATGGGAGGCAGTCAAGTAGTTTGCCTTTTCATTTGGATTCAGGGCAGCTGGGCAGAGCGCTTCCACGAGTGCTGAAACATTTAGCATACTGAGATCAGATCAATATATTATATTTCTCACATTCCTCAGAGTGGGTTAATTTTGTTCCTTTGTGTTTGGAGACTATGTGATTCATGTCTGCACCAGGTCCAAACAGAAAGGTGTGAGGAAGGTGTTTAATTTCTAAAAGGAGAAAGGGCAATTATAAAGCTCAACATTTGTTAAGTTTTCCCCCCAAAGCATGACAGGTTGGCTTCTGCAGTTGTAATCTTTTTTGCAGTGCATGATATTAATTAGCAGGTGGAGACAAGATTCTGTTTGGAGTGCTGCAATATGGTTTCATAGAAATCTGCTCAAGAAGTCACATTTCCCCCCAGTTTCACCCCTAATCTTTCCTGAAAGATAAAAGTAATCAGAAGCTTTCAGAAAGAAAGGACATATAGCAGTCTTAGGTAGTTGGGTTCATATCTAGATATGTCTGATCATAGTTAAAGGGTCAAGAATGGTGAATCTGGTAGTTTCCTAGACCAACATTTTGGAATCGGTTTTGAATATTAAATACTGGGGAGTTAAGCTATCCTAGTATGAGAAATAATTGAAATATCTGAATGAGCCCATGGGAGAGAAGAACACAGAGTAATGAGCATACATACATGTGGTGTTTGAGATGTTGCTACTCATTCATGTAGCAACATGAAGGCATCTGGCCTGGATGCTTTCAAAAGAGGATTGGACAGATTCCTAGAGGAAATGTCCATCATAGGTTACAAATCATGATGGAGATGTCTAATTTCCAGGCTTAAAACCAGGGTACTTCAAGGGCCAGATGCAGGGGAGTGTTATCAGGAGACAGATATCTAGTCTCGTGCACTCCCAGAGGCATTTGGTGGGGCCACTGTGAGATACAGGAAGCTGGACTAGATGGGCCTTTGGCCTGATCCAGCATGGCTCTTCTTATGTTCTTATGTTCTTATCAGGGCTGGTGCTAGGTTTTTTGCACCCTAGGCGAGGGATGGGGGGATGGGGCGGGGCAGGGGGTGGGTGGACGGCGGTGGGGGGCAAGGGGACGGGTGGTGGCCGCCGGCAGGGGTCGGCGCGGCAGGGGGGCAGTGGATGGCAGGGAACGGCGACAGGCGTGGGGGCGGACGGCGACGGGCACGGGGGGTCGGTGGTGATTGGCGCGGGGGACGGACGGCAGTGGCCAGTGGCAGAGTGGTGGTGGTGGGGTCAGCAGTCTCGCCAGCACCCTCTGTCCATTTTGGTGCCCTAGGCAACTGCCTAGTTCACCTTAATGGACGCGCCGGCCCTGGTTCTTATCCTCTTCTGCTTCAGTTTACCACTCACCCCAGATTCCTTAGAACTTCATCATATCTCAGACTTTGAGTTCTACGCAGAAGGAGACAAGGATCACAACTGTTCTTTTCCCCCCTCCATTTTCCCTATCAATTCTTGTGCTTCTACAAGCTAAACTACAAGCCAGATGTTATCCCCAAGGTTGATCATCGAGGTTCAGCATAGAATGAATGACAACCCTGGCATAAAACCCAAACTGCTTGTATAAATAATTTGTATACTTCACCTACAGTAGAGCCATTCTTTCCCCATGGAAACACATGTCTCTTTATGCATCTTTTCTTATTTTAGGCTCCTCCAAAGGGCGATTTCTGTTAGGTGGTTGCATAAAAGTTGTTATCTTTTCTGGTTTTCACATATCCTGTGTCTGTTTTCTTTTGTGTGGTATCTATCAGAGTTTTGTTGTTGTTGCTTGGTTTTTTTTTTTGCTAGGCATTAACCTTCTGATGGAACTCATTCCCATTCGTATAGTATGCATCCACTCTACAGGTGTACACATAGGGCCTTTTCACACGACCCCTAAGATCCGCTGGCCCCTTAAATTCGGACCAGAGATCTTGGGGGTCCGTTGCTGTTCCTCCGTCCCCACCCCTCCGCACTTCCTTGCTCCTGTCTGCGTGAGGGGAGGGAGGGAAAAAAGGGACAAAAGAATAAAGGCTTACCTCCCGGTGCTGGTGGAAGCTGCCCCGAGCCCCGTCACTTCCTGATTCCTTCTCTTAAAGGGGTGGGAGGCAAAACAACAACAACAACAACAAAAAGAAGCGAGGAGAGCCCGGCACATCCGCATCAAGGAATTTTCACCTCCGAAGAGCAGGTACCTGAAAAGTGTGCTGGGTCGCGCTTAGGTGGGAGGGGTCGCACTTAATTTCCTGTAAACTCCGGAGCTGGTGGGGAAACATTTTTAAGCTCCAGAGCTGGGAGCCATTTGCTCCGGAGTTTAGGGGTCATGTATAAACGCCCATAGGAAGCCATGCCATGGTGCTAATTGATGTGCCTCTATCTGTGAAACAAAGGAAGCCCCAAAATTCCAACCAAACATGGTGCTCATGTATAAACGCCCATAGGAAGCCATGCCATGGTGCTAATTGATGTGCCTCTATCTGTGAAACAAAGGAAGCCCCAAAATTCCAACCAAACATGGTGCTTTCTGGCAGGCTCTGGTGGTAGAAACACTACATCCTGGAAAGGGAAATGGATGTTTTTCAGACTGGAGTTCTCCTTTCTAAAAAACCTGCACATGTTTCCATACCAGAATGTATTCTTTATTAACAAGTATTCATAACATGGTATCTGGTTTCCTTTAGTGGCTGGTTCTGGTAATACATTTGAAAATAACTTTTTCTGGATTTTTTCTATTAACATTTGCATTATTTTTAGACTGTGGATAACTGAATCAGTGGATAACAGCATTCTATTGTATCCCATTCCTAGAATCTCATAAACACATTTACACATGTGAACCAACAGTCTTGCATTTGATGGTATGGCTTCTATCAGGAAACCAGTACCAGTTCCCATTTTAACCCCTATATATAGTTTGTGACCAATGTAGACTCTACACCTGTGGTGAAATGTTAGGGAGAAGAAAAAGACATAGTCTGTGACTAAGGTCCCCCAAAGCCTTGAGAATGTGAGAGTTGGTCAGAAGCAAAAAAATAAAAAATAAATTCACAATGCACAGCAAATGTATAGCAATTTGTACCTCATATTCTGACCTAAATTCTTGTTAAGTTGAAATATTTGGCCTTGTACCAGTTTACCATCTTTGTGCTTCATGTCCCATTTATTCGAATTGTTTTCCTTCTCATTAATGATGTCATGTGTCAATCTATCAGTGTTTTACCTTTATTCTTTTGGGCCGATTATTTGATGATCAATGGCATTCAAAGCTGTTGACTGCTCCAGGGAAATGAACAGGGCTACACTTCATTGTTCTTCTGCAAGATCAGGATACTCTTCAAAATGACAAACACAGTCTGCATGGTGATCTCTGAGGGTAGCTTATTTGCTAAGTGTACTATGACAAAATCACTTGGATCAGCCTTAAGCTGTACAGTAATTCTGAATTCCAGGCCTAAGTAAATAATAAAATAAAATAAAATAAAATAACAAATGGCACTTTAAATTATATTTTATGTGAGCTTTCGTGGACACGTCCACTTCTTCAGACATACAGTTCCCTTGCCTCTGCTCGATGTCACTGATTGTCACAGGAATGTTGCAATAAAAATATGGAACAACCATATGTTTAACGTAAAGCATCTAATCTCTAGGTCCCTTTTGCTGGTTCTCTTTGCAATCATACAATTTGAACTCGGGTTTGTTTAGGACAGCAGCAAACAAAATAGCAGCAAGGAAGAGGATTACAGCCCTCTTGCTATTTCATCACACGAAACACCCCACTTTCCCGGCTGCTTTTGTTTAGGAAATCAGCTCACCAGTTTTGTTTTGTGCCTGTGTGTGACTTGTAGTTTTCCTCCTTGCTTCAGAATCCAGGAATAAAGGCAGTTTAAATGTTACCCCTGCAAGCCTCCAAACGGATTTCAAAAGGCTTGCGTTCTATATTGTAAATCAACAGGATTTTTAAAAAGGCATTTTACCATACACATACCTCGAAGAATATGAAGAACTCTGCAGAATGTTTGCCTGTCCCAGTGACATGTCCCCGCCCTGAGACACGGCATTTATTCTACAACACAGTGAATGGCAAGGAAGTCTGCTCTATGGGAAGATGAAAAACAAACATTAATTCCCAGAACAGTATTTGAACAAAGCAGGAACAGAGGATGACCAATTTCTAGTAAAATCTGAATGATACTAGTTTGGTGATTGAGGATAATTCAAATGCACTTAAAGGGCAAAATGATGCCGGTATTATGGATGGTATACTCTGAGATTATGACATATCTAAATACTGAAGTACTCTACTTATCCCCTGACAGAAGCATTCAGGAGGACTGAGCATGGGAAAATTCCTTTTCCAGACTAAAACACCTAGAATCCTCCAGCCAGCATGGCCTCACTCTGTCCTCCATTTTACTTTTCCAACATCAACCTTCTCGTTAAGAGCATGCCTTGATGATGCTGCATTAGCACAAAAGTGGCTCAGGTTTAGCAGACATGATTGCTCTTACGATTGTACGTTGAAATCGGAAGTATACATCTTTTGCTGTTCTCCTATAAATGGATAAGAAAGGAACAAGGCATTTAATATATATTTAGGTAATTGCAGGACAAATTTGGGAAGCCCAGGGTGCAATCAGTTGGCTGGAGAGGCACACACCCCTGGAAAGGGTCACTTTGCAGGCAGTGCTCTTTCTTTAAGTGGTCCTTCATCTCTCCAAAAATCACTTCATCCCAGCCCCCAGCCCCCAAATAGTAGCCCTACAGCTGGACCATAAGCATCCAACTTGGGGACACTGATGCATGTTGGGCTGCATCCCAATTGTTCCTGTGTTGTGTGATTGCCAAGAAATAGATCACAGCCGATCGCTCTACAACTTGTCCAAAATGTGATCTATTCTCTTGAGTGATCGCAACCTCAGTCTTCTTTAGATGAAAGTAAGAGCAAAGACATCTCTTTTCATTTCAATAGCTTTCCATATGAAATTACAGAGGCAAAGGGAATCACAAACAGTGGAAAATAGTACTAATGTAAAGAGGTTTTGGGATTTGATGAATGAATCAAATTACTAAGCACACATTATCTGAAACCACTTCCCTAGTCTGCATTTTTTTTTCAAATTAGGAGTTTTGTTTTAAAAGGACTTAAATTAGACAATTAGACTCTAAATTAGATCATCTAGACAACTGGCTGCATTTGAAAATGTAGTAGCTGAAGTGGAGGGGGAGAACTGAATGAGTTTTTTCTCATCCTCATTAAATTGCATTTCATTTAAGCAAACATATTTCTTACTTAGACAATAGGAGGTGGAATTTTGTCAGCACCATTCTGATAGAGCAAAAACCTGCATTTTGTTTCCAAACATTTTCACATTCAATCACCTGATTTCACATGCCTCTTAAGAAGGTTGGTAGAAACCTCTCAGTGGTTACAGTGGTCCCCAAACCAGCTGATCCCCAAAATATGCCTTCTATTTCACAGATAGTAAAGGAAGTGCAGTCTAGATTTAGACTGATAATATTATGGAACTGCAGTGTAGGCAGAGGCTAAGAATGCAAACTGCAGAACTTTTCATAGCATCTTAATACTGATATAATTATTAATCCAAATATTGGAGTTTCTGTTTCATTCATTTCCCTATCTTCTGTACTCCCTCATTAGTGCACAGCACTAGTCTGGGCAGTTTACATAAAACAACAAGATAAATAAAAACCAGAAGCAGAACAAAATAATGCCAAAAACCCAGTGCAAAATCAAAATGCACAAATAATTAGAGTGGTGGAACTAACTATTGAATCTTCTTCCCACATCTGGTGGGAAGCTTGTTTTCTTCCTTCTAGCATGCTCCTAGTGTTAGACTAGCCAGATAATAAAAAAAGGAAGAAGGAATTTGCAGACACTGGAGAATATTATCACTTCAGTCCTAGAGCCTGGGTTCTTCCCCTTGTGTTAGTATCTACCAGGACCTGGAAAGTATTGGGAAATGGGTAACTGCTGCTGCAAACGTAGAAAAAAGAATAAGAATAGGAGATTTGTCATTCACTGTGTGATGTGGGTCAGCTGCCAAGGACAGTTGACTGGCTTCTTTTTGAAATGAGACAAAATGTCATGGCTTCTTGTGCTGCTTTCCGTCTGCCTGATAAAAAGATCAGTCAGCTCGAAAATGGCGAGCATTTTCAATGATCATTTGTCACGCTCCCAATGCTATGATAGAATGTAAAGCATTCTGCTATGCTGATAGTAATTTTTTTATCCAATCTATATTTATGCCTAACGGGACAATGTGACCACGGTGGGAGGGGAGTAACTCCTGAAGGCTCTGGCCTGCTTTGACTTGTGTGATTGCTTCTAACGTCCTTTTCCATCAAGTCTTCTTCGGGTCTCTTCCCTGTAGGAACTCCATCTTTATCATGGCAAGAAACTTAGTGGGGGGGGGGAACCCCCACATGCTTAGCTTGGGGCAGCTGGCTGTGGTGCTCACACTCACCTACTCCAGTTGGATGCCACAGGAGTGTAGCTTGGTGAGTGTGTGAAGCTTGCCTTAAAAGTTCCAGATTTTATGGCTGGCTGACATTTTCCTCAATGTGGATCTTGGATCACAAATGTATTGGGGGGCGTGAGAAAGTGTATTCTCTTCTCTCCACCTGCAGTATTTTGGATTGAAGTCAAATGTTTAGGAAAAGCACACAATAAAACATCTGTGTATTTTGTACATGAAGGGATATATTTACTGTATAGGATAACCAGAGGGTCAAGTCCCACTTCTTTTTACACTGATCCCATGTCTTCTCATACAGTGTTTGTGTTTGGTGTGGATGCCTTAGCATATATTATTATAATTACAAGGAGAAGAACCCTGAATATACAAGGTTGCCACTCTTGGAAAGGCCAACTCTCTCAATGACACTGTACTAGGCCATAGCACTGTATGTATACTGAAACTCCCTTTATGATAGTTATAGTTACAAGTACCTAGATACCTGAAGGACCACCTCCTACCATATGAACTTACCTGGCAATTAAGATCTAGCCAGGGAGCCCTCCTGAAAGAGCCATCCCTTAAGGAGGTGACAGGGATGGCTTGTAGGAACAGGGCCTTTTCGGCAGCTGCCCCCAGGCTATGGAATGCCCTCCTAAGTGAGACCCACCTGGCGCCAATGTTGATCACATTCCAGCGCCAGGTAAAAACCTTCCTGTTCCAGAAGTTTTCTAACTGATTATTGTGAGTCCTGATGGCGATTTTAGTGTAGCATTTTAATGTATTGTATTTATTGTATTCAAATGTTTTTATTGTTTTAATTTTATTGCAATTTTGATGTTTTAATTGTCTGAATTGTTTATTTTGATTGTGAACCACCCAGAGACCTTTGGGTAGTGGGTGGCATACAAGCTATATAAACAAACAAACAAACAAACAAACAAACAAACAAACAAACAAACAAACAAACAAA
>JAHTLZ010000379.1:44608204-44624702 GCA_023846285.1 Phrynocephalus versicolor
AAACAAACAAACAAACAAACAAACAAACAAACAAACAAACAAACAAATAAATAAACAAAGAAAGAAAGAAAGAAAGAAAGAAAGAAAGAAAGAAAGAAAGAAAGAAAGAAAGAAAGAAAGAAAGAAAGAAAGAAAGAAAAAGTGATAAAGTAATATGTTGATTTTGTGGATGGAACCAAAGAAAGTCACATGACTTAAGAGTTTGTACTGCAGAGCTGGAATTTGGACTCAAATCCCAAACCTCTGGTTCTGCAGCCAGAGACCTAAACCTCTGAGCTCTCCAAGTTATCAGTGCATTTCTAGTGTTCTCTCTGTTGACTGTATGAGGGTCACTTCTTTTGTTGGCAGACACATGCGGAATAGAACACTTGCATACCTTATCTTGTCAAAATTGCTGTAGTGATGCTCAACCAGCTTATGAGGGAAAACTCCTAGACTTCTGGTATTGTACCACACTTAACTTTAAATACTTTCCTATGCCTTTGTTAAGAAAAAAAATTAAATATGACAAAAAGGAACCAACTGAAATTTTTTTTCAAACCTGGCCACAGAATAGGGTGGGACTAGATGAAGATTTGTCTCATTGTTGGGTCTGTTTTGGGAATGGGCTGAGTTGGTTGTTTCTGGAGGACAAGAAGTAAGTGCCATCACAAACTAGCCTATCCCTGTGATGAATGCCTATGCCTAACTATACTGTTTTGGCTCCCTAAAAATATCTATATCCTGAAAGCAGATCAAGTTAACACTAGAGGACAAGCATTCCTGCAAGACCATTCCACATGCAGAGCCCCACCACCGAGAGGGTCCTGTCACTTGTCACCACCTCCCCAACCACTGAAGATGTATGCATTGTAATCTATCTAATTTATTGTTATAGAGATTTCTGAGTAGCCAAGAAAGTTTCTTCTCCTTTTATTTGGTGGACAACCTGAAGAGATATAAAAGATGGTTCCTGGAAGTTAATAATAATGTAGAACTATTGATTCATTCTGTTAAAAAAGGAAATTGATGTGATTAGCATCCCTGTCCCTTTTTGCTCAGAACTGAAATGGATGGTGATGGATGTTGTTCTGTGAAGCACAAGTCTGTACAGTGTCATTGTTTTAATTTATTTATGCATAGTTTTAATAAATTTCAACATACAGCACTTTCAAAAGGGAATGATATGGAGTAATAGCAAAACATTAAGGGTGCCTTTACATGACCTCTAAAATCCGCTGGCAACTTAAATTCGGACCAGAGATCATGGCGGTTTGTTCTGCTTCCTGTGTTCCCACCCTTCCGCACTCCATTGCTGGTGTCTGCATGAGGGGAGGGAGAAAAAAAAAAGGGAGAAAAGAATGCAGGCTCACCGCCACTCACCTCTGTCTGCCGTCCAGAGCAGTCCCGTAAGGATCCCAGGCTGTTAAAGGGGCGGTGGGGACAAAAAAAAACCCCAACAAACAGAAGGAGAGGAGAGCCGACACCTACAGCTTTATAATCTGCATTGAATTTTTTTTTACCTCCGGAGACCAGGTACTTCTAAAATGCACTGGGGCACACTTTGGTGGGCGTGGTCGTACTTAATTTTTTAAAAAGTTTGTGGGAAAACAATTTTAAGCTCCGCATCTGGGAGCCTTTGCCTTGGATTTTAGGGGTCGTGTAAAAGCAGCCTGTGTTGTTATTAGGTGAGACCACTGTTTTTTCAAAGCTCTGCTATATTCAGCCAGATGGCCTTGAAGGGCCAACTCTTTCAATGACAGTTTACTAATCCAATAAATGTATTACCCTAACCTGACAATTCTCAGATTCATGGAGCTCGTGCATGAAGGAAATCTACATGGCATGCTGGGCCACTTTACATATGACCAACATTTTCTACATGAAGGTTATCCCGGTGCAACGTGAGATTACAAAAAATATGTATGCAGCCATGGAGACATTTATTTATTCATTTAGAATATTTTTACCCCACCTTTCTCCTTGGAAAAAAGGACCCAAGGTGGCTTATGGTAATGAGGGACAATATGCAGCCCAGAACATTTAAGACACATTCAAGTTCAAAATAGGGAATTAGAAGAGGAATCTTACAACAACTAAGAAGCAACATTAAAGCTACAAAGAACATTCGAAAAGAACAAAAATACGGGGGAGGGGTGGACACTAACATGGGGCGTTTATACACGACCCCTAAGCTCCGCTGCAAATGGCTCCCAGCTCCGGAGCTTAAAAATGTTTCCCCACCAGCTCCGGAGCTAACAGAAAATTAAGTGCGACCCTGCCCACCTAAGCGCGACCCAGCGCACATTTCAAGTACCTGCTCTGGGAGAGTGAAAAATTTTGATGCGGAGAGTGCCGGGCTCTCCTCGCTTCTTTTTGTTGTTGTTGTTTTTTGCCTCCCACCCCTTTAAGAGAAACCAGGAAGTGACGGGGGGGGGTCGGAGCAACTTCCACCGGCACTCCGGAGGTAAGAGTGCATTCTTTTCTCTCTCTTTTTCTCCCTCCCCTCACGCAGACAGAACAAGGAAGTGCGGAGGGGGTGGGAACGCAGGGAGAGTGACAAACCCTCAAGATGTCTGGTCCGAATTTAAGGGACCAGCGGATCTTAGGGGTCGTGTAAAAAAGGCCCATGGAAAACACTGGTGTTCTTATGAAATTGGTCAATTCAATAATGCATGGTAATCCACCTAAAAGCCACATTGTAGGTAGTCCCTGATTCAAGAAAAGCTTGCCTGAAGAGGAAGGTCTTCCAGAAAGACAGCAGAGATGGGGCAGTCCTGGCCGACAGTGGGAGGGAATTTCAAAGTCTGGGAGCAGCAACAGAGAAGGTCCTTTCATGTGTTCTTCTGAGATGCACTTGTGAAGGTGACGGGATGGAGAGAAAGGCCTCTCCTGATGATGTTGGCACCCATGCCAGTTCATACTGCGCGATTTGATCTTTGAGGTAGTTTGGACCTAGGCCATTTTGTGCTTTGTAGGAATGCCGGTTTTATCCTGGGTATATGTGCTGAGAAGCCATTGTGCCATTTTGGGAATGCTGCTCAATACCAGCTCGGAACTGTTGTCACAGAGCAGGACCTTTTGTAGATGCCAGTTCCGCCACCCCACCCCAATATCTCCATAAAAATGTGTGGAAAAAAACACACCAATAGGCATAGGGCTTTTGTTCACACATGTTTTTGAGCCTTGGTGAACAGCGAAGCCTTTTAGTCAAGGGTACATTTGTGCACAACAGCTGTGTTTTACCACCCTCTGTGTTCACCTGATTTGTCTCCCTCCCATTTAAAAAAATGTAATCTCCCCAGTCTCTCATTTGGCACTGCAGAGCTGACCTGTTACTGTATTTATTGTGGTAATGCATTCATAAATCGCACAATCCGATAGGTGCACCAGGAAATGGCTCTGCTGAATTATTATAAATGCGATAATGAGAGGCTGTAAATCACTGTGAAGGGCAAAATGCCTGGAAATATCTGTGGTCACTGGTGCTTGGGGTTTTTTTTATGTTTGGAAATGTTTCGTGGCCTCTTTATTCTGATTCCCTTGCTGAAAATCTACTGTTAGGTTAGAGGGGAGAAGTGTGCCACTGTATGAAGTCCAAAAGAGCATCATTCTTATTTATTTATTTATTTGTTTTCACTGAGGTGTGAAAGTTGCAAGATGTATTTCATTGCTCAACATTTTACCAGTGTTTACTTGCCATTTGGCCACTCTGTTGCAAAACCGAGGCAATGAAAAGCAATGGTTATTGCTGATCAAATGTGCAAATAAACATAAACCACCCAGAGCGGACTTTTGTTGCTAGATGGGCGGTCACCAAGAAAGCCCGACTATGGGTAGAAACCCTGTGGGCCTCCCTCGGGGTGGCTACCAGAGCGAGAGGGCTAGCGATGCTCTGGTGGGACAGGACGAAAATAACCTTTGGGAGAGACTCTCTGCTAGATACTCACATCCCAAGCCATGAAGGCTTTTTGTAAACAAAAACCAATACCTTGAACCTTATCTGGGAGGCGATGGGTAGCCAATGTAGGTGAGCCAGGATGATGGTCAAACCTGCCAGCACCAACCACCAGCCTGGCCGCCACATTCTGCACCCTCTGCAGTTGCCTAAAAAGGGTCAAGGGAATCCCCATGTAGAGAAAGTTACAGTAATCTATCATAGGGATCACCAGAGCTTGCACAATTGCCTGCAGGGAGTCCTCGTCAAGGTACAGGCGAATCTGGGCTAGAAGCCTAAGTCAGTAAAAGGCTGCCTTGGAAACAGCTGTCACCAAGGCCTCCAAGGACAAAGCTGGATCCAAGTCAATGCCCAGACTCCTCACTCTATCAACCAGCTTTAAGTCAGTACTCCCGAAGATGGGAAGAGGGCCATTGTACCCATTTGGGGAGCCCCCAAGGAAGAGAACCCCCCTTTTCTCCAGGTTGAGCCTGAGCCTGTTAGTCCTGGTCTACTCCACAATTGTGGCCAGGCATATTGATGACAACAGACCCCATGACTCTGAATAACCTCACCCGGTGGCCTCATGTAGATGTTAAAGAGCATAGGGGAGATCACCCATCCCTGGGGCACCCCACAAGAGAGTGTCCAAGGGGCCAACAAATCCCCTCCAGCATTATTCTCTGGGCATGGCTACCGAGGAAGGAATGGAGCAAGCTCAAAGCAATTCCCGCCTCAGAAAGCTGACCCAGGAGGATACTGTAGTTGACAGTATCAAAGGCCACAGACAAATCGAGGAGGACCAATAAGGTAGAGCTTCCCCTGTCGGCTCCCCTCAGGAGGTCACAATGCGACCAGGGCTGTCTCGGTACTATGCCATGGCCTAAACCTGGACTGGAAAGGCTTCAGGACACAATCTTCCTCCAGGAATGACTGGAGCTGCTCGGCGGCAACCCGCCTGATCACCTTACCCAGGACGGGAACCTTGGCTATCGGGTGATAGTTGGACAAGTCATCCACAGCCAGGCCAGACCTGTTAATAATGGGCTTGATCACAGTCTCCTTCAGGTGATTGGGAAGAGTTCTGTCCCTGAAGGAGGCAGACACACTCATAAGAGCCCATTCTGGCATGCTCCCCCCGGGCGGTCTTAATCAGCCAGGATGGGCAGGGGTCAAACGGAGAAGCTGCCTGCCAGCAATGTGCCACTACCCTGGAGGCCTAATATGGAGTCATAGGCTCAAACTCAATGAATCAAAGAGACCAAGAGGGTGCAGCACAAGCAAAACTCAGAGATAGATATATAGTATGTATATATAGATAAATAGATAGTATATCACATAGGCTTAACATCCACGCAACACCAAATAATAATTTGTCTTTCAGTGGGTGGGTGTTGATACAGTGATTTTCAGGACTGGGTCATAAATCATTATTTTTTGGCTCAGAAAGTGTCGTGGCCATCTTTTTCTGTAACATGGGAGATTGAAATAGTCTTGGTCCCTTGTGTGACAAAGGTTGTACAGAAAATTGCTGAACAAGGTAGATTGTTTTGAGCTAAGCTTTATGGTGCCAGCACTCCTATCTGGTTGGTTTTAAAATTATTCTTTTCTGAGATAGGTCTGTTAATTGCAGAACTACGATAGGATTCCAAATCCTATTATAAGCAGAGGCTTAAATAATGAGATAGACATGTCAAGGTAAAGGACCTTGGGAGAAAACAGCTTTAATTTGTTTTCATACCGCTAAAGCCGTTGAAACAAAACAATCCAGGTGGCCTGAGGAGAGAATAGCCACTTCACTGTTTTGCTATAGCAGAAACCAAATCAAGCAAAAAAAGTTATTTATGGAAGCTGGAAATCCTTTCTCTTGCACACATTTTGAATGTGGGAAGGTTTCATGAACTTAAAATTCTAAACCGAGAGTATGCTTTTAATCCACACAATGCTGACTTCAGTTTGAATCACAGACACAGATGGCTGTATGATCTTTTGGACTGAGATAGAAGTTTAGTTTATTGTGTTAAATTCTGGTTGTACCTTCTGAACAGCATAATAGAGCCCAAAGGTATTTAAGCAAGTGGAAATTGTGAAACCTTTCAATGAGACATGGCTCTAGTTTGGGGAACACTTAAGATGAGAAAAAACATTGCTGAAGTGGAAAGAGGCCAGAGATTTATACAATCCTGAATGAGAGAGAGGGAGAGAGAGGAAACAAGGGGACCATACATAGAGGAAACTATCTCAGCGACTGAACAGTGAACAGCCTTCAAATGAACATGTGGGTGATGGTGTGGGAGCCAGATGCTTCTGATAAAAAGATAGGGGTAAACAAGTCTCCAAGATGTTGATGCTTTAATGTGGATATTGTTGAGTGTTGTGAAGCGAAGGACCAATAGCATTTGCACTCTGTAGCCTTTGCTTTTCCATTGCTTCTGTGGCTACCTCTAATAGGCACTGGTAACCAGTTTGAGCACTTCATAGGAGGAAGCAAACATTCTCTGAATTGTCTAAAGGGGTATTGAAGCAATTGTTTGTGCGTATTTCAAATGTCTACCTTTTCCTATGCATGCTTCTCAAATGTTTACATTTTTTTCATATGCCTCTGCAATAGTCCATCTCTATGAAGGCAATTCTGGTCTGCTTTGTGGACCATTTGGGAAGTACAGACCGAGACAAGCCCAATGAACTTTTCGCTGGAAGGAAATTCTTCTATCTTCCCTAAAGATAGTCCCTTAGTTGCTGCTCACTGGTGAAAGTCATGTAGTGCGCTTAGTGCATTTTTCTCCACCATTGATGTCTCTATTATTTTGATCCAAAACTACCTACAGCAGGGGTGGGCAATTTTGTAGGTTCAGGGAACATTTGTTTTGCTCCTCAGGGCCTGCACAGACCATCAAGAAGTGCAAGTAAATACAACAAAATGAAACACAAAGTGGTTAGAAGTCCGTTTCAAGTTTGGAAACACCGAGGTCGTAAACTACCTGAATTGATACCTAGGATATTTTTAGCCGATACAAATAAATCCGATACAGAACTAGTGGCAAGTCTTGTTTCAGCACAAATAATAGGCAAGACCATTCTTGCTCCTGATTTATAATATTTATTGTTTTCAGTTATGTTTGTGTTATTGTAAAATTTTAACTGGGTCTGTGATTGTACAATAAATAATGATTTATTGTTTTAAATAGATAAACAGTGTTAAGAGACCAAGAGAGGACTTAAAGCCCTTAAAATAGCTTTAGGGCTATCACATTTTGTCCCCATCAGCCTGCGGCACATTTGTATATTTCAAATGCAAATGAGAAGTTCAAAAAAGTGGTGAACAAAAACTGGCATAAGAACAGAAGGTTACATGTCTGTATAGGTTCCATAGCTGACAAATAGAATCAAACGACCAACATAAGAGATTTAGCCAGTTCATGAACCCTTGGCATTGCTAGAAATTCATGTCTGTTCATTACTTTCCTCTCCACGTGTGCATCTTACAGATATGAATAGAGGAAAATGTCATTTTTATTGCCACACTTACTGACTGGTGCTATTTAAGAACAATGACTTTTTAGCTATCTGTCATCTATGAAAGTACACCCCAGGAACAATGAAGAAGCATGACCAAAAAGGATGAGTACCCCTATTTCTTTGACCTTGTACCTAAAGTAGATATTACTGCTACCTTAACCACCATGCCTAGGGGAAATCCACCGCAATGCCATTCTTTCTCTTTTTACTTTCTTCTACTTTGTAGAACATTTCTAGTGGACTATTCAAAATGTGGATCTTGTTCATGGCATTCTGCAAGTTCCAGAATCTACTAAATGGCTTCAAATAGATCCAACCGAGTTCAGTTGATGGCAAACCCGAATGGTAGGGGAATCCCCCACGAAATGTTTGAGGGAATGAGACTAATATTCTGATATTAATTCTAGGACTTGCTTTTTCTGGGATGTTCTTCTTGCATTCTAAGGCCATGAGTATGCTTGATTTCTGATGGGTGTGTAGTCGGTGGCAAATGCAGGTTGCCTTTGGGTAATACATCAATGACCCTAATGGAAGTGCAAGCCTTTTTTGGCAGCATTGGAGGGGAGGGAAGGAAGCCTCAGGGTTCCTCTCACATGTACGGATGACTTTCATACCTTGCAGGAACTCCATATGATGAAGGTATGACCAATAGCTGCATGGTGTATCTACGCTCAAGAAATTGATTTCCTTATGGAGTCCAGGCAAAAGGACTGGACTCCATAAGGAGTGTGCGTGCTTTCATGCTTCATTGCCTTGTCAGTTACTGTTCAGCTTCTACTGGGGGAAAACATTTTTGTTGACTGTCACAACAATGACTTGAGGGGGGGGGAATCTTTTAGGCCTCTCTGAATGAAGATTTGACTCCTCTTATTTGAGAAATGGTGAAAGGACTCTTTTTTTCAACCAGTAGGAAATAAAGTTATACATGTGTAGAACAAAGACTTTGTTTTGATGATGTAAGATTTATGAAGTCCTGAAGGCATTAGATCGGGATCTCCCTAAGACCTGCTTGATTTCTAAATTTAAATGGGAGAGATGAATATCAGGGAAGTTCCCAGTTCTGCTGAAATTTCACTTTGCTGTTTTGTTACTAACCTCCTAGTGATCTTCACATCTTTGTAATGAGTTAAAAAGTAGGGCTGAAGAGTTACTAGGTGCCTAATTGATAAAATCCAGAACACTGGCTAAAGCAAATCAACCTTGACATTTTGGGAATGTCTCAGGAGCCCTGAGGAGCATAGCCAAGGTCAAGGAATCCTGGGAATTGCATCTTGATGTTGTCACTTAGCCCATCTCTGGGCTATCTGGACAGATTTTTCTGACCTGGTTTGCGCCAGTCTCTTGTGTTTCCTTTTCTTCTTTCTTTCACTTGTGTTTCTTGTGTTTCCTCCCTCCCTTTCACTTTACTACTGTCTGATTAGTGCCAGGCACTACCCTGGGAAGTAATACAGTACTCCCCTGTTTATTGCAGGAGTTAGGTGCCTGAGCCATAAAGGAAAATCTGCAAAATGCAGGCACCTCAGTAAAATGACCTTGGCCTGCTCCTGCTGGCTGCATTTCCAAAGAGAGGTTTTTAACACCCTCCGGACACCTCAGCAAGCCTTGCTGCCAGGAGCTGAGGTGTCAGGAGGGGGTTAAAAACTTCTCTTTGGAAACAGCAGATGAGCAGCCCAAGGTCAGTTTGATGAGGTGTTAGGGGTTGGTTAAAAACCTCTCTTTGAAAGCACACCTGGCAGGAGCAGCCCCAGATCTGTTTGCTGAGGTGCCAGGACGTGTTTAAAAACCTCTCTCTGGAAGCCTGCTTATCTAAAAAAACAAAACAAAACAAAACAAAAAACCAAAACGTGATATACTGAGACCATGAACCGCATTGTGACGGGGGACTACTGTACCGCAATGCAAGTAAACAATAAAAACAATAAAAATACAGTGATAATGTCATGTCAAGTTTAAAAAGAAAGCCCACAACGTACCAAACAAGCAAACCACAAACACTGGTCAGTAGCTGGATGGCCAGCACGAAGCTGGCTAATTCATGTTGTTGTGTATTGATCTGTATTCCTATTATCTGTAATTGGTTATTTATTTATTTATTTATTTATTTTTGCATTTATATCCCGCTTATCTTCAAACGTTATGTTGAAGTAACTGCCTTCCTGTTCCAAAGGGAACAGGCCTATTGGTTGATTCAAGTTGCTACATTTGGATCCTCAATCCTATTGGTTCCCGCCAAAAGGCAGCTTTGTGATTGCTTGTAATTGTTCCCTCCAAAATATATCTTTTCCTAGCCAGTCCTCGTTCCTATAAATGTAGCTCCCTCTCTCCAGTCCCTCAGTCTTGTTCTCTCCCTGAATAAAGAGTTGTTACAATAGAAGCTGTCTCCAGCCTGCTATGTGAGAGAGCTGAAATCACTTGCTGAAATCACTAAACCCCATGTTACTACACATGTAAGCTTTTATAAAGAGCATCATTATAATCTCTTAAATTCTTGGGAGGAAGGGGCCAGGTGCAGCTTAACTAGAAGCCCATCCCAAAGGCTTGATTTCTCATGGATGTCTTTCTGGCCTCCCTTGGTGTGGCAATGTGTCGGAGCAAGGCGTGCAAGGATCTGCTGGGATGTGTTGATATTCTTTAGGAAAGGCACTCTGATGAGTAACAAGGCCCGCATCCCTGGAGGGCTTTTAAAGGAAGGGTTCTATTTCCAGCTGTAGCCTCTTCCCTTTTTTTGCTCTCCTTTCTGCCTCCACCCCCTTGATGAGCTATTAAGTGTATCTTTCCCCCTTATAGTTCCCACCACATATGTCTTAATTTGAGCTCATTTTCTGGGTCATCGCTTTAGATGTCATGCTTTACAGTCTTGAGGAATTCCATTTACTGAGGGGTCATATCTTTTAATCACTGCAACCATCTCAGCTTCATGCCGTTTTAGAACAAAGCTTTCAGATCTGTGTTCATTACCATGACCTGAAATGCCCCCAGCTGTATAATGCTAACTGCCGAGCAACCACTGCTCTATTGAATCCATACCTCACTAGTATCACCTCTTCAATCAAGATTAAAATTTAATATTGAAAGTGGCTCTGAGGGTGAACTGTTTTGATTAAGAAATATTTCTCCAGAATTGCAGTCCAATGGAGAACAGAAGTGCTTGTTTGTCATATAGAAAAGAATCCGCCATATTGTTAAAAACAGTCACTCTGCTGCTACAGGGGTGTGTGGTGGCTCAGCAGACTATGGCTCTGAAAACTTTTGGCTGCAAAGTTGGCACCTCGGTGGTTTGAATCCCGGATGCCATGCAGCAGAGGGAGCTCCCACTGATAATCCTAGCTCATGACAACCTAGCAGTTCGAAAACAAGTAAATGTAAGTAGATAAATAGGTACCGCCATAAAAAGTGGGAAGGTAAAATAGTGTTTCTTTGTAGCCATGCTGGCCATGTAGCCATGGACTTGTGCAACACTGGCTCTTTCGGCTAGCATGCTACATGAACTTGGATCATTGATCCAGGGATGACCAAGATATTTAAGTGCCTGAGGTAAAGCAACAAATGTTACCACATATCAAAGTGCTCATGTCTAAAGGCAGGCATATGATTCTGGCTCTTGAGGTGGAAAACCCCACAATTGCTTGAATCCATCACTGGTGAGAAAAATTAAGGAACCAAATGATTGCTGCCTTGTCACGACCTACACAATTTACTGTCTGAGGCAATTGCCTCACTTTTCCCAATGGTAGGGCTAGATCCGCAGCAATATGGGTTCAAGCCCAGCTATTTTTCCTTCACTGGGTTGGTTTGAAGGGTCAATAAGGAAATGGTGAGAATGGGTCCTGCCTTCTTTTCTCTCACAACCTGTTGCCACACTGCAGCCCACACTGCAAGGAAAGGAACATGGTTACCCTTGGTTTCAAATGGGGTTGGGCCTAATACACCTGTTTGCATGCAGCCAGTTACCAGGCCTAAACTAGCTTGGGGTCCAGTTTGGGACCACAGGTGGCTATATTTGATATTGGAATAGATCACCGATAAATGTAGCAGCAAGTGATCAGAACCAATGTTGCCATGAGTGAAGTGGGTAATTAAAGTGCCAACCTCTGGCTCTGCAGATAGATACTTAGACCACTGAGGTATGCAGCCAGCCATGAGGGGGTTTGAATTCTCAACTTTGGGTTCCATAAGCAGTGATATTTCAACGTACCATACCAGCTGTTATGTTGATTTACAGGTGTGCTTAGGTTTTGATGATTCGGCCTCCCATTAAAGAGATTCCATCTGAGGCATATGCAAATGATTTGCTACCTGCTTGTCAACACCTTGATATATATTACAGAGCATTGTCTGACTCCTTTGTGTATAATTTAGTGAAGTTGGTTTCATAAGGGGAAAATACAGTTAATAATAATTATGTTTGAGAGCAGTGATAAATGGGGAAGGTGGTCATAAACCTGCCATTAGGTATAAATGCTTTTGTGCAAATTTATTTTCTCCAATGCACCATGGCACATGTTCAGCGAAGTCAACTCTACCCTTAGCTCTCCATAAAGATAATGACTTCTCAAATTTTATTATAATGTTTTTGAAGGGCTTTGAACAGCCTGGCTCATTACATAAATAGTTATGATTCAGAGCTTGGAGCAAAAGAAGACTAGATGACCCCTCAAATATTCTTAAAACAGTAATGCTGTAAGGAATTTCTCCATTTACCCCTCAGTAAATGGAGTGGTCACTTGACTAGATGACCACTCAAATATTCTTAAAACAAGAATGCTGTAAGAACAATTATGTAAATAGACATATTTGATTCATCAATTAATTAAAACAACAATAAAGCAAAACCCATCCCAAGGAGGTTCCAGTCTTTAATAACTAGCGTAGACCCAATGAAATTATTGGGTCATTTAAGTCCCCTTGATTTTAATGGTCCATTAAAAGGTATAACTAAGTCTGTACCTAATCCAATGACACCCATATTAGCAAAATGTCATTCATTACTAATAATTTGTTAACTTTTATTTCATGACAGGGTTGTGAGAATAGCACCTTCCTGGATCATTCTTACATGTAAGGTGGGTCAGGCTGAAGGTATGTGCCCAGCCTGCCACTATCTAATGAAGTGCATGTTCCAGAGAGGATTTGCTAGGAATCACCGAGATCAGTGGTTCTCAACCTGTGGGTCCCCAGATGTTCTTAGACTGCAACTTCCAGAAATCCTGGCCAGTTCAGCTAGTGATGAAGACTTCTGGGAGTTGCAGTCCAGAAACATCTGGGGACCCACAGGTTGAGAACCACTGACCTAGATCGTTTACTCTGTGGATGGGGAAAATCCAGCCTGTTTCTCCTGCTGCTAGCTATGATTAAACAAAGCAAGGAAACACTGAAAAGTATTTATGATCTAAATAGAAGTGGACTGGAATTTGAAGGCAGAAAAACTGTTGCATGGAACTAACCTGTGGTTTTTTTTAAGGAAAGAAGACTATTAGATGTAAAGTTGTCATCAAAATTATTCAACCTCCATTGCAAATCAGGTTTATTGTCAAAATGTACAGACTTTCAGCAGTTTGCAATGAGCAAATCAAACAACAGCAATTGAAATAGCTCAACACCACTAATGCACCAAGTGATTTCCCCAAATTCAACTGAAAAATGCAACTTTTAATGTATTCTGCAGCCACTAGAGTGTGTTTTGCAGGAAGGAAAGCCATTTTACTACAGCCTGATCTTAAGTAGCCATGTATACTTTACTGGAAAATTACTGGGCTATACATAATTCCCCACCCCATGCCAGAAACATTGGATTTCTCCAAGGTTAGGAACCACTGTGCTAGAGAAGAGCTTAGTAGGGGCATGCATAAAGCAAAGTGTTCTGCTTATATACCAGCCCACGCCACTTCAAGTAGTCTCTGGGCAGTTTACAGTTTTAATTACAGTAGGCAGGCTACACATTGCCCCCCTCCAGCAAGCTGGGTACTCATTTTACCAACCTTGGAAGGATGGAAGGCTGAGTGAACCTTGAGCCTGCTACCTGGGATTGAACCCCTGGTCGTGAGCACTGTTTTACCTGCAGCACAGGCATTTAAGTGCTCTCTAGCAGAGATTTTGACATTCTTTACCAAATTATAAATTCTAGGATCTTAGAGGATGGAGCCCACAATGAGTATCTTGAGACTTAATGCTCAACATGTCAAGAAAAGGTCTCAATAAAAGTTTTACAGATACGTCAGGACGGCCGAAGTAATACTCGACCATTCTATTGCTACCTCAAAGCAGCTCAAACCCACCCAAACGGATGGTTATCACTAAAAAACAAAATGGTTCACAGAACCTTCTCAAGACCAGCAGTAATATAATTGAGAGAGTGTCATCTCATAAGTACTTGGCGTGCCATATCAAGGATAACTGGGACCCTTCATACGAAATCCATTGCAGAATTGAACAAGCTAGAAATTCCTTCCAGAAAATGTGGAAAGTCTTGACAAATCAGGACAAACCTTGTGGCACAGCGGTTAAATGGCTGTGCTGCAGCTAAAAATGTGCTCACAACTTGGGGTTCAATCCCAGTTAGCCAGCTCATGGTTGACTCAACCTTCTATTCTTCTGAGGTTGGTAAAAAGAGTACCGAGCCCAATGGGGGGGGGCAATGTGTAACCTGCATAATTAAATTGTATAACACCCAGAGAGTGCTTGAAGCACTATGGGGTGATATATAAGCAGAAACCTTTGCTTTATTTATCAGACTTTGTATTCGAATATGTTGATCTTATTTATTTAGTACTGTATAATTTTCTATGGTGTTGAAACTTGGACCCTTACAGACACATTATGCAGGAAGCTGGAAGCATTCAAAATGTGGACGTACAGACAAATTCTGAAGATACCTTGGACAGCCTGAGTCACTAATATGGTTGTATTATAGCGCATGAATAAATGCTAGAAATCCTCAATACCATAAACAGAAGAAAACTGCAATATTTTGGACACATAATGCACAATGAGAAGTGCCATCTGCTGCAGGTTATCCTTCAAGGAAAAATAGGGGCAGTGTGGCCCAGGGTGTAGAAGAACATTCTGGCTTAAGAATTTAAGCCAATGCTCCACAGTGAACACAGCTGCTCTATTTAGAATAGCTTTAGATAGAAACCAGGTCAGGCCACCGATCGCCAACGTTCTATGAGGACATGGCGTTCTATGAGGACAAGGCAGTTGCTTACAGTCAGCACTAGAGCATTGCATAAGCACTGATTACATTGTTGGACAGCTCCTTTTTGCAGAAGGCAAGAATATTTATTTATTTATTTATTAAATTTATATACCGCTCTATCTAGCTACATGGCTACTCTGCACAGAGAGCAGGTCCCCGCTTTCCAGCGTAGGAGGGGAATTAGTTCCTGATGCCCTTTCTGCTTGCGGCATTTTGGCATTGGTTGGCCACCTTTGTCTTGTCATAAACTAGGGGTATAAGGAAAGTATATACTGTAAGTACTTACAGTATATACTGAAAGTATATACTGTAAGTACACCAGCAGAAACATATCCCACAGATGGAGGGCGCTAATTCGTTTAAAAAAATGATAATATATTTTCTTAAGTTATACCCTAGGACAGTTTCACACATATTTTAAAGATTTTGGAAGAAAGTTGAAAGAAATACAGTGGACCCTTGTATAACAAACGGTTTGTATAACATAAAATCTGTACGACATAAAATATTTCGGAGATAGGGGAAATTTGCCTAACATAATCGCCTATGGGGCAAATCTGCACAACATAAAAATGAATCACTCTGTTTTCAATGCATTCCTATGGGAAATGTGTATAAAGGAACATTTGTTTAACATAATTTCATTTGGAATGAATTAATTCCTTTACACAAGGTACCACTATAGTGGCAACGCTGCATCTGTGAAGCCCGTGCCTGCCATATAGCAGTTTAAAATGCTCTGCCAGCAGAGGAAAAAGTAATTTAGTTTATAAACCAATAAGCTGTTTATGCGGTCCCTCTCCTAAACTACGGGATGCTCATGAGAGTGTTCGAGAAGACTTGGGAGCCCCTTGTGGGAACAACAGCAGCAGAAACAAGAGCAATGAATTAGTATGGGCAGTTATCTTTGCACGCACAACTATTTATTGTCTAAAGCTGAGCTTCCCAATTTTTGTGTAAAGCAATAACCAGACATGACCCTTCAATCTTTGGGGAAATATTTTAGCCACAACTTTATTGGTTACATGCAAGCAGTACTCTGGCTGAGTCATTGGGTCAGATGAATGCATCAAGGAGCCCGCCTGCCCCTGATGACCCAGCGTTCCCTGCCACCCTTTTCGGGAATGCCCTGGCCGGTTTTAAGTGTAGGTTCCCCTGGGGTGTCCACCCCATCAGTGACCCATGTCCATTATTTTGTCATCAGCCCCCCCAAAGGGTGTAGACCCCATCGCTGGACTGTGTTTCTGAAACCTTCCAGAGTCTGTCGGTTGTCCCCTCGTGACCCAGCCCATGGCCTTTTCCCATTTTATGTGACCTTGTCAGTTGTTGCTCCATTGTACAGGTTCTAGGCTGCAGCTTTAACTGCTTGGATCCAGTCTAATGCCTGTAAAACTGCTAAACACTCAAAAGTTGCAACAGTGATGCAAACCATTAGATAACTAACACATTTTCTTTCTTTCCTTCTTATATATAGGGTGGGCGGGTTGGGGTTGCTCCGTCTCCTGCTTGAGACAAAAGGGGGGTTTCTGCTTCTTGCCTCCCCTTTAAATCAAGTGCTGAGCCATCCCCTGGGAGCATGTCACACTTGCCAGAGGCCTGAGTTGATCCGAGCCTCATGGTCTGCCTGAGCATGCTGACACTGCTTCCTCCCCCATTGCCATTGCCCCTTCATTATGGCTTGCTGCACAGGCAACAATCAGAGGACCCAATGAGTCAGGTCCTTCCTTTTCTTTGGTGTTCTCCGTTTCTGAGATATTCTAGCTGGATTTTAGCTCAGGTTCAACTTGAGGTTCTGAATAAAAAGGAGATGCTGCTTGACTTTTCTTCTTCTTCTTCTTCTTCTTCTTCTTCTTCTTCTTCTTCTTCTT
>JAHTLZ010000379.1:44624712-44638710 GCA_023846285.1 Phrynocephalus versicolor
TCTTCTTCTTCTTCTTCTTCTTCTTCTTCTTCTTCTTCTTCTTCTTCGTCTTCTAATTCTAATTCTAATTCTAATTCTAATTCTAATTCTAATTCTAATTCTTGTTGCTGCTGCTGCTGCTTAAATCCATCCCAGCAGGCCAGGATTCTTTGAATCCGACCCCTGCTGAGCCCTCCCCCTCCCTCCCCGTCTGCCCTAAATGCATAGCAGGAGACATTCCATCTTACCCAGAGTGAGATTTGCACACTAGTTTTCTAGAACAGGAAGAAATGCTTGGCAGTAGGATGCCATGCACTGATTTCAGTCATGTGAAACAGCTCTTCTGCGCTGCTCAAAAAGTTATGAGAAGTTGTGAGTGTCTTTTGTTTTCTTTTTAAGTGACTAGCTGAAGGAGGTGGTTTCTTCATATGTAAAAGGTCCAGGACTCACGTTATCATTGGTAGGAACTGATATAAGAAATTAATATTTGTTGTCCTAAACATATTAGATAGAACAGTAGCTCTCAACCTTCCTAATGCCGCAACCCTTTAATACAGTTCCTCGTTTTGTGGTGACCCCTTGCCCTGCTTGGAAGAGGCCACAAGCTCCCTTTGGCAGGCCACTGCTGCAGGTGCCATAAAGAACTTCCCTCTATAGGCATCCTCAACCAATTGCAGCCTCCGGTGCCATTGACTGACATTTGCTCCAACCTATCAAGCTGTAACTCACTCTTCCCCCCTTCCTCCCCCCTCCTCCAGACCCGAGCCATTTGTGCCTTTTTCTTCACTGGCTCATGGCGACCCCTGTGAAATGGTCATTCGACCCCCAAAGGGGTCCCGACCCCCAGATTGGGAACCACTGAGATAGAGGAACATCATTCTGCCACAACGTATTTCTTTATTCTTCTCCATTCCAGAGTTGTGGATCATCACATCTCTGTTTTCTTGGAGATATCAATATTTGGCTTTTCAAGTACACAGTGGAAATATCTCATCTGGCATTGCTTTCTGATACACACACACATGCACAGAGAATGAGAGAGAGAGAGAGAAGCAAGATCATGTTTGCATATTATAGTGGCATCCCTGAGTTAGTTATTGCTTGCCTTCATCTAATACTGGATAGCTCAGTGGTTTAGATCTGTGGCTGCAGAGTCAGAGGTTGGGAGTTCAGTTCCCCACTGTGTCTCCTTGACAGAGGTTGGACATGATGGGCCATTAGATCCCTTCCAGCTCTGCAATTATCTGAGAATAGCATAGGTGAATTTTTTTTTTAAAAAAATCCATGATTCATATTCTTTTATGGAGAATAGTCTAGACACTCCCCATCCTTCTATAACAGAGCCATTTCATCTCCATTCTCCTTTTCCAACAGATCTTGGGTAGGCTGGAGGGCTAACATAAACATGGGCAGAATGCCCAACCATTACTTCCAAATGAAGGGTTTTTTTGCATGTTTTACTTTCTGCAGTTTTACTTCTCCTCGTAGGAGTGATTGACTGTGATGAGGTTGAGAATATAATGCCAATTGCTTAGGAATTCTCACATTTCCCCCTGTATAAAACACTCCCATGTATAAGATGACCCCAACTTTTCCAACCCAAAATTACAGCTTCACAACCACATCGTTCTCTCTTACTTCCATATATAAGACAACCCTAAAGTTTTAGTCTAACGATTTTAGGGGGGGAGATATAGTCTTATACATGGAAAAATACAAGTGGCTACTGTTTGGCAAACTCTGAGAGCTGTTACACAGTTTATATTGGTTCATGAAGCATATTAGATTCCAGTTATAATCTCTAATAAAAATAGAACTGTAGAGCTGGAAGGTGGACCTTATGGGTCATTTAGTTCAGTCCCTGTAAGGGAAGCACAGTGAGGAATTGAATTTCCAACCTTTGGCTCCGTAAAAAGATGCCTAAACTACTGAGCTATCCAGCAGTTATGGATTCAGTTTACACCAGTGGTTCTCAATCTGTGGGTCCCCAGATGTTCTTGGACTGCAACTCCCAGAAATCCTGGCCAGCTCAGCTAGTGATGAAAACATCTGGGAGGTGCAGTCCAGGAACATCTGGGGACCCACAGGTTGAGAACCACTGGTTTACACAAATAGAAGTATTAATTGGATCTAGGGAAAGAGTGTGAAACTGCTCTAGGCTTTGAGATTCTCTGGGGGTGGGGCGGAGACACATTGGCATAATTACAAAATGTTTGAAAGAAATGAAACTGGAAGAAGCTGGAATATTAGTTCATCTAGAAGTCTATATCCAAACATGGCGTTATTTTTGATATGGTGCTAAATACAGTATGTTGTGAGGGACCATGATCTATTTAAAAAGTGAAAACACTCCTCAAAACCTATGGATCATCCATTTTCTGTCATTTCCACTCAGGTTTTCCCTATTCCCTCCCAAGCTTAGCTGCAATTCTCATAGCAACTGGGGGGGGGGATGAATTTTCCCGAGAACAATACATTGTTGCAAGCTATCCCTGCTGAGATGCAAAAAATTTCAGGAGGTATCCTGAATCCTAAACAAGATGTCCAAACTGCTGGATCATTTGGCTTTGAATTGCAGTGAAGAGCCATTAGATTCATAAAAGACCTGGCCCTCATTTGTTAATAGGGATGGATTTAGCAGTCTGAATTTTTGGACTCTCCTTTTGGGGTTCATGGTTATGGGGTCTGTCACAACGAGCACCTGAACTTCTACATTTACCATTATACCATTAGTAATAATTCATCTCTCCCACCCCTGAAGTAAACCGTTTTTGGGGCCTACTTAGAAAATCTGATGGGGGGGGGGTGCAATTTCCAATCACAACCTCAAATGGCTTCAGGGCTGCATTATGCCTGTCTCTAATGTAGAATCTATTCTCCCACGAGGAACAGTTGCCTTTTAAGAGGCCTTGGGTTTGATAGTGAAACAACACTGTACTGTTTTCTCTGTATCCCCTGGGAATGTCAAGGTAAAGAACTCACATTGCTGATGAGAGGTGAGAGGAAGGTATAGAACCTTTTGGTGTGCTAATTTCACGGCACACATATTAGCATTACATGGTATGAATTTGGCCCATGCCTATAAATAGATACCGTAGGGCCACGTCCAGTTTCCTTTTTCCACATGCATTGCTAGCTTGTTAGGCATATGGTTTCTCTGCTGCTTACATAATAATATTCTCTATCTCTGCCTTCTTGTGTGAGCAGAAAGGCTTGTTGCCTTGAATGGGACAGTCTCTAGCTTCCATAATTACAAGGCGGAAATCACATGGAGCCCTGTGGAGCAGTTAGGTCCAATGTCTATTAAGACGACCCTAGTCTTGGGCATTGTACATAACATATTGGTATTAAGAAAATGGATCAGACCATTTTGGGACCTTAGCAAGCTTCATATTGTTATAACATCAGCAGTGGTTAAGAGTTTGTGTGTGCATGTACATGAGAAGGAATATTTTTAATGATTTGATTATTTCTTTTCAGGTAAGGCTACTGGAAATATTTAAGAAACTGATTGCAAATCTGAGCTCTCAGTTTTAATTTCAGGAAGTGGGAAGTGATGGGAAGCCAACCATCTGTATTGCTTGGCCTTCGAAACTAAGAGGCAAGCCGCCAGTAAACAATGCCATCAGCAAGGCCAACACCTCCTCACAACCTGCCAACTGGAGGGTTCGGGTACTGGAAAAAAGGGAAATTGTTGGAGCAGCTTGGAGACACCAGTAACTATTCGGAAAATTGTACACATGCCCCACATTTCTGCCAAGGGTCAGGAACCACCTTTCTCCTTTTTGAGCCATGAAAAGAAAATGAAAAAATACCTTGTTTTATGAATGCAGGGATTTCTACCTGTCATAAGCCTCAGAAAATAATCAGTTTGCGTGACTGTCCCCACGCCATCCTGGTTGTTTATAGATTTATATTGCATTTGCAAAGTGCCACTTTCTTGTTATATCAGTGCTACGGAGCACAGAAAGTAGCTAGATGGCAAATGCAAGGAAGAATGGTTAAAGAAGAGGAAAGGCTGTAAATCAGTGACTTACTCTGCATGCAGAATTTCACAAGCTCTACTGCCGTCATCTCCTGGTAGGGTTGAGAAACAAACCTGTCTAAAACAAAATGGGTGAATTGAGCTGGAGGTGTATCATGTCATGCAAGGTATCAACCTATATTTCCAAGTAAAAAGGTATTTATTGACCAGATAGGATAAACCCCACCCACCCTCCAGGGTTTCTAACCACTACTCATACCACCACTTGGGTGATGTCCTTGAAGAAGGAAACTCCAGAGGGGGGAAAATTACTGGCTTGCAAATCTATCCAGTTACCTTAATGTATCTGCCTACTTTTTTAAAAAAATGTTCAACCAGTTTCCCTCATTTATTCTGTCATGTGTGCAGCATTAAAATATCCTTTCTCTCCTTTTGTATTTGAACCCTGGAGCTCTGGCACAACGTTATAACAAACCAATTAAAATGAACTGCCTGAAGACTGGCAACACGACGTATCATTTCCCTCCAGAATAGTGTTCCAGGCCACAAAGACGAATCTTGCTGTGCAGTTCTTTGGCTTAATAATATGCCAAAATAACTTCACTAAGGAGTGTGGGGTTTTTTTTGTGTGTGCGCGTGTGCGGGCTGCTTTTGTGCACTCCAAACTAAAGCCTGGAGTTTCTGCGTTTTCCTGTTCTTTTGTGAATCGTATTATACATCCAAAAAGTTTCTGCTTTTCCCAACTGCTCCATTTATAATCATTGTGTATGGCAGGGCTGTTGATAAAGGCAAGATTACGATCTGTCTCTGAAAACCAGAAGGCCCTTCATATGAAAGAGGGAAATATTTGTTCAGAGGCAACCACAGAGAGTTGGGAGATTATAGCAGATATACAGTTTAATAATTCCTATGTTTTTTTTTCAGAAGACAAAATACTCAAGATGTCTGATTATGTTTAAAAGGACCCTGTGAAACTGATCAAGTGAGAGGACTTTGGGACTTTGGAAGGATATGAAGATGAACTTATCAATTTCTTGTCATATCTATCTATCTATCTATCTATCTATCTATCTATCTATCTATCTATCTATCTATCTATCTATCTATCTATCTATCGTGGTACTTCTACTTATGAGCGGCTCTACTTACGAGCAATTTGACTTAAGAACGGAAAACCATTGGCATTTTAACTGTTGCCTTACAAATTTTAGATGCAGCCTGCTCTAGTTAAATTCCCCCCACCCCGATTCATTTATTTGCTTTTTGATTTTTTTTTCAGATACGGCTGCTCTACTTACAAGTTGTTTGACTTATGAGCAAACATTTGGAATGAATTAAACTCATATGTAGAGGTACCACTCTATCTGTCTATCTATCTAAGACTGGCTTTTACTTTAGGCAGAGTAAGGAGGGTGCTTCAGATTTTTGGTGTTGTGAAGGGAGAGCAAATGCCTGGTTATTTAATTTGTTACCATTGTATTTTTACCATCAGGAACACAGAAGATGCCCATGGTATTTTGTGCCTGATTTATGAGGATCACTTGCCTACCATTGGAAGGGGAAGGACTGGGTGGGCTCCTGCATGGATTGGAGCACCAGCCCTGAAGAAGGACCCCAGCGCCATGCAGAGCTCAGCAAGTGGACTAGCCAGCCTGAGGTGGAGGTGGGGGAGGGGCCTCAGGTGCTGTGGTTGTGTACCCTAACCTCTAAATATGAGACAATTAGAGTTGCATTTTTGTGTAAGAATGGAAGGGTATTTGTTATGTGGGCTTTGAGTTGATATCCCACAATCATATCAGCTACATATGATATCAATTATATCAACTACTACAGAGGCCTAAAACTACATAAACCATATCGCTGCTTGCAAATGTACCTACGTCCAGCAACCCATTCTATGCAACACTGCATACTACCATTTTTTTCTGTTTGTCTCTTTCTTTTCTCCATTACCAACAAACCCAGCTTCCAGACCCTAGGCAAAAACTGCCTGCCACGCCCTTCCCTGGGCGGAAGAGCCTGTCCGTACTCTAAGGTCAGGCCATATGAGCCTGCCCGTACTCTAAGGTCAGGCCAGGAGGCTCTGCTGAAGGTGCCTGGCGCCAACACTTCCTGTTTGGCCAGCATTTTAAGTAGATTACTCAGTTGGAAACATGAGCAGCAGAGTTGTATAATCTGTAATTGGTATTGTATGTTGTTTTAACTGTATTGTATTTTATAGTTTTAATAATTTTATTGTTTTATAGTTTTTATAGTGGGTTGGCTAAAAAAACTTTGTAAATAAATAAATAAATAAATAAGATCAGCCCCTCCGGTCGGAAGGTGTCCAACATGCCACTGAGGAAAAGTGGATGATAAGTACAAGTTTACTCAAAAATCTACAAGGGAGGCTTCAGCAGTATGTGGAGAGAGAACTCCCAGAAGTGCAAGCTAGATTTCGAAGGGGCAGAGGAACTAGAGAAACTGAAGAAAGTAGAGAAGACCTCTGGGCCAGTCAGGTACAATCTAAGACAAATCCCTTATGAATACACAGTGGAAGGGAAGAATAGATTTAAGAAACTAGATTTGGTGGACAGAACGCCTGAAGAACTATGGATGGAGGCTTGTAACATTGTACAGGAGGCAGCAACAAAAACCATCCCAAAGAAAATAAGATGCAAGAAAGCAAAGTGGCTGTCCAACGAGGCCCTACAAATAGTGGAGGAGAGAAGGGACACAAAATGCAAGGGAGAAAGGGAAAGATACAGAAAATTGAATGCAGACTTCCAAAGAAGACTGAGGAGAGAGACGATGGCCTTCTTGAATGAACAGTGCAAAGAAATAGAGGAAAACAACAGAAAAGGAAAAAAACAGGGTTCTATTCAAGAAAATTGGAGATATTAGAGGAACATTTCATGCAAAAATGGATATGATAAAGGACAAAAATGGTAGGGACCTAACAGAAGCAGAAGACATCAATAAGAGATGGCAAGAATACACAGCGGAATTATATCAGAAAGATCTGGATGTCCCTGATAACCAAGATAGCGTAGTTGCTGACCTGGAGTCAGACATCCAGGAAAGTGAAGTCAAGTGGCCTTAGAAAGCATTGCAAACAACAAGGCCAGTGGAGGTGATGGTATTCCAGTTGAACTATTTAAAATCTTAAAAGAGGATGCATGTAAAAGTGCTACATGCAATATATCAGCAAATTTGGAAAACTCAGCAGTGGCCAGAGGACTGGAAAAGATCAGTCTACATCCCAATCCCAAAGAAGGGCAACACCAAATAATGCTCCAACTATTGTACAAGTGCTCTCATGCTAGCAAGGTTATGCTCAAAATTCTACAAGGGAGGCTTCAGCAGTATGTGGAGAGAGAACTCCCAGAAGTGCAAGCTAGATTTTGAAGGGGCAGAAGGCGCAGGATTATGGAGAAAGCCAGAGAGTTCCAGAAAACATCTACTTCTGCTTCATTGACTATGCAAAAGTGTTTCACTGTGTGGACCACAACAAACTAAGGTAAGGTCTTAAAATGAATGGGAGTGCCTGACCATCATATTCATCTCCTAAGAAATCAGTATGTGGGACAAGCAGCAACAGTCAGAACTGGATATGTGACAAGAACTGACCTGTGTTCAGCACAGTTGGCATTTATCTCATTTAAGGTTCCAGAATGAATCAAGCAACCATTTCCCAACAGGTCAAAACTGATCCTGGTATCAAGGTGTAGGTTATTTTATTGGTGCAATTATTCTAGGTAAGATCAGTTTTTCTAATTCTGTAAGCTTTATTCATTGACTTTACTTCTATGTTCCATATTTTCTGAAGAATTTTGAATGGAATCCCAGCTCAAAGGTATGGAAGACGGGTTTGGAATGGACAGAAGCCTGCCCGTGGGCTCCTACAATGACCTTGTGCTGGAACCCCCCCCCTCTCTATTTTTGTCTTCTTTTCAAAATATTTCTCAAACTGATGTAAAGAAATTATAAAACCATGCTAGGCGGATGCATTCCTGCATCCACAAGCAACTTTGACAGAAGTAGCAACAGCAACAGAAAGAAAGAAAGAAAGAGCAGTTCAACTAGGGTTGGAGCAGTTCAACTAGGGCTGTTTTACCATGTTTAGGATTTCATGTTAACATAAAAGGAAGAAAATTGTACTAGATTATTATTTCTAGATTAGTAGCTAGTAAAACTGTAAAATTTTCAAGGCCCAGAATACTGCACTCATTAGAATGGAGTCTGAGGGAACAGCTGTAGTTACCTGTAACACTTGTGCCATGTTTGTCATCTTGACAAAACGCACAGAGAATTACACTTGCTGCAAGTGCAAGCTGGTTGCACTATTGGAAGAGAAGGTCCAGCAGCTAGAGGCCCGCATATCGGACCAGCAACATATAAAGGAGCTTGAGCTGTTCTTGGACAGAGTGGAACAGACTATCCAGGTCCAAGAAGAGACAGGGCACACTTTTGAGGATGAAGTCACTTCCCCAACTTAGGAGGTAGATGTGTGGAGGAATGTGACTCAAAGGAGTAGAAGGCCAAGGGATCGCTCAGAGAGTCTCATATTGCACAATCAATTTGAGGCTCTTTCCCTCATCACACCTCATGAGGCATGCACAGAGGAACAACTGGTTCCACTTGAGGATCTCTCCCTCATCACAATGTATGAGATACAGGATCAGGTACATGTAGATGAACAGGCTGCAGGACAGCCTTGTACTAGGGGATTCTATAATTAGAAATACAGAGGGATGGATTTGTGATGAGCATGATAACCATATGGTCACTTGCCTGCCAGGTGCAAAGGTTGCAGACATCACGAGAAATCTAGATAGCTTGTTAGAGAGAACTGGAAAGGAGCCAGTGGTCATGGTACAGGTTGGTACCAATGATGTCGGGAAGGCCAAGTGGTCAGCCTTGGAAGCCAAATTCAGGTTGTTAGGTAGAAGATTGAAGTCCCGGACTTTCAAGGTAGCATTTTCAAAAGTGATACCTGTTCCTCGTGCAGGACCCGCCAGGCAGGCAGAGCTCAGAAGCCTCAATGCATGAATGAGGCAATGGTGTCGAGAGGAGGGCTTTAGATTTGTCAGGAACTGGAGAACATTTTGGGACAAGCCAAACCTGTTCAGGAGGGATGGGTTGCACTTGAATCATGATGGAACCAGATTGCTGCCACTCAACCTCAAAAAGGCTTCAGAGCAGCTTTTAAACTGATAACTGGGGGAAAGCTGACAGGAACTGAGTGGCATCCAGTTCGGAACACCTCATTCTTGGGGAATGAGGTTGGAGAGGGTAGAGAATCACATAGAGATGACATAGCAAGTATTAGCACTGGGAGAATAATGGAATATGATAGTTTGTCTACTGAGAATAAAAGCTGTGGAGGGGGGAGAACAAAGCAGCAGCTGTTGTTGCAGGACCCACTGTACAGGTGCTTCTATGCCAATGCTCGAAACCTCTGAGCAAAGATGGGAGAACTTGAACATTTGGCAGCTAGGGATAACATTGATATAATAGCCATAACAGAAACCTGGTGGAATGTGGAGAACCAGTGGGATACAGCAATCCCAGGTGATAAACTCTAAAGAAGGGATAGAGAGGGGCGGGTTGGAGGAGGAGTGGCCATCTATGTCAAAGAAGGGGTAAAATCCAGCAGAATGGAGATTGACAGAGCGTCTGACTCCACCATAGAATCACTGCGGGTTAAACTACCAGGTCCACGGAGTGATGTGATAGTTGGGGTATTCTATCGTCCACCAGATCAAAAACTTGAGGGGGACCTTGAAATGAGGAGACAAATCATGGAGGTGGATAAGAGGGACAGGATAGTCATCATGGGGGACTTCAATTATCCCCACATTGACTGGGCCAATGCGAGCTCCGGGCAAGAAAGAGAAACTGGGTACCTCGGCTTGCTGAATGACTGTGCCTTAGAGCAACTTGTCATGGAGCCCACCCGAGAACAGGCAACTCTGGATCTAATACTGTGTGATACTCAGGACCTGGTCAGGGATGTGAAAGTCATTGAGCCTCTGGGGAACAGTGACCATGCTGCAATCTCCTTTGCCATGCATGTTGGAGGAAGAATGACAAGTAAATCAGACATAAATACCCTTGATTTCCAAAGGGCAAACTTCCCTCAGATGAGGAAACTAGTTAGAAAGAAATTGAAGGGGGAGGTTAGAAGAATCCAATCTCTTCAGAGTGCATGGAGCCTGTTTAAAACAACGGTAACAGAGGCCCACCACAAGTGCATACCACAAAGAAAGAAGAGCTCCTCTAAGTCCAAGAGGGTGCCAGCTTGGTTAACGAGTGGAGTTAGAGAGGCTCTAAAGTGCAAGGAGAGGTCTTTCTATAAATGGAAATCCTCCCCAAATGAGGAAAATAAAAAGGAACACAAACTCTGGCAAAAGAAATGTAAGAAGATGATAAGAGAGGCAAAGAAAGATTTTGAGGAACGCATGGCTAGCAATATAAAGGGTAATAATAAAAGCTTCTTTAAATATGTTAGAAGTAGAAAACCTGCCAGAGAACCAGTTGGCCCTCTGGATGGTGAGGGAGGAAAAGGGGAGGTTAAGGAGGACTTAGAAATTGCAGAGAAATTAAATGAGTTCTTTTCATCTGTCTTCACGACAGAGGGCCGTGAGCAGATTCCGCTGCCTGAGCCGCCCCTCTTGACTAAAGAATTAAATCAAATACAGGTTAAAAAGAGGATGTTTTAGGACTAATTGATAAATTGAAGATTAACAAGTCACCAGGCCCAGATGGCATCCACCCAAGGGTTATTAGGGAACTGAGAAATGAAATTGCAGATCTCTTAACAGTAATATGCAACTTGTCTCTTAAAACAGCCACCATGCCGGAGGACTGGAGGATAGCAGATGTCACATCAATTTTTAAAAAAGGAAGGAGGGGGGACCCGGGAAACTACAGGCCAGTTAGCTTTACATCTGTCCCAGGGAAGATGGTGGAAAGCCTCATCCAAGAGAAAATCTTAAAACACATAGAAGAACAAACCTTGCTGAGAGAAAATCAGCATGGCTTCTGCAAGGGTAAGTGTTGTCTGACAAATCTTTTAGAATTTTTTGAAAAGGTCAACAGGCATGTGGATTTGGGTGAACTGGTGGATATAGTCTATCTGGATTTTCAAAAGGCTTTTGACACAGTCCCTCACCAAAGGCTGCTGAGAAAATTGCACAGTCAGGGGATAAGAGGGCAGGTCCTCTTATGGATTGAGAACTGGTTGAGATCCAGGACACAAAGAGTAGGTGTCAATGGGAAATTTTCACAATGGAGAGAAGTCAAAAGCGGTGTGCCCCAGGGATCTGTCCTGGGACCGGTGCTTTTCAATCTGTTCATAAATGACCTGGAGACAGGGATAAACAGTGAGGTGGCGAAGTTTGCGGATGACACAAAACTTTTCTGTGTGGTAAAAACCAGAGAAGATTGTGAAGAACTCCAGAAGGATCTCTCCAAACTGGGGGAACGGGTTGGAAATGGCAAATGTGATGTAATGTAGCCAAATGTAAAGTAATGCATATTGGGGCAAAAAAATCAAAACTTTATCTATCAACTCATGGGCTGTGAGTTATCCGTGACGAATCAGGAAAGAGATCTTGGTGTGTTGGTGGACAGCTCCATGAAGGTGTCTACCCAAAGTATGGCAGCGGTAAAGAAGGCCAATTCCATGCTAGGGATTATCAAAAAGACGATTGAAAATAAAACAGCAAACATTATAATGTCATTATACAAAACAATAGTAAGGCTGCACCTGGAGTATTGTGTACAATTCTGGTCACCGCATCTCAAGAAAGACATAGTACTGGAAAAGGTGCAGAAGAGAGCGACTAAAATGATTACTGGGCTGGGGCACCTCCCTTATGAGGAAAGGCTAAAACATTTGGGACTCTTTAGCCTGGAAAAAAGGCACCCGAATGGGGGATATGATTGAGACGTACAAAATAATGCAGGGTAGGAGTAAAGTGGATAGAGGGAAGCTCTTCTCCCTCTCCCAAAATACCAGAACTAGGGGACATACACTCAAATTGAGTGCTGGGAGAGTAAGAACTGACAAAAGAAAAAAAATTTTCACCCAGCGCGTTGTAAGTCTATGGAACTCCCTGCCACAGGATGTGGTGATGGCATCTGACCTGGATGCCTTCAAAAGGGGATTGGACAGATTCCTAGAGGAAAAGTCCATCACGGGTTACAAACCATGATGGAGATGTGTAATCTCTAGGCTTTAAACCAGGGTGCTTCAAGGGCCAGATGCAGGGGAGTGGTATCAGGAGACAGATATCTAGTCTCATGCGCTCCCAGACGCATCTGGTGGGGCAACTGTGAGATACAGGAAGCTGGACTAGATGGGCTGTTTGCCTGATCCAGCATGGCTCTTCTTATGTTCCTATGTTCTTATGTTAAGAAAGAAAGAAAGAAAGACAGGCAGGCAGGCAGGCAGGCAGGCAGGCAGACAGACAAACATATTAAAGTCACTGTTGCATGCTGAATGACTGCTGCATGAACAAACAGAGGGGGTTGTCAAATCAAGTTCTGGTGCATCATGGTCACAGGTCAGCACAGCTTAGACAGTGATGGTGAACCTTCGGCATTGCAGATGTTTTGGACCACAACTCCCACAGTCCTTTGTCATTGGCAGTCTAGGCTTGGAATTCTGGGAGTTGTGGTCCAAAACATCTGGAGTGCCGAAGGTTCGCCACCACTGGCTTAGGAGAAAGGTGACAAAAGGTGAGTTGCCTGCCCTCTATCTCCCCATGCAGTTTGTACTGTGGCAACCCAACATTAAATTGTTGTCTTAATGTTTTCTGTTATTATTTTTAGTTACTTGTTAGCTATTGTTCTTTCATCTTCTGCCAAATTCACTTTGCTCAGATAGCCACTCTGATCATTCAGTAGTACAATACTGCTCACCAACTCTGTCAATATATCATCACTGCATGTGTAGTCCAAATTTGCTTCAATAGGACATAAGGTGAAGGAAGGTGATTACTTATTTACTGACCGTACCAGGCCACTTGCATGTAGAAAAATAAACTGCTGTTATCTACAAATTGCTATATTATCTGAATTTACAGTTGGCTTTTCTTCTTCCTCTGGCTCTTTCAGTACCTAATTTAGCAAAATTGCATTTAAATTAGTCCCTGATGAGAGACCCAGAGTTGACATTTTTCCTTTAATAGACATGTTAGTCTCCCTGCATGCTAAAATTCCATAAATTGCTCTTTACTTTTCACAGGCGAGACCACTATTATAAATCAGTCAGTGCACTGTATTTCTCGATTCATTTTGGGGAATTATTAGTAGCCATCACAGCATTTCTCCTAGGAGGCAGTCAGGTTTTGTCACCTGGCTACTTTATAAATTTGTATTGTTCATTTTCCCTCTTCTCCTTGCCTTCCTTCTCCACAGCCATCTTGACCAAGTTAATTTTTGGCAAAGTAAGTTTAGGTAGGTGGTGGAAGAAATGAATTCAATCAATACAAATGACTTTACATCTCTCTTTGCCCTCCTAGTCCGGAAATAAAGAGGCAGGACACATTTGTGGGATTAAAACTGAGCCACAATTTATTGATATGAAAAACATTCAATTCAGCTGTTGAACATCCCCTAAACAAGGGGGCCTGAACGTAGTGCAAGTGGATCAGTTAATTATTCCTAATATTATCAAAAAGGCCCTGCCCACCTGTTCAACACCCTCCCCAAACCTGTGGTCAGGGCAGCCCTCATTCCTAATCTTTGTACCTATTTATATCTAACACCTAATGTTCCTAATTTCCTAATTTATGTCCTAATTCATATTGAGGACTACCGGCTCACTAGGGAATAGTATGTATTCAATAAATTTCACCTGACTTAAATTTTCCGCTTGCACTACCCGCCAGTTGTGACCAGTTACAAAACTCCCCTTAAGCCTTAAAGAGAATGGGATGGGCGAAAACACACTGTCACTCCAGTCCAATTTGAGTAGCAGCCAAAAACCCCAACCCGGCCCTTACGCGACAAGCTACTCTCAGACTGTCAATTGGGAGGGAGAG
>JAHTLZ010000379.1:44640931-44691769 GCA_023846285.1 Phrynocephalus versicolor
TCTTCTTCTTCTTCTTCTTCTTCTTCTTCTTCTTCTTCTTCTTCTTCATAAACTTTTATGGACTGCAGTTCTTTTCCTGGGATAAAACAAAATCTCTGCAATCCACAAAAACTCATGCCAGGTGAAACGTGTTGATCTTCAAGGTACCACAGAACTCCTTGATATATTCTCCCAAGAACTGCCTCAGACTCACCTCATTCATTTGCTCCACAACTCAGCTGTAGAGCAGAAAAATATGCCTTGACCCCTAATACACCATGTGTATTTTATATGAATTTAAAGGTTCACATGGACTTTGTGTTTATAACTACTTATAACCTTGTAGCTTTAATGTCATGTTGTCTATTAATGCTGTAAGATGTCCCTCAATTCCTTGTTCTCAAATACTTGAACCTGTCTTAATTGTACTGGACTGTATATTATCCCTCATTACTGTAAGCCACCACCTTGGGTCCTTTTCCAAGGAGAAAGTCGGGGTAAAAATACTCTAAATGAATGAATGAATGAATAAATAAATAAATAAATAGTATTATTCTTACTTTTTTATTATTTTGCTTCAAAGCAGGACAGTTTACTTACCCATTTCATTGTGCTTTCATTTTATGCTGCCTAAAGAAAACTCAATGGACATGGAGTCACGAAGGGTCGGTCATGACTGTAATGACACAACCCACTCTCACAAAGAACACACAGAAACTAGGCCTGGGATTTCACTAAGAAAGGAATACAAGACGGGCCATAACCTCATCATCTCGTGAAGAGGCAGGAAAGAGCTGGCTGGCTGGGTAAGGGGCTAACAGAAAAGTCTCCATCACTGTATCTGAACTGACTAGAGGAAATGACTAATTGTAACTTACTTTAACTTAGTAACATGCAGCTGGAATAGGCCAATTCGCGGATTTCATGGAGGAGTTGCCTGACTAAATCCCCATTGCTTCAATGGGCCTATTCTAGTGCAATTTCCTGGGCTAAGCAACAGGATTTTGGCCTATCTCTTGTTAATATGTTTCCTGGATCCTCTCCCTTCATCCCCCAGGAGGGAAAGCAAAGCATATTTAAATGCCACTAGAGGCGCTAAACTCTCTGCAAATAGAAGCCTGTCAGGGAGAAAACAAAAGGTTGGTCAGAGCTTGGGACCTTGGGATTGAAAATTTATTTGCTGGTGTTAAATGTTAGGGAAAGGGAGATTAATTTGTTACTGTTAATGTTTAGATCTCAAAGAGTCTGACATTTAATTCATTAGGTTGGCATTATTAATGCATTAATTACATCATTAGCTTTAAAATAAACCATGGGGTTTACACAGAATGGCATGCAGGTTGCCACAACTGGTAGCGCATTTCTGATTGGCAACTTCAGAAATGCTCCTTTTGTCACTTTTGTATTATTATATTGAAATTGGATGTAGTTGGTATGGCCTCTGTAGTTGTCCAGAAAATAAGGCTGGGAAGAGCTGAGTAGCATTTTGTTCAGAGTATACTTTTGGATAGGCCAGGGCATCTGTCTTCTGCTAAAGGAAGAACTGGTGAATCCCTGCCGAATACTTTATACCTAGAAAATATTGGGAGGGTTGCCATCACTCAGAAGTGACTTGATGGGATGTAATTATAATTATTAAGACCACTATGCTGGATGTCAGGAAATTGGCTCTTAATTCTGTGAACACACAAGTTAAGAGTTATTCCACTGAGGAATGTGACCAACAGATAGGTAGTTTATTTATTTATTTTATTTCTTTATATAGTTTGTATACCCCCCACTACTCAAAGGTCTCTGGGCAGCTTACAATGAAAATAAACAATTCATACAATTAAAACATCAAAATTGCAATAAAATTAAAACAATAAAAACATTTAAATATAATAAATACAATACATTAAAACACTATTGCCATCAGGACCCACAATCATCAGTTAAAAAAACTTCTGGAACAGGAAGGTTTTTACCTGGTGCCAGAATGTCATCAACATTGGCGCCAGGTGGGTCTCATTTGGGAGGGCATTCCATAGCCTGGGGGCAGCTGCTGAAAAGGCCCTGTTCCTACAACCCATCCGTTTCACCTCCTTGAGGGATGGCTCTTTCAGGAGGGGGGGGGTCCCTGGCTAGATCTTAATTGTCGGGTAGGTTCATATGAAAGAAGGCGGTCCTTCAGGTATCTAGGTCCTAATCCATTTATGGCTTTCTATGTCAAAACAAGCACCTTGAATTGGGCTCAGGCAGTATCTAGTAACCAATGAAGGTTATACAGAATCGGTGTGATGTGTTGTGATCATAACTTGAAAAAGTTGCTTATTTGGACTACTGTCCCCAGAGTCCCCCATCCATCATAGCCATCAGATGGATGTCCTGGGGATTTTAGTACCAGTTGTACTTACAATTATGGTATTGGCTATCCATGTCACAACCAGCCCAGTTCCCCATGGCCACATGCTATGCTTGATTTATAGCATACAACACAGAATATCATTCACCTCCAAGTTCCACACTGTGTCATACCTACTAGCTCTATTTAGTGCAAACAGTTTTGTAATTTAGAATCAGCATGGTGGCTTATTGATATATGACCCATAAGTAGAATAAGAAATAGTATATTAACCAACGAACGAATGCTCTAATTCTGATATAATGAAAGTACCCTGCTGTAAACAGGCACAGAGATAATTAAGCACCTGATTCTTCTTCCTGAGAAGGTTATTATTAAAGAACTCCAATGATTAGGAAGTTCCAATTAAAGGTTACTGTCAGTTTTACTCTTGATTTAGGCTTAGAAAAAAAGCCGTATCTTTAAAAAAAAAAAAAAACCACAACTGCAAAGAAATATTTTCACGACTTCTTAAATTCAATGAACCAATTTAGTTTGGGAAGCTTCCTCGAACATAAGCACCTTAAATATGGCAACATTCTGCTAATTTATGAACCACGTAGTGAAACGAATAGCAAAGAGCTATAAACAAAATTGATGCTGGCGGGTTCATTGTCATTCCCCAGGCTTCGGTGGGTAATGACGAAAGTAAATAATGTAAGTGGTAGAAATTGAATTTAACTTTCCAGTTTTGAAAAGAAAATGACATTGTAGCATTGGTAAAGGAGTCAGGGAAACTTTGCCCACCCCTGGAAGTCATTTTCATTTGATCATCTCTGCTCTAGGATCCAAAACAAACAGGCTAATATGTTGCAGTAAACATACAGAGGCATTATGGTTGAATTAAGCACTTCTATGGCTATTGATTCCAATGGGAGGCTTGAGCTCGTGACAGGTTTCTATCTTCAGCAGAATCAGCTGATAACCCTTTACCAGAGAGTGCTACTTCCTTGTCTGGTCAAAGTAATAATGGGTGAAGGACTGATTGTAATGCCCTGGTACCAAAGCTAAGTGCTTAAGAGTAGAGATGGGCACGACTTAGCGGAATTCCCATTTCCGTTTCCGTTACTCATTTCCGTTACGGAACAGAAACGGTAACGGGAATTATTCCGCCAGAACTTGAACTCGAACCGACTAAAGAATAATTGGGTCTGATTTGTCGTGGTCGTTCCTGGCATCGCGGCGATCCCGCGATGCCAAGCGGCACAGAAAAAAAGTTTTTAAAAGTTAAAAAAAACCTGATTCCCGGCCATTCCGGCCAAAAAAGCAGGCGGAAATATGCCTGCCTCTGAGAGTGCACCTACCAGAGGGGTGGTTTCTGGGGGGGTCCCGGCCTCCCCCCTCTCCTCCTGTCCTGTCCTGGGCTGCTCTGTGGGACTCGCCGCCGCAGGCTTGCACCAGCAACGGCGGGGGGGAGTCTCGCCGCCGGCCACCGCAAAAGCGGAAGCGGCACAGAAAAAAAGTTTTAAACTCCCCCCCATTTCCGGCCAAAAAAAAAGCAGGCGCCAGGCGGAAATATGCCTGTGCAGTAGTGCACCTACCAGAGGGGTGGTTTCTGGGGGGGGGGTGTCCCAGCCTCCCCCCCTCTCCTGTCCTGGGCAGCCGGACTCGAGTCGCCACGCCATGCCATGCGGTGCGGGCGGGGGATCCAAAATGGGGCGGCGACCACAATATTTTTTTTGAAACCGTGGAGTGGTCCAAAAACACACAAGCACCACAGAAACATGCGAAAATTGCTATGCTGCTGCCAGGATTTTTACAGTAGCAGTGGTTTTTTCTTGCAACAAAATGTCTCCTCCGGCTTTCCTGTCCATTTATTTTATTTTATTTTATTTTATTTACACCTGCACAATGATGGGCTGGCCAAGTGGCCATGTGGGAGTGGACCATGCAAATTTTTGGAGCCATCCCACCAATCGCATGGCCACTTGGCCACTGAGACTTCTGGGATGTGCCAAAAAGCCCACTAAACCCTGCCCTAGCCCCCTCACCCTAACCCTAATCCTTGATTCCTTACCCATACGCCACAGTACACTGTCCTCTTAGTGGGTCAGAGAGGCACCCAGAGGTGCACCCCAATACTCACCCTAACCTCACCAGTAACTAGGCTAACACTAGCCCTTGCGCTAACCCTGTTGCCTAAGCCAGATCTGTACTTGCATTGCACTACACACAAGTACAATTCCCTTCTTAGTGAGACACAGCGGGTGCAGAGAGTCTGCCAGTCCGCCACTTGTGGCTCTGGGTGACTCCTGCAGGCTCGGCATGGCAGCATTTGTGTGCCATGCTGCAAACCATGCCCCCGAGTCCTGACCTGACTGATGCAGGGAAGGCACCCCAAAAAGAGGGGTGCCTCTGCCAGTCTGCTGTGTCTCTGCGTGCAACTTGGTATGCATATCCATATGGCTATGCATGCCCTTTTGCAGCAGCAGGTGAGGAGAGGAGACCCCCATGCCATGAGGGGTCTCCTGGAGCCTGCTTTCCCTTCCTAGCGGGTGAGGAGAGGAGGCACCCCCCCAAAAAAGAGGTGCCTCCAGGAGCCCGCTTCCCCTACAGCGGGCCAGAGGAGGCACCCACCCCAGAGAGGTCCTCCAGGAGCCCGCTCCCCCCCCAAACCAGTATAACGACAGATGAAAAAACGAAAAATGAAATGACTATTTTTTTGCGAAGTTTCGCGAAAAACGGAAACGAGCCGACACGGGTCGCCTCTGACACACGACAACTCGAAAACGTCATTTTCCCTAGTTGTGCCCATCTCTACTTAAGAGTGCCTCACTTTTCCATATTACAGTCACCTCTTGCCTATTTTCTGTATGCTGATTTTTTTCAGCCGGTGACCGATTCAAAAGGTAGAAAGGTTTTGTTCTTTTGGCTTCAAAAGTTTTAAAGTTATTAGCAGGTTAAACAATACCAAGAGCAGGTGCAGTATATAAAACTGCAGACATGGCTAGACCTTTGAAAGTTTCTTCAAATCAAATCAAATGTTATTATATGATCATTGACTCGAGTAGAAAAGTTTCTTTTAAAAATACTACAAACCCCAATGTCTGCCAGCCATTCATCACCATCTGTGCTGCCAGTGAGATTTTAGGAACTATGATCCAGAAAAAGGAACTGGTTATCAGGCAGAATGGGTTCCCTTCACAGAAAGGGCAATGATGAGGAATGTTGCCTTTTCAACAGAGGTTTGGATGCCAGTAGCAAGGAACAACATTCAGATAAGTTTTTCACTGGAAAGTAACTGTTCCAAGTTCTGGCTGCTGAATTGCATAATGGTTTAGTATTCCTGTGCACGTAGCATAAAGGGAGACACAGGCATCCTTCTGATTGCTTCTAAAAGGATAGAACAGTTGACTACGTTCCAAGTGAACAAGCACCAAAGAGTTGTAAGCATTAAGAGTTTTGGTGGGGAGAATATTCTGACACATGAATCCACAACTATAGCCCACAATGTTACAACCCGACCTAAAGTTACTGCCTATATTGTTTGTGTTAGCTAAATGCAGAAAACTGGAGTGGATGGCATTACATGGCTGTGCTTGAATTGTGCCTCAATGCACACATCAGTAGACTTTACCAGACCCTCTCCTATATCAATGAGTTTGGGTTTAGAAATTCTATCTATCTATCTATCTATCTATCTATCTATCTATCTATCTAAAGTGATTGGCCACTTCATTTATAAGGCAAATGGAACAGTTCTGGTTTTGTTTGCTTTTCACTTTTGTTGTTGTTATGTGGTGTCAAATCACCTCTGACTTATGGCACCCATATGAATAAGCGATCCGCAAAATGTCCCATCCTCAACAGCCCTGTGTAGTTCTGGTAATTTCAAGCCTATGGTTTCCTTTAGGGAGTCGATACATCTTCCTCTTTTCCTACTGTCTTCCACCTTTTCCAGGATTATTGCTTTTTCCTGAGACTCCGCCTGCCTTCTTATGATGTAACCAAAGCCAGATAGCCCCAGTTTTTTGTTTCCCGAGATAGTGCTGGCTTGTTTTGAACTAAGACTTACTATTTTTGTCTTTCTGGCCATCCAGGGTAACCACAAAGCTCTTCCCCAGCAACATATATCCAATGAAAGTTTTTTTTTCCTGTCAGCTTTCTTAACTGTCCTGCTATCGTACCTGTACATAGTAATTGGAAATACAAGAGTGTGGTTGATCTTGGTCTCCAGTGACACATTGTTACATTTGATTATCTTTTCCAATTTGTTCATCCTGTCCTTTCCTTGTCTCAGTATTCTGATTTCTTGGACGCAGGTACAGCAAGGTACAGAAAATCTCTATTTTAATTTCTTCAGTTACTGTACTTCATTGTCAACACTCGAGTTGTGGAGTCCTTGTACAGTCATAACTTTTCTTTCCCAAAGTTCAGCTGCTTTGGCTCTTTCTTCTCTCAATTTTCCTAACAGATATTTTGGCTTTTAGTAACCTTATATGAATACCTGTACCCCACCCCACCCCATGTAACAGTTGATACAGTACTATGTCTTGCTTTAAAGACCGAATTTGTGAAGAAATATTGTCTTTTTAAAATACACAATCATTTTGTAGAGTAGCATGAGTCAGGGGGATAAGTCAGTCTTTTAAAAATTAATTTACATGAATTGGTATCCAATCTTTCTCATCAATGATCCCACAGCATGACGTACAAAATTGTAGTACCAATCTTAAAATCACCTTAAAACAGCAAAGACATTCATTTTGTTGGCATTTTCTTCTTCACAGTACTTTCTTCCAAGCAATTTCTCACTCTTTTCTTCCCCCTGGGCTCCTGCTGCAGATTTCTATTGCTACCATCAGTAACTCTCCACAAAACTCTGTGGAAAGTTTTTGTTGTACTTGTTAGTTCCATGTTGCCCTAGAACAATTGCGGGAAAATTGGCGTGAATCCTACTGCTTTTCTGATAACATGGACCTGCAACAGTGCACGGTTACTGAGCTATTGATTTCCACAGACCATGGTGGAGTCCTGTTTACTAGTTCTAAGCTCAAGATGTCTCGATGTTTGGCTTTGGCTGAATTGAGGTGTAATGGAGACTTCCTTTGGGGGTTTCCTGCGGTTCTTGAAATGTGCGCTCACAATCAAGAGGCATTCTGAGATGCCTTGAAATCAATAATACATTAGAAGGCAGAATTATAGCTCTCTTACTTATAGTGACCTTCCTATAAGTACTCATTCTTTCTCGGGGGTGGGGGGAGATCCAGGTGACACTCTGTTGCAGTCTACTGATATCCATTGCAGGGCTTTTCCTTATCATTACATTTTGTGTTGGTATGTTCTCACATTTTGCTTTTGAACTGATCAGCACTCCCTTCTTGCTTCCTTTTTAGCTGTTAGGTGGTTTGAGAGGGGAGTAAGGGAAGCCATTCATGTGAGCATCAAAACCCCCTCCCTCAACAGAGGTGGCGGCCTCAAGCATAGTCTATCTGCTACTTATCAGGGTGTGCTTCCCAAAGTACCCAGACAAATAAAAAAGCCTTCACCACCAAGGCCATAGCTAACGACCCATTCTTTATAGGTTTCAGCACCTTAGGCCATTGTTCACCTTAAGCCTATGGATACTATTGTCAACTAATAAGCCTATTCAGGCCATTGCTCATCTTATGAGCCTAATTCAGACCAGGGTCACAAGAGGTCAAAGCTGACTGACTATAAGATGGAGGCACTAGCTGTATTCAGACTGATGAAGCTGTTTGGATGAGCAGTGAAACGTTTCTATCTCTCAAAAAAGAAGTCCAGTAGCCATGACTCAACTTCTAGATAAACTCACCTGGATGACTGAGAATGTTCACAGACATGTTACCAGCTAGGGAAACCTCAAATGCAAATGCTGAAGAGGAAATCTGATTGCAGTAGAATGAAGAGACATATGCATATCTGATCATACTGACCAACCCCCCCCCAAAAAAAAACACATCTACTGTTACTTTTGTGCTGTACCCCTTTCTGTGACGGATAGCTAACTATTTAGAAAATTATCCCAAATAATGCTTTTTTTAAAAAAATGAATCTTGTTGATTTTTTTTTAGGGGGAAGATAGAAAAAAACACATCTTTCTCCTGGAATGTCATACATGTTTGTTTGATTGTTTGTTTGATTGATTTGCATAATGTCCATCTAGCCTAAGGGCCACTCTGGGCAGTGAACAGCAAAGTACACAATATAAAACCATCTTATGAAAATATATACAATATTAGAGCATCCAAATATAATAAATAAATCAAACATCAAAAAACCTAAAGCATAATCAGTAACATTAGTGAGGCAATGAATAAAGAAGGCATGTTATATTTGGGTCAAAGGTCCTTCTTCAGGATGAAGAGGTCTTTCCCATTTCCATTCACCAGCCAAGAGTGTGATAAAACCTCTGTTTGGTCTCCCCTACTGACTGCTGGTATAGCTTTTTTGGAAAGGGTTAGAGTTTTTAATGTCCAACTTGTTATATTCATGCTTCATCACATAATTAATATAAAATAACCAGAACTGTATAGATGTTTGTGTGGCAGAGGTGAAGAAGGCCAATTCCATGCTAGGGATTATCAAAAAGGGGACTGAAAATAAAGCAGTCAATATTATAATGCCATTGTACAAAATGATAGTAAGGCCGCACCTGGAGTATTGTGTACAATTCTGGTCACTGCATCTCAGAAAAGACATAGTGGAACTGGGAAAGGTACAGAAGAGAGAGACTAAAATGATTATCGGGCTGGGGCACCTCCCTTATGAGGAAAGGCTAAAACATTTGGGGCTCTTTAGTCTGGAAAAAGGCGCCTCAGGGGGGATATGATTGAGACGTACAAAATAATGCAGGGCATGAGTAAAGTGGATAGAGGGAAGCTCTTCTCCCTCTCACAAAATACCAGAACTAGGGGACATCCACTCACATTGAGGGTTGGGAGAGTGAGAACAGACAATTTTTTTAACCCAGTGTGTTGTTAGTCTTTGGAACTTCCTGCCACAGGATGTGGTGATGGCATCTGGCCTGGATGCCTTCAAAAGGGGATTGGACAGAGCCCTGGAGGAAAAGTCCATCACAGGTTACAAACCATGATGGAGATGTGAAATCTCCAGGCTTAAAATCAGATGTAGGGGAGTGGTATCAGGAGACAGATATCTAGTCTCGTGTGCTCCCAGACACATTTGATGGGTCCACTGTGAGATACAGGAAGCTGGACTTGATGGGCCTTTGGCCTGATCCAGCAAGGCTCTTCTTATGTTCTTATGTAAGGTCTGCACAACTCATTGTGGCAATTTTGGCCAATTAGCCACATTCTGGGGTGCATTTCAGGCATATGCCTGGTCACGTGCTTGATTGTGCAGCCAAGATGCACCCTGGTCTGTCGTATCATTTAGCTGTGGCATGTTACACAAACTGTAAGTAAACATATTAAGTTCCAGTAAGTCTGCTTGATCAGCCTACTCTTCAAAACCACTGAGTTTCAAGGTGCAGCAGGAATCAGCCTGAATCTTTGTGCAAATAGGAATAATCATTGCTGTTGCTTTACCACAACTGAATGTGCCCTTTACCTGTGGAAATTTGGGGTTTTGCCTTATTAAATTACCTCAAGTCGATCTGGCATCTGTTCTAAGCAGCTCGAGGGAATTGGCTCGAAGGGCATAGAATCATAGAATCATAGAGTTGGAAGAGAACTCATTAAAAGAGTTACAGAGCAGATGGTTCTTGAAGTTAAAGTAATGACTTTTGGCTTTCTGGGGACGAAGAGAACAGTTGTGTAGACTGGCATTTTCAAAGGCCATTACTTCCCGTCCCTTTCATCATGGTTCACAGTCCCGCTTGGTACTGGTACAAAGTAATCTTACCGCACGTCCATTGCGTGATGGCGGGAGTTCGTCCCGACCATGCTCCCTGAACTGCGATTTAAACGGGATGAGCTATTCCCCTCACTGGCCTCAGGAATCTGCTCGTCTCGCTTCTCATTCCGAGATGAGAGCCCGTGAAGTAAGCCTCGTTGCGGAATGAGTGCCGATTGTAGCTCATTGCGATCTAGTGGCAGGAGTGCGAAGTGACATTCACCAGTAAATTCCCTATGGAGTTAGCAATGCAGTGCTGAGGTTTAAAAGACAAATGCTTTGAAGTTTGCTCCGTAACACATTGAAGGCAAAGCTTCGGAGAATCGAAACATCGAAAAACGGAAGGTCGGACTGAAAAAAAAAGAGAACGAAGGCATAGAATTTCACATCTCATCACAGAACAAGGACGTGTGGTAACAGTCATCCCAGTATCATCAATCACGCCCGTGGATACACGGGATCAGGGACAGAAGTGGGAGAAGATCACGTTACCACAACCGACGTCAACACGCAACGAACTTCCTCCCGGAACGAGAATGAACGTGAAGTAACCGTCAAACAAAACACTCCATTTCCCAAATGCTTGTTTATTCATTGCAAGACAATAAGTGGGAGCAGTAGGTATTATGAGCACAAAATGCACTCTCTGGGGGAAAGAAGCATTATTCAACCCAGTGATGGTCATACCAGCCCCTTTCTTCCTCATGTCTCTTTCCCACATGCATACTCAAATGGCTGTTGTGCAGATTTCCATATTGATCTGTGGATTTTTAAAAAAAAATCTGTATGAAATCTTCCATTTGAATATAGATCTAAAAGCACATTTTTAAAATTCATTTTCTTTTAAAATGCGCATTTCTAAAATATATTGCCTCTCAAAATGTGGCCTTCCAGTATGTATTTTACTGCTGTTTCTGAACCCAGGGACTTGACCAGCATGCAAAAGCCAGCAAAAAACTGCATTCTGATGTGCATATTGGTCTAGGAGGTGCAGATCAGGCCCATCCCCTTCTGAATGAGTAAAGATGAGTAAAGATGCAAGCAACTCCAGCTTCACATTAGTGAATGGTGTATTCTTGGGGAAATAGTAATGGAATCTGATACAGTGACGCCCTGCCTATCGCGGAGGTTAGATACCCAAAAGTGATTTCTGGTTTACCGGAAATGACTTCCGGTTTGCAGGGAGGCCCTTTTTGGGGGCTCAAGAAGGCTCAAGAAGGCCCTCACAGGCCCATTTGGTGCAGCACCAGGCTGAGGTAAGTAAGGGAGGCCTGAAACAGGCCTTTCCCCACCTTACCCCTAGGGGCCTTTTTTCATATACTGTGGTCCTGCTACATCATGGGACCGCAGTATATGAACCACGAATGGGCGGGGGACCACTGTAGTTGTTGTGAGTTTTTCAGGCTGTTTGGCCATGTTCTGGAAGTTTTTCTTCCTGATATTTACCAGACTCTGTGGCTGGCTTCATGGAATCCATCATAGAATGTGTGAAGCCAATTTCAGACCTGGGTGACATAAATGTTTAGTTCCTCTAGCTTTGCATGGAAATTCCCTGCACAGATTATAGGGATGGAAAAAAGTGCATCTGTATAAATCTGATATAATCAGGCTTCAAATTCCACAGACACATGCACATACCCAGCATTATTCCATCAGGTAATTGCTATGGCAATTGCTTTAATATAGGGTTGCCAAGCTGCAATTCAGAAATTGTAAGCTTTCTTCTTTGAATCCTATGTAATGAAAACTGCAGCAGCAATTCCCTTTTTCTGTTTACTCTTCTTCTGACCCTTTTGTTCAGTCTGAGCTACTGATGCCCTGTTCTGAATCAACACAGTCACAAATGGCCTGCCTCACATCACAAATTAGAACAGTCAGGGAGGCTCAATTGATAGCCATTGGTGGAGACTAGAGATGGGCATAAAGAGCCAGTTGGGTGATTCGGTTTATCCAATAGTTTTACCATGGTTCTGAGCCTTGCCTCCTCCAACAGGCACCCACTCAGAGGCAAGACAAGGAAGTTGGAATGCTGCTTCTGGGTGGGCACCCTCCAGAGGAGGTGGGGTTCAGAACCCATAAGACAGCACAGCCCCTACAGAACCCAGGCTAAGGAGAAAGGCATAAGAAACAGGGATTATGGCCCTTCTGTCTTTCCACCTCAATCTTTCCCCCTTGTGATGGGACCACCACCACTGTCTCCTTCAGCCTCCTCATTCGAGTAAATGAGGTAAACCTTATTTGTGAATAAACTGGATAAACTTCGTGGTTATTGTTTTCTGTCAAGTCAAGGTATTGTGACCGTTAGAGGTAGAGATGGTCACTTACTGCACTTTGGCAGTTTGACACGGCTTGGTGGATCGGGCTCAGAGATCTTGCATAGGAGACCCCGGAGAGAAGGAGGTGGGGCAGGGAATCCCACAGTGATGCTTTGACGGGACAACCCTGGGAGGAGGTGGGGAGGCATCTGTGGTGCCCACCTGTTGCCTGATTCACTGAACTGCACCAAAGCACGAAACCATCCCTGCTTCCAGAATTTACAAAGTAAGTGGGATATTAAAGGAGTGGTTATACCAGTTCCACCCCCAGAGCCTGTTTTCAGGGCTGGCCTGCGATGTGAACTCTGTTCTAGTCCTTCACTCTAGCCACTATACCAAATAGGGTTATTCAAAGACCTGCCTGGACTCTTCTCCCGAGAGAATAAATATTTCCAATGTGACTAGAAGGATTGCTCAAGGCTGAGGTAAGAAAGATCACACTGAAGATAAGAACCTTTTAAGCTCACACCACACTCTTTCAACTTTCCCTGTCTGGACATGTCCTTAGTTCTATGAACTGCTAAGATTTCTAAATGGATTTATGGTCATTCAAATAATTATGGAAAGCATTTTTTTTCTATCTGGCTGAAGAACAAGATGTTCCGTTCCAAAGGCATCCTTCGTATCTTCACCCAAATTATTTTCATAGCAGTAAAGAACAGACCATTTGGGCGTGAGCTCATTTTACAAGGCACATTTCTTGCTCTCAGAACACTATCAAATATTACTTGGAGAAGACTCTATCTCTCTTTTTTTAAAGTAATAAAAATAAACACTGAAGGCTTTTATATAAAGCCAGGTCCACGATAAAATTGGAGTTAGAGTGTCATTGCAATATATCTTGGGTATGCTAGTTAATTATAAATGACATGCAATAAAGAGATGTGAATGGCAGAATAGAGTTAAATGAAAAATGAAGGTCTTGGTTATTCCTAGCTCTTTTTTGAGCAAATGAAGGCTGGAACTTTTGTTCTTATACAGGGAGTCTGCCGTGATTTGTTTAAAATATGATCCCCGACCCGTGTATAACTGTGCAGCCCTTGGATCTCAGGTGTTGAGAGTGTGCTTCTTACTACAAATGTGTTGTGTTTGGGGTTGATTTGCTAAAAATATATCAATATAATAAATAAATATGCATAATTTAGTTATACCAAGAAATAGGTATTAAACTTAACAAGAACTATCAACTGTAGGGGGTGGGGATGTGGTAACCATTTTATATTAGTTGAAAGAAGAATTTACCACTATTTGCCTACAATTAATTTCAACAAATTCTCAAAGACTTTCACATCTGGGATCTGATAGTTGTTGTGAGTTTTTCTCCAGAGAGTAAAACTCCAGAGAGTTCTCCAGAGAGAACTCCTAGTTCCCTGAGGTCCTTGCCCTCTGAAGATGCCAGCCACAGAGTCTGGCGAAATGTCAGGAAGAAAAACTTCCAGAACATGACCAAACAGCCCAAAAAACTCACAACGATAAGTTCAATAACTTTGATCCTGTTATTAATTAAATCCTAAAATTTCCTTGTTACCCATGTATATATTAAGCATTGAAATGATTTTATCTGCGTGCTCATTAAGTATGCAGCAAAACTACCGATACAGTGGAGTTTCAGTCTCAAAAATATATATAGTCTTTATATTCCATGCAGATCTGTATAAGCACTGCAGTCAATCTACAAATGACCCCAGAGGAACACACAAGGTAGCATGAAACCTCAGGAGTATAGTAATGCGGATAACATGTTGTAGCTCACTACTTAGAGTGAGCACAAATACATATAGAGGCCACTATCCTACTGCTAGCCTGAAATAACAATTGCTGAATGGTGAACCAACCCAAATGTAACTTCATGGAACCAACAGGTCTACTTTACTTAATAATAATAAAAGTATACTTGCCAAAATATCTAAGTTAAAGCTTGGTAGAGAGTTTTTAAAATTATTATTATTCCAACTCTTCCCAAATTGCCCATAGTTATGCTACCTGGGGAATGCTACGGCTCATAGACTTAAATAAATAAATATGAATCCATGTCCTAAGCCAAATTTTCTGTTACTTAAAATATGAGTATTTCTGTAGACAGAGAGAAAATCACTTCACCTTGTGCAATTCTGATCAATTTTTTTTGCTATTGCTTAGCTTGTATGTATTGTAATTTACATCTACCATCTGAATGGTGTGATTCAAGTAGATGACTTTGAATCATAGGCAAAGAATTGTCTAACATACCATGTTGCTTGTAGCCTTTGAACTCTACATATAGTGATAATGGGCTGGTACATAATGCACAAAAGTGGGGCGCAAGACCACGAGATCATTTTCTGCAGCATTTCTGTTCTGGAACAAAAATGGTTGTCAGTCTTAACTATGATTAAGGATTCTGGAGATACTAAATCGATGCAAGGCTGTTGCTCAATGGTAGGTCAGAAGCAGCATAAGCAAAAAATTCTTCGCTTCAGTCTAGAATCTGAATCCCACAGAACTGCTGCTAGTTGACGGGGACAAAAAAATACAGCAAACGAATTAAATGACTGACTTTTTAAAAGGGATGCTCCTGTTTCTCAGACATTGTTACAGTTGATGGTAGTTGGCTTTAACCATGGTTAATATCTGATCTGGAATAAAATGTATTCATTCATAATGAAGATAAACTCTCTTCATCAGACTCCCATGGCGACATATCAGCCAAAATTAGGAAGGAGTAGCAGACCAAGTGCTTATGGGGGAACTATGCAATTGACATGGGAATTACATGGAGAACTCATGCAGCAGTGTTTGGGTTTACACAGCGCAAACATTATTTGAGAGCTATTTCTTTGGAAAACTCCCATTACCACACAGCTGGGAGAAAATGGGAAGGATAGGTTTTTTTAAAAAATGGAACATAGTACAGTATATAGCTATATTAATTCATTTCCTGTTTGGATAACTATGCATTCTGTATGTAGATTGGCTCAATGTTTGCAGAAGATGCCCAAATTTCGTCAGGATATATGTACATTAAAAAGTTCTTGCAGTTCATTCAGAAAGAAAAAAAGAGAAAAAAATCAGTCCTGATAAGTAAATAGTTTAGCAGTCCTTTCAATTTCAGAAAAATCAGCTTCTTGACAGCAGTTAAACAAAGAGGCTTCAGAGCTGCCTAATAGCATTTGTTGTGATTTATTATCTAAGATTTCAAATAGCAAACAGAACCCCTATGCTAGGAGATGGCTGAATTTTTTTTTCAGCCAGTCTTTCTCCACTAATTAGCTCCCAAGAGGTGAAAGATTTTTGTTCTGACTTCAGCTTTGAACGGAAGGAGACAGTCCCTCCCTCCTGTCTCCAATTCTTTCCATTGGCATTCAAAATGTGTATTGTTTAAAATCACAAGCCATAGCTGATGGCCATAAAAGATTAATATGCTATGTGTAGGGTACCCTTTTCTGCAATGTACAATAGCCACATCTTTTTGTCGTTCTTATTTCCTGCCTTACAAAATAATTACACTGGAAATTTGTTTGTTAGGCCTTATGAACATTAAAAGTGATTCAGGATTATGGGGTGAGAATCTTTATTAGCTCCACGTCATTAATAAAAGCTCCTATCCCTGAATGTTGGGTATGAAATGTCATTGGGCTTGGACTCGGCCAAGTTCACAAATTACAGGGCTCTGTTTGTTGGGCTTTCTTCTGGATCACTCCCACAATGCAAAATGTGTTGGAACTTTGCTTTCTATGATTTATGTGATTGAGAAGGATTTTTCTGGGTTGGGGTGACTGTCGATCTATTCAACACTAACCAATTGTTCCTTCAAGTTTTTTTTATTTCTCTGCTGAGTGTTTCTTTCTCTCTCTTTAGTCTGCTGGTGTCTGTTGTTTGTATGCTATTGATCTGTTTGATTGGTTGTTAAGTATGTATGCAGTAAAGAAAGCAGTAGACCCAACTGCGTAATTTCCAGCAATTGTAGGCAAAGGTGTTTTTATTCTTTCTACAATAATTCAGAATGAATTTATAGAGACTGTAAGTGCCAGTTAATGAGAAAGGGATGGACTCTGGAAAACTTGTTACTACTTTCTTCTGTCGCTCTCTGTAGCAAAGGGAATTTTATCAGAGATTCAAAATCTTAAGAGAATCCCACAGAAATATCATCTGACCTCCTAATAATTTTGACTTTCAGGAAAGACTAATATTATTCAGCTTGCTTTTGTTATGTGAGATTAGATTGCTTCAGACTTATGGCAAAGCTATGAATTAGTGACTGCCAAAGGGTCCTAATAAGAGCCCTGCTCAGATCTTATAAATTCATGGTCATGGCTCCCATCACTGAAACAATCTATTTCATGTTTAATCTTCCTTTTTCCTGCTGGATTCACTTTTCTCCAGTGTTTTTCTCTTTGCCAGTGAGGCTTTTAATATCATGATATGCCTTAAGTACAGCAAGCTTCAGTGTCAGTCTTGAACTGATCTAATACTCACCTAGAGGCAGGGGGTGAGCTAGTGTCAACCACCTGGGGATTATCTAAACAAGCCTGACCATTCACACAGAAATGGCTCCTGCCAATATTGTGATTGTGAAGTGACTTAATAACGGGGCCACTTCAGGATATAGGCAAATTAGCCGCTTTCCATGCTTAGCATAGAGCAGGGGAAGTGTGGGTGGGGTGGGGAATTCTGACACTTGAGCATATTTCCTGATTCCCTATCCCACCTTTCTTAGTCTCAGACTTCTGATTTCTAGGCTGTAACCTGCATTTGGATTGGTGGTTGATTAGACCAAGTTATGGAAGATCTTTATTTGAATTCCTTCCTTGTCAGCGTTGAAGGTATGCAGTTCCTCTGTAGCCCTTATTTTCTCTCCGGAATGTTCAACTGCAATTCTGTTTTTGCATTATCTTCTTTCACCCTCATTAGTAATCATTTCAGATTATTGCTGCTTTCTGCCTGTTATGTGGTGTCATCTGCATATTTTAAATTACTGAGGTTTCTTCTGCCATTTTCACATACAACACCCTTCACTTGCATCTAATCCAGCTTTACATATGAATTATTCCACATATAGACGGAACTAAACAGGATATAAAATACAATCTTGTAAAACATCTTTTCCCATGTGAAATCATTCAGTTTTCCATATTCTGTCTAACAATAGTATTATGCTCTTATAAGGTTATGCATCAGGACAATCAAAGGTTATACACACATTTCTTTTAGAATGATCCAGAGATTTTCACAATCCATAGTAAAAGCCCTTGTTGCAATCTATAAAGCATCCAGAGATTTTCTTTTGAAATTCTTTTCCCTCTCCCTATGATCAATGTATATTTGAAATATGATATTTAATCTTTCTTCCCTTTCTGAATCCAGCTAAACCATTAGGCACTTTGCACTCAACATTTAATAAAAAATATGTGTGGACAAAAATTGGAGATCATGTTGTTTTCACTCTTTGATGTATCCTTACTTCAGGATTGAAACATTTCCATTCTGTAGTCTATTACTTTGTTTTCCATATCTGATTAGCATATTCTTGTTAGGATTTTGATTGATTCAGTCTCTGTAGATGAAATAGGTCTGTTGGTATCCATCAATTTCAGGTTGTTTATTTCTTCTATATGCTTTGGGAACACATGTTGTAGCACAGAATATGCAACTCTCTCCTTGTGCCCACTTTCTCTTCACAATAACTACAGTGGACCCTCGTATAACAAATGGTTTGTATAACATAAAATCTGTAGAACATAAAAAATTCCAGAGATAGGGGAAATTTGCTTAACAGAATTGTCTATGGGGGCGAATCCGTACAACATAAAAATTAGGAATTACTCTCTTTTCAATGCATTCCTATGGGAAATTTGTAGAAAGGAAATTTTGCTTAACATAATTTCATTTGGAATAAATTAATTCCTTTATACAAGGAACCACTGTAATATTAGGAAGTTTGGGCTGAGAAAGATTGGCCAGCTCAGCATGTTGTATATCCATGTTGTATACCTGTCTTAAAAGAACATGTAATTTGGACTGAATTGGGTCATCACTAATTAAACACCTATAGCCTGGTGAAAAAGGAATACTTCTGTTATGACAGTTTACCTTGCACTTTCTAACAGAATTGGCATGGTTAAATTCTATGTATTTTCCTTTGACTATATGATATATAGCAAAATACAAGTAACCCCAGACTTTTTTTGATGGACATTCCTTTGCTTCTTGTTCAGTTGAGGTGGTCTAGTATATATTTGAAAATTTCATTCAAATCTCTCTTTTTTTGTTCTTTTCTGGCATGTCCAAACAACCTATAAAGCAGCAGTGGCAGATATATCTGAGGGTGACTTTGGTGGTGAAATATCTCCCCCCCCCCAAAAAAAAATTGAAAAGTGACATAGCACTAAATTGATACAACAAGAATGGTAAAGAATTGTTGGAGGAGGCACAAGAGATAATTGCAGGTCATGCTCCTGCTGTATTGGTATATCCTTCAATGTGAAGTAATATGGCAGTGTCTCTTCTCTGAGCAGTTTATTTTTAAATGGTGCTTTTCCAGCAAAGTGTTATGTCTGAGGAACAGTTTCATAAGTTTTTATATCCAGTGGTATGTTACTTGTTAGAATTTTTCTTTAAAGAAGGGAATGGGCGATCTGTGATCCTGGTGAAAACTATGAATATGTGACGTACAGTACAGATTCTTCCATGAAAATTGTCTGGGATAATGAAACATTATATGTGAACAACCACAATGATTTAGCTACCATACAAAACTTTGAATCAATTCAGATACACCTGGGAGAGCTTCCCTATCTCATTATACCATCCGTTGGAATACTTCAAACTTATACTAGATCATTAGTAGACATGGGCACGACCAGAAAAAATGACGTTTCGAGTTTTCGATTGTCGGAACGGGTCCGTTTCGGGTCGTTTCCGTTTGTTGCAAAAATTTTTAAAAATTGTTGGTTTCGTTTGTTGTTTGTTGTTTGTCGTTTCCACCGCGATTTAGCGCGATTTGACTTCCCAGAGCAAAGGGGCATCCCACAATCAGGGCTGGCACTAGGTGTTTTTGCGCCCTAGGCGGTGGGTGGGGCGGGAGGATGGGTGGCGGGGGGGAGGTGTGGGTAGGCGGCGGTGGCGGGCGGCCATGGGCGGGCGGCGACAGCGGCAGGGGGAGGCGCGGATGGGCGAGCGGGCGGGCAGCGGCGCGGGCGGGCGGGCAGGCGAGTGGGCAGTTAGGATATCACTTAGTTAGGATAGAGGTTCTGTTCTTGGTTTGCACCCCAAATGTGTGTGTGTGCAAGCAAACTGAAGTTGGGATTAGAAAATAAATGGTAGTATATAATATATATTTAAAATAAATCCACACCTCGCACTCCCAGTCGAACCTCCCCCTTTATCCAATATCAGAAAAAAATCCTCACAAACTGCCAGAGAAGAAATAAAGAATAAACTGCTATTCCCTTCAGCAGACAAAGCTGCAGGGAATCAAAGAAATTATTTTCTAAATTCAATTCCCTCCCTGCCTGCCTAACTTAAATCCTAAAGCCTCCAGCCTCCCTCCTCAATCTCAATCGGATCACACCAGCACCAGCAGCCAGCCCTCCTCCCTCAACCACATCCATACACCCGACTGCAATTTCTGGAAAGTGCCTCGGCTTTTTATGCCCTCTGGCACATCCAGAAGTGTCAGTCAAAAACCTGGTGATGCCATTGGTGGAATGGCTCAAAAAAATTGCATGGTTCCATCCCATGCCCAGCCCAAATGGGCAGGTCTAAAAAAATAAAAAATAAAATAAAATAAAATCAATACGACGTTTTATTGGTATAAAAAACCCACTGCTGCTACTATTAAAATTCAGGCATTTAAAATAAATAAATTTCACATGTTTCTGTGGTGATTTGGTGTGTTTTTTGACCACGATTTCAAAAGAAAAATTGTGGTCGCCATTTTGGATCCCCACCACCACATGGCGACTGGCGAGACAACGAGGATGACCCCCCCCAGCCTGGTGCAAGCAGCCCAGGACAGGAGAAGAGGGGGGGGAAAGGCCGGGGATCCCCCAGAAACCACCCCTCTTGTAGGTGGCAAAGCCTCAGGCAGGCATATTTTCGCCTGCTTTTTTGGCCGGGAGTCGGGTTTTTAAAAAAACTTTTAAAAACTTTTTCTGTGCTTTGCATTGCGCGATCGCTGCGATGCCACAAACGAAAATGAAAAACCCAACCAAATTTTTCTTTTTTCGGTTCGAGTTCGAGTTCTGACGGCTTAATTATTGTTACCGTTTCCGTTATGTAACGGAAACGATAACTGAAAACGGAAACGACAATTTCGCCGAGTCGTGCCCATGTCTAATCATTAGTATAGATAGAAACATATTTGTTTGTAATGTCTGAACAAAATTTGATTTTTCATATCTGATTGTTAAGAAAGCAATCTAATTTACATTTTTCCTTTCCTGCCATGATTGCTAATTAGAGCTATGGCTGTATCTTGAAATTGATTAGGACAATTTGGAAAGATTATGGAGATATGTAAACAAATGGCACTCTTCTTGGTGTAAAATGTATCCATATCTTCCTAGCAGTTTTTAAAAGGAATTCAGTAGTTTGTTAAGTTTATGCTGAATTGCGCTGTTTCTATATGGCTATGAAAAAGGAAAATGTTGTGTTAGGCTGCATAGTCTCCAAATCATATGAAGTACTAGTTCCTTTCTATTCCGCACTGGTTAGGCCTCATCTTGAGGTCTATGTCCATTTCTGGACACCACACTTCAAGAAGGATGATGATGATGATGATGATGATGATGATGATGATGATGAAGAAGAAGAAGAAGAAGAAGAAGAAGAAGAAGAAGAAGAAGAAGAAGAAGAAGAAGAAGAAGAAGAAGAAGAAGAAGAAGAAGAATTGTATTTCCATACTGCATCATCTAGCAACTAGGTCAGGCATGTCCAAACTTTGGCCCTCCTGATGTTTTGGACCACAACTCCCAGAATTCTAAGCTTAGATTGCCAATGACAAAGGATTGTGGGAGTTGTGGTCCAAAACATCTGGAGGGCCAAAGTTTGACCAACACTGAACTAGGCCACTCTGGGCAGTTTAGAAAGTGACATCAAAACAGAACAAAATACAATATAATATAGCATAGCAAATCAAAAATACACATAACTGAAACCACAATAATATCATGAACACATATTCAAGAAGCAAGATTGTCAAAGATGGAATAAGATTGGAAAACAGATTGTGAGAAAGGTAATTAGTGACCAGGGAAAGCAGATTGGAACAAGTTAAGAGGAGGGCAACAGGAATGATTAGGGAACTGGAAAGCAACCCCTATGAGGGAAGACTGAAAGAACTGGGCATGTTGAGTCTGGAGAAAGGATACCAGGGTGGGGTGGGGAGACGTGAGACTGAAGGGAGATGTGATAGCACTTTTCAGTTACTTGGACATTTGTCATACAGAGGAGGGGCACATATGAAAAATATGTCAATAAAAATCAAAGAAAATTGCTACAAAGTACTGTGGATATGTTATTTAATGCTGGTGAGAATGAATTTAATAAATGGATTGAGTCCATCTTCTTTTTGTGGGTGTAAAAAAAGGATGAATTTACACATGTGGTGGCTCTGAAAAAAGAGTGGATTTGAGTCTTTCAGGAAATAAAGAATAAAGAATAAAGGAGGTGCACATGTCTGCTAAGACAACCTTGTTGAGCCTGATTGATAAGGAACAACTAAATAAAGTACAAGAAGATATGATAAATTATAATTATTATGGTACAGTAGGGCTAAAATTGGTGAACTAGTAGCCAATTTAAAATTGAAGATGGGTATAAAGAAATGCAGAATATGGCTATCAATGATAAATTAACTTTTGATTAGAAAATGAGTCAAACTTCCAATTAGAAGGTTTTTTCCCTACGGGCACCCCAGACCTTTCCAAATTTCATGGGGTAGGCTAGAATCGGTTTCTGAAGGTACCCCTGTCATTTCTTCTACAACAATATTTTTTGTTATAGAGGGGGAGATGGTGTTTCGTTTTGTTTGTAACGAAACACTGCTTCCCCGTTTTGTTTCATTTCATTTCGTTAGCTAACGAAATGATGAAACAGCATTTCATTTTTTTTTAGGTGCCCATCCCTAATGGTGAGTATTCCAGTGCTGGAAGCCTTTAAGAAAAATCTAGACAACCACCTGGCAGATGTCCTTTGATTTGTATTCTGGCTTTGAGCAGATAGTTGAACTCGGTGGCCTTGTAGGCCCCTTACAACTTCATGATTCTGTTATCCTATGGTCAACAAATTGATACCAAAATTCAATCTTCTCTTTAGTGCAAAATTTCTAATGTAAGAGAACCCTGAAAAATGCACAGAGATCCTTGGTAACAAATATATACAGTAGTTGGGTATACATTTTAGTAAGCAATTTTCTGCCTTCTATTGTTCAGATAATTTCATTATAAGGATTGTGCGATGTGCAAGAAACTGATATTATGCAGAGTTTATGTGTTATTATTGTGCGACGTGCAAGAAACTGATATTATGCAGAGGTTATGTGTTATGAGGTATTATCATTTCCAGTTATTACAGCTAGGCTTTTGTGATGCCATTGCCTACCATCATATTCCATAGCTGGCAATTTTATTTGGTACATTTAATCTATTAGCATATGTATGTAACTCTAACTATAACATGACATGTAAAATAGCCATACTGTTAAAATGCCTTTCTTTGTAGGCTGAATAAAATTTTCTGGCAAAAACAAACAAACAAAAAAAAAACGCAAAGCAAAACCCCCTAACTGTGCAACCAAATCTGGCATGTTAGAAGTGGAGATTTTTTTCCTCTAGTGTCATCTAATGAAATAATAACTGATGATATAGACTGGCAGTCCATAGCAGGGACAGTGACCTGAGTAGTGAATCACAGAGAGGAACTTCTACCACTATAGGTGACATCAAACAGAAGCAGAGATAAGCAATGTCTTGGGATCCATTGTGGCCTCTTTAGGCTAGGCCTGTAAATGGAGCTATGGAGCAGACACTATTGAATTAATGGAACTTACAGTGTTGACTCAGTTTATCCCCCAGTCGTCTTTTCACAAGCAGATGTAGACCTTTTTCTTCACACAGGGTTTCTCTTAGCAATTGGCTATCTGAGATGGGTTTTTAAATAGAGTGTTGTGCCTTGTTGCTTTGAATGTGTTTTTGGTGTTGATTTTTATTTACCATTTTAATGCAGTATTTGTTTGATTTTTTTAAAAAAATGTTTGTATATATTGTTTTTTGCTTTTTAAATATTATCTTTTAATTATGTAAGCTGAAGGCAGCATAAAATATTTTAAATAGATTAAACAATAAAGACATTCCCACTGATTCAAAGGGCTTACTTTTGTAAGCCCTTTGTTGAGTCATCATCATTTGGTCTAGTCTAATTGTTGGGTCTGGTCTAGTTGTTGGGACCACCAACCTTCCATCAAATGGTGGAGGTTGTCCAGTATTAATGCTACTTACTCTGAAAGGAAGTGATCATGTGCTACCGTTCCCTGTGGCTAGTGGCCATGTACCAGAAACATTTGGCACTTGCAGAATGCTACTTACATTATTGTTGCCTCATGTATTACCAAACAACAGCCATCAGCAAGTCTTCTGTGCTTATTTCTTGGTGACCATAAGAACATAAGAACATAAGAACATAAGAAGAGCCATGTTGGATCAGGCCAAAGGCCCATCTAGTCCAGCTTCCTGTATCTCACAGTGGCCCCACCAGATGCGTTTGGGAGCGCAAGAGACTAGATATCTGTCTTCTGATACCACTCCCCTGCATCTGGCCCTTGAAGTACCCTGGTTTTAAGCCTGGAGATTACACATCTCCATCATGGTTTGTAACCTGTGATGGACTTTTCCTCCAGGAATTTGTCCAATCCCCTTTTGAAGGCATCCAAGCCAGATGCCATCACCACATCCTGTGGCAGGGAGTTCCATAGACTAACAACACACTGGGTGAAAAAATATTTTATTTTGTCTGTTCTTACTCTCCCAACCCTCAATCTGAGTGTATGTCCCCTAGTTCTGGTATTTTGTGTGTGAGAGAAGAGCTTCCCTCTATCCACTTTACTCATGCCCTGCATTATTTTGTAAGTCTCAATCATATCCCCCCTCAGGCGCCTTTTTTCCAGACTAAAGAGCCCCAAATGTTTTAGCCTTTCCTCATAAGGGAGGTGCCCCAGCCCAATAATCATTTTAGTCGCTCTCTTTTGCACCTTTTCCAGTTCCACTATGTCTTTCTTGAGATGCGGTGACCAGAATTGTACACAATACTCCAGGTGCGGCCTTACTATTGTCTTGAATAATGGCATTATAATGTTCGCTGTTTTATTTTCAATCCCCCTTTTGATAATCCCTAGCATGGAATTGGCCTTCTTCACCACTGCCACACATTGGGGAGACACCTTCATGGAGCTGTCCACCAACACACCAAGATTTCTTTCCTGATCTGTCACAGATAACTCAGAGCCCATGAGTTGATAGATAAAGTTTGGATTTTTTGCCCCAATATGCATTACTTTACATTTGGCTACATTAAAACACATTTGCCATTTTGTAGCCCATTCCCCCAGTTTGGAGAGATCCTTCTGGAGCTCTTCACAATCTTCTCTGTTTTTTACCACACGGAAAAGTTTTGTGTCATCTGCAAACTTGGCCACCTCGCTGCTTATCCCTGTCTCCAGGTCATTTATGAACAGATTGAAAAGCACCGGTCCCAGGACAGATCCCTGGGGCACACCGCTTTTCACCTCTCTCCATTGTGAAAATTTCCCATTGAGACCTACTGTTTGTTTCCTGGATCTCAACCAGTTCTCAATCCATAAGAGGACCTGCCCTCTTATCCCCTGACTGTGCAATTTTCTCAGCAGCCTCTGGTGAGGGACTGTGTCAAAATTGACCAATAAGCCATGACAGACACTTAGTGTGTTTTACTTAACCTCACTAGTTATTGCTGAAACAGATGGTTCTGGTCAAAAAACACTGCTATTCCCACCCACTCAGTCTAAGATTACACAAATAAATGGAGGAACTACAACACTTGGTACATAAGATTTTAATTATTATTTTTTCACTTTATTAAAAAGGTTTTAGCTGCTTCGTCCTCCAGCTCTGCTTCATGAACTGATTCTCATAAATAATGTCATCTTTAATCAGCCTGGTTTTCAAATTACTTTTCCATCAGTTAATGTTTAGTTACTGATTAAAAACAGAGTAATAAAATTTAATGGTGCTATCTTAATAAGAGGAATCATTCAGCCTCCTAACCATTCTGAGTTGAAATCACACTATCAATGATTTGAGAGGCTACATCTTGGCTCTTACACAAGCATTTTTGAGAGCTGTTGTGGGTGAGGAGGTTGGGTTTGTTAACAGCATGGACAATATGTGGAAATGGACAACGGCAGTCTTGAGAGCAGGGGTGGGAAGGTCAGTGCATCTGCACCCCATAGTTAAAGCAGTTTATTATAAGTTTACTGCTCATGGCTCCATGCTATGAATTTCTGGGATTTCTAGTTTCATAAAGTTTTGTACATAGTTTTTACTTTCATACATAGAATTGTGTGCTAAATTTTGGGGAGTGCTTTACAGCTCTCTAGCAGTATCGTTTCGACAGCTGCACATCTCTGATTAGGGACTGGTGGGTCAGATCTTAATTTAGTTGCAGGCATGGTAATTAGGGGAAGCAGGATAGGTAAAAGGCAAGTATAGAGAATATTTCAGAAGGGATTGAGAAAGAATTCCCAAATTCTCCTTCCACAATTTCCTATTTTGGAAGTACTGATGGTAGATAGAGTAATCTTGTAGCGAGTCTCTCATTTTACCAGAAATAATAATTTGGCTATTGTGGCACAACGATTTTATCTGCTAGGAAACTACCGGTACATTTAATTCTACAATGTGAATAATAGTTTAACGCTGCTCTAGTTGTTTTATTTCATTTGGAGATTTGAGGCACATATTTCAAGCAATTGCTTTTAATTATTGCTGTTTGCATTCAACACTTCCAATCTCCACAAGGGGAATAGAAATGTTTTGACTAAACTGCAAACAACATTCTTCAAACAGTTCATTTTCTCATGAAAATATATTTGTATGTCCCATTTATTGGCAGATTGAATGAATTATATGATAGGATCCAACTGGCCAAAGCTGTTTGAAAGCAAGGTAGCCTGGATTTGCAGAAATGCTGTTTTTCAAAATAGCAGGAAAAGACAGCATTGGTAGAAATCCTGTCCTTCCTTGTTCCACGACTAGTTTTGTCCCATGACAGCGTTGGTCGCGATCATGTGGTTTTGTCCCTGTTTAGTCCCTGTTTCTGTTTTCTCATGGTCATGATAACTTGTCTCGTGACAACTGTTATTTCACGTCCTTGTTCCGTGACACTTTCTGAATTTGTCCTGGTTTCTTAACCCCCTTTTAAAATATTGTAAATAAAACTTTTTCAATATTTTGATTTACTGGTCTTCTGGGATTTGCACATCAATGCTACAGAATTTTCAGTACTTTCTTTAATGAACATTTGCACTGCATGGTATTTCCCATAAGGAAACTAATGTTGAATGCTGCTTCAGCCGCTGACCACTAGGTGGTCACTGGTTGTTGCGTGACAGTTGTTACCACACGGTCCTTTGTCTTTGAACAGGTACTGGGAACAAACCGTGACAAGAGAATACCCCAACCCAGCGCCAGGTACAGTATTGCCATGCTCTGATCCTGCTCCATGGGCGTGGCTGAGACAAATTTCTGTTGTTGCGGTTGTGAAGTAAGATTTTTTTTGTACTGGTCCGAAGCGCAACACTTAGAGAGACAAAATGGACATGAAGTAACTGCATTAGTGGGAGAGAGGAACTGGTAAAACTATGCCTTAAATATCCTGTTTACCTTGAAAGCCTTATTAGGGCTGCCATAAGCCAGTTCTGACTTGACAGCATGGAACATACACACAGGATATTTTTAGGAGCATAGCATTTTTCCTCCATGTCTTGTATTCTCTCTCTATATAACAGAAATAATTGCATGTCAGCATAAGTGATGTGTATGAGGCATAAGTGATGGCTGTTCTGTTGAATGCTGTTGAGTTATATCAACTAAGCCAATGTGCCCAGAAGGCTGTCATACAGTAAGTATGAAACCTCCCAAATATGCTCAAATTGCATTTGCTCCAAGGGAAAAAAATAAGAATAAAAATACTCACACTAGTTTTACAGCTCTTCTACCTCTTAAAGTGTCTTCAATCATAGAGACACAAAGAAAGTACTGTATTAAGAAGAAAGGTTGCTGCAAAAGGTGTTAAACTTACATAGTTGTGTGCAATTTACACAGAACATAGATGGTCCTTCATAAAAATCTATTGCTAAGCTAACATTCACACACTAGGACTGCCTAAAGCATTTTATTCTACTGCTGAACACTATATGGCACATAAATATAAGAGATTACGACAATTTCCGCATATTCCAAGCAAAGTATGTATTGTGCACTAGTGTTTTTGACATAAACAGGTGTTCTAAATGCATATGGTCAGGGGGCTTAGAAATAGGAGAACGTGGCTGGTGCACAGCTATTAGGCATTATGTGTATATCCATCTGATATTAGATTTACTTCTGCATATTGTGCTGGCTGATATATGTCATGTACTGGACAGATCCATATATGTGAATTTCCTACAGCATATCATGAAAATGTGACAAGTATGAGCAGCTACAGGGGAATTTACAAAAATATATTGTTCATTTCTTGCACTATAAACCACTGTGCTGAAAAAGAGCATGGGTTTGATTGCTCAGGTTCCAGGTTTGAGGCAAGGTTACCATCCCGATAGAAGCACTTGGTCAATTGCCATCATTTCTTGAGAGATGGGTTTTCATATAAGTCAAAACAATGGATTTTCTTTCCCTTTTCTCGTGGATGCAACACAAGATCATCCCAGTCTATTAATGTAGAAATACCCAGTGGCTGACTTTGTCTTCTACAGTAATAATGAGAAGAAATTATTGTAGAATCAAAGCTGGCTACTTCCTTTAAAGGAAGGTGAATGGATATAGATCACCAGCCAAGCATAAAAACAGTTCATATTCACATGATTCAGATGGGCACGAATCAAAAAAATTACATTTTGGTTTTTCATTTTTCATTGTGGGTCCCGTTTCGGTTCATTTTTGTTTTTCGTGAATTTTTTGAAAAAAATTCATTTTGTTTTTTCATTTTTTCATTTTTCATTTTTACCCGTTTTTTGCACAATTTAAAGCATTTCCGCGTGCGAGCTTCCCCCAACGCCCCAGACCAGAGGGAAAACACTAAAAAATTGATGCTGGCAGAGACACAGTATAGACTAGGTATGCAGGGAGGCTGCAAATGCAGCAGTGACTGCACTGCTGGGCAGGGGAGGGTACTCACCGAGAGGTACACATGCACACAGGGAGGCTGCAAGAGAAATCTCTTTCTCTCCTCTAAGAGCTAGGCTGCAGCCAGCAGGAACACAGAGATACACACCTGCCTGGCTGGCCTAAAGTAACGAGTCACAGAGACAGCAATCCCACCCTAACTCCCACCACAGACTGCAAGGAGGACAGGGGCTGCCAGAGCTTTTTATGCCCTCTGTGGCTGCCACACCTACCCAGTCTGCAACCTGGGCATGCTATTGGTTGAAATTGTCTAAGAATTTACATGATCCCATCACATGGCTTACATCCATTTTGTGGCTGGAATCCATTTTGTGTCATTCTTAAAGGGAAAAGAAAAACGCATCGCAATGGGAGAAAGACAAAAGCAAACGTTTTAAGGACCCCAACCCCCTGGTAGGTAATAATTTCAAATAATTATCACTGCGTTTTTACGGATGTCCAGGGCATTTTAATACCCAAGAAATCAATATTAGGCATCTGGGAGCCATTTTGGGTCGATGTTCCCTAACTCCCCTTAAAGGAAAAAAATACAGCGATCTGAGAAAAGACATAAATGCACGTTTTAAGGACCCCAACCCCCCTGGTAGGTATTATCAAGCAGAATAAATAATTATCGCTGGGTTTTTACGGATATTCAGGACATTTTTTAACATTTAAAAACAGCTCATTTCATTACGCATTGTCATTAACAAAAACGAAACATAACGAACCTAATTTTCATGGTTCTGTTCGTTTCATTCCAATTTCATCACAATTTTCGTTATTCGTTACGTTACGTAATGAAACAAATAATGAATAATGGAACATTTTTTTTTTCATTTTGTGCCCATCTCTATTCACAACCACTAGTTCTGAGAAAGCCCATTCCTTGTGTCCCATCTTGACAACATAGTTCTCCACCATTCCAAGTGTTTTGGCATTTTTTGTAAAGGTACCACTTTGTACCCACTGAACATATGGGCAATATTCGTGTCTATCAGCATAGATATTATGCTAATTCTATATCTAGAAAAAGTGCTCTCAAATGGCAAATTAGGTATGATTGTGAAAATATGTTAAAATGTGTGTTCTGGGGATTGTCTCTGGAATGTAAACAAAGACTTCCTTTACATGTCTTATTCTAGATACAGGTATAAGGAAGCACCACATATTGTTGGGAAGAATATGGTGTAAAAGCAGGAAAGACACTTCCTTTTGACCTCATGATTTGGCCCAGGTAAGAACAGTGAGAAAAGATGGACAGGAGACATTCTTATAGAGCAGCATCCAATTGTGTCTGTCCAATAGCAAGATTGGCCCTACATAGGAGCTCTGTTAAGGACTGATACATTGGGCTCATAGGATAGACCACAATCTGGAGTAGCAGCCAGCCACACCCCTACTCAGTGGTTACCAACTTAAAGAGTTCAATTCACTGGCTCTCTCTTCTTCCACCAAAATCATCTGTCCCCTCTAGTGATGTAATATATCCAGAAATTTTGAAGCCATAGGAAAAAAATCTTTGGGAAAAACAAAAACATTTTGCCCCCAAAAGTTTCCAGAAATTTTCCATCTTATGGGACAAGGGAGTTTTGGAATGCTGCCCAACTTGAAAATTGTCAATCGAACTTAATTTTGGGTTCCTGCCTGTAATGAGCTACCTGATGTTTTGTGCGTCATTAAATCATTCCTTATCATCTGATATGACATGTAAGCATCACTGTTCTGGGCTGCTTGGTGCAATATGCAGGAGAAACTTGAAAAAATATAATATTTATTTATTTATTTATTTATTTATTTATTGGATTTTTATACTGCCCATGTGGCAGCGAGGTCACTCTGGGCAGTTTACAACAATTAATAAATTCAGATAATTCATACAATAAAATCATAAAATACAGTAACATAATAAAAATAGAAATAAAAGTAAAATTAACATTTAGGAGAATGTTAATTTATTTCATTAAGTGCAAATGTTCATTTATTTCAGTAAGTCAGCTCAAAAGAAGAAACTAATACATGAGATAGACTCATTACATGCAAAACAAAATATGGTATAAATGTGATGATTATGGCGTACAGCTTATGAAAACCCCAAATTCACAATCTCAGAAAATAAGAATATTACATGACATCAGTAACACAAGGACTGGAAATAGAACAATATCAGACCTCTGAAAAGTATAAGCAATAAGCATGCATATGTACTCAGTACTTGGTTTGGGCCCCTTTTGCATCAATTACTGCCTCAATGTAGCATGGCATGGATGCTATCAGCCTGTGGCACTGCTGAGGTGTTATGGAAGACCAGGATGCTTCAATAGTGGCCTTCAGCTCCGCTGCATTGTTTGCTCTCATGTCCCTCATCTTTCTCTTGGCAGTGCTCCATAGATTCTCTATGGGGATCAGGTCAGGCAAGTTTGCTGGCCAATCAAGCACAGCAATCCCATGGTCAGTGAACCAGGTTTTGGTACTTTTGGCAGTGTGGGCAGGTGCCAAGTCCTGCTGGAACATGAAGTCAGCATCCCCATATAGTCTGTCTGTGGAAGGAAGCATGAAGTGCTGCGTTGACCCTGGACTTGATGAAGCACAGTGGACCAACACCAGCAGATGACATGGCTCCCCAAATCAGCACAGATTGTGGAAACTTCACACTGGACTTCAAGCATCGTGCATTGTGTGCCTCTCCATTCTCCCTCCAGACTCTGAGTCCTTGGTTTCCAAATGAAATGCAAAAGTTGCTCTCATCAGAAAAGAGGACTTTGGGTCACTGAGCATTTTCCTGAAAATCTTCTACAGGCTGCGGTCATCCCTGCTGCTTGCACACCCTTTTCTTCTACACCTTTCCCGTCCACATAACTTTCTATTGATGTGCTTTGATACAGCACTTTGGGAACATCCAACTTCTTTTTGCAATCTGTACCTTTGGGGGCTTTCCCTCCTTATGGAGGGTGTCAATGCACCGGCACAATTGTCAGGTCAGCAGTCTTTCCCATGATTGTGATTCCTACTGAACAAGCCTGAGAGACTATTTAAAGACTCAGGAACCCTTTGCAAGTGTTATGGATTCATTAGCTGAATAGAGTGGGACACTTTGAGCCCAGAATCTTGAAACTTTCCACACAATTCTAATTTTCTGAGATTGTGAATTTGGGGTTTTCATAAACTGTATGCCAGAATCATCACAATTATACCAAACTAAGGCTTGACATATCTCTCTTTGTGTGTAATGAGTCTATCTCATATATTAGTTTCACCTTTTGAGTTGACTTATTGAAATAAATGAACATTTGCACGATATTCTAATTCTTCAAGATTCATCTGTAGATTTTAAAAATTAGAATGGGTGTCAGAATATGGTGCCCGCGGCTGTTTTGTGGCTTCTTATGAGGTGGGATGAGTACTTTTTATTGGCTGTACTGTTCCAAAGTTGCTGTTTTATCTTCCCCACCCACATTATCGAGTTTCTGTCTGAAATGGAATATTGTTCCTGCAGGCTTTTGTAGCTGGTTGTATTAGAACTTTCTAGTTGGATGGGATGTGTGAATTTCACTCTAATCCGGAAGGAAGTTGACAAGTGTAGTGCAACAGGTTCTGTCCCGAACCTGGTGTCATTCAACATCTACGTATATAAATAACAAAGATCATGATATCAATGCTTATCAAATTCGCAGATGATGTCAAACATAGTGGAAGGGGCGGTAATATTTTAGAAAACAGAATTTAGATTCAAGAGGACCTTGACAGTTTGGAGAAGCAGAACAAAAACCAACCAAACAACAAACATTCATTTTGACATTTAAAAAGTGAATTTTTAAGGGTAGCACTATGTATGAAAACGATCTGGCAAGCTAAACATAAGTCAACAGAGAATAGTTCAGTTCTAGCCTGCCTCTACTGTACATGGCATAGTGTTAAGGAAAATAATATGCTGACAGAGCGCAGCAAAAAACCCCAAGGCTTTAATGGGTCAAACAGAATGGTTAGAGGTACACCGGAAGGTGAAACACCAGGAATGTTGGGAGAAGTTTTATATGTGGTTACAAAAAAGGCAAAAACTTAAGCTGAAAATATGACAAAGGCAAAAGCAAAGTGTTCTGCTTATATACCGCCCCATACCACTTCAAGTACTCTCTGGGTGGTTTACAATGTAATTATGCAGGCTACACATTGTTGCCCCCCTGCAAGCTGGGTACTCATTTTACCAACCTCGGAAGGATGGAAGGCTGAGTCAACCATGAGCCTGCTACCTGGAATTGAACCCCAGGTCATGAGCAGTTTTTCCACCATGTGGCTCCAAATGCCAAAATTGTTCTGTTATTTAGATGTTTGCATAAGTCTGAATTGAATTGTTTATAACTGTCATATACAGTGGTACCTTGTAGAAAGGAATTAATTCATTCCAAATGAAATTATGTTAAGCAAAATTTCCTTTATACAAATTCCCATAGGAGTGCATTGAAAACGGAGTGATCCCATTTTTATGTTGTACGGATTCTCCCCATAGGCAATTATGTTAAGCAAATTTCCCCTATCTCTGGAATTTTTTATGTTGTACAAATTTTATGTTATACAAGCTGTTTGTTATACAAGGGTCCACTGTAACTCTATTGATAAGTGTTCTGCCTTACCTTTTTTCTGTATCCCAATTTACTCTTCCTTATTTTACCCCTTACCTATAATATTTTTTTAAAAAAAGCAGCACAGATAAGGGCCCCCTCACATTAAATCTGGTATTCATGCCTCTTGATTAGAAGTCAGAAAACTCTTTGCTGCCTGAGGTAAAGGACAAGATTCTAGCTCTACCTCATTCTGCAGACAGATGTGAACTGGACTGACATTTTAATTTCATGTTCTATACTGATGTTGTCAAAATGTCCTCTGCTTCAGGAGAGGGCAACAGGCTAGTGGAAGAGCCCATTTGGCCCACGTACCTCTGAAAAAGAGAGTGGTCATGGGATTCTCCATACAGGTACTTTCCTCTCTCTCCATTTGCTGGCCTGCTCTACCTAATAGTAGAAAAGCGCACTATTCCTCTATGTGATGATGTGTTATTTACTGCTGAAACCCAGCCAACCATATCTTAATTGAGTATTCTCAGCCAAACATCAAGGAGACATATAGTAGACTGTGTATACCACACCAATCACCCCTCTCTTGCTATGAAAAGTAAATCATCCGAATCAATCCAAAGAGATGGTTCCCCAGCAACATCCAGAGTTTCTACTGTATTGAAAGTAGCAGCCAGGCTGGGCCAAATGCAAGTGATGCTTATCAACTGGTCATGTAACAAACAAATCAGAACAGAGTTTCTCAAGTGTCCTTGGAAGTCTTGTATTCTTCTGACTATGATTTTTTACACTTAACTGACAAATCTCCTCATCATACTGAGAGGGACCAGCAGGGTTTATACAGCAAAGAATAGTGTGTTAGAGCAATTATCCAAATCAATTCAGTCAATCTGTAAGTGAGGAGTTCTTTAAATTGCCTAATGTGGAATTCTAGCATATAAGAACATAAGAACAATCTTGCTGGAACAGGCCACAGCCCATCCAGTCCAGCATTCTGTTTCACACATGGCTCATCATTTGCTTCAGGGTATTCCCAAGCAGAAGTCTTCACCTGCTTAAGATTCCCTGCAAATGGCAATGAGAGATATCCTGCCTATCTCTCTGGCCCAGAGGTTGTCCTTAGGCATCCATAATGATATCTACTGATACCCTTGTTCTCCATCAACTTATCTAATCCTTTCTTAAAGCTGTCAAGGCTGACAGCTGTCACCACTTCTTCTGGCAGGGAGTTCCAGAGACCAGTGATCCTCTGGGTGAAAAAGTACTTTCTCTTAGTTGTTTGAGATCTAGCACCCAAACGTTTCACAGAGTGCCCCCTAGTTCTAGTGTTGTGTGATAGGGGAAACAGCTTTTACTTATCTACTTTGTCCTCACCATGTATGGTTTTCTAAACAATCAAGTCATCTCTTAGGCGCCGTTGTTCAAGAGTGAAGAGACCCAGCCATTGCAGCCTCAGATGGTAGGAAGATGTTCTAGTCCCCTAATCATTCTGGTTGCCCTCCTCTGCACTTTTTCCATTTCAATAATATCCTTCTGGAGGTACGGTGACCAGAACTGTACACAATACTCCAGATGGGGCCTCACCATATAGATTTATAATGAGGCAAAATGACACTTGCTGACTTATTTTGTATACCCTTCCTAATGATCCCTAGTAGAGATGGGCACAAACCAGAAAATCCATAGTTCGGGTTCGTCTGGTTCGGGCCCAACCTTGATTCAGTTCGAGTGCAGGTTTGAATGATTTTTTTTTAAAAAATTCGTTTGAATCCGAACTGGTTCGGATTCAGGTACTTACCGGCGGCGGTGGCAGCAGCAGCAGTAGCTTTAGTGGCTCCTTGGCGGATCCTGGCCCCTACTGCAGGGGCTTTTTGAGGCACTGGCATGCGGCCAGTCCCTCTTTTCCCCCCCAACCACCCACTGTATGCGCTCTGGGCAAGGAAGCAGGAGGCGACCCAAGCTGGAGGAAGAGGTGACAGAAGCGGCAGGTCCCGGTTCGCCCAAGTCCACATCCTCCTCCTCAAACCGGCCTCGCGTCTCCCCAGGAACCGTGTTGCCTCCTCGCCCAGCCTTGGAAGCCGAGGGTCCCAGCAGCAAGGATGCCAGCGTAGAAATGCCTGCTTCACACCGCCAGCTCAGCGCCCCAGTCCTCTCCCTCTGCCTTTTTAACTTCCGGGTTCAGGTTCTGTGCTACAGCTGTAGTGCGGGGCCCTTTTTTTGGTTTTGTTTTCCTTTCAGCGCTGACCACGCGGCCGCTGGGGCCCAGTCAGTGCTGGTTTTTTCAATTATTTTTTTTTATTTTAGGGTGCCGACCAGGCCACCTTTGGGGCCGGGGCGGCGCTCTGTTATTTTCTTTTTACTGTGCCGACCACATGGCTACACTACAGCTGTAGCGCGGCCATAGGCTTTTTTTCCCTGGTTGCCGTCCCAGAAGCCAGGAAGACTGGACCTCTGGACCAGCACCAGGTAGGAGACATCTCCACTCCCCCCATTAACGAAACGAACCTAACTGAACCAATTTTGCTTGGTTCGGTTCGGTTTGTGTTAAATTTGCCCCTAGGGTCATTATTCATTTCATTACGTAACAAAACGAATAACAAATAACGGAACAAAAACGTTCATTTCGTGCCCATCTCTAATCCCTAGCATTGAGTTTGCTTTTTTCACTGCTGCAGCACACTGGGTTGACACCTTCATTGAGCTGTCCACCAGGACTCCAAGTTATACTGAAATCTGTGGACATATACTGAAAGTGTGCTAACCAAATGGCTTTCATTTCTATGTGGGTTTGAGGGAAGAACTGGAACGTGGGAGATGTCAGTTCATGTTTCCCATAAACCATGAAACTCAATTGGGTGACCTTCAGCTAGTCAATCTTTTTCAGTGTGACCTACTTCACCAGGTTATTGAAAGGATAATAATGTGTAGAGGAGGCAAACCTTGTATGCCACCTCTTGCTGTTTGGAGGAAAGGCTGCATATACACAAAATTAAGCAATCCGAGTAAATTTGTAGACATACAAATTGAAACCAGTTAGTCCAGTTTATCCTGCACATAAGCACCCCTGAATGCGCAGTGTGTTTTTGTGTTGCATGACAGGTGTTTCCTCTGGAACTGTTTGTGACCACAGCGATAATGGATGTGATTACACAGGAAAATAGGTCACAATTTGGAGCACTTAAAAAGCAGTCTGGTGCCTTCTATTTCCCAGTTATCACATGAAGCATGGGAAAACACACTTCAGCCTGATCTCAGTCTGTACCCAAGATGGATCTTTCTGGATCAATCATAGTATTTTTAATTTTGGGACTCAGTGCTGAACAATTCTCAAGTAGATATGGTTGTTTTCTAGGTTGTTGCATCATCCCTTCTACTCAGATGGGATGGATGAAAATCATTCTCCTGTCCTACTCAGAAGTCACCATTCCAGGCTGTGTGTGTTTTTTTTTTTTTTTTTTGCAATACTAATTGTCTGTCTGGAATAGGCACTAGAATGTTGTTCCTGAGGGTGTTGGGGTCTGTTTGCCTCAACCCCTCTAGTTGGATGGAACTGGTGAATTTTGTTGAGCTGCCCTACTCAGAAGTCATGGTACTGGGCTTTCCCCCACAATATTGGTTTTCTTCATGGAATGGGTCTGAACATGTTAGTCCTGAGGATGATTTGTGGCTTGCTACATCAGTCTTTTTTAGTCTCACATTTGTCATGAATTTGGTTTGATAATCCTACATGGACATTGTTGTCCTGAGACACTGCGTTCTATTTTAGTGGGTTTTGGAGCAAAGAAGAGTCAAAGAAAGGGTGATAAAAGTTTAGGTTTGAGATTGAGAAGACTAAGAGGACTGTTGTTTGTACCTTCAAACTGTTTGTATGTTGTTTCATTAGTGTTGCATGACAGGTTCACCGAGCTTAAGTCACAATTCTGGGCTTCTACTCTCAATCTCAGTTTTCTGGCTGGAGCAGGCAATGGAATGTTGTTCCTGGGGGCATTTTAGTTACATCATACTTCTGTAGTTAGATGATATGATGAATTTTACTGGACTACCTTACTTAGAAGCTGCCATTCCAGAGATTCCACCCCCACCCCCAGATCAATTTTCAGCATGACACATTGTTGCTGGGGAAGATTAGTGACTTGTTGCATCTGGCTTATTTAGTCACACATATGTCATTAACTTGGTTTGATTATCCTATCAGAGGTTGCTGTTCCAGGTCTTTGTATTCAGTTCTAGTGGGTTTGGGGACAATAAAGGGTTAATGAAAGAGTAAACAATGTTTAGATTTCAGGTCCATAATATTTTTCTGATGTCTGTCCATTGCATCCCTTATTTTGGGCATGAGATTTTCTTAAGAACTCCTCCTTTCTCCCTATTCTGTTCTGTTCCAACTGGGCTTTTACCTAGTCCCCAAATTTTGTGATGTTAGTTTTAAAATGAAGAAGTATTCCTTGTTATCATGTAGGTTTGTGATGAACTGAAATTCATCCTGGCTCTTTTATGAACTGAAATTCATCCTGGTTCTTCTACAGCAACAAGAATTAACATGATGTAGAGACAGCTCGTGGAGTCATCAAGGGTACCTCAATTCCCAGATTTTTTAGGGGTGTGTATGTGTTTGCAGCCATCTGCCCTGTCAAGCTTTCTGGGATGTGATGAACTATCTGGGCAGGGCTTTGGGTGATTGGTGTTCTGCTTCATCTGTGGACATCTGCAGTACGAGTGTACAGTATTTTTATTCTCTCTCTCCTTAGCACTGACTACCATCAAGACAGCATGGCATGAAAGCAACATGAAAACCATACCTGACTTTGGGCACACAGCTTGGGACCCAAGTGCCAGGTTGATATCTTTGACTCACTGTGTGCCTTTTCTGATGCTATGAAGGACTGATAGAGAGGACAGTATAAAGAAAACTCTCTCTCTCTCTCTCTTTCCCCCTCCTCTCTCTCTCTCTCTCTCTCTCTCTCTCTCTCTCTCTCTCACACACACACACACACACACACACACACACACACACACACACACACACACACACACTTTTGCTAGCTCAGCATAAAACAAGTGAGTGCATCACATGATATGTTATCATATACATTTATCTCCACCCCACCCCCAAAATTAGTATGATTGCAACATCTGACAAATATATTGGTTAGGCTTGACAACATGATGAGGTTTAGGTTAATGAAAGGCAATGGACCTTTGTTATTGCAGCAATTTTGACAATTTCTGATTTTTTACTTTTTATGTAATTATTATGTTGATTTTTGAGTATAGAAATTTATTTGTAGATGCCTGTGCTTTCTTTCTGTTTAAAAACTGTTCTATCAAAACAAACCCATCATCAGTTTTTTAAACATGCACACACACACACACACACACACACACACACACACACAGAGAGAGAGAGAGAGAGAGAGAGAGAGAGAGAGAGACCTTACTAACATGGGGTGTTGAAATACGTTTCTCTGACTATGCCATCAAAGGCTTGTTTAAAGATATTTTTGAACCTACCCCTCAGGTTAATGCCTTGTCTTTTCCACTTTGCAAACCATTGACTGTTGATATTTTCACTGTAATCACACTTTTCAGCTATTCTCATAGTCCTGCCATGCTTTCTTCTCCTGCCTGGCAGGGGTGCTGCACAGGATGTGCTTGTTAATGCCTTGAAGTTCAGTTTCTCTTCTCTCTGGCTCCGGAGATGCTTCTGTTTATTCAAATACTGAGCCCAGGCTGAAAGCTTAGGATGTATGAGCCTAGTGTTTGTGTAAGCGGCTTCTCCCCATTCCGTGTCTAGAATGCTCACTGGCATTACTATAAAGCTGAACAGAGGAAGCAAAAACTAGACATGCCGAAGGTATCCAGAAACAGCAAACTCTGGGAGGCTAGAATATTTGACTTTACAAGGATGGCTGGAATGAAAAAAAGGGAAACCAGTGCACTGAGTGTTGGGATGTTTATTTGGGCAAGAGCGGGTTATGCCTGAACAAGTTTTGTCTGGCTTACAGTCTTTTGTGTGTGTGTGTTTGGGTGGTGATGGTGGGAACAGGCTACAATTTAATGGGTCACTTATGAGGGAAAGTGACATCATCTGTGAGTTGAGTCATGGCAACTGTACTTCTTTTCTTGTGGGATCAAAACATTCTGGTGCTCACCCAAATAGCTTCTTCAGTCTGAGGAAAGTTGGTGTGAGGCTTCCAATTTAAAATTCCCGTTGGTTTCACACTACCCTGGTCTGAATAGGCTTGTTAAGTGGACAATGGCCTGGGGTGTGTGAAAAGCACACCTATGCAATCCTTCCCAGTACTCTTTAAGTGTGGGTTGTTACAAGCAGTAGTAGCAGTAACAGCAGTGGTGGCATCAACAGTGGCATCCACAGCAGCAATGAGGTGGTAATGGCTCTCTTGTGGAAACAAGCCCGTTTTCCAGTGAAATTGTTCTGTAATGTGAACTTTAGTCCATGAAAACAAATGAAGGCTTGCCACTAAAATAGAAGCCCCAGGCCGAATTCTTGCCACCTACTTTGGAAACACAAAGACTCAAACTATGTAACTGCCTCAATAGACAGAGAATTTCCCCATCCTAAAGACCCAGTCTCACCTTCCCCCCTCTCCCTGATCTGGTGTCTGTTTTTAGTCTGTTGAAGAATTTTTATTACATAGCCCTAAAACTACATCAAACATATCACTGCCTGCAAATGTACCTATGTCCAACAACCCATTCTATGTAAGACTTGCATACTACCAATTTTCTGTTTCTCTCTCTCTCTCTCTCTCTCTCTCTTTTCTCCATTACCAACAAAGCCAGCTCCCACCACAAGACCCTAGACAAAAACTGCCTGCAACTCCCTTTCTTCCCATAATCTCTTAAACTTCCCCACTCCCTTAACCCCAAATGAACCCTACCTACCTCTTCCTCTTCCAGATTTGGTTTCTATCTCTTTAGGAATTTTTACAACAGAGCTTGCATACCTATATACAACAGCCAATGAATATTTGGTATGAAAGTATATCCAACTACATATTATATTGCACACCTCATTCTACTGCTATATGTCTGAAGAAGTGGACATGTCCACAAAACATTACATATATGGAAGTTAGTCTTTAAGGTGCCATGTGTTTTTTGTCTTTTGTTTTGCTTTATATTTCTTTCATTTTTGGCTAGAATACCCACCCTTACCAGTGACTGCTAATGTATATCTGGCGGACCAGGGAATTACACTGCAGAACTGGGTCTATTCAGAACGTTTATGGAACTTTTGTCATATGTTGCTCCGAGGAAGAAGAGGTGCTTTGGTCAAATTTGGCAGGGCCATAACTAGCACTCATGCTATGCCCAAGAGCTAAGGCAGATGCTGTTTGTTTTGTGATAAATATGTCCAATTTCTTTCCAGTCTAGGCAGCCCTGAGTAGCTGCCTTGGGTCATTTTCCAAGGAGAAAGGTGGAGTAAATATATTCACAATAAATAAATGAGTGAATAGGTAGCCCCAATTAATGAGATAGGGCGGGACGATCTTGGCATGGCACTAGCATAGCCAGTAGTGATCTGTCTTCCTTCAAACATGGGATTCCACTCTTTTCCTTACATCCATTCTTCTTTTTATGTTCGGAATCCTGTGCAGGTTTGCAGGGAACATGATACCATTCAGTAACAGAAAAAGTGCTCTGTCTGTTTCACTATCTAGCTGGGTTTAGTTCAGATACTATGACCTCCTTTGAGTCCCTTTTAAAAGTATTTTCATGCCCGGTTGCTGATTGTGTAGGTTTATGGGGTAAGATAAGAATGCAGCTTGTTCTTTTGAGGTGTGAATGAGCGCTCTAGTGAGAGTAGTAAAAAACATGGCATTGCTAGTAAACTAAATGGATACATATTAAATCGATACCACGGAATGGATGTAAAATGTCTGGTGTGTCCTTTTGTGTCTTTTTTGACCCTGCCCAAGAGACATAAGAAAGCAAATCTGGTTAACAAATGCCTTCTACTTTTGGGGCAGTCGTAAATTGAGGAAAAATATTTAAATCCTTAAGAATAGCTTTTGCTAGGTTTTTAGGGGGGCGGTGGTGTTTTGACTAGCATGTTTAATGCCACTGGAAAGCTTTGGTGCTCTCTGATTTATAGAAATTTTTATAAACTGTTAACTTTATAAGCTACTATTTCTTATGCATGAAAAAGACTACAAAAGGCCATTTGTACAGAGTGCTGTACAAACCTGCCATATAAGTCTTATATGGCTGTGGATCCTGATCCATAACAGAATATCTGCCTACTGCCAGTCATGAACTTCCAGTGTCCAGAGAGCAATATCTGAATCTTCCTCTCAAGACCTCTTCTAAGAGGCTGTGACAAGAATGAGATAGCAAAAGCCCTTCTTCATTATGCCCCTCCCCTTTACCAAGCCATGCCTACTTGGTTCTATACATAACTTCAGCACATAGTTAAGGCACGTATGTAATACATAGAGATTTAATAGGATATGCTCAGTCTTATATATCTGTTATGGCGTTTGATCATCTCTAGGAGCCTTGTGGCACAGTGGTTAAACGGTTGTACTGCAGCTAAAATTGTGGTCACAACCTGGGGTTCATTTCCATGGTAGCCGGCTCATCGTTGACTCAGCTTTCCAGCCTTCCAAGGTTGGGAAAATGAGTACCCAGCTTGCTCTGTGTGTGTGTGTGTGTGTGTGTGTGTGTGTGTGTGTGTGTAGCCTGAAGAAGTCTTTAAGTGCTATGTAGCAGGATATAAATAGAACACTTTTTCTTTATAATCTTCTGTCTTGGAATGTGTGTATAGGGTTTTTTTAAAACTTTATTCTTAAAACACTGTATGTTTTAATTGTTCTGATATATTGAACCTTTCTAGAAGCACAACCATAAATTTATATCATCATCATCATCATCATACAACCAAATCAAATGTGTTTGGTGCTTTCTCCTCCAAATGCTTTGTTACTAGGGATGGACACAAAGCCCTTTTACATGACCCCTAAAATCTGCTGCAAAACACTTGCAGATCCGGAGCATAAAATTGTTTTCCCACCAGCAGCAGACTTAAAAAAAAAGCACGCCCACGCCCACTTAAGCACGCCCCAGCGCACTTTACAAGTACCTGGTCTCTGGAAATAAAAAATTTTCCGATGCGGATTGTTGTCCCCACCGCCCCTTTAACAGACAGGCATCCCTATGGGGCTGCTCGGATGGCAGACGGAGGTGAGCGGAGGTGAGCCTGCATTTTTCCTCCCTTTTTTCCTCCCTCCCCTCACCGCAGACAGAAGCAACAGAGTGCAGAACGGTGGGAACACAGGAAGAGGAACAAAACCCACATGATATCTGGCCAGCTGGTTGGTGGGAGATTTTTTTAAAAGCACCGACCCGGCCCGTGGGCTATCTGGTCAGTGCTAGGGTGAAAAAACAAACTAAAAAAGTACCCACCAGCCTCCCCACAGACCAGCTGGTCAGCAGGAGAGAGAAAAAGGCCCCAATAGTGTAAAAAAGTGCAAAACGAAACAAAACAGGGGTAGAAACGAAAAATCCCTATTTGTTACATTTCTGTTGTTGTCATAGGAGGATTATCCTGTGTCGAGAAAAAGTTGAAAACCTTTTGTGGAACTCTTCTCTGGTTTATCTACACTGGCTGTAACAGTTACAACTTTCTCATATTCCTGCTATGTGGAATTCAGCGCCAGCTGGAGTGTGAAAAATCTACCTTGTTTACACAGGAGTGATATGTCAAAGGGTAGAATTGTGGCAGTTCTCCTTCACCTGTGCAGACCTTACTTATGGGCTGTTGCCAGGACCATCACCTCGCAGGACCTGGTGCAGTCAGTGAAAGATGGACAGTACAGTGGTATCTCTACTTATGAGTGGCTCTACTTACAAGCAATTTGACTTAGGAGCGGAAAACCATTGGCATTTTAAAAAGCAAAAAGCAAAGTGTTCTGCTTATATACCGCCCCATACCACTTTTTTTTTTTTTTAGTAGTCTCTGGGCGGTTTACAATTTTAATTACAGTGTGCAGGCTACACATTGCCCCCCCCCAGCAAGCTGGGTACTCATTTTACCGACCTCGGAAGGATGGAAGGCTGAGTGAACCTTGAGCCTGCTACCTGGGATTGAACCCCAGGTCGTGAGCACAGTTTTACCTGCAGTACAGGTATTTAACCACTGCGCCACGAGGCTAACTGCTGCTTTACAAATTTTAGATGTGGTCTGCTCTACTTACAGTTTTTTATTTTTTGTTGGCTAGATGGGCGGGATATAAATCAAATAAATAAATAAATAAATAAATAAATAAATAAATAAATAAATAATACTTTTTTTCATTTTTTAGATATGGCTGCTCTACATATGAGTTGTTTGACTTATTAGCATGCATTCAGAATGGACTACATTCGTAAGCAGATTTACCACTGTAATCTGAATGTAGGAGGAATTTATTTTATTTATTTATTGGATTTTTACCCCACCCATCTTCCAAAGCGGAAGTGCATTAATCTACATTTTCTGGGTTCGGTGGAAACCTATATCACAATGAGCAATTATGACGGAACACTGCAGATATATCACTTTATACTGTTTTATCAGCTTGTGGTGTAACAAACTCAGAACCCAACCTATCGCCTTCAGAGACAGTGAAGCAAATTGCACCAGAGAAATCATTGCATCTCTTCTGCCTCCCTGCCTCCCCATCTCTCTCCCCCCCCCCGCTATTACTCTTTTTGACTGTAGAATGCCTCAGTTAGTGTGGCCACTGGAGCACTGTGGGAGCTGGGTGATGTATTCAGGAAAACAAAGCAGGTTTTCCAGCTCTGCATACTGTATTTCATGCTGTCTGCATGCCATGCCATTTTCCCTCTCTAACTCCTGAAAATAAGACTTCCTCTGGTAAAACAGCTGTGCCTTCTGGCTTTGCCTCAGCATTGCCACTTCTGGGAATGAGGGCTGGAGACTAAGTAAGATAGCACATCAAATGCTGAACCATACATTCAGCCTTACCATTTTAATGCCATGCATGCAGACATTCACGTCGATGTATAAATCCCCCAGAATTTGGAAAATGGCTTTCTTTTCTTTAAAAAAGTCAGTGTTAATATTTAAGAAACTAGTGGTATCTAAGGACAAGAATACACAAAACTCTTTTCAGCTGTGAAAGGCATGCACATTTAAAATTTCCTCGATGTCCTTTTAAAAATGATTCCAAGTGAAAATATTGGCCTTCCTTCCATTAAGCTTCTTCAAAATGTACATGCTCCAAATTTTATATGTACAGCCCCTTTATATTTGAAGAAAGACCGATATGTTTACATTTTGTGCTTGGTTTCTCACACATGACTAAAATCAAATGCAGATATATATGAAGTGGAAGTTGTCCGCATACCTAGTTGATGAGGATGTATGAGGTTTTGACATTCCATTATCCAAGTTACCTGTGCTAGGCTAATGTTATATTTCTTGGTAAAAGTTAGAATGACCATAGACGGCTTTAGATGTCCACTTTTTGTGATGTCCATTGGTGTGTCTGGTCTTCTAATCCTGTTGATTGAAGGAAGGCACATAGGCCTATAGAACTGGCTTGTGTGGTTTTGTTTGTTTGTTTGTCAGACTATGGGATACTGTTTTTGTAAACATAATAAAAACAGTACAGTCAGAGCTGGGGGAGAGAGCTCCTATGACAAGTGCCCTCAATGGAATATATATGCATTTGCTGCATTTGAAGCTCTAGAAGTCCAGGGCCTGGTCGCACAGCCCCTGGGATTTGACTTCTGTTAAAAACCATGCTGGGTTTCATGTTCACACAATGAATTCAAAAGTGTATATTTATTTTCTATTATTCTATTATAGTTCTATTATTTTCCTAGTGTGCAAGTTATAATATTGGCCACCAGAGGGATGTTTGTTTTTTCTTGGGCTGCCGTCACACCAGCGTTCTCTGCGTATATAAATTTCATGCATATATTTTTTCAGGCGGTCACATGTTTTTTAATGTACAGTTAGTGTCCTCTCTTCTGTGTCGTATTTTCCTAATCTACTTCTGTCTCTACCAGTCAACTTCACATTTTCCCCTTAGTTCCTGCTCTATTTCCCTAGTCTCCATTGCCGAAAAAGGGGAACAACAGCTTTACTGCGTATTTTTGGTGTCCTGCCGTGGTTATAGAAGCAAATAAGTAAGCATTTTCAAGCGAAGTTTCTAAATCCAGCCCCTGGTGGTTGCTATTGAAATTTCGCTGAAACTGCTGTTCAAGGGGCATGGTCGGACGGGAGCGGAATTTACTTCCCTTCGCAGTTAGGATACAATCTTTTTCTGCGCAGTTCACTGAAGGGAAACTACAGAGAAAACACTGGTATGACTGCGGCCTTAGTCAGCTTAAGCCCATATGAATGTTACAGCCAGTTTTAAAAGGGAGCATTTCAATTACTCAGTAGGCGTAATTAAAACACAGGAAATAATTTTAAAAACATGTAAGTTGAGTTGGCTAAAATTAAAATGCCCCATATTGTGGTTTCTTTGTGAAATGTAATGGTTCTTAGCTTATGATAAAGAAACCACTGTGTGTTACATGCCCTAAAGGAAATGCAGTATGTATGTAAGCAGTGTACCTTATCCAGAGCTTGAAAAAAGCTGCTTTTATTGAACTCTAATACAGTAAAGAATTCTTCAGATGGTAATAACATTTCCAATGTTTGTGTAACAGTAAGGATCATGCCAACCTAGCAGTTCGAAAGCATGTAAATGCAAGTAGATAGTTAGCTACTGCCGTAAAAAGTGGGAAGGTAAACAGTATTCCGTGCCCAGCCACATGGCCACGGGCTTACACAACACTGGCTCTTCCGCTTGACAACGGAGATGAGCCCCGCCCCTACAGTCAGACACGACTTGCATGCATGTTGGTGTGGGTGTGTTAAGGATAAGTTACATCCCACCATAGCTGATATGCAGGACCTCTCCACCCCATCTCCATGGCTTGCTCCCCCCCCCCATTTGTTCTTACATGTTCTTCCTAGTTTTGAAGGTGTCATTTCTGCAGGAATAATATTTGTTTTTCTTAGATTAGAATGTAATATTACTGTGGGAATCCTGGATCTTCAAATATGTTATAGGATAGTGGTTGCGAACCTTCAGCACTCCAGTTGTTTTGGACCGCAGCCCCCACAGTCCTTTGTCATTGGCAATACAGGCTTGGGATTCTGGGAGTTGTGGTCCAAAACATCTGGAGTGCCAAAGGTTCGCCACCACTGTTTATAGGAGGTTTCCCTAGACCAGGGATGGCGAACCTTTAAGAGACCGAGTGCCCAAACACCCTCTGAACACCCTCTGAAGATGCCAGCCACAGAGTCTGGTGAAACGTCAGGAAGAAAAACTTCCAGAACACAGCCAAACAGCCCGAAAAACTCACAACAACTAACAATATTCATTGTTTGTGTGCATTAATTAGGGCGCCTCCTGGTGGAGTGGGTAAATTGTAGTATTGCAGTTAAATATCTGCTTCTGGTCTGTGTTTGATCCCAGTGGATTCTGCCAGCTGGCTTGAGGTTGACTCAGCCGGCTTGAGGTTAACCCGTCCAGGGCCAGTAAAATGACTACCCCGCTCACTGGGGAGAGGGGGCAATGTGTAGCCTGAATAATTAAACTTTCAACTACCAAGAGAGTAGCATGTTTTGCTGTTTGCTTTTTTAAACATATGAAGTAAGACTATTAACTTTGTGTGAAGTAAGATTATTGAGTTTACTCTAACCCCATTTGTAGTAGTTCTACAAGTCAGTTCTGGTCTATGGCAACCTTTTTGTGGGTTTCCAGTGAGTCACTCATAATTAACACTGGAATGTGGGAGATTTAGTATAGTCTGCTTCTACTCAAAGCAGATTGTATATATTTCCCTTCCACAGTTAAAAAGCTCTTTATTCAAAAGATCAGAAATGAGAAGTCTAACATTTTTTTACAGAGATACTCAAGCAAAATTGTGGCAAAATAGGTGCCATTGAATACTACTAAGTGTTCATTCAGTTGGGTCTGTATCCTGCTGAAACCACTAGAGCAGCTGCTGCATGGTAAATTGGTATTTACTATATTCATATGGAATCAATGCGTCTATTCTAGTTGGGACTAGCAATAGAATGTGGCCCTTAAAATAATTTATTTGGATGTTGTTCTTTAGGGTTTTTAAAAAATGAACACTTAGAATGGCTTACTCAATGGAACTATAATGTGCAGTAAAGCTTCATTCCTGTGATACACTCATGTGAAATCAATGAAAGGGAACTAGACAGAAAAGATAACTGGTTCAAGAGAGAAGTCAAGGAAGCCATTAATGTATGTTTAGAAAATCCTTCTCTCAACCGGGGTGGAGGACTTAGGCACAATCTGTCTCTGACTTATAATGCGGCCCTTTCATCAATCTCCAGACAGATCAGAAGCCCTTTACACCTCCACAAGGAAGGCCACTGCTAACAACCGATACTTAATGGGTGCTTTGAAGAGTGGCATAGGTGGGTCTTTAACACATAACAGGCCATTGCCTATTCAGACCAGGGTGGCATGAAACCAAGGTCAGCTGTAAATTGGAAGCCTCCCACCAACTGAAGAAGCTACTTGGATGAATAGTGAGATGTTTCTATCCCACAAGAAAAGAAGTCCAGTTGTCATGACTCAGCTCCCAGATAACCTCACCTGGACGACTGAGAATCTCCACAGACCTTCAACCCTGGTATCATTTGGTTGATATTTTCTACTTATCTTCCAGGATAGGAGGTAGTCCTTTCACCTCCACTCCTGTTTTGGAAATAAAATTTTCTTTTTTAAGTAAGTAAGGCCATCCAGAAACTTGGCTATCATCATCCTAAGGCTGGGATAAATGTTTGTTAACTCACCAGGTAGTAACTAGCCAATCAAAAAAGCCAAATTAATTTCCATTATTATGTTACCTGGTGAGTTCTGCAAGCAAATGTTATTTTTAGTTGCAGTTCAGTTTGTGTGATGTCTATAGTCCATGCAGTTGCATTATCCTCAGTGATTCTGGGGAAAGCTTTTCCAGAGATCTTCAAAGGTGCACTTCAGTGGAAGAAGCAATTCAGCTTACTTGGGAGAAATGAAGTGTGCACAAAACTGTGTATACACTTTAAAATGGGAACAGCTAAAATACATACATTTCACGCAAACACTAGTCTGAAGGGGAAGACATATGTATTAGGTTGACTGGAGAAAAAAATGCATGTTTTGAAAAAAAATTGCACAAATTTCAATATGAGAAGAAAATAAATCAAAATCTTGCGAGGAAGGATGAAGAAAATGCAGGTGGGATTTGAAGAAATACAGGTCGGATTTGAAGCAAGACTGGCATCCCAAGCTGTCAAAATGCAGTGGTAAAATGTCAACTGGAAGAATAGCCCTGGTACAACAAAGTAGTAAAATATTATTTTTATATATTTTATTACATTTAAGACATTTGTGTCAAAATGTCCATGGTGACATATAATAACTTTAGCAATATTAATAAGATTAAGACTACACATGCTTACCTAAAACTGAAAAGTGACCTTGGTGTCTGCTTCCTAAATAGCTTTTACAAAGAAGTGTCAAGGCTTTGTCAGGGGGAGAAGATGAGGTGCAACCATAAAAACTAGAAAAGTAAAAGAGTGGGATAGTGGCTAAACTGCAGTACTGCAGTCACGCCTCTGCTCACAACTTGAGTTTTATGCTGTTGGGCTGAGGTAACTGACCCAGCCTCCAATCCTTACAAAGTCAGTAAGATGATACCCAGCCCACTGAGGAGCAAGTTGTTTGCAGTATTATTTTGTAAACCACCCGGAGAGTGCTCTAAGTTGAAACAATAAGAACACCACACCCACCTCAAACATCACCACTCAAAAATACCAGACTAGATAAGTGATTCTAGTCAGCTCATGATTAACCAAAAAGGAGTTCATCCAAAAATGTCAGAGCCCCCCCCCCCATGTTTCTTCCCAAAACTATCTTCTAGTGTGACATCTTGATTGTTATTCAGGCCGTTAAACATTATTGATATGCAATTGAATGGAATACTTTTTAAATAATCATAACAAGTTGTAACAAATAATGCTCAAAGAATGCCAAACATTGAGAAAGACTCCTCTCACCAGTGGATGCAGTCATTTCAGAGAAGTTATTTACTTATTTTGTTTGCGGAAGTGAATATTTTGCAGTGAATGTTTTTTTTTTTTAAAAAAAATCCATAATTGAGCAGTTGTTGATGCTATGTAATTTCTATTTGTCTTTCTCGTCAACTTTTTGCTCTTAGGGGATGGGAGGGAGCAAAGAAGTAGCAGTCCTTTTTTTTACAAAGTAGACCTGGTTCTTGTGAAGACATTAACGTATCAATTCAAAAGCAAGGATGGAAGGCTGAGTCAGTCATGAGCTGGCTACCTGGGATTGAACCCCAGGTTGTGAGCACAGTTTTAGCTGCAGTAGAGGCTTTTAACCGCTGCACCACAGGTACTCATTTGGCTTCTGGCTCTGCAGTCCTAGAAAACCTCTCATGTTTACTGATTTGTATGGGAACTGGGGAACTGGGGAACTGAATGCCTGTTGGGCCATTCACACTTTTCAGGATGGCATGGGGTTCTCACTGCAAGGTGGTTAAAAACATCTCTCTCAGTTGGAGGAAATCGTTGTGTGAATTCCGCCTGAGGTATATACAGTAAGAACTACAAGGGGGAGAGCGGCAGGATTCTAGTCACTTCAGTTGCTTTTCAGAACTTGAAGACTGGAGCGAAGTCCTTTACCGTTCTTCACTAACATTCTTTTGGTTCAGAGGAAACATATTAGTGAAGACCTGCAAAGGATTTCTCTCTTCTGTTGTTTTCATTTCATAGGCATGGTTAGAAAATACTTAGGGAAAAATATGGTTAGAAAATACCTAGAAATGTGTGTGAATGTGTTATAATACTTCCAAAGCAGATGCACAATTAATATATTTGAATTGGATACAGGTTATATTAAAGCAGTGGTTCCCAACCTGGGGGTCAGGAGGACCCCTTTGGCGGTCGAATGACCCATTTCATAGGGGTCGCCATGAGCCACTGAAGAAAAAGCTTGGGTCTGGGGAGACGGGGGAGGAAGAATGGAGGAAAGACTGAGTTACAGCTTGATAAGTTGGAGAGGATGTCAGTCAATGGCACCAGAGGCTGCAATTGACTGAGGTTGCCTGTAGAGGGAAGTTCTCTATGGCACCTGTGGCAGTAGCCTGCCAAAGGGGGCTTGTGGCCTCTTCCAAGCAGGGCAAGGAGTCACCACAACATGAGGAACATGAGGGTTGCGGTATTGGGAAGGCTGGGAACCACTGTATTAAAACTGTGGTCACACACACACACACACACACACACACACACACACACACACACACAC
>JAHTLZ010000379.1:44694152-44725011 GCA_023846285.1 Phrynocephalus versicolor
AACAGGGTAAAGAGGCAATTCAGTTTTGTTTCTGGGAGATGTGTTTGATAGCACTGGCATTGTAACTCTGAGCATATGATGAGAATAATTTTGTAGCATTTCAAGTTAACACTGAGAAGGTGGTGGTGAGGAACGAGTGTCACAACCAAAGGCTCATTAGCACCTAATTATTACACTGTAAATATGACTTGAAAGAGTGCAGGGTGAAAATCTACAAATATGCCTCTGAGGTTTAAAAATAATTCACATTCTACATTAACTGATAGGTATGATGCTTAGATTGGAATCCTTGCACTTACCTGAGAGCAAGCTTTAATAATCACAATGGACTGATTTCAGAGCAAACCTATATAGAATGGGACTACTGGACTGCATAAGCAGTTATAAATCCAAAGTAATGCTCCTATTACCCCGATCTTGCCTTTTACTATTTGTTTACATTTGTTCTGACTTCAGCAGGCACCACAGATATTTTTAATATAAAAAGATATATGTGTTCATTTAAGTTTATCGAAACAAATATTCACGCTACAGCCCTATGACATGAAATGGCACTGTGTATTATTTGTACACCTTACTTATTTTTTGTCTCATGGATGTTTTTAAAATAACTTTAGGTAAGGAGAATGATTTAATAGCATAACACTGCCTAAAATGTTAGCAAAGGAATAAAATATAGGGGCAAATTTTAGGGGCAAACCAACAGGCATTAGATTTGAATGCATATATTAGTTTATTAAGTAATTAGCATTTGCTTCTCTGTTTTATTGTATCAAACCTATTCTTTTGAAGATGCCTCTGGAATGAACTTTAAATAGATACCATATTCTCTATTGCTTAAGAAGTGGATTGTGACCTGTGAAAGCTCATTTTGAAATAAATCTAATAGTGTTAAAGGTACTGTACCACAAAAATGGTTAATTGGGACAGTAGTTTTAAAAAGTCAAGTTCATCAAGAGTTCATGATCATCTGATCTATGCATTGTTTTTAAAGAATGATGCAAAACTTACCCCATCTGGTGGCTTGTAGTTTTCATTACTGGACATTCGCAGGTAAAAGAATATTTCAGTATTGACGAATTATTTGAAAAGAAGGGAGAAAAGGGTGACACAATATACATGGGACTCTAATGAGTAGAGAAATCCTCTGTGGGTGATCAGTCAGTATTTCCAGTTGTGCCAATACTTACTGTTCTGGCGTATAAAATCATTATATGAGTTAAGTGACCCTCTAACTGTGCAACAGTATCATGTGTTGTTGAACCATTTATTATAAATTGTGCTGATTTGCTTCAGGCTTCATTCTGCAGTTTCTGAAGTAACATTTTAATCAGGGAATACAAGAAGACAGGATGTCAAGGAAACTGCACATAAGTTCTGGTCTTCTATGGATGTTAGAATCTTACAGCATGCCATACACAAGTTTTCCATACCTTTCGCTCCATGATTTAGCACAAAAACCAAAAATATTGGAATTTGCACTTGGGGGAAATTCTTTAATATTGTCAAGAATCTATCGTCCATGGAGGCTGCACCATATGTTAGAATTCTTCACATTCTCAGACTGATTGATGCTGTTTGTGCCATCTGAAATGGCTAAATTCCTCATGTAATTTCCTCCTTAGAAGGCAGCCACAAGTGTTTATTTACAGGTGTCACCATTTCTTATGAAGTTTTTTCCCCCAGAGCCGATTCTATTTTCCTCTTATAAAACTTCTGTAGTATCTTGTGGTGGCATTTTCAGGACATTATATTATTTAATGGAATTTACTGTAAGAATGACACCTCCAGAAGTATGATCCCACACTCTGGAATATTAAGGACAACCTAATTTTGCAGAGACCTATCGCAAGAATCACTTAATGTTGGACTTCCCTCAATTGTTTTCTAAATCTTGTATTTAATATGGGAATTTCATGACTTAGTCTGTATCTATTCCCTTCCTCTTAATAAACAGTCTCAGACCAAAAACTTTGTGGACAGGTTTGTGTTGTCATTCAAATAGTGCAATGGTCCTACACTGTGTTTTGGTTTGAAATAAAATATTGAATGATAGGCTGTACTGAAGTACAGTTATATAAATCTAAGTCTCTGTGTTCTCTAACAAATTTATTAGACAATTACACACTATTTTGTTAAGGTATACAAATGAAAATGTGCATTAGTGATGATTAATTTACACAGGGTGGCTAGACTATGATTCACTCCATTGTCCAGCCAAAGCTTTAGTATCCATTTGCTAATGGTTGCCTATATATTAGAAATGTCAGCACACGCAAAGTGCCAACCTTGGAACTTTAATTACATATTGAATGCATAATTTATTTGAAAGGCAGCTTAGTGGCATAAAACACCCTAATTGTGCTCCCCTTCACAAATTAAACCATTTTAAATAACCAAAGCACCAGCGATTGCCAACCTTGGGTATTATACCTGTTAAGGAGCCCCGTGGCGCAGTGGTTAAATGTCTGTACTGCAGCTAAAACTGTGCTTATGACCTGGGATTCAATCCCAGGTAGCAGGCTCATGGTTGACTCAGCCTTCCATCCTTCCGAGGTTGGTAAAATGAGAACCCAGCTTGCTGGGTGTGTGTGCAATGTGTAGCCTCCATACTGTAATTAAAAACTGTAACCCCCCCCCCAGAGACTACTTGAAGTGGTATGGGGCAGTATATAAGCAGAACACTTTGCTTTGCTTTCTGTAGGTTTCATTTGCTGCATAGAATTACTATGGGTATGGTACACATGCTATATGAAATGGTTCTTCATGGGCTGAGTAGGGAGGGGCAAATGAGTGCCTCACCTCCAACTGTTGGGAGAGCACTCTCGATTCCGGTAATGAGTTGCCTATGATTCTAGTATAGGTTCTGGTGTATGACAATTCATGCCTGCAAAGAAATATACATGTAGTAGTGCAAGATAACACTGCACATGTTTGGTCTTGCTATACCTATATTATATTCCTCAACAGTGCTAAGGAAGTGTTTTATTTACCAGCATGGTTGCATCCTTAAGCCATTTCAGAAAACGAGCAAATTGATGCAGGCTCCTGTAGACCAAATAAGGTTGCTTGAAGTCTGTATGTCATTTGGATGCGGGGACCACACTAAATGCTTTACTGGACCTCCTCGCAGTCCTATTCAGCCCACTCCATCCCAGCCATGAAGACAAGTACTCAGATACAGAAACACCCTCCCCTTGATATTGTAGTAAATATATATTTATAATGACTATCAAGCAACTGATAGCCCAATCCTCTGTTAATGCAGTCCCTCTTTCAAGCCATCTATGCTTTTCATGATTTCTTGATACATTTCCTTTCATCCATCACTTTAACGTTTAAATTATTGGGATTTGTGAGGGAGGTTTTTTTCATCCATCACTTTCAGGTGTAAATTCTTGGGATTTGTGAGGGAGTTGTGTTCTGATTGTGGGTGGCTGAGAATTGGACTGATTCTCCCGTTCAGTGTTGTGATTGACCTGCACTTTGTTTGTCAACATCCACAAAGTGTTCCGTGTTATTCACTGAAATTCTAACAGAAAACACTGCATTTCTGAAAAGCCTAATGCTGATCCATAGGGTCGCTTCCAGCTCTGCAGTTCAAAAGTTGTTGCTATCATCATCATGGACATGGTACTGTATTTCATCCACTGAAAATGAATGATGAAAAAACAGGAGAGGAATGGATGGAGGCCTTAACTAAGATGAACAGCTCCAAACTCTGTAACCTTTCCTCACGAGGCAGTTACTGCAGCACATTAACCAGCCATTTTGGTCACCATTTTCTGCCCCTTTTCCAACCAATGCACTCTTTTTATTTATTTATTTATTTATTTATTTATTTATTTATTTATTTATTTATTTATTTATTTATTTGTTTGTTTGTTTGTTTGTTTGTTTGTTTGTTTGTTTGTTTGAGTATTTTTACCCTGCCTTTCTCCTTGGAAAAGGACCCAAGGCAGCTGACAGTAAGGAGGGGCAATATACAGTTCAGTACAATTAAGACATGTTCAAGTATTGAGAAGAGGGAATTGAGGGACATCTAACAGCAAACAACATTAAAGCCACAAGAGAATGCAAGCAGTTAAAGAGAGAGTAAAAATTCCATGTGAAAGTTATGAGGGATGGAAACTAACCTTGAAAACCTAATGCCAGTGCGATTACACAAGGTGAGAAGAAGTTATAAACACGAACACCTCTATCCCATAATCCTTAAAAACTGCTTTTTATTTCTTGAAAAACCAACTCCAAAAATCTTGTCCCCAACAGGAGCCAGCTTAAAAAAAAAAACACCTCGACCGCGCCCTCTGAAGCACAACCCACCGCGTGTTCCTGTTTCAGGCTCCGAGGGTAGTAATTATTTGAGCTACATCAAATGGGGAACAGAAGCCGAAGCAAATGGTAATGGGGTCTTGTTCCTTTGGCTCCCGTTCTGCCCCCTTTAAAAAAAATCCTTTTATCTCATTCTTTTGATGTTGGAAAGAAATCCCCTCGGTGCCAGGCGAGATGCCAGCAGTGGCATGGCTAGCACCAGCCGCTAGCACCCAAGAATGACTGCTCCCAGTGATCATGCGTGATGGCTAAGGTGGGGTGGGAGAAGGACTCCAGCTGCCCAGCAAGCCACCTGTGGCCGCGTGTCTAGTGCCCCCAAATCAGCACCAGTGCAGTCCCAAACACTCCCAGGGTCAATGAACTAAGGCAAGGAGGTGGCGTAAAGCCAATTCTGCCTCACGAGGCGGAAGCAGTGGCTCACTGGCGCCGGAGGATTCACCCTGGCTCGACCACATGGTTCGCTATAAAATGGCAGCAACGTGTAAGAGACGATACAAACCCGTTTTATGCGCTTTTCGGTAGTGGGGGCGCATAATTTTGTGGCTCATTAAGCTGCTGTCGTGGGGATGGAAAATGCACCTCTTTAATCATGTGTTCTGCAGCAGAGAAGAACCGCATTTTAATATCAACCACCTTTTTCGGTAGTGTGATAGAGGACAAAGTCTATGTGATCATGTATGGTAGATTCATATAAAAGACACATAATAGGCAGTCCATCATTCAGGGAAAGCTTGCCTGAAGAGAAAGGTCTTTGACTGTTTCTGGAAAGATGGCAGAGATGGGACAGTCCTGGCTTTGAGTGGAAGGGTGAGATTCAATCTTTGAGGTTGTTAGGACCCAGTTCGTACAATGCTTTGTAGGTTAAAGTCAGGACTTTGAATTGTGCCCGATAACTGATTGGTGACCAGTGGAACTGTTTTAATAGGGGTGTAATGTGATCTCTGTACCCCGCCCCAGTCAGCAATCTGGCTGCTGCATTTTGGACCCACTGAAGATTCCTGAGACTTTTCATCAGCAGTCCCACATAGAGCGCATTACACTCTAGCCGGGATGTCACTAGGGCATGTATCACTGTGGCCAGAGCTGGTTTCTCAAGAAATGGGTGTAACTTGCATATTAGCCTTAATTGTGCAAATGCGCTTGTGGCCACAGCTGTGACTTTGGCATCTAGGCTCAAGGATGAGTCCAAGAGCACCCCAAGCTGTGTACCTGATTTTTCAATAGGCGGGTGACCCCATCCAGTACAGGTTGCATCCCTATCTCTTGTTCTCCCTTTTGACTGACCAGAAGCACCTCTGTCTTGTCTGGGTTTAGTTTCAATTTGTTCATTCTCATCCAGTTCATTACTACTGCTAAATGCTCTTCACCTCTGAGCTATGGCTTCTCTTTATGTGAAGAGTGTGCTACTTGCAATGTGCCCTTTGTTGGTTTGTTGTTTTTGTTAGTATGTGTTATGCCTATTGCTGGGCTCTTTTACTTTTTTCTCCCTTCTCTTTGTTGTGTATTATTTGAGTGGAATTGTGATGGCTTTAACTGTTTGTGTTGGTCTGTTTCTAAACTGCCCAGAGTTCCTTTGGAAAAATCAGTGCAGTATATAAACTTAAAAATAAATAAATAAATAAATAAATAAATAAATAAATAAATAAATAAATAAATAAATGCCGAAGTGCGTGGCTTCTGCTTATTTGGCTACTTCACTGACCTGCAGCCACAGGTGGAGTTTAATGGCAGACACTCAATGCCAGCATATGAAGTAAACATTAGGTACTTGGGCTAGTATTCTCTTGGAGACATTGCTCTGCAGCAGGCATAGGCCTATGTGCAGTCTCCAGCTTGCAGTAATTTGAGTTACAGATCATCCCTTTAAAAACAATGTGGCTTCCACATGCTCTACCATTTGTGAACATCCCCTTGCATACATGCTGGGAAAGGACAACTATATGCATAACAGACTGATGGGTGTGTGGCAGTCACGAAAAGGGATTTTGGTATTGAGCAGTATTGTATGACACAGAATTCTCCTTTTGTGACCTTGGCTATATAGAAAGTACCCTGGGGCATGACTATGACTGCTAATAACACCTTCTGTCACCATGACTTCAATTATTAGGCCAGATTTGCAAAATAATAAATCCAACATCTGTCGTGTCAAACACATTTGGCGAGCTGTCCTCTGGAGCAGACCATGGTTCCCATGGAATCTAAATAGATCCAGGCCTTTTAATAGCATGAAGAAAATAATGCCAAAATGTGAATTATATGGGAGTGATCCTGTTTGTACCTAGGGACATCAATGGCCAATTATTATTATTTTTGTATTCAAGAGAGAGCAAAATATTAAAAAGATTTCTCACTTATGGGATAAATCAAGAGAGCATGTGTGCAGGTGTCACATTTTGGCCCTTTTCAAAAAAAAAAAAACTGGTGGAAGTTTTTTCTTTTTGCATTAAACTGTATTTTCCACAGGAAGTCATGCATTTTGCCCAGTAGACCTTGTACTGTGCATTAAAAACATTGTACTTTGAGTATTTGTAAAAACAACACATAATGACCCATTTTTTCCAGCATGTTTCTCTGGGTTCAAATACTCTTTATCAGAGATGAGAACATCTGTGCAGTTCATTGAACCTGTACCTGTGTATTTGTAGCTAGATATTTGTAAAGCACATGCCTCCATTATAATCTCCAGTCTCCTGTCCATCCTAATATACATGCTCTCTATTGCTGCTGATGGGTCAGTTCTAACAGCTGCTGGTTGTTTCATAATTCAAACCTTCATTTACATGCTAAGCTTTATTTATTTATTTGTTTTGAAAGCGGGTGTTATGCTGAATTTCCATAGACATTTTTTTAGGCTTACTGATGAATTAGCACAGATGTTCTAGCATTTCCCATCTGTAGCCTCTGCAAATATCAGGTTTGTTTGATAAGGCTCTCACATGATGACATTTCCCTCTCTGTAATCTAATTCCCTTTACCGTTGCTTTAGGAAAAAGAAATCCACATGATTCCTGACCTTGCCAGTGCTTTGGATAGACATGGCTATGCTAGAACCCAGGGAAATGGAAGTCTGATTTTTATCTATGAGCCGGGTCACCAACACTGAGTACCACATGGATCAATAACAGAAGGCTTCCCTCTGTGTTTCCTTCCCTCTGAGATCAAGGAGAGCAAATGGTGTCTCTAAAGGGTATAAAAAGATTAAAATCCGGGGAGGAGAAAAGATGTGCTCCTGCCTTGCAACGGGAACAGACAGGGCATACAAAATATACCACTTTTCACAGCTAAAATACTGCACTTAAATTGTGCTGTCTCACAAAATGGTCTGCGTAATGCTTCTGCAAGGAAAATTGAGGACAAGTACTTTTAAGAACTAGGAGCAGACCCTGTCTTGATAGAGATGGTCCGTCGTTAGAAAAGAAATGGGGCTGTTTTGCAGCCCTCAAGAGCCCCTGGCAAAATAATAATAATAATGGGTAGTTTCTGTTCCTGCAGGTATGCCACACCAGCTCTTAGTACATATGGGCAAAGGGGATGGCCATACATTTCCATTGAAAACTAACAATACCAAACCAGATGTGCCTACCTGGGCCTTTCTAGTGGGCTCTTTTTGTAAAATGGCAGAAAACAGCCACTTCTATTCTCTGTGCTGCACACAGAAGGGACAATTGGCAGAATGTTGACCTCCAAGCTTGCCCAACCCCCTGTCAGATATTCTCAGCATTAAAAAAGAAGACATTTTTGTCAGGGATTGTGACAACACAAGCTTCTTCTACACCAGGCCTGCCCAACAGGTAGACCGTGGGCTACTGGTAGCCCACGAAGGGTTCAAAAGTAGCCCGCCAGCCAGCAATAAAAAAGTGAGAGGATAAGTTCTCCATCCCTCCCTCCCCCATCCCAAGGACCACCACTGCCCCAACAAAGTTCTGGGTCTGCCAGGCCACTGTCTCAGCCGAGCGGGGCAGTTCAAGGGCCATGGCAGATTGAAATCTGTTCCCTCCAGAACAGATTAATTGGCTTTTAATGCATTCCTATGGGAAACCGCTGCTCTACTTACAAATGTTTTTACTTATGAGCATGTGCTCGGAACGGATAAAATTCGTAAGTAGAGGTTTTAGTGTAGTAGCCCTCGGGCACTTTGGGCTGGAAAAGTAGAGCTCGGCCTGTTCAAAGTTGAACAGCCATGTTCTACACCAACCAGAGTTGGCAGATTAGTTTGCTTTGTCTTTTGACTGGTCCTCAGGACTTAAAATACGGGATTGAAGTATGATATCTCAGATCCAGACGCCTGGATTCAGTAACATGGGTTTCATCTCACATTCTGCAAGCACAGATGAATCAAGCTGTGTCTCAAAGGAGAGATATGTCAACATTAGGCACTGTGAAGCAGACTCTGTAACCCTCCAGTGTCAGAGGGTCATAGGGGCAGATGATCAGGGCACGGTGTTTCTAGTGCCTCCCTTGTGTCATCTAAACTGGCCTGATATATCCACCAAGCTAGTGTAAATAATCACCATGTGCCATCATGACAACTCTGACTTACAGTGACTGTTCACAGAGTTTCCTAGGTGGAGGTTATGCAGAAGTGGTTTACTATTGCCTTCTTCTGGGCATGCCCTGGGACCTTGCAGTTTGCCCAAGGCCACACAGGCAGGCTGTTACTGTAAGAGGCACAAAGAGGAATCAAACTCCACATCTCTGCCTCTGCAGCTAGAGACCCAAATGACTGAGCTATCCAGTCAGCTTTATCAGGGTAAAAATATTATACAATTGCCAGGTTTTTCAGCATTTGTAGGTGAAAAAGAAATTATCACCATGCTCTTTGCCTTAATCACCAAAATGTCTCAGGTCTCAGTACATCTGTTCCTTTTTTTTTGTAGCAGAAAGCCAGTGGAAGACCAACCCACAGAAGGAACAAAATGAAAAATGAAAATGGACACATTATGGTGCCGAAAGAAAGCTAATTTAAGACAGGTCACTACTAAGTTCACATCTCTCATTTCCATCTGTGGTTTCTCCTTTGCTTCACATAATATTACAGATTGGAAACCAGGCTGTACTTAAAGCATAGCTTTTCTTTCACAGAAGAATTTGTGTGTCTTCATTGTATGTTGGTAGTCTTTGTGTTATTTGCCAGAATCAGCATACCTAAGTGTGGTATGTACTGTAATTTGTCACATATATTTTCATTGCAAATATCATATCTATGTTTTGCTTAAATAATCAGAATTCAGTTGAACACGGACAAACTAAATCTTTGGTTGAATACCAATCTCTCCCCTCCATACACACTTTGTAAAAAAAGCTCATAGAATCAGCTGAGAGAGACTCTGCACTGGAACAGAGAGAGAAGAAGAAGAAGAAGAAGAAGAAGAAGAAGAAGAAGTTGTAGTTGTAGTTGTAGTTGTTTAACCCTTCTCATTTGGTTGCTTTGGCACCTGCACTTGTTCACTTGTGTGACCCAGTCAGAAGACAGATTAATTAAAAAGGGGAATTTTTTTAAGCTCAAAAAACAACTAGACAAAAAGGAATGTCATAGTATCTTCCTGCTTTTGTCTCATCTGAATCATCTCTTGTCTAAATAGATTTTTTTAAAGAACCACATGAGGTTAAAAGAATCCCTGCATTCCATGGGACATGCCATTTGTTCCACAGGAGTGGATCATTGAGCATTAACTCAAATGCAAAACAGAGATAACTTTGGTCTTCACAGTGCAATTTTCATGGGAACAGGTGAACACAGAATGAATTCTTTGTTAAGTGATTGACCTATCAGTTCTGATTTCGAGAAGCACTTCATTCTAATTAAACCTTGTCAGATTTCTATCCCCTTGCTTGCCCGCCGAGTATTTCGATGCCTCTTGATTGCAAGCCACAGTGAACCAACTTTCATTACAAGTTCTGCTTCTCTAACACAGCTCATGCCTTCTTTATTTTTATTATCATCTTTGGGGTGAAGCTGTAATTGCAAAGGTCACAGGAGATGAGAGTTGTTGAAGCGAACCGTATGAACCCAGGAACAGTTCACTTCAGTAGTGATGCTTCAATTAGCAGAAACAGGCCAGTTGTGGAAGAAGCATGCTGAAAATATCTCTAGCCTTATTAAAGCCAACGGTGGTATTTTCCTGAGTACAGCTTGTTCTGAATTAAGAATAGTATAACCCATGCAATATTTGAAGATGCCTTGCTCCTGGATCACAGCCTAATTATTGTAAGATAAAGAAATTTTCTTTTAGAGCAAATTTGGGGCAGGACTTATCAAGACTGATGTGAAATTACTGCTTGCAATACGCTGGTGAAGAAAATGAGCAATAAATCTGTATATATCCAATGTACATTTCCTTACTTTCTTTTCTAAAGGACCAATAAGGTCCATCTTCAGCACAGATTGGAGTTGGATTGGAGTATTTTTATCTGTACATCATGTGATTGCTGCAAAACTGGTGCTACTGGACTGCACCACATGTGGTACAAAATCTGAACTATATGCTTGTGTGATCACATCCTTAGACAATATTTGGGAGACTTCTTCCACATCTCTTTGTTACCTGAAACTCAGCATGTAGTGCCATAGCACTCAGAACAGGGCATATGGGATGTAATTGTTTAACTCCCAAAGCAGAGGTCTTCCTGTTCCACCACTGATGATGATAAAATGGCAGGTTCAAATGCTGCTATTTCAGGATGCATGCCAGCCTGAACACAACTGGTCTAAACTAATTTTGAAAACTAAGCAAGGTCTGGTCTAGCTCCTATGTGTAAAATGTAACTCCCTCTATTCTTAATAGAAGCTAAATAGTTGTCTCTATGCCTGGTCTGGTTTTGATGTATTTTCATCCACTAAAACCCTAGGATGATGCTGTTTAATTATGGCTTACATTGTTGTTAAGCCGTCTAGTGGAGCTGATTAACAAAAAAGGTGAGTGAGTGAATGAATGAATGTCATGCACATTCGGAAATAACAAATAATCAGCACCGAACTCCCTAAGCTTGGGAGTTCTTCAACCTTCTTCTCCAACAATTTTATTCCATGTGAGCCAATGTATGCCATATCTGCATAGCTCAGGCACTATGAGCCTTGTTATAAAAGCTATGCCTAAGCAGGTCATCCACGTTCCAGTTCCAAGCGAGCGTCTGGAGAATAAAGTAGTCTTGAGAAGCTGGCACTCCTTTCGTTGGCAGTCCTTTTCCTCCTTCTGTTTACAACCAGCAACTGGGATGCTTTGAGATAAATCTGGTTCCCTTTCTCCCAGGTGCTAACTGACAGATAAGAAGGGGGTACAGAAAGTGATTTCTGTGGCAACAGCATTTCCCTGGAAAGTCATGGAATGTTCTGTTCCTGATGATAATCACAGCCAGTTGCAAAAACTCTGAGTTTTTGCAGGACCTTGGACAGCGCTAACTAGCAACCATTGATTCTGAGTCTGACAGTACTGGAAAACTTTTTGAGGCTGGAAATCTTGGAGACTGAGGACAATGGCAGCACAACATCTTCAACCCAGGGCAGAGTGGCATGATGGAAGTTCTGAGAGAGTGGATGTATTGGAAACTTGAGATCTTCTGGGGCCCACACTTAGTCATCTGATGACGTTATCCTCCACACGTGGGCCATTTGATTTCAGAGAACATGATATTTAAGACCAGAGCCGCAACTAGTAGTTTTTAGTGCCCAAAGCAAACAACATAAAAGTTCCCTCAAGTTGACTTTATAATTTAGGATGGAAAAATAATACAAGAAGTAACCACAGCCATGACAATCCTGATAGCTTTCCTCCCCTCTCCACAGGGGATCAACAGCACTAACAGAAACCCACAACCACAAATGTTGTTTAACTTTAACTTATGGTGACTCTTTCCATGGTTTTCAATCTATGAAGTACTAAGTAGTTATTTACTTTCTTCTTGCCCATGGTTACACAGGCTGGGTCTTCTGAGGTATACAGGGAAGAATCAGACTTCCAACCCCATGTTCCACAGTCTGATACCTAATTCATTGAGCTGTCCTGCCTAGCAAGTATTAGCATATTTTATATTAATGAATTGACTTTCTGTTTTCCAGAGTAGAAGATTTGTCTTATGAACATGGGGTAGACACACTCTGACAAAGAAGACCTGGTCTACCCACAGTACAGGTAGATCAATTGCTGGCCTGAATGTTGCTGACTTCTTGATTAGGGGAGCCTCGTTTAGCTATTATTTGAGTACAGTGGCCCTCCACCTGGATGCTACTGCCTTCTGTGGTTTTAAGTCAGAGGACTGGTCTACCAATCTCACACAGATGTGATGTCTGCTCTTTCAACAAGGCCCTGAGTTATAATTTAGGGGATGTACCCATTTCCTTGAGCTGTTTGGGAGTCTGCGTCTTTCATGTGCAACCCAGAAGATCTAGCCTGTGTAGCCTTGGGCAAGAAGAATGGTTAAATAATGGTTTATCTGTTTTCTGCCCTGCCTCATATCCTGCTGAAAATCTGCTGTGGAAGCCTGGTCTATTTTGTCTTTCTGTATGGTGGTAGACCAGGCTATCTCTGACATTTAGGAGATGGGCACACCCTCTTTAAATTTGTTGCCTTGGGGGGAAATCCCTGTTGGTCAACTGTAGGTACAAAACTGCTTAAGAGGCAGAATCCTATTGTTACATCCCAACTAAAGTTGATTCACTATTGGCTTTTTTAAAAAAAGAAATGCTGACTCGTCATTTCAAAATGGATTTAATGGTTCTGCTCCAGTTGGGCTATGGATTATTTGACTGTAGGGTAAAGCCTGAGGTTATGGCCTACCATCTCTAACTCACTTCTGGCTACTGTCATCTATAAGACTACATTATATGCATTATATACATTATTAGCTGGAATGCACTGAGAGCCAGAGTTATATGCCAAAATTAATTACCAGAAATTCATACAGTTTCATTCTCATTTGACAATACAATCTAATAAAAATGTAATGGTGCATTTGTTATTAGAAATTATTCAAGACTTCTGTAATGGAAGTTCAGGTAAAAATTTATATCACTAACCACAGATTTAAAAAGGATACAAATAAGTTCAAGAGGGCACCAGCATAGCTAGTGAGTCAAGAGATCTATAAGAGAAGACTTCCCGACAAGTGGAAGAACTTTTACATCTTAGAATAATGTCCTGGCAAACCACATATTTTGCCGTGTTTGGACTTTTGGTACTTGCTTTGAAGAAGCTGGTGTTAAGAACACAAAAGCTTACAATGATGTTTTTATTAGTTGTCTGTTAGAGAAGTGTCTTTCATATTTAATGATAAAAATGTGGAAGGGTGATTGGAGGAGATTTAGGAGAAGGGCTCAAAGAGTTTTGGATTTCTGCGTCAGTTTTCACTCTGGAAAATATTATATTACACCCCTTTCCAAACAGCTTTGTTTTAGCATTTATTTATTTATTTATTTATTTATTTATTTATTTTAGAGTATTTTACCCTGCCTTTCTCCTTGGAAAAGAATGCAAGGCAGCTTACAGTAATGAGGAATAATATACAGTTCAGTAAAATTAAGACATGTTCATATATTGAGAACAGGGAATTGAGGAACATATTATAGCATTAAAAACCAACATTACATTAAACAAAGTAAGTGTTCTGCTTATATACTACCCCATACCACTTCAAGTAATCTATTGGTGGTTTACAGTTTAATTACAGTATGCAGGCTACACATACACTCCCCGCCCCCAGCAACCTGGGTGCTCATTTTACTAACCTTGGAAGGATGGAAATCTGAGTCAACCATGAGCCTGCTACCTGGGACTGAACCCCAGATCTTGAGCACCATTTTACCTGCAGTATAGGCATTTAACCACTATGCCATGAGACTTCTGTAAAAGCTACAAGTGAATGCGAGCAGTTAAAAGGAGAGTAAAATTCCATGTAAAGTTATGAGTGATGGAAACTAATATTGGAAACATAGTATCAGTGTAATCGCACATGGTTATAAGTGGTTATAAACACAAAGTCTATGTGATCCTATAGATTCATATGAAAGACACATAATAGGTAGTCCATCCTTCAGGGAAAGCTTGCCCGAAGAGAAAGGACTTTGCCTGTTTCCAGAAAAACATCAGAGATGGGGCAATCCTGGCCTCTAGTGGAAGGGAGTTCCATAGGAACAGTATAGGAAGGGAGGTACTGAACCTTGGGGGACACCACTCTTTACCTCCCACTACTTGGAGAAATGTCCATTTAGTGCTACCCTCTGTTTCCTGTCCCTTAGCCAGTTGCTGATCCAGGACAAAACCTGTCCCTTGATTCCATGACTGGCAAGTTTATTCAAGAGCCTTTGGTGTGGGACCTTGTCAAAAGCCTTCTGAAAGTCCAGATCAACACTGTCAACTGGATCTCCCTTATCCACATGCTCATTGACACTCTCAAAGGATTCCAACAGATTAATGAGGCATGATTTGCCCTTGTGGAAGCCATGTTGGCTCTCCATCAGCAATGCCTTCTCTTCTATGTGTCTATAAATTTTATATTTTAGGAAGGTTTCCATCACTTTTCCTGGGACACATGTCAAACTGACCGGTTGGTAATTTCCTGGATCACCTCTGAATCCATTTTTGGGTTCAGTCATCAGGCACAACACCTGATTTGAGGGAAAGATTATATATTTTGGCTAGGACCTCAGCAATTTCATTTGTAAGTTCCTTGAGAACTTGTGGATGGATGCCATCTGGTCCTGGTGATTTGTTAGCATTTAGTTTAACAAGACACACAAGAACCTCCTCCCTGGTTATTTCTATCTGGCTTAATTCTTTGGTTTCCCTCCCTACGAAGATAGGCTCTCTTTTGGGCATGTGGTCTCTGTCTTCTTCAGTGAATACTGAAGCAAAGACTTCATTGGGTCTCTGCAATCTCTGTTTCCTCTTTAGTAATCCCTTGCCTTCTTCCATTGTCTAATGGTCCAATGGCCTTCCTAGTTGGATTCTTACTTCTAATGTACTTAAAGAAGTCCTTGTTATTTCTTTGAGTGTTTTTAGCTATGCACTCCTCCACATCTTGCTTTGATTTCCTGATTGTTGCCTTGCATTTGTTTTGCCAGAATTTTTGTTTCTGCCTGTTGTTCTCATTTGGACAAGCCTTCAATCTTATAAATGAGTTTTTCTTGCTTCCCGAACACCTCCTGTAAGCCACATCGGAGTCCTCTTGGACCTGGCGGTGCCCTTTTTCCTTTTGGGTATGCATTCCAATTGGTCCTCTGTTATGGTTTCTGTGAGCAGCCCCCATGCCTTTTGGAGTGTTTGGACTCTATCAATTTCCCTTTCAGTTTTTTTTAACTAGTGTCCTTGTCTTTGGGAAGTTTCCTTTTTGAAAATTTAAGGTCTCTGTGTTAGAGTTTATCAGTGATTTCGAGTCTAGGATTAAGTTAAAAGTAATCGTGTTGTGGTCACTGTTCCCTATTGGATCAGTCACAGTAACATTTTGCACCAGATCCTGTATATTACTCAGGATCAAGTCAAGGATTCTCATACCTTTAGTTGGGTCTCCAGCTATTTGTTCCAGGGAATAATCATTTAGTATATCTAGAAACTTTATCTCTTTATCATGTGCTGAACAACAATTCAGCCAGTCTATGTGAGGGTAATTGCAGTCCCCCATTATAACCAGGCTTCCCTTCTTGTATACCTCCTTTACACCATTCTCCAACTGCCAGTCTCCCTCAGGGGCTTGGGTCAGAGGCTGATAGCATATGCCTACCGTTACACCACACTTGTGGCCTGATACTCTTACCCACAGAGTTTCTAATGGTGACTCCAAATGGCTTCCCTGACCCCTCTCTCTGACCACCTATCTTCTCTGTCTAACATATGTACATCTTCATCTTTGAATTAGTGCCCTTTGTCCTTCAAATGGAGGTACACTGCTATTTATGTGTGTATTGAAAGGAGGTACACTGCCATTCGTAGTGATACACTGCCATTCATGTGTGTCAGCAGAGGTGGGGGAATCAGGCACAATATCTCTGCTACTTATCAAGATGTTCTTTCAATCATCCCTAAACTGATGAGAAGCACTTCACACCTCCACTAGCAAGGTCACAGCTATGGACCCATACTTAATGGGTTTTGGAAAAGGTTGCATATAGACATGGGCACGACTCGGCGAAATCCTCGTTTCCGTTCTCGTTCTTCGTGCTCGTTACGTAACAAGGAACGAGAACAACAATTACTCCGCTCCAACTCAAACCCGACCCGATAAAGATAAATTGGGTCTGATTTGTCGTTGTCGTGCATGGCATCGTGGCGCCGGCGATCGTGCGATGCCAAGCGGCGCAGCACAGAAAAAAAGTTTTAAAAATAAAAAAAAACCAATTTCCGCCGGCCATAAAAGCAGGCGAAAATATGCCTGCCTCAGTGAGGGCACCTACCAGAGAGGGGTGGTTTCCGGGGGGGTGTCACCTGGCCTTCCCCCCTCTCCTGTCCTGGGCTGCTAGTACCAGGCTGGGGGGGCATCATTGTCTCAATTTGCCATGCGGTGGGGGGGGGATCCAAAATGGCGACCGCAATTTTTTTTTTTAAATTGTGGTCCAAAAACCCACCAAAGCACCACAGAAACATTTGAAAATTAGGTATTTTAAATGCCTGATTTTTTATAGTAGCAGCAGTGGGTTTTTCTTGCAACAAAACATCTCCATTGATTTTATTTTATTTTATTTTAATTTTTTTACACCTGCACGCGCGCAGTGATGGGCTGGCCACGGGATGGGACCATGCAAATTTTTGGAGCCATTCCACCAATCACATGGCCAGGTTTTGCTGAGACTTCTGGATGTGCCAGAGAGGGCATAAAAAGCCCACCAACCCTAACCCTAAGCCTAACCCTAACCCTAACCCTAACCCATACGCCAGTACACTGTCTTCTTAGTGGGTCAGAGGCACCCAGAGGTGCAGCCCACTAACCCACCCTAACCTTAACCGTTACCCTAAGCCTAGCCCTTACCCTAACCCCAACCCTAAGCCAGATTTGTACGCAAGTACACTTCCCTTCTTAGTGGGTCAGAGTGGTGCATCGAAAGGTGCCTCCAACTCCAGACCCACTTTCTCCCTTGTAATATGTACGCCAGTATGCTTTCCTTCTTAGTGAGTCAGAGTCAGCGCCGAGAGAGGTGCCTCTGACACACTAACCCCCCAACCCTGGCTAAATATGGCTGAGCTATAGCTATTAATGGCTATTGGCTATAATGTTCTTAGTGAGACAGCGAAGTGCCGATGAGGTTTCCTGTCACACTAACAACCCAACATAATTGGCAGTGGCTACTGGCTACGTGTTACGCTTCCCTTCCCTTCTGGGTCAACTCAGAGGGAGGCACCCAGAGAGGTGCCTCCCAGAGCCCACCCCTCCCCCTAAACCTGTACAAACGACAGACGGAATGACAGTTGCAATACAAGAATGACAAATTTTTGAAAATTTTCGTGAAGAATGGAAACGACTTGAAACGGGCCCTTCCCAACAAACGACAACTCGAAACGTAATTTTTTCTGGTCGTGCCCATCTCTAGTTGCATAGGTGGGACTTTCATGCACCTCAGACCATTGTACATCTGACAAGCCTATACATGCTATTGACCACCCATTGAGCCGATTCAGGCCACCTCTAATGAGCCTATACAGACCAGGGTGATATGAAATCAAGGTGAACAATAAATTGGAGGCCTCACTGCTAATTTCCCTCAGACTGACAAAGCTGCTTGGATGAGCAGTGAAATGTTTCGATCTCTCAAGAAAAGAAGTCCAGTTGCCATGACTCATCTTTCAGATAACCTCACCTGGATGACTGGGAATCTTCACAGACATAATGCTTAGGTATGCACACTTGTGTATGGTATGGTACACTAACCCAATAAACAATGCTTCATAATGCTTAAAGCACTCTCTAGGCAGTTGACAATTTAATTACCCAAGCTACATTTTGCCCTCCCCCAACCTGTGAGTTAGCTGGTACTCAGCGGTATGACCTTGGATGAATGGAAGGCGGAGTGAACCTTGGGCCAGCTACCTATGAATTAACACAGGTTGTGAACGGAATTTTGGCCGCAGTGCTTCAGTTTAACCACTGTACCACAAGGCTCCTAGTGCAAAGGTAATCAAAAATATCTCTGTGAGTTTCATCAAAATGTATTCATTTATTATTTATTTATTTATGTATTGGATTTTTACCCCGCCCATCTTCCGAAACGGAACTCTGGGCGGCTTACAAAGGCTAAACAAGTCAGCAAACAATACAATGTAGGGGCAAACAGATTGGACAACAATACAATAGTAGGCAACAACAACAGTATAAAACAGCATTCTAAAACATCTTGGGCATCGTGGCATCTTGACATAACAGTCACAAGCTCAGTGGCAATAGTAGTTAGCGAGCGTATAGATGGCGAGGGGGAAAAAAAGATTAAATTGAAAAGAGCAGAGTTTTTAATGCTCGGCAGAAGGCTAACAGGGACTCTGCTGAGCGCACTTCGCTTGGTAAGCTGTTCCAAAGGGAGGAGTGATGATATCTAGACAATAGATGAAGATATCATGTTGGTGATATCTAGGCAATAGATGAAGTTTGGTGGAAATTATTAATGTCTTTGCTGGTGGTGGCTTAGTGAGCTGAACTTCTGTATTGTCGGTATGCAAATAAATAAATAAATAAATAATATAATATAATATAATATAATATAATAAATATAATATAATATAATATAATATAATATAATATAATATAATATAATATAATATAATATAATATAACTGCATACCCAATATGTGTGAGGGGGACTTCAAGGAGGTGGGGGGGGAGGGAGAGGTACAGCAGTTTCCTGCACATTTGAAGCCAGCTGTTCTCTTGTTCCCAAATGTTAATACTATTTTTTAAAAGCATAATAAGATCAGAGACAAATTTTGTGATGCCTGAGGGGCATATTTCTTTCCTAAAGTTCTGCAGCAACTTTTAAAACATATATTATGCAGGTGCTTCTCTGAATAGATAATCTGGGAGCAATTAAATGAAACCATCTTGAATATATTTTGCTCTGCATTAATTTGAGCAACAGATTGTATTTGCATAACTGAAAACAATCATGTAGGTAATATGATATATTAAAAAATCATCCACATGCCCTTCCTTATTTAGAAATATATATTAATAGCCCACGGCTTCACTATTGATCTTCTTTCTTGTGACTTATAAAAGACATGCCTGATCTTCTGAATAGTGCTTGGTGCTTCATCTGCATCAATGAGTTGTTCCAGATGGGCCCTTTGTGCCTGCATGTTTTGTCTTTTCTTACCCCCCCCCAACACTTGCTGATGGAAGTTCATAAGATTTACTAGGATTCATGTCTTCACTATGGGTGGTACAGTCATCCCCTGCTATCTTGTGGTTCATATACTGTACTGAGGTCCTGGTATATTGTGTGACTGCAATATATGAAGGCAAGGGCTCCTCGGGCAAACTGTGTGGGCTTGTTGGGGGCCTCCTGCACTTACCTCAGTCCTGGCGCTGCCCTGAGTGGGCCTCTGATGGGTTTCCCAGGCCTGTCGGAGGCCCCAGAAGTGGTTTCTAGCAAACTGGAAGTGGCTTCTGAAAAACCGGAAGTGACTTCCAGTTTTCCGGAAATCACTTCTGGAGCCTCCAACAGGCCCAGGAAGCCTGTCAGAGGCCCACTTGGGGCAACGCCTTGCCAGGGGTAAGTGCAAAAGGCCCCAAAAAGCCCCCTAACCCCAACCTGATGCAGTATCTGTATAATGTGGATTACCCTTTATCACAGGTCGGGTTGGGTCCCTAATCCTTGCGATAAATGGGGGATTACTCTATAGCACAAAACTGTTTCTCCACTTCAGCATTGTACTTCTTTGTAGTTGCACATTCTAGCACCCAGCAGGCATCTGCTGCTGTTCAGTAACTGCTGGGGGAGATCATGGGATTTGGAGATGACACACAACTCTATCTCTTCTTCCATCCATTGGCAGATGATGCCTGGATGCAGTACTGGGATGGATGAGAAAAATAGACTTTGATGTTGACTTGATGGGTGGGATAAAAATACAATCAATCAATCAATCAATCAATCAATCAACCAATTCCAACTTTGGGTAAACCAGGTGTTCTTGGATTGCAATTCCTAAAAACCTTCACCACCAGCTATCCTGGACAGTTGCAATACAAGAATATCTGGAATACTCAAGGCTGGGAACCACTTAATGCATAAAGCTCTGCATGACTTTTTGGTGGAACGCCAACATTGAAAAGCAGGGCTTACCTTTGTCCCCTCTGTCATCAGACCCTTGTGTTTTCAGGGCCACACCTGAATAGGACTGGAGAAGCCCTGTTATACAAACAACTTTGTTTGTGAAATACCTAGGGTTGTTTTTTTTAAATAAGGCATGGTATTACTAATCCAAAGTGCTGTTAATGCAAATTTATTTTACATATGCATATTATTCCAATATAAACTCCATTCAGATACAATTATTACTTGAGTTCTCAAATTATCTTATTTGTGTATAGCTACAAAGTGAATCTCTTAAGTAACTACTGTTTGTAGTAAGCACGTTGTAGAGGTGTAGTAAGGAATCCTGGTGTCTGCCTTTGTTTGCCCTTCATCTCCTAAGGGTCATTCTACATATGATGGCTCCAATTCTGTGTTCATGTTTCAGGAAGCAGTCTCTGTTGACAAATGTATGGGTACTTTGTGTACATATGTATTACAAAGCATGCCTGATCTGTTCTATATACAAGTAACAGACAAAGCAGTCAGTATTTCTAGTCTTTGCGCACTGGTGCATTAACGGCAAGTGCACTGAAATCTTCAAAGGACTTTGTATACATCAAATTGAATTTGTCTTCAATTTAAATTTCACTTGCCATGAAATGAACTGTTCACACAATTCTGTTAAAAGTGAAGCTGATTTTACGGAACCCAAGGAAATGTAGCAATTCATTCGACATTGTCTTTTGTTAGAGGTTAACTTTAAAAAAACAGCAAGAGCTCCTACCATATGAATTGTCATGGACTGCAGATTTCCCGCCATGTGTCATTTATTGATTTAGGAATCTCTCTCTGCGTGTAAATGAAAAGCTTTTATCATACCCCACAATCTGGGAATACTGATATTAATAATGTATAACCATATGAACAGAGGTTACAGAAGATGGCATCTTTATATATAGCATGTAATCCTCATCAACCAGGATTCTGAAAACCAGAGGCCAAAATCCTGTTTGTGGAAGTAAACACTTGAAATCATCCCCTGCTCCATTTTGCAGTTAACCAAGGCTTCCTTGTATGAAGAGAATCTCAGGAATCTGACATAACTGAATAGGAAGGTTTTAATTTTCCTGAAGTGGCCATGGCTTGTCCATGGCTTATGATGTCACTGGAGTTCCATGATGTAACTTACACCAATAGGATTCTGGCCAGAAATGTGAACAAACTCCTTTGATCTTTTCTGAAAATCTGTACAGTATTTTGTGTTATCTTTAATTAACTCAAAACAGTTTTTCACAAATACTTAAAACAATAAACAGTTATAGAACAGAGCCATCGGAGAATGACTCCAGGAGTAAAAAAAAATGCAAATAATAAAGAGAGAGAGAGAAAACACTTATTGATATTTCCAAGTAAAATTACTCACAACTTGTTTGCCATTCCCTCCTTCTGGGGGGGGGGCACTTTGGGACTGGCAGATTCCCGAAGGCAACACAGGCTGGCTCTTCTGGGTTGCACACAGGGGAACTCTCAATCTCTGGCTCTGCAGCCAGATATCTAAACCATTGAGCTATCCAGCTGGCTAGTAAAAGATAAGTAAATAAATAATAATAATAATTGAATCTACCCAGTCCTTGAAGGCACTTAGTTTTGGTGCCTATCTTCTATGAGAGTGGCACCACTGCTAAGAAAATACTACTTCTAATGTATTTGCCTTACGGTAATTTGTTTGGGATTTTTGTCATTTGTGTATATTTTCCTAGGCTTATCATAAATTTGTTTTACTAATCATCATAGTTTAAATGCTATTTCTATTGAAGTAAGTTGTACATTTTGTTATTAAATAGCACACACGGCTATGCCCTTCAGTCAGTGGGTTCACATGAAAGAGGACCTCAGAGAGTCCATAGCCTACCTATATTCCATCCCACTTGCGATTCCAAAGTTAAGAATTGTTGTTGTTGTTCAGTCGTTCAGTCATGTCCGACTCTTCATGACCCCATGGACCAGAGCACGACAAGCCTCCTGTCTTCCACTGCCTCCCAGAGACTGGTCAAATCCATGTTGGTTGTATTGATGACACCGTCCAACCATCTGCCATTCCTTCTTCCTTTTGCCTTCAGTCTTTCCCAACATCAGGGACTTTTCCAAGGAGTCTTCTCTCCGCATGAAGTGGCCAAAGTATTGAAGTCTCAGCTTTAAAATCTGTCCTTCCAGTGAACATTCAGGGTTGATTTCTTTCAGGATGGATAAGTTTGATCCCCGTGCAGTCCAGGGGACTCTTAAGAGTCTCCTCCAGCACCACGGCTCAAAAGCGTTGATTCTGTGGTGATCAGCCTTCTTTATGGTCCAGCTCTCACTTCCATACATCACTACTAGAAAAAACACAGCTTTGACTGCTTTAAACTGAAACTGGAATTAAATGAGCACCCAACACTAATTGAAAAATGCTGGAGTAAACTAGTGAATATAGGTGTTTCTTCATAATATATGTAACTTCATTTTTTTAAAGTAGGCAAACACATGTATCATGTTCCCTTGGACACATGAAGATTGAATCTAAGGAAGAGAATGGAGTTGTGCACACAATACCCAACAACCATGTGTGTATGAGACCTCCCCTTATCCCCCCCATCCTTGCCACATGGTGCATTGAGGCCCAGTATGAGTCTACTCACATTCAATAATCATGCAGTGATTGCACAGAACAGTCTACTTGTCAAGAACCTGTCTGCTTGTGCTGGATTGAATGAAAGAAGAAGCCAGCAGAATAAACTCTATATTTTGTGGCTCTGCCTAGTATTTTTTTCCCCTTTCCATTCTATTATTTCTATAAAACTCTGTAAATTAATGTCTATGAAGGTTTTCAGTCATCTAGGTGAGGTTATCTGAAAGTTGAAACACGGCAACTGGACTTCTTTTCTTGTGAGGTCGAAATGTTTCACTACTCATCCACTATGAAACAACTTAGATGAGTAGTGAAAGGTTTCGATCTCACAAGAAACTGAACCTCTTGATCTGTAAATCTTTGTATCTGTGAGAGTTGATAGGCAAAATGATATTCTGTTTTGAACGCCAAAGAATTTAATCCTATTCATTCCAATAGAAGGATAGACGCCATAATTTTTATTCTTACAAAACTGCGATGCATGTGAGAGATATAGAATGTAATGTAAACTTTAACAAGAGATGCTGTAGAAGTCTAAATTACACTTTTTTATTGAGTGGCTGAGTACCAGAAAATTAATGTCATTGCAGTTGAGAGTTTAAGTGCTGTTCTGCAAATTAAAACCTACATTTCTCCTCCACATTAGGATTGGAAGTAACATTCTTGAGTGAAGTTTTGTAATTAAAAGTAAAACAGGGGCCTGAGGATGATAGATGTGACCTGCAGCACTAGCATACTGAGAAGCCTGGGCCATTTTTCTTTGGCAAGGGGCAGGCTGCAGATATATCATCAGGACAGCAAACATATTCACTTGGGGTGGGGGTGGAGGAAGCAATTAAATATAGACCTTGGTGACAGTGCCTGTCACTAAGAAGCAAATGAATATCCGTGCATGAATTTTAAATTAAAATATGGGCTTTATTGTCCTTTTGAGTAACTCTACATTCATCTCATAAGCCGAAGCAACTGATTACTGACAGATGTGTTCCATAGAATGCAGTATGTGGAGGCATGCTTGATATGAAGAGAGAGAGAGAACAGTCTCAGACAGTAGTTACTGGTGGTACCTGGTGAACGGCTGATTCTAGCTCAGGGGTTTAGATGTTGGGGGTTCCCCTCTGTGCCTTCCTGAAATGGGCTGAACATGATGATCCCTAAGGTCCCTCCCAGCTCTGCAGTTCCAAGATTAGTATAATAAATGAAATTAAATCCAAGCACTGTGAAATAACTGAGTAGCCTATGTTTTAATAATAGACTAGTGAACCTGGTGGTCCCTGACAATATGAGTTGTATTGTTCTGCTAGAGCCAGTACTGGTGGACACAATTAATGACTTCTGAATGAGGCTGAAAGCACTGGCTTTCCTCACTGTATAAATACAAACACATTAACCTAGGTGCAAATCGCATGAATATTTAAAAACACTGGCTCGTTAGAACTAAGAATGTGTGCAATAACAACACTTTTCAAGTTTATTACTGCTTTTGCCACCCCCAAATGACTGCAAATCCTAAAACATCCTTCTGTTGTGACTTTCGTTTCTGAAAGTGCCTCAAAATAAAAAGGTATCAGGATTTTGTTCATTTATTACATACATTTGCATACCACCAGACTTAGTGCAAAGTTCTACTTGGGTATCTGACAACAGACAAAAACATAAACAATATACTCCAAATATACTCAAGTCTGTTGTCAGATACCCAAGGGCTTAATTTTACCCCCTAAAACTGGGAAAACTTGTTGACTCAAGTATAAACCGAGGGCATTTGTTTTTTAGTTATACTCGAGTATAGATGGTATACCAGCCAAGCTCTAAAGGGGCTGGGGGTAGTAACTGGCAGTGTTTACTGGGAGTGTGGAGGCAATAAGGGAGTTCATACCATAGCGTAAATTCCCTGATTGCTCCACAGTCCCTGCACAGTTGCCAATACTACCCTCAGCCCCTTTAGAGCTTCATAACTAAGTCCCCTTACTGCCAAATGTTTCCAAATTTCAGGGGGTTCCCTAAAAATGCTTTCTGAAGGTACCCCTGCTACTTTGGAGTCCCAAGGTAAGTAAATTTTGATTGCATATTTTAAAAATAATTTTTAAGTGTGTAATTTTTTAAAAAACATGCACTCAAAAATTACATTGGGGACACCAAAGTAGCAAAGTGATTTTAGGGAATCCCCTGAAATTTGGAAACATTTGGGGGTAAGAGGGTTGAGTTATGAAGCTCCAAAGAGGGTGCCCCTAAACCCAGGGTGCCCAAACTTTTTGTAAGGAGGGCCAGATTTGGTGGTTGAGAATGTGTCACGGGCCAGTTGCTCCCTGACCCTGCCACCCCAATGGAAGCCCCGCCCACTGATCCATAAGCCCCACCCACTGACCCCTTGCAACCCCACCCACAAGAAGGGAGGTGGGGACCAAGGGAGGGAGGAAAGAAGGAAGGTGGGGACCAAAGGAAGCACAGGGAGCCGTGGCCACAGGTCGCCCCTTGGAAGAGGCAATCTGTGTGAATTTGCACCACCCCAAGCTCCCCAGCGGTGGCAACAGCTCGCCTGCCAGCCCACCCTAAAGCTCCTTGGCAGTGGCAGAGGCCCGCTGGCCTCCCCACCCCCACACATTCCCCTGCGGTGCCAGTGGCAGCAGACCGCCCGTCCGCCCGTCCGCCCAAGCCTCCCAGCGGTGTCAGTGTTGGTGGAAGATTTTTTTTTTAAAAAAAAACATGGGGCGAAGGAGGGGGAGGGAGGGGCGGGCCAGCCAGCCACGGGCCACTCCGAATGGCCTGACAGGCCGGATTTGGCCCCCGGGCCGGACTTTGGGCAGGCCTGCCCTAAACCTTCTCAATGGAATCATATGGAAAGCGGAGGCACTGCTATTTCGGGCCCAATCAGGACTTGCCCTTCGCTGCCCTTCCCAAGCTGTCTGAGCACCTAATTTTACCCCCCCCCAACTGGGAAAACTTATTGACTCGAGTATAAGCCGAGGGCATTTTTTTTCCAGCCAAAAATAAGGGCTGAAAAACTAGGCTTATACTCGAGTATATACAGTATCTACCCCCTTATTCTGAACTGTACCATAAAGACAAGCACAGTCTTGCCACCCATAACACAACTGACATACTGTATTACTGTAATTGCATAACTGGCTTCACATATTGCTCAAAGAAAAGAGGAAGGAGAGGTATAGTTTGTTCTCTGGGAGAGTAGCTCAGTTTTGCATTGGCTGGGCTCTTCAGAATGGACAGCTCCAACGTGCAGTGTGGGTTAGAGAGTGCATTGACTGTTTTGTCACCTTTGAATTACAGAGCACTCAACAGCAACAGTGCTGCTTGTTATGTTCCTGGAGTCCAGCTTGGGAACTGTTGTGCCTGCAGTGTTTTTCAGAATGGCAATGTTTCATACACCACTAAATTTAGGGACAGTAATTAATGGCTTTTGTTTGCCAGCTTAGCCAGCACAAAGCATTCTTCTGAAGTTGAGGGATTTCATGTTTGCTAATTGAGGGAGGAAATAAATAAAATGCCAGTCAGGATGAAGGAGCGTCTTGGGGAAGTTTTTTTTATAAATGACGGGAGATTCCCCACAGCCTTCCAGACATTTGCAGAGTGTGCCTTTCTGCCTATTTGTGGGGCTAGAAAAATGTTACGCCACTCCATGTGGGTTTTCATATTTGAAATGTCAATGGGTGGGGATGGGTAGAGACATATTTAAAACAGCATTCATAATGAAAGAGATTTTTTTTAATTGTCAGACTATTTTGTTGTGTCTTGCTTTTGGAATGACAAAGAATTGATGCATTTCTCTGGGCGAACAAAAATGTCAAGTGGACCACCGGAGTCTTATTGCTCACCAGTGCTTCAGCTGACCTGACAGACCTGTAGCAACATACTCAGTTTTCAGTGTAGCAATGTCTTCTAGTCAGGACCCCCCCTAAACCCCCTTTTGAACAAAGAGTACCCCCCACAGCCTATCCCAAAAGATGTCTGCATTTAGAATTAGCTAAGTGTCTCTTAAAACAAGTGTTTTCCAATGAAATTTGAGTATTAGCTATTGCCTTCATTTTTAAAAAACATATTTAACCCTACCACCAGTTTGAATATTACATTTTTAGAAGTACTGTAATTTGTTACATTACTTTTTCCAAGGTACAACATTAATTTATGATCCTTAATGTTACTGGAATCAGAAAGTTACTTGCTGTGTTACTTGTGGGTTTACTAGAAGAGGGTTGCTGTATAACTTAATTATGTGATTAACAAAAGGTACTGAGAATACTTATTTTATTTACTTTTTGTTTTGTTTAAAAAAAGTGGCTTCCTGATCCTATCTGTGCTCTAATAAGGACATATAGCTAGGTCTCTGGCCCACTGGGTTCCATTTCGGTGACATTCCCATTTCTGTTCTGGGTCTGTGCTGATATTTCTGTATTTTCAGATCACTGTGGTGTGTGTGTGTGTGGGGGGAGAGAAATACATTCTAAAATGGGGGAAAATGTAAACAGCTGTGAGCTTGTTGGGGTTGGGACTGCTCAGTGTCATCAGTTTTGGGGACATGGTAGATAAGAGAATTTTACTTTTGTCCACAAACACTCTTATAGCAATTGCATAAAAGATTGGCAGACTGTGGGATTTGCAGCATGAGGTAGTGAGGGGAGGCAGACGTAGTGGGAAGGAGAGATGAACTCCCCTGCATTGATTCCGACCCAGCCAACCAAAGCCTGTACAAAAGAAATACAAATATTCATCCATAGTCACTAGAGATGGGCACAAAACGAACAATTTTTTGTTTCCGTTTCCATTTTTTTGTTTAATTACGTAACAAAATGACAAACGAATTTTGTCTCTGAAATGAAACGAAACGAACAGAAACACCGGAAATTTTGTCGTGCATTTCATTTCTGTTACTGCAATATGAGTGAATTGCTTAAAATCCTTTAAAAAAATCACAAAAAATTGAAAATAATGGTAACGAAATGGTAATGAAATGAACGAAAATGAAAATGAATTTTTTTGCAAAAATTCATGAAAAACGGAAACGAACCGAAACAGACCCTCCAAACGACAAACGACAAACGAAATGCCATTTTTTTTATTCGTGCCCATCTCTAATAGTCACACACGTACTCAACTCTATGAGTAAACTATTTGATAAACTGAGCAATAGAAAAACCAGAAAGAAAATTCTAAAATGGGAATGTTGACAAGCAATTACTAAACTCTTTCACTTTGCCCTTCCCCTCTATGAATGGTTTGAATTTCTAGAATGGGAGCTCCATTGAAACCTCTATGTAAAGCCTCATGGGCCAAGCAATTCAGGAGATATCTTTATTCAAAACTTCAGCCGTCATTCACTTTAGCTTCAACAACTCAGCCCGCTCAATTTTCATTTCCTCAAACTAAATTCCTAGTGTTCTTTGGTCAAACTATAGCTGACTCTGTGAATGCCAGTGGGAGATGAAAGGTCTGTGGGGCAGTTCGAGCACCCCTGGTTAGATCTCTTTCCACCCATTTCTTCAAACACAGTATACAACCCTAGTTTAAAACACAAGACCTCTGCAGCAGAACCCTGTTTGAAACTTATTTCACAGTGTCCAAACAAAGATCGATAGGAAGCTCAATGGCAGGACACAAAGGCAATTACATCCTTCTCCTTCTGTTCCCCAACAAGTATAGTAAAGCATCACTGCCCTCCCCCCCAATCGAGAGAGACTGCATAGTCATCCCTATGTCTACTAGTCATTGATTTGGGATACAAGGAAACCTCACCAACAATTTCTTAACATCATCTATTAAAAATTCATTCATCTCGGCCAGACTTTTTACCAAGGAATAGGACAATGAACACGGTTCTTGGTTGAGGTTTGTGAAATTTGTGCAGAATATCCTTATGCAAAACTTTTGTGAATCATAGAAAGCACAAAGACTATGGATGACTTATTGGTCAAAAAGATGAAAATAAGCTATCCGCTGACCAAAGCAGAAGGTCTCATAGGGTTTAATGGCACTATTTGTGCCCTTTGTACAAAACTGGTTCTGACAGACATGACAAAACTAGTTGAGATTGGTGGCAAAGATTTTGCAAAGGAAAATTATTTGCATTTTATTTTTCTTGCCTGTGAGAATAGGGCAAGCAATGATCCACAGCCTTTCTCTTTGATAGCCATAGGCCGTTACCCCATGTCCACTTTGTTGCTCTAGAAAGTGCTCTGAGATGCAGATCTTAAAATTGTTCCCCCACGTCTGTCATGCTTTAAGCAAAATAAAGTGTGACCATGTCCCCCGAAGTGCAACTCAGCGCATCTTCCTTGTACCTGGCCTCGGGGTGGAATCCTTGTCGCTATTCCATTGTGGTTTTTAAACCGGTACATGCGCCATGGGGTACCGTTTAATCCGCAGCATAACTGTTCTATCACCATAGGGCCACCTAGTGGCACTACTTGGAACAACCACATGCCAGTAAATTCACAGTACGAGAAGCCACCACACATGGAAAGAAGCCAAAAAAAAAGTATTTGAAGTTTGACAAATGACAAATGAACATTGATATACTGATATACCTACCTATCGGGTTTTAATTTTTGAAAAACATAAATAGTGCTGCAGGAAAACAAAACAAAATGCACTTTGATGCGGACCCCATCCGTGGGGTCACAGAAGTTACATAACAATAAAGTGTGTCCTTGGGAACGCAGGAACAGCAACAAAACCAAATGACTGCAAGAAAGTGGATGTGGGGTAACAGACTTATATTTTGTGAATTACTCTGATCTCTTGAAATATTTGACCTGTAGCAAACTAGAACCATTGCATAAGCAGCAATAGGTGATTTGGCAGCAATAGCATAATGGACAAACAATGAAAACTTCTGATGCATTTACTCTTACACACATGAGGTTTTCCAACATGATTTTGTCTTTGGTCCTAATTTCAGGTTTTGGTAATATTAATGCTCATTTCTAATCTGGGTAGTTGTATGCACATAGCTGCCTGCTGATATGATGAAAGGAGCAGAGAATAAAATATTTATGCTAGTCTTGAGCTAAAAATTCTAATTCCCATAACCACATTACTGTAACATCCTGAAATTAAGTATTTTGAATGATGGCACTCTTTTTCTTCTTTTCGTCCAAGGCTACCTGTGTTTTTAAAATGGATACATCAGTAAAGACTGGTTTTAGTTGTTGAAATAGAGTGACAAATCATAGTTTTATTATTATGAATCAGTAAATAAAACCCAAAGTTCTAATGAAATTTTTGCTGTGCTTGAACTGGGAAAAAGCTATTGTACACTGACAGAACCATTCAGCATGCTTTTAAAAGTCTTTGCCATTTTCAGTTCTTTCTCCCTTGTCCAGCCAGATGCGTAAATTGGTCATATTTCATTGTTTCAAAAGAGCCATCAAAGCAAGATGTTTCTATGAAATAATGTTTCTGAATTTCATCTGGCTGTTATTGCTTTTTTTTTTGGAAGCAGGCTAAAATATGAAGTGGATTCCTGTAGAAATGTAGCTTTGTGCTTTATTACATAGGCGTGATGTGTGATATGTATTATGACTAATAGCTTTTGTATAAATGATCAGGGAGTTCAACTAAGAACAAAGGCAGCAAGGGAGTTCAACTCCCTTGTTTCATATTCTAGGTCACATTTACCCCTTGGTTTTGCACAT
>JAHTLZ010000379.1:44725021-44738548 GCA_023846285.1 Phrynocephalus versicolor
TGTGTGTGTGTGTGTGTGTGTGTGTGTGTGTGTACTGAATAGAGCAGTAAATATTTTCTCTTCAGAGCCAATGGGCATTGCTCCGTAGAATGTTGGCTTAAAATCATCTGCTAGCTGATGTAGCACCACTAGTCAGAACTTGGAAAAGTTACTTTTTTGGCCCACAGCTCCTAGAAGGCATACTGGTGGGGGGGGGGGGGGGGTTTTAAAAAAAATCTTCCAAAAAAGAGAGAGTAACATTTCCAAGCTCTGGCTATGCATTTGGGTTGGCAAGAGTGACAGAACGGAACTCAGACTTTGGGAGAGTTGCCAGGCCACCAACATTGTTTCTCTGGCATTTTAGGGGCAAAATCTAAGACCAGCTTCCTACCAGTCCTTTTAGCTGAGTGGGAAGGATGTACCTGTGAGGGCGGAGGGGGCAGTTCTATTGATATGATGTGTGCCGTGCAGATAAGGATTTGGAGAAGGCCCAAACTTTCTGTGCTATCTAAAGCAAAGCGAAGTCCGCCCTATAGCACTTCATGCACTCTCTGGAGGGTTTACAATTTTAATTATGCAAGCTACACATTGCTGCTCCCCAGCAAGCTGGGTACTCATTTCACCGAACTCGGAAGGATGGAAGGCTGAGTCAACCATGAGCCGGCTACCAAGGATTGAACCCCAGGTGTGAGCACAGTTTTACCTGCAGTACAGGCATTTAACCACTGCACAACGAGCCTCTTATTACTGGTGGGAATGGGCATGAGTGGATTCCAAGTACGTATATGGGGTCATGATATTGCTTAAAAATTGGGTAACCAATTAATATGAGAACTCTCTCTCTCTCTCTCTCTCCCCTCTCTCTCTCTCTCTGTGTGTGTGATTTGACATGCAGCAGAATGTGCTTGACAGCTGCAGCAATTGTCAGCATGTTCGCTAGGGCTTCCATCACACACTTCTAGTTACAGTGCTCCTAACATATGGAGAGTTTTCCAGGCTTTACACTTACCAGCAGGCTATTGAGTGTTTTCTTGCATGTCCTATACCACAGTTTTTCCAGGAGGAAACTCTTCTAGTCACTGGCACTCCAGATGCCATGATTGGCAAAGTGTATGCACCCACAGACTCTTTCCACAGTTCCTTCTCCATGATTTATTATTATTTGTTTGTTATATTTCTATACCGCCCATCTTCCGGACGGAACTCTGGTCGGTTTGATGGTGATATTTTGGTGCTACCACTCCCAAAGTCTCAAACTGTACAAACCACAAAATGGTTCCTTCCATCAAAAAGTTCATGGCAGTTCATGGTTCGTGAATATCAATAAACCACGAATCATCATGAAGTGCTATTTTCCAGATCCATGTCCATCTCTAGTGATGAGCATTCCCAGATTTCAAGTCTGGGTGTTAAGGCTCAGATTTGGGAATAATCTTGGGTGATGGGATGCTGTCAACTGGAGAATCCTAGATTTTTGGATTCAGACAAGCTCAGAAGCATTCTTGTCATTTTCCTTATCTTGCATTCTTAAGAGCAGCTGTTTTTGGCATTCACACAATGGTCTTTAAATTCATCCTTTGTGATTGTGGATGAAGGATCTTACTCTTGCTATATCACAGGGGCTTGTCTTAGGGTTTAGGCTTCAGCTAGGCCTCACCAGGGCCTAGGTGACCAACTTTGGCTCTAAAAGCTCAGGGAACGTGTTACTGCTGACCTAGAAGCTAGAGAGACAGCACCTATATAAGGAAAAAGCCATGATATCTCACAAAAGGGGCATGGTGGCTCAGTGGACTAAGGCTCCGAAACACTGTCGGCTGCAAAGTTGGCAGCTTGGTGGTTTGAATCCTGGGTGCCACGCAGTGGAGCGAGCTCCTGCTGATCTCAGCTCCTGCCAACCTAGCAGTTTGAAAGCATGTAAATGCAAGTAGATTAATAGGTACCACCATAAAAAAGTGGGAAGGTAAAAACAGTGTTTCCTTGCAGCCATGCCGGCCATATGGCCATGGACTTGCACGACTCTGGCTCTTTGGCTTGACTATGGAAATGAGCACTGCCCCTAGAGTTGGACACGACTAGCATGCATATGCGGGGGGAACCTTTACCTTTATGATATCTCCCAGATGATCTGCTGAGACAAATAAATCAATGAGTACCTCATTAAATATGAAATAAAAATGAAATAAAAATGATTCTATCCCCTCCCTCTTAATCATGTGCCTTTGTCAAAGTTGGAATGAGCATCTGATGTAGTGAGGCATTTCTTCGTTTACAAAAAAAAATCTGAATGAAAAATTGCTTAATTGATATTCTAGATGGCTGCCTATACTTTCTATAGTTTTTTGGTGCTAGATCCAAAGGGGGAGAGATAGAGAAAGAGTAGGCACAAGCATTACCACCAGTTCCAGCCCCCTCCCACCTTGGTTGTCATTCCCATCACTTTGCCAAGCTAAGCAGACCTTTTTCAAATTTGCACATAGATGCACTAGCATATGGCAAAAATAAACAACAGGCAGCTCCCTCCATCCTTTCACTCTTTCCCCAAGTCTCTCATAGAGCTAGCTGCATGATTTATAATTTTTCCACCCCAAGTACATTACTGAAATTAAAAATATCACACATTTTTAAACGCAAATATGCTGGTTTAAAATGAGTAATTGCCAAAGTCTAGCTATAAATAATTAGGCTACCGTAGAAACAGAAAGTATTGATTTTGCATGGTAATAGGAAAACATAAGATTTAAATAGAAAACAATTTACTCTCCCGTTCTATTACTGTATTTCTTTTAAATTTAGGGGTAATTATATTTTCCCTGTTTGCAACAATTCAGTTGCTTCACTTTCTGGAGATATTTGAATAATCAATATTTTGCAAAGCAGAATTGTTTTCCTGGATCATTTTGTTTATAATAAAAAACCCTAAACAAACAAACCCAAAACAGTTTACATTCCCCCACTCAGTACTACAGCCTGCTCAAAAAAAGATGGATTACTGTGAGGTGATGTGGTCTGAATGACAACCACATTTAGAAAAAGAGGAATTCCCTTCATATCTGGCATTAGTTTTTAAGGTTTCATAGTAACTACACAACCTCAAGGCAGAGCTGCAGTGATATTGAAAGCCCAGGCAAGCATACTATTAATTCATTTCTCCAGTCATTAAATATTAGAAGTCAAACATTATTGCTCCTATTAACCACAGTTTGCTTGAGCTGGTGGAAGAGAGTGGCTTAGGTCTTGAACAGTTGAAAGCGTTACGGGCAGCTCATCAGATTCATGCAGTACAGGTTCTTAGAGGTCTCCCTGGAAGAACATGAGTGTACTACTTGATGAGGATGTCTGTGAAGATTCTCAGTCATCCAGGTGAGGTTATCTGAAAGCTGAGTCACGGCAACTGGACTTCTTTTCTTGTGAGATGAAAATATTTCGCTGCTTATCCAAGCAGCTTCATCAGTCCGAAAAAAGTTGGTAGCGATGCCTCCAATTTATAGTTCACCTTGTTTTCATGCCACCCTAATCTGAATAGTAAAGCAAATTATTCTGATTATGTACCACTCCACCTTGGAAGGATGGAAGGCTGAGTGAACTTTGAGCCTGATACCTAGAATTGAACCCCAGGTCATGAGCACAGTTATTGCAGCTGTATAGCAGTTTAACCACTGTGTGACAAGGCTCTCTTATAAGGTTCATTAGACTGACAAAGCTGCTTTGATGAGCAGAGAAATGTTTCAGTCTCACAAGAAAAGAAGTCCAGTTTCCATGACTCAACTTTTGGATATACTAGATGAGGATTTGTCCTGCAGTCTTATCCACTCCAGAGATGGGATGGTTCACTCCTTTCCCCATAAACCGAGTGACATATGGGCCACTGCAAACCAGCCTGTCCTGATCCATGCCTACTCACATGTTTATGTCTCCCTGTCAGGGGCTATTGTTGTTTTGGTCTGGGTGAGACCAAATTTGTTCCAGCATTTGTGATCCTTGGGACTGAATCAAAGTGGATTGCATAAACTGTTTCTTAGCTTCAGCTGCTTAATGACATTGTGAAATTGAAAGCTTCCTCCCACTTCTGCATGAAAAGGGCGGGGAGAGAGAAAGGGAACAAAAGTTTTTCTAAAAGCCCTGTTAATGCAAGGCAGATGTGAGATGCCAAAAAACAACCAAACAAAGAAATAAAAAACCCTGCAAGATTTTTCTTTCCTCAGCTTCCTCTCTGTCTCCATCTATGGGAGAGTGGGAGGAAGGCTTTCATTTTCCATGACAATAAAGAAAAGCATTGATGGGAATTATTGGCTGTTGTTTTCCCGCATGCTCTTTAAGGGAAAGAAAGAAGGAAAAGCTCCAACACGGTCTCCTGAAGTGTGCTGTGGTTGATCTTGCATGGTATGCCCCAAATGGCTTACCAAACCTCAAAGCACCCCTATTTAGAATGATCTAGGGCAGTGTTGGTGAACCAATGGCATGGGTGCCAAAGATGGCACTCAGAGCCCTTTCTGTGGGCACCCGACATTGCCCCTTCACAGCAACCTGTACTCAGGTTTAATGGCTGTATTGGCACTTTGCAAAAAAACTAATGGATTTTGAATCGCAGTTTGGGCACTCGGTCTCTAAAAGGTTCGCCATCACTGATCTAGGGCAACCCAGGATAAGATAATTAGGCTGTCTAGTCACACCCTATGTTGAACATATACCTGGCCCTGGGTGGCCTCTTCGGACAGTGGGTTGGGAAATTCGGCAGTTCAGGGTGAGGAGGGCCTATGGTTCAACTTCCTTCTTGCCCCACCTCCCTCACACCTGGCTTTCGGGGTGCACGCGGTACTGTGCTTCATTGGCCCTTTTCTGCATCGTGGGCTACAGAACCAGGGAAGCTGCCTGCTGCTTTCATTGAATGCCTCATCCCCGATAAAAGGCTGCTGCTGGGTGATAAGAAACATGTTCAGCCCCCACCTCCATTATCCAGATACTCATAGAACGTGGATGCCATTGTTCTTGTTCTCCTCCTCCTCTCCTGATTCTGTAAATATTGAAAGGCTGAGTGGACTGGCTCGGATTCTTTCCTAAACTATACCTGTAGGGAAATTAAAATACCCACAGTTTGCTTTTGTTTTCCTTTCCCAAAACCATATTCCCACGATAACTAACTACAGTACATTCACACAGCCATGCCACTCAATGCTGGGAAGTGGGCATTTCAGACACCTGCTTTGTGCTGTCATTACCTCCTCCTCTCAGTGAGGAACAAAGTGGGTTTATAATGTTTCCATGACTGCCATGCTGGCTATGCCCACCCTGTGCTTGCTTGGTACTTCTCCTTTGCCTCTTCAGGTTTCTAGACTCTGCAGGGATCAGAAAGCCAAGCGAGTATCCGTCGGCAAAATTGCAGGCATCTGGGAGTTGCTAATTGACTCCTTCCTTTCAGTGTGATAATGGGAATTGAGAATATTTAAAAGAGGAAGTGAGTTAGAGGCAGCTACACCAGCTATGGACAGTTAATAAGAAGAACAGCATGCGGTCAAGTCAATTCCAACCTGTGCTGAACCTTTCTAGGGTTTTCTAAGTAGAGGATACTGAGAAATACTTTATGATCCCCTTCTTCGGGTGTGTGTGTGCCCTGGGACAGTGCTGCTTTCCCATGACTTCACAAGCTGGCTGTTCCCGCAAGAGGCACAGAGAGGACAACAGGGAATCAGGCCTAAACCACTTGGCTATATAGATACTATATGGTCTCTCCTATTCGAAACGTGAAATTGAGAATTGAGCTGTGCACAGGAAGTTCTCTGGGATGTACAAAGCAGAGCACAGTCTGCTTGGGTGGGTAAGTTTATGAAATGTATTCCTAATTTCCTATGGTTTAGCCCCAAATTGGCATCCTTTTTTTTCTTCCACAAAGCCTTTTGTGATCCTGCAGCCAAATAAATGATTTAGCAGACGTTGCATCCAAAGGGAAGGGAATGAAATTATAAACTGCCTTAACATATCCATCCAGAGAGGAGGAGTAGATGCTGAGGCACACTTGCTTTGGTGTAAGACTCAGCACATACTTGAATCAGATCAGCCTTAGTTCTACATGCTCAAGGGCGGGATCAATCTCCCCTATGCATGTTCTGCTATGGGAGTTTGAACAGGTTTATAGCACAAAGCTATTGAAATTACTCAGTGCCAGTGTCTGGTCTGTTGTTTCTAACAATCCCCATTTCCGGCCTCAAGTGTCCTAGACAGTATCGGTTTAAGGTACTGTAAACCTTAACATTGTATTGGACATTGTATTATATACTCTGACATCAGAAAGTTACACCTGAGATAACAGAATGTCTTGGATGGGACTTCAATTGATGACACTGACCAACGATAGATCATGCTTGGCATAAATCAATAATGATTGAAATATGTTAGCAAGTATCTAGAATGATGCCAGAGAACAGTTGAGAGAAACACAGTTTTGTGTAAGTAACAGGAAGGACAGAAAGACAAGTCACCAATGTGTGACCCATTTAGAAGAAATACACCTATGTCAGCAGGATGGGATGGCCCAGTAGGGCTTCCTGTTTCTTTGCTGTTGTTGTTGCTAATGTGCCATTTGTTTTTGTTGCCTACTTGGGACTACAAAAACTAGAGAGCTGTAAAATCCTCTGTAATGTGTTCCTATTGAAGTTAATGGGCCTCTGAAATGTTCAGCTTTGGCTGACTTATGCCCTTGTTTCACAGCAACCTCCTTATTATGTGGTGACCTTGAAGAAAATGTTACATGGTAACATTTGGGAGCCATCTAGAGATAAATCAAAGATGCTTATTTCTTGTATTGATTAACCTGACCAAAAAGCAAAGCAAAGCAAGGTGTGCTGCTTATACAGGTGAAACTCGTAAAATTAGAATATCGTGCAAGTGTTCATTTATTTCAGTAAGTCAACTCAAAAGGTGAAACTAATATATGAGATAGACCCATTACACCCAAAGAGTGATATGTCAAGCCTTACTTTGGTATCATTTTGAGTTGACTTACTGAAATAAATGAACATTTGCATGATATTCTAATATTCCGAGTTTTACCTCTACAATGCTTCACAATGATTACAGCACCCTCTGGTTAGTGTACAATTTAATTATGCATGGTATACATTGCACACACACCCATGAGCTGGGTACACAATTTACCAATCTCAGAAGGATGGGAGGTTAAGTCAACCTTGGGCCAGCTATCTGAGCCTGAAATCAAACTTAGATTGTGAGCAGTGTATTCACTGCAGTATTGTAGCTTAACCACTGTGTCATGAAGCTCCTCACTGATTTAATATGTATGTGTTTACAATGCACATGATTTTTTCCCATCTTGCTGACGTTTGTTCACTGAAAAAGGTCCCCCTCTCCAACATGGAACTAGTAACTTCACCTTCTTACTGGCATTCCTTAATGCATGGAGCTCATTATAAGCCTTTCTCTAACCTTTTTACTTTTAATCTTTAAATTTTTACAGGTGTATCTCATTCCTGCCTCTCCAAGACTGTAAAATATAAATGCAAGGCAACTTCCTTTCAATTACATAGAACACTTTATGTACCTAAACTTCCATAAGGAGGCATATGACATCATCTGACTGTCTGACCTTTTCTTCAGCTTCAGTCAATAAAGGTTTTCTGCTTCCTGATTTTATTGTTTCTTATGTTGGACCAAAGAAACTTGATCTCATTAAAAACTGATGAGAATTTGAAAGTACACACCTGCTATATTGGGCCAAAAAACAAAGGCCTTATAGAAAAGGAGAAAATATGTTTTATATTCACTATCCCATTTGGTTGCGGTGAATCTGGCAGTGTTCAGGGTCATTTTACTATGGGGCTAAAATGGTCGCTGCAGCAGTAGTGGAGGGACTCTACTTGAAGCTCCTGCCATATTTTGCCAAATAAACCCCACCATTTAGTTTTCAACTAAATTCTCGGGATTGACACTCTGTATTTGTCGGAGTTTTGTGCTATTTGATCAGCCAGCAGAGGCAATACTTATTGAATAAATAGTTAGCCAGAGACAGAGTTTTCTTAAAACCAAACAACTATATTACAAACTATACAAAAATATAACACCGAATCACAGAACTTATAAAAAGTTCAACAGCATAACAGCATTACATTACATTGACAAAATATATGACATAGAAACAAAGTGGGTGCCTTACTCACGGAAGACCCAATGAACAATGATTTACAGAACATTTTTATACATGTGTCTGTCCAATCATAAATGACATTACCTCATAGCTATTGCAACCCCTTGCATCAGCCAAAATTCATTATGCTAATTCTTAACATCTGTATTCCAGTAGAAAAAAACTATACATTGAATCACTGTGACTTTGCACTTTTACAGACACCATCTTTAAATCAATTAAATACATATCAAATATATATAGAACATCCCATCTAATACATGTATTTCACTAACTAATATTTGACAGTATTTCATCCCATCACTAAAAATATTGGATGAAATACCATCCATTACTATCACAAAAGTCACCATGGCAATAGACAGTAGGAAGAATACAAAAGTGCAGAGACCTAATGAGCAGCCTGCTGATTTCTGGAAACTCGAGGAGCTCCAACACGTGAGGATAATTTGGCTATCAAAGATTTTCAATGGCATAATGAAGAGTGAGCACCTATCTTCTCTGGTACCAGAATCAGCAGTACACCTCCACTTGAAGGGCAAAGGGCACTCATTCAAAGATGAAGATGTACACATATTAGACAGAGAAGAGAGGTGGTTTGAGAGATGGGTCAGAGAAGCCATTCATGTGAGTATTGAAAATCCATTCTCAAAAGAAGTGGGGGGCTCAGGCGCAGTCTACCTACCACTTATCAGGCTGTGATTTCAACAATACCCAGACAAGTCAAACATACTTCACGCCTCCACCACCAAGGCCATAACTAACGACCTATACTTTATGGATTTCAGCACCTTAGGCCATTGTTCACCTAAAGGCCTATTAATACTTTTGTCTACCTAACAAGCCTATTCAGGCCATTGTTCATCTTATGAGCCTATTTCAGACCAGGATGACAGGAGGTCAAAGTGAACTATAAAACTACACTTTCCTCAGACTGACAAAGCTGTTCTGAGGAGCAGTGAAATGTTTCAATCTCTCAAAAACAGAAGTCCAGTTGCCATGACTGAACTTCCAGGTAAACTCACCTGGATGACTGAGAATCTTCACATCTCAGATTTAAGATTAATAAGATGATTGTCTATCCTGTTGTACTGTGTGGCACAGAAGGGGCATAGAGGGCCATCTCCGTGCTTTGGAAATGCATATGCTCCATTAGATGTTTATCTTCCTACTCACCAATGATACTATCTGATAGTAACTACTAGATATGATATCAGTTACAGAGAAGATGGCAGAAAACCTTACTTCACTGGTATGGCTATGTCCTCAGAGTGGCACCTTCCACCATTGACAGAACAGCTTATCACCTGAAAATTTACAGCTAGCAACCACTCGGATGACCAAAACAGATGGCAGGACACTGTCGACATGCAAATCATCACCCTGTGCCCTGAAGATATGCTTGAAAGTGGCATTTTAGGATCTGAAAAGTGGACACTGCACCTGCAGGAAAATGCTCAGGAGAAGAAGAAGACTAAGGAGATGCTAGAGCATCCTGCCACAATGCTCCCAGAAGCTTTTGGGGGAAAATAGTGGAGTTCACTATCTAATACCTACCAGGTAGAGCTCCAAACTGGGTTGGTGTGAGTCATTAAACATGCACAAACCATATCACCATCATCCACAATATTTGCAAGGCAAGGTGGATGGTCTCGATCCATTCCCCTTCAAGTCTTAATATAGGAAGAGTGGTGAATAGAAATGGGCATGAACTGTTGGTTTAGTGGTTCATGCTGGTTTGTTTAGTGGGCAAACAGACAGTCACTACTTCAAAACCATACCTCCTCTGGCAGGCACCCACTCAGCGGCAGCACCAGCCTCTTAGCCCACTGGAGGAGGCAGGCTAACCGGCACAAATTGCTTCATGCTCATGGTTCATGCCCATCTCCAGTGACAAGTCTAACTGGAACTGTAGATTGCCTCAGAATTTTTTCCTAGTGTTGGTAGAATCAAATTAAAAATATTTAAAAAGCATGTTGACGACCTCAAATGGGTCCAGATGAGGGAGACCAGAGTGGTTAAAGGTCTGGAAGAAATGTCTTACAATGAGCAGCTTAGGGACCTGGGAATGTTTAGCCTTACAAAAAGAAGGTTGAGAGAGGATATGATTGCCTTGTGAAAGGATGCCCTATCGAAGAGGGGACAGGTTTGTTTTCCATGGCTTCAGAGCCTAAGACTCAGATAAATGGTTTCAAACTATAGGAAAAGAAATTCCATTTGAATGTTAGGTTAGAGATGTCCAGCAATGAATTATGCTGCCTCTTTCTTTAGAGGTTTTTAAGCAGAGGCTGGATGGCCATCGGTTTTGAATACTTTTATGGAGGTCCCTGCATGGTGGGGGTGGGGTTCAACTCTGGATGGCCCTTGAGGTCTCTCCCAACTCTTTGATTCTATGAAGTTGAGCCTTCATCCTGCTCCTGTTTTCCTGCCTCTCCCTTTATGAAGTTTCTCTCAGTGTCAAAATCATTCTGGTCATGATTTCCAGCTTATTCACAAATTTCTTTTCCTTTATCTGACTTTTTAATAAGATCTGCCACTCTGTTGATACTCTCTCTTCCTTGGCTTGGTGACAAGATTTGCTGGTCATTACCCCACATGACAGGCCACGTCACAGCAGTTCCTCATTAAAGAATGTCTGACCATTGTCCCATGAGGACAAACTCTGACAGCATGTATACAGCTGACTCCCTATGCATTTGTTACCTAATTCTCCAACAATGGGTTTATAATCACTCCATGCATTATAGTGTTATTGGTAGATAGTCACTAATCTAAAAAGGAACGTGTGTGTTTTGTTACTTGATAAATTATTAATACAGACTCATAATCTCAATGTACATGACTAGGACACAAGATTTTCACAAAATGGAACACTCCTAAAGAAAGACTCTATAAATAGTACAGCAGTGAAGAGACTGTAATAATGTACCATTGTGTGCCACTCTGCTTTGTTAAATGTTTGCAAGCTTCGGAAGCTATACTTTATTATACAGTACTTCATTTGGCACCAGGTTGTTGTCAGGAAATCAGATCAAGGACAGAGGTAGCAAGTGGGTAGGAAAGGCTAGGAATAAAAGTGGGAACATCCCTGTAAGGGCTTGGAGTCCAGAACCCCACGACACACCCAGAAGAAAGGCATGGCAAGCCACTTCCGAGTATTCAGAAAATATTCCACCTGGAAAACTGTGAAAAGGGTTGCCATAAGTCAGAACAAAGTGGCATACAATATCTCTCTCTCTCTCTCTCTGGTAGTTACTTCACGTCCTTCCTCGAGCTGAGGTGAACTTGCCTCCGTGTTGAAATCGGGGTGAGAGATTCTCCAGGATGGGAATCTCTCACCCCGCTTGGAGTGCAGTTCAGGGGGCGTGGTCAGGGTGAACTCGGATTGACCCCACAAGGACGTGAGGTTACGTTCCTTTGAACTCTGATTGACCCCACAAGGACGTGAGGTTACGTTCCTTCGAACTCGGAATGACCCCACAAGGACGTGAGGTTACGTTCCTTCGAACCGGTCTCCAGAGGGGCCGTGAACTGCAGCGAGAGGAACGTGAAGTATCAGCCTCTCTCTCTCTCTCTCTCTCTCCCTCTCTCTCTCTCTCTCTCTCTCTCTCTCGCCCTCTCTCTCTTTCCCTGTCTTCCTACCTACCCAACCCACCCACCCACCCGCCCGCCCACATGGGGGTGGATGGGTATTATTAGCATAGACATTGTGTTTATATATTTTGTGATTGCATTGACACTATGTTTTCAATTTTTAGTTTACCTCACTCACAACTTTTCATGAATATTTTTCACTCTCTTTTTAACTGCTTCATTCTCTTGTAGCTTTAATGCAATGTTGTCTTTTAATGCTGTAAGATGTCCCTCACTTCCCTGCTCTCAATTACTTGAATATGTCTTAAGTGTATTGGACTGTATATTGTCCCTCGTTACTGTAAGCCGACTTGAGTTGTTTTCCAAGGAGAAAAGTTGGGTAAAAATAAGTAAAGAAATGATGGATCTCCACCACCTGCACCCAAGACTTCTTAACCCTTTAGGAAACCCTGCCAAGTGGCAGAGGGAAGTCAACTTTGCAAGACTTGCAAGGAGAGGTCTTTCTGTAAATGGAAATCCTCCCCAAATGAGGAAAATAAAAAGGAACACAAACTCTGGCAAAAGAAATGTATGAAGATGATAAGGGAAGCAAAGAAAGATTTTGAGGAACGCATGGCTAGCAATATAAAGGGTAACAATAAAAGCTTCTTTAAATATGTTAGAAGTAGAAAACCTTCCAGAGAACCAGTTGGCCCTCTGGATGGTGAGGGAGGAAAAGGGGAGGTTAAGGAGGACTTGGACATTGCAGATAAATTGAATGAGTTCATTGCGTCTGTCTTCACGACAGAGGACCTTGAGCGGATTCCGCTGCCTGAGCCGCCCCTCTTGACTAAAGAATTAAATCAAATACAGGTTAAAAGAGAGGAGGTTTTAGGACTAATCGATAAATTGAGGATTAACAAGTCACCGGGCCCAGATGGCATCCACACAAGGGTTATTAGGGAACTGAGAAATGAAATTGCAGATCTCTTAATGGTTATATGCAACTTGTCTCTTAAAACGGCCACAGTGCCGGAGGACTGGAGGATGGCAGATGTCACACCAATTTTTAAAAAAGGAAGGAGGGGGGGACCCAGGAAACTACAGGCCAGTTAGCCTTACATCTGTCCCAGGGAAGATGGTGGAAAGCCTCATCCGAGAGAAAATCTTAAAACACATAAAAGAACAAACCTTGCTGAGAGAAAATCAGCATGGCTTCTGTAAGGGTAAATCTTGTCTGACAAACCTTTTAGAATTTTTTGAAAAGGTCAACAGGCATGTGGATTTGGGTGAACTGGTGGATATAGTCTATCTGGATTTTCAAAAGGCTTTTGACACAGTCCCTCACCAAAGGCTGCTGAGAAAATTGCACAGTCAGGGGATAAGAGGACAGGTCCTCTTATGGATTGAGAACTGGTTGAGATCCAGGAAACAAACAGTAGGTCTCAATGGGAAATTTTCACAATGGAGAGAAGTGAAAAGCGGTGTGCCCCAGGGATCTGTCCTGGGACCGGTGCTTTTCAATCTGTTCATAAATTACCTGGAGACAGGGATAAACAGTGAGGTGGCCAAGTTTGCAGATGACACAAAACTTTTCCGTGTGGTAAAAAACAGAGAAGATTGTGAAGAGCTCCAGAAGGATCTCTCCAAACTGGGGGAATGGGCTGAGAAATGGCAAATGCGTTTTAATGTAACCAAATGTAAAGTAATGCATATTGGGGCAAAAAATCCAAACTTCATCTATCAACTCATGGGCTCTGAGTTATCCGTGATGGATCAGGAAAGAGATCTTGGTGTGTTGGTGGACAGCTCCATGAAGG
>JAHTLZ010000379.1:44738558-44770353 GCA_023846285.1 Phrynocephalus versicolor
TCCTGGTGTGTTGGTGGACAGCTCCATGAAGGTGTCTCCCCAATGTGTGGCAGCGGTGAAGAAGGCCAATTCCATGCTAGGGATTATCAAAAACGGGATTGAAAATAAAACAGCCAACATTATAATGCCATTATACAAAACAATAATAAGGCCCCACCTGGAGAATTGTGTACAATTCTGGTCACCGCATCTCAAGAAAGACATAGTGGAACTGGAAAAGGTGCAAAAGAGAGTGACTAAAATGATTACTGGGCTGTGGCACCTCCCTTATGAAGAAAGGCTAAAACATTTGGGCCTCTTTAGTCTGGAAAAAAGGCGCTTGAGGGGGGATATGATTGAGACATACAAAATAATGCAGGGTATGAGTAAAGTGGATAGAGGGAAGCTCTTCTCTCTCTCCCAAAATACCAGAACTAGGGGACATCCACTCAAATTGAGGGCTGGGAGAGTAAGAACTGACAAAAGAAAATATTTTTTCACCCAGCGCGTTGTAAGTCTATGGAACTCCCTGCCACAGGATGTGGTGATGGCATCTGGCCTGGATGCCTTCAAAAGGGGATTGGACAGATTCCTGGAGGAAAAGTCCATCACAGGTTACAAACCATGATGGAGAAACCAGGGTACTTCAAGGGCCAGATGCAGGGGAGTGGTATCAGGAGACAGATATCTAGTCTCATGCACTCCCAAACGCATCTGGTGGGGCCGCTGTGAGATACAGAAAGCTGGACTAGATGGGTCTTTGGCCTGATCCAGCATGGCTGTTCTTATGTTCTTATGTTCTTATGACTTCCTAAACCCTTGCACCAGGAGCACAATGTAGCATGGTGAAGGTTCCCAAAGGGTAGGGAGAGTGAAACAAGTAAGTTACTCTCACTTGTGCCATCACAGTGCCATCAATTGACAAGCCAGAAACGCTAAAGTGAGGACTGATAGAAGATATTGTGTCTTCTTGGACAGCCATGAGTATAGGGAGGGAGAGAATTATAAATTGCAACAACTTGTAGTGAATATTTCTGTATGTAATGGGTGCCATTTCGGGGGGTGGGGGTGTCTTCTGATATCACATTGGTAGAACAGCATATCTGTAAAAGGAATTCTTAATAACTGACCCCACAACTGCTACAAGATTCAGATAAATCAAGGATGGCTTTCCATGCCATCCGCAGGATCTTGACATCCTTTTTTGTTTCAAACCAGCAATGATTTCTGTCTTGCTAAATTCAGCAGCAATAGTGAAGGTGTTCTCTAATGCATACTGGAATTGGTTGTTTTGCTTCTGGCATGTTTACTTGTCTGCTGTTCACCGACTGACACTGAAAGATTGGGGGAGCTCACTTCTGTTTCTCCAACATATTGTAGTGCACTGGCAAAAAAAGAGAAAAGAATCCATTGATTGCAAGATGTATTTCAGCTGTGCGGGGGGGGGGGCGAGTTTCCATCTGAGATATCCTACTCAGAGCAGAAAAAAACTTAATCTATTTTGTGTACAATTTTGCTGGTTTAAAATTATGTATACACAAATTGGACATGCCTATTTGTCACTGACTATAGAGTAACTGCTCTAAGGAATTTTCAGGTTTGGGAACAAAATAAAAAATGAGGCCTCTACTTTGTTATCTTTAGCAAGTGTATTATTTGTGAGTAAATAATAACAAATTTCTCCTTTGTACTTTTCTGTGATCCCACGGTTCGAGCAGAATAGATAGTGTTTGGGGGGGCAATGGAAAATCTATACAGAGTAGTTCACTTTAAGTAGCTGTCCAGGCAGGCTTTCATTTAAATTGTTTTGAAATCTCATTTATTTATGCTCAATGGGCTAAATAAATGCCTTCTGTACAAATTCCTGTTAATATAAAAAGGTCCAGGACATAATATCAATCAATGTTTGTTTTTCAGACATAATGTTCAAGGGAATATATTTTGGTGCTGCTTTTTTTCAAACCAGAACCCTGGACTTTATCACATTCCTCAGAGTGACCATAATCCTCAGAGGATTCTGGGTTCATGGTCTATCACATGGAGCATCAACACTATCATTAGGCAAAGTGAGATTCACTCTTCAGGAAGCAGAAATGAGATATTGAGAAGGGCAGCAGACTATTCATGATTTAATTAACTATTACAGTCTTTTTTTAAAAAAAAAATCCCAGGATAGAACAGAGACTCCTCTGTGTGTCAAAATATTCTTGATTAGCTATTGGTGTGATGCAGCAGGATTTGAGTGGCAGTGGGGCCATTTGCTTCTCTACTTTAAGAAACAAAACATCCTGGGCCATGTTTACACTTTGATGAAAGTAGCCGATAGGCCTTATGCTTACTCCAACTCAACTGAGAATATCACCTGTAGTTCTTCAGTATGGTCCTGCAGCTGCAGAATGCAGGGAAGGTCAGTTTTGGTGAGCAAACTATCTCTCTAGGAAGTTGTTGTATCAACACTGCCCTCCCAGTGAGGAATCCCTTTCGGATTTCCAAATAACCTTAGAATCAGGATTACTTTTTTAAAGGCACATTATTAATTCCAATTAGAGATGGGCTTTTTGTTTCAGAAGTGGTCAGCTTCTGAAATGAACCACAGGAGCCCAGCTGACGCTCAGAATCGGAGGAATGAAATCAACCAATCCCTTACCTTGCACTGGGTTCGCTCGGGGCACAACTCCAACAAGGAAGAAGCCTCCAACATCATTGTTCCTTCTCCCTGGCGCTGGCCAGTCAGGAGCTGTGCAGGGAAATCTATCATCCTGCCTCCCTGTATGATGACATGTTGGAGACTTCTTCCTCGGAGTTGTGCCCAGAAACTTCCGGATCACTGAAAACCACTTCTGAGGCCTCCGATGACCTTCCCGGGTCTGTCGAAGGCCCCAGAAGTGCTTTCCGGTGAACTGGAATTGACTTCTGGAAAACTGGAAGTTAGTTCCAGATTGCTGGAAACTACTTTGGGGGCCTCTGACAGGCCCAGGAAGGCCAGCAGAGGCCCATTCGGGTAAGTGTAGGAGGGCCCAGACAGGCTCCCTAGCCCCAACCTGACCCAGCATCCACATATCGTGGATTTTCAGTTATCATGGGGTTAGGTCCAGTCCCTAACCCCCTCAATAGGTGGGGATTTACTGCATAAGCATAGTAAATAAATAAACATAATAAATGTATAAAAGTGATAGATTTGTTGATAGCTTATGCGAACAATGTATCACCCTAAAATCAAGGCTTTGATCTGCTATGGACTCATCTGATGACTACTGCCATTAAGGTGGTGTCTGTTGCATTTCAGCACTTGGTCAAGCCATGTTTATAGACCAGAAAAAGGCCTAGAGATATGTGACAGAATTTCTGTTTCTTGGTTGCAACTTATTCTGGTTTAGGATGACACTCCCCATTTACTTGTGTCTTATACAAGGACATAAAAATGGTATTAACCTTTGTCCTCCCTGTGGAATGCAATAAAGGTTATCTGTGAACATTCTGTGCACTTCCATTAAGTAAATCTTTAATGCTCCAGAAATGCTCATTATAGTGTCACAATTTGTAATAACCAATTTCCAAAACTACAGCATGAAACTTTTGCACTGAAGATAATTCTCCTTCATTTACCAAGTGGCAATGTACATCCTTGAGTAATAGTATTTATTTAAATAAGAAAATTTGTCCAGGGAATATTGCAAGAATTATAGGAGCAAGGCTGACTAAACCGTAATCCTAATGGTAAATACGCAGGCTGAAATTGTTTAAATTATTTGTATGATGTGGGTTTGTTTAGCATTAAGATATATTAACACAGGAATATAGATAAGACTTCTCCCTTAATCCAGATCATAAAATATTAAAAATTCTATTAAAACTTTGATTTCTTGTTTGGAATGATGCAATCATACTGGAGGTCTTTAGACTGTAAAATCTGAGCTCAGCACAAAACAAAAGCCTCCTTTTCTGCTGTCATGTATGATGTCAAAATTATTGAAACTAGGGATGGGCTGTTTGTTTCTGAAGCTACAGCTCAGGTGCTGTTCGGAAGCCTCCGAAACGCAAGCAGCCAATCAGTTATCTTCCTGCAGGATCCCATCAGGCTAAACTCCAACCAGGAAGAAGTCTCCTGACATCATCTGTCCTTCTCATTGGTGCTGGCCAATCAGGAACTCTGCAGGGAAATGCATCATCCCGCCTCCCTGTCTGATTGGTCAGCACCAGAGAGAAGGACAGATGACATCAGAAGACTTCTTCCTGGTTGGAGTTTAGCCCAATGAGGGCCTGCAGGAAGATAAGTGATTGGCTGCTTGCATTTCGGAGGCTTCCCAAATGAATGGACTGTGGTAAAGAACTGGCTGAAATTCTTTATTCCTCTCCCTCTCCTCTTGTGACATTTCTCTGTGTTACGTGATCACCTGAAAGTAGTTCACAATGGACCACTAAAGGAGTCTCAAATCCAGTCTGCCTCTCTGTGTGATCAGACGCAGAGTTTTTCAGATTGAACTTTCCAGAGAATAATGGATACATTACGTTTCAGTCAGGTTTATTTTAAAAACAGAGATGTATGTGGATAGGAAACTACAGCAGCACTGTTGGCAGGTGATCTTTTGGAGATCCAATACTGTATACCATCTCATTATTTATGCTCAGACTAGTCAGGGTGAAAGAAAATAAGAAGAATAAAAACCAAGAGGAGGTCTACACTTTAATTTGCCTTTGGATTCTTTCCTCAGAACTGGCAATAGCATCCAGAGAAGAGTAGCTGAATCGATTTATTTCAGAGAGTTGCTATGGAGACTTCCCACTGATACAAGATACAATGAAAGGGTTAGGACAAGAAAAATAGGACAGTAGGTTATAAAAGCGAGGGTGGGGGGTGATACTGTAAACTCTAAAGAATGCCGTAGGTAGCTAATAAGAAAATAGTTTTTGGAATTATATCTATTGATTCAATAGCAGGAAAACCAACAACCTGTATTATGAGGAAATTATTTTTGCTTTGAACGTGATCATAGCAATTAAACCCTTCCATTACCACTGTCTGACATTCACTATGGTTCTGCATGAACGCTACAATTCCACCTCCTAAAAGGCAGGTAGCAGCCATGGTCTTCAAAATGTAATATATTAATTAGTGAATGGTCACTTGCCTTACCCCTCTGACTCCCTTACTGAATTGGGGGGGGGGTGCAAAAGATTTTTGGGAAACTGAATGGAAAAAAATACTCTTTTTTTTGCTTTGTTTTCATCTCTAGTTTCATCAGATATTGACAGTTCTGTTTTCTTTTGAATTTCACCTTGGAAAACAATACAGGCAATATCAGGAGATGTTGTCTGAGATATCAGTGTACATTTTTTATTCATTTTCTTTGGAATTAATTGTCTAAAATGCATTTTTTTTGGAAATACAATAAATACATTTCCCCAACTTTTTGAGACTTTATCCCTACTATAGATTGGGTGAACCTGACTTATGCCACATATTCCCTAGGGGGGCATAGAACGTGTTCCTTTAAGCCATCTGTAATACAAGCAGAAAGATTTATAACTACTTTTATTTTTTAAACTATTTACTGGTAAATACTTAGGAACTAACTTTCAAGACCTGCTACATCCAGGCAAACAAATGGTGTACAAATATGTAAATAAAAATATGACAGTATAGCACTGTAAAGCTTTAGAATCCCTGAAGTACCAAAAAAAAAAAAAAAAACCCCACCCTCACATTTGGGGCAGTTTTATGTTGAAAGTTTTTCTGTATTTCATAAATACATAATAAGTATGGATGCCCACCCTGGGAATTGAAAAGTGAATGAAGTGCACCTGAAAGTTATGAATACATTTCCCTTTAAGGTACCAATTTTATACATGTTAGGGCACTGGGGAACCAAGGAGTATGTTGAAAAGTAGATTATTTGTTTACGCAGGCCTATTTTCCATTTAAATCACCAGTTTTCTGTGACATTGACTTCCTTGTGATATAGGAATTACAAGATTTGCTACAGGAGGAATAAGCATTTCCACTGAAGTAAATGAAAGCTAAGTAGTTACATCACGTTACGAACTGTGTTTGAAAATTGCAGGTTACATTTTCCTTTGCTAGTTCTCCTTACTCGAGGTACAGAAAGGGAACTGCAATGTGGCCTGTTGCTTTGAAAAGAACAAATGTATTCCCATACTCATGGGAAAGCATGTGAGAAATAATTTCACGTCACTCATGAGTTTATTTATCTCTTGGTACTTTTCTTATGTTGTATTTGTTTAGTATGAAAGAGGTCAAGTACAGATGAGTATTTTAATACCCCATTAAATTAAAAAAAACAGTACATAGCATATAGCTGTCTGCCAGAGTTACTCTTGGGTTCTCATCCTGCTACTTGGAGAGACAGAGATTATTTCTATACTCCCTGCAAGCGCATTGCAGCGAGTTAGTGATAGAAAACAATGACCCATTCAGTCTTTCTGAAGTTTGCATCAAGAAAAGCAGGAAGGGGGGGGTCTGTGAAGATCTTGGTTTGTGTCTAGATACTGTCTGTATGTAGAAAAAATATATTTATTTAGACCACTAAAAATCAAAGAAAATCAAAGCAAGGTATTCTGCTTATATAACGCCCCATACCATTTCAAGTATTCTCTGGGCAGTTTACAGTTTAATTACAGTATGCAGGCTACACATTGCTCCCACCCCACCCCAGCAAGCTAGGTACTCATTTTACCAACCTTGGAAGGATGGAAGGCTGAGTCAGCCATGAGCCTGCTACCTGGGATGGAACCCCAGGTTGTGAGCACAGTTTTACCTGCAGTACAGGCATTTAACCACTATGCCACGAGACTCCTGTAAAAGCTACAAGAGGCTCTGAATCAAACATTCAGAGTATGAATGGTTCACATGAATAGAATTTACTTCCTCAGGTACTGGAGCAAAAAAATATATATGAATGAATGTTTCCACCTTACATATGAGGACGTGAATTTTTATTCATGAAAGCTCATCTGGAAGTTGAGTCTGATGAAGCTGTTTGGATGAGCAGCAAAACGTTTCTATCTCTCAAAAAAGAAGTCCAGTAGCCATGACTCAACTTCCAGATAAACTCACCACCTGGATGACTGAGAATCTTCACAGACATGTTGAATATTTGAATTTTAGTGCTCTAAATAAAGGCATCACCTCTCCTACCATTGGATTTTGTAAAATCCAACCCACCCACCCACCAAATATATGGCTGTTCTTCTTTCTCAAGGTCGTGTCTGTTAGGCATGTTTATTGAGAACAAGATTCAGTTGGGGTTCCAGTAGTATGATTTGGAAACAACTCCATTTCAGTTCTTACTGATTGGCAGGCCAAAAATGTCCGTCAAGTCCAAGGTTGAATCTGGATTTGGAATTCCAAATGAAATGTTAGGAAGTTGGAAGGGGCCTACAAGGCCATTGAGTCCAAACCCCTGCTCAAGGCAGGAATACAAATCAAAGGATATCTGATTTTGCTTGAATGCCTCCAGTGCTGGAGAACTCACCACCTCTCGAGGTAACTGAATCCATTGCTATACTACTTTAACAATTAGGCGCTTTCCCCCTGATATTCAATCGAAATTGGGCGTTGTGTAATTTGATCCCCAGTAATGCATATTTTGGGCTTAGGGATGATTGAGAACAGATGCTGCCCCATCCTCTGTATGACTGCCTTTCAGGTATTTGAACACTGTAATCAAGATGAGGCCTAGCTAGAGGGGAACTAGTACCTCAGAGGTTTTGGAGACAAAAACCTCTCTTAATCCAAGCCTAAAATAGCATTTGCCCTTTTTTTTGGGGTCTGGGATTGGTCCATATTCCCCCACATGTGACTTTTCTCAGAGGTGTGTGTCCTTGCATAAGGAATAGGAAGAGACGTTGGAGACATAATTGCCCCTTCTGAAGTCTGAAGCTTCAAGTCAATAGGTACAGGGAGCTTCAAATGTCTTTACAGCTTCATTAGCTGTAAAAGGCAGCGCTATGGGTATACAGCTGCTCTGTTTAGAATAGCCTTAGCTTGAAACCAGTTCAGGCTAGTGATTGCCAGTGTTCTACAAGGCCATGGCACTTTGGCACTTGAAGAAGAAGACTAAGGTATGAAGTTAAGAAGATTCTTGTGTGTGGTATAGTGTGCTGTCAAATCAGTTTATCAATTTACTAGGTGAACCTAGTAGGTCTTCCAATGTATACAAGAGTTTTTCCCAGCATCACCCTTGGTGAGTTTCCATGGCCAAGACAGGGTCTGAAGCACAGGTCTTATGTATCCTAGTTGAATGCTCTGACTAGTAACTGCTGCGCTACACTATGCCTACTGTTAGGAATGTTCTTCCCCTAGTTTGAAAGCCTGCCCGACTTCATAAGGAGAGATATAAAGGGAATGTGTGTGGTGGGGTTGTTTGCTTGTGGAAGTGAGTAATAATTTGCTCCCCCTCCCTTTCCATGGCTTTTTACCTGTTTGTATGAAAAATGGTGTGTGTCAAAGAGGTGACAGGTTTTGCAAGAAGCCTGCACACTTTTGTAAGGTTCAAAGGGGTTATGAGGAATGAAAAAAAATACTTTATGGTTTCATTTTTATTTTTGTTTCCTCTCAGTCAGCACGGAAGTCACTTACAATGCAAGGCTGGGTGGTGGATATGAAATGTACCATAGCATAGATAAAAGGGATTGAGCACATGCCCAGCACTAGTTTCCAAGGATGCGTCCAGCCCTACACTCTCCAAGGTCCCATAAACTCTTGGACGCAAAGAATCATAGAATCATAGAATCATAGAGTTGGAAGAGACCTCAAGGGCCATCCAGTCCAACCCCCTGCCATGCAGGAACCCCATCACAGTATTTCTGACAGATGGCCATCCAGCCTCTACTTTAAAAACTTCCAAAGAAGGAGACTCCACCACCCTTTGTAGCAGCATATTCCACTGCCGAACAGCTCTAACTGTCATGAAGTTCTTCCTAATGTTCAAATGGAATCTCTTTTCCTGTAGTTTGAGACCATTGCAAAACTCAGCAAAACTAGTTATCTATTTATTTATTATTTACATTTATAGACCGTCCAACTTTCCCATAGGGAAAGTTGTAGCATTCTGTCTCTTAAGAGGGAGACCTAGAAAGGAAGACCAACAAATAATTAGTCCTGCAGTATGCTTCAAAGGAGTTTGGAGACTTAGGAAAACTAATCACTAAGATAACTATTGAAAGCTGTCAGTTAAAAACATATACTGTACCTCTTCTGTCCACCCCTCTCTTCCCTGGTATTTTCTTTATACTGTATAGAGATTTTGGGGAGAAATGTGTCAGTTTTTATTTGATTTTTCTTTTTTTTTCTTTTTACATGGTCTGTGCGTACCTCAGAACCCAGATGGATAACCAGCGATATTCATATTTAGTTATACATTGGTACCCTGACTTAAGAGCAGCTCGACTTAAGAGCAATTCAACTTAATAGTGGAAAACTGTTGGTGTTTTAAGTGCCACCTTACAAATTTTAGATATGGTCTGCTCAACTTACAAATATTTTTCTTCATTTTTTAACTTATTTTTTCAATTTTTTTAGATAGGTACCCTGACTTAAGAGTAGTTCGATTTAAGAGCATGCATTTGGAACAGATTAAATTCGTAAATTGAGGTACCACTGTAGTTTACTTTGGAGGGGTGCCTCTTCAGTTCAGACCTGTCTAATTTTTATTTTGTCAGAATCAGTCTAACTGTTTAGGCAAGAATCTCATAGAAAGTCACCGCACCTATTCATCTTCCAATGAGATTAAAGCCACTACTGTTGCCACCAGTACCCTTCTGCAATCTATACAGGATGGAATAAGCAGAGGGAAATGGACCCAAATGTGGCATAAACAGGACAAAATTCAAAACTTTTGGCAAGTGTTTTCAGGGTCCAAATAATCTGCAGTTGACCTGAAAGTCATAATTCTTCAGCAAAGGAAATTGAAAGAGAAATTGTGTGTGGTGTGAAATTGCTAGACTAGAGTATAATATACTGTATGAATAAGTTTGACTCTGTCCATTTAGATTTTAAAAGGCACAGTCACTGCTTTTTCTACTGCAGGGGTTAAATTAGCATAAGGAGATAGTGCCAATGTATTTTAACAGCTGTATGTCTGTAAAGATTCTCAGTCATCCAGGTGAGTTTATCTGGAAGTTGAGTCATGGCTACTGAACTTATTTTTTTGAGAGATAGAAACGTTTTGCTGCTCAGCTAGTGCAAGTCCTCCATCTTATAGTCAGTCAGCTTTGACCTCATGTCACCCTGGTCAGAATTAGGCTCATAAGATGAACAATGAGATGAACAGGCTCGTTAGGGAGACGATAGTATCCATAGCCTTAAGGTGAACAATGGCCTAAGGTGCTGAAACCTATAAAGAATGGGTCGTTAACTATAGCCTTGGTGGTGAAGGCTTTTTGATTTGTCTGGGTACTTTGGGAAGCACACCCTGATAAGTAGCAGATAGACTATGCCTCAGGCCGCCACCTCTGTGTAGCCTGCGCACTAATTAAAATTGTAAACCGCCCAGAGACTACTTGAAGTGGTATGGGGCGGTATATAAGCAGAACACTTTGCTTTTGCTTTGCTCTGTTGAGGGAGGGGCTTTTGATGCTCACATGAATGGCTTCCCTTACTCTCTCTCTCAAACCACCTCTCTTCTTTGTCTAATATGTGTACATCCTCATCTTTGAAAGAGTGCCCTTTGTCCTTCAAATGGAGGTGTACTGCTGATTCTGGTCCTGAGCTGTTACCCCTGCTATTTTGGGCCATCCTTCTGTTTAATGGCTGTTTAGTTTCTCCAATGTAGAGGTCTGAACACTCCTCACTGCATTAAAACAGCTGTAAAACAAAAAAGATCATTCAACTAATATTGTATACATTGAGGTGTTATTGAGGCTTGTCACAGACTGTCCATTTCTTGACTTTTGGTCCCACTGATTAGTAACTGGGTTTCTTTGGGTATTTCACATAATTCAGACTAGGGCAATATATGAGGGGCATGTGGGTTGAAGTTCAACCCTTACTCATTATGGAATACTGTAGAATACGATTAGTCTTTTAGTCAATGAGCTAATTGTTTAGGGGCTGAGACTTTTCAGAGCCACAGGTTGGGTCACTCACCCAACAATCCTCCTGACAACTTCTCAGTTCTAGCCTGTAAATCTTTCTCCCTCCAGATGGCCTCTACTTGGCTATTTGCCTTGAAGTGCTGAATGTATCGGCATCGCGAGTGTTATACTTAGAAGAGGGAGACTGTGGTTCAAGCCCCCAGTCAACCACAAAACTAATTTGACTTTTATATGTCTGTATATCAGTTCATGGATCTCTGCTGGCTGTTGTGACAATAGAAAGCTGGAATAGCTTTGCTAAATCATGGACTTTTATTATTCACCATCATTTGATAGAATTTGATAGAATCATGAACCTTTATTATTCACCATCATTTGATAGAATTACAGGCCTGGTGGATGAGGGGAATGCTGTGGATATTGCTTATCTGGACTTTAGTAAGGCGTTCAATAAGGTTCCCCATGGTATTCTTGCTAAGAAGTTAGTAGAAAGTGAGATAGATAGTGCAACTGTTAGGTGGATTTGTAATTGGTTGACTGATCGCACCCAAAGGGTGGTCATAAATGGCCTCTCTTCAGCTCGGAGAGACGTGACCAGTGGGGTGCCCCAGGGTTCTGTTCTGTGTCCAGTGCTGTTCAATATCTTTATTAATGATTTGGAGGAAGGAATAGACAGTATGCTAATTAAATTTGCAGATGATACCAAATTGGGAGGGGTTGCTAATTCCCTAGAGCAGGGATGGCAAACCTTTTTGACACTGAGTGCCCAAACTTGGTGATGGAGATACCAGCAGCACGGGGGGGGGGGGGGGGGGGGATCAGTGGCAGCAGGGGGCGGGGGCAATGGCGGCAATGGTGATGGTGATGGCAGCGACAGGGTTGGCCTGGCATGCAACATGCTCCCTGCCCCCCCAATTCCCCCTCCGCTGGACCAGCCATGAGGAATTTGCGGAGGGGGAAGTGGGGGGGGCAGGGAGCATGTCGCGTGCTAGGTGAAAGCTCTCTGCATGCCACCTTTGGCACGCATGCCATAGGTTCGCCATCCCTGCCCTAGAAGATAGGATGAAAATCCAAAAGGACCTTGACAGATTAGAGTGCTGGGCCAAAATTAATGGAATTGATTTCAACAGAGGGAAATGTAGGGTGCTACCTCTAGGTAAAAAGAATGAATTGTACAGATATAGGATGGGGGACACTTGGCTGGAGAATAGTACCTGCGAAAGGGATCTGGGAGTCTTGGTGGACCACAAATTGAACATGAGTCAGCAGTGTGATGCGGCGGCCAGGAAAGCCAATGCAATTCTTGGTTGCATCAACAGAACCATAGTGTCTAGATCTAGGGAAGTGATAGTACCACTCTATTCTGCTCTGGTCAGACCCCACCTGGAGTACTGTGTCCAGTTTTGTGTGCCACAATTTAAAAAGGATGTTGACAACCTCGAGCGGGTGCAGAGGAGGGTGACCAGGATGGCTGAAGGTCTGGAAGAAATGTCATATGAGTTACGGCTTAGGGAGCTGGGAATGTTTAGCCTCTCTAAAAGAAGGCTGACGGGACATATGATAGCTATGGCTTGGCCCCGGCTTATTTGGCGGAGCGTCTCTCCCGACAATCAGATCTGGCCCGGCCCATCCGCGCTTCGGTGGCCCTTTCGCTGCGGACAGTCACTCCGAGGGAGGCCCGTAAAGCGAGCACTCGTGGACGGGCCTTCTCGGTAGTGGCACCATCTATTTGGAATAAACTCCCTAGTGAATTACGGCAGGCTCCCTCGCTGGCGGCATTTAAGAAGAACCTCAAGACCATTCTCTTTCGAGAAGCCTACGGCGATGTCTAGGGACCTGGTCTGTGGGTTTTTGTTTTTTTTTAACCTGCCTATTTACTCTTGGACACCATTGTTTTAGCTAATTTGTTATTTGTTGTTTGTATCTGATTTTACTTGTTTCTATTTTGATGTTGTGAACCGCCCTGAGTCCCCATTGTGGGAATAGGGCGGTATACAAGTGTGAAAATAAATAAATAAATAATAAATATGTTTAAATATTTGAAAGGGTGTCATATTGAAGAAGGAACAGGTTTGCTTTCCATGGCTTCAGAGACTAGGACTTGGGGCAATGGTTTCAAACTACAGGAAAAGAGATTCCATTTGAACATTAGGAAGAACTTCATGACAGTTAGAGCTGTTCGGCAGTGGAATATGCTGCCATGGAGGGTGGTGGAGTCTCCTTCTTTGGAGGTTTTTAAGCAGAGGCTGGATGGCCATCTGTCGAAAATATTGTGATGGGGTTCCTGCATGGCAGGGGGTTGGACTAGATGGCCCTTGGGGTCTCTTCCAACTCTATGATTCTATGATTCTATGATTAATACCAGAGCTTCGTGATTTTACATTTTTAGACCATGGCCTCCAGAATTCCCCAGACTGCAATCCAGGTATTGATGGTTGAGGATATAGGAGCCATTTCCTATGTTCCCAGGTCTGCAAACCCCTAAATTCTTTCAAGCATTTTATAGGAATAATTTTAGGACAATGCTGTCTGTTTTGGCTGTCTGGATAGCTCAGAAATGTCACTATGTGGCTGTGGACACAAAGGTTGGGTATTCAAATCTCCATTGTGCTTTGTAGGGAAACTGTCAATGTGCATGCCTTGGGCAAGCTGCTCAGTCCCAGATTGTTCCTGGAAGAAGTGAATGGCAAACCACTTGTAAATACAGTAGGACCCTGTATCCACTGATTCAGTTATCCATGGTCGGCAGAGGAGAAATAAATAAATAATTCTGCAGCCGCAAAGCAAGCTACTGTCACAAAGAGCAATTGTAAAGAAAGCTACTGTCATAAAATAGCAGCCGTAAAGCAAGCTACTGTTGCAGAACAGCAGCTGTAAAGCAAGCCACTGTTGCAGAACAGCAGCTGTAAAGCAAGCTACTATCAAAAAACAGCAGTTTTGGGGACATTTTGGTGTTCTCTCTTATCCACAGTTTTCATTATGCACGGGAAGGCTTGGAACCAATCCCCAGCGGATACTGGGGTCGTACTGTATTCTAAACTTACAAAACACTGAAAAGAGTCACCATAACTTGGAACTGACATAATTATTATTTATTATTTCTCTGCTCCATTTTATGGAAAATTATACAATAAAATTAATTCATCAATATCAAGGGACTGTGTAACCTAGTAACTTCCCCAGTGAATTATCTGTAAGTCTCTAACGCAAGTGCTGGCCCATTCATCAGAGCATGAGATCTTCAAATCACTGAACTGATTTAGGACGTTCTTTGCCTCTGTGGAGTGATTAGATTAAACTGCACGAATAGATCTGTCCACTGAAACTATCATATGCTGTCTTAAGTGAGAAATATGTTTTTGGTCTTGATGGGATTGCGGGGCTGAAATAGGAAAAGTGATTTGGATTTTTTTTTTTAATCTGCCTGAATTTAAAACAGAAATTTCTTTCTGCAATTTCAAGGAGCTAAAGCCAATCACAGAAGACGGTTGTTAATTGCAGCAGTGTGTATATGGCATTTATAGATTCTTAAACTTCAGGTGTGAGCCTCTAATAAGAGTGAAAAGCATTAACTCTTGACAAATAAGGGCACTACTGTTTGTGAAATATTCATCGAATCATGAAAAGGAAGCACTATGGAGAAAGATAGAAATCTCAAATGGTAAGCATAATGTCCCTATTAGAGCTTGGAATTTTTTTTTTTAAAAAAGGAATTTATTCAGTCACTCATTACATTGCTCCTCCAAAGTAACTTATCACATCAATGCTGCTAAAAATCAGCCACTCCTCATTTTACTCACTTTATTACTCATTTTCTTTTTGTCACTTATTGGCTCCTAAGAAAACAGAGCATCCCAATAAAGCAATATAAATGGTGTAAATCAAAACTCACACACCTAAAACAGCTTGAGGAAGTCACACAACATTCTGAGGGACTCTACTCATCCTGCTCACAATTTCTTCGAACTGTTGCCTTCTGGCAGAAGATACAGAACAATTAAAACTCGGACCACACGTCTTCTGAACAGTTTTTATCCCAGAGCTATAATTGCACTTAATAATGAACTCAAGACCACCAGCAGTGAGCACTTGGACAGGATTACCTAGCCTGTTGTGTAGATGCTTGTGTTTTTAGGGTGGTGGTGGTAGGTGGGGGAGTGTTCAGGGATTTTTATGTGTGTGTTGAAGGGTTTTTTTTAATGTGTGTGTGTGTGTGTGTGTGTGTGTTGAATCTGGTCTCTGGGTGTCTGAATTTCGTTGTATGTGTATACTGTGTATAAACACACAATGACAATAAATTATTATTATTATTATTATATTATTATTATTATTATTATCCCCAAAGGAACAAGTAAACATTACTCATTGCATAAGAAAAGTTATGATACTACCATATTTGTTATTTGCAAAAAGTAAAATCATACACGGTATGGACAAAGTAGATAAGGAAAACCTGTTTTCCCTATTGTACAACACTAGAACTAGGGGGCACTCCATGAAACTTTTGGGTGCTAAATCTCAAAAAAAATAAGAGAAGGTACTTTTTCACCCAGAGGATCACTGGTCTACGGAACTCCTTGCCAGAATAAGTGGTGACAGTTGTCATCCCTGACAGCTTTAAGAAAGGATTGGACAAGTTCATGGAGAACAAGGGTATCAATGGGCTATCATTATGGATGCCTAAGGACAACCTCTGGTTGGGAGAGATAGGCAGGGTATCTCTCAATGCCATTTGCAGGGAATCGTAAGCAAGTGAAGACATCTGCTTGGGAATACCCTGAAGCAAATGGTGAGCCACTGGGTGAGACAGAATGCTGGACTGGATGGGCTGTGGCCTGTTCCAGCAAGGCTGTTCTTATATTCTTATGTTCTTATGTAATGTCGTTATGTTCTTTATGGCCACTAAAGCAACACGTCACAGAGAATGCAATTCGCTGTATCATATTATTAGAAATTGGAAATTGCTGGTTGGAATGGCTGAAATTGGCATGTTCTAGAATGTCAAAGTGGGTGTGAATCAACAAATACCTTGTTAATTTGAATGTTAAAAAACTGATGATAAAGGATCTCTTTTTGTTGTTATTGTTGACATTCTCAATCTTATGGTACTATTTCATGTTCAAAATAAAAATTAAAAGGTGAAACAGTGGTTTTCAGTCATCTGCCTAGCAAATAATTTACTGATGCTTCCTTCTGGTGGTACTCTAGAGCTATGAGGCTTGCCTCAGAACTGCGCAATTGGCAAGGTGCATTAACTATAAACACCATGGGTGATCTTAGAATCAGATGGTCTTCCTAATAGCAGGTGCAATATGGAACTCCTAGCCCTCTCAGCTACCATATATTAGCTATTTGCACATGTGCATATACATATATAATAACACAAGCCAGTCTAATGCATAGGAGAATGAGTGCATTGAATGAAAGGTTTCTGATGGATAAAGGTTTCTCAGCGTGAGGAATGGCTCAAAGAATGTTTATTAAAGATGGAGGAGAAATACATTTAGGAAGAACACATCATTATTTTATGGATGAAGAGAACGAATACTGGGATGTCCATTTCCCTTTGTAAACTGACTTCTTTTTCATAATCCAGCGAAGAGACCACCAGTAGCACTTTTGTAACTTTAAGGACCATCCATGTACCTGAGATCCTGAAAGGACTGACCATGTTTAGCCTTGAGGAAATGAGACTGAGGGGAGATAGGATAGCACTTTTCAAATTCTTGAAGGGGTGCCATACAGAGGAGGGTCAGGATCTGCTATCGATCATCTCTGAGTGCTGGACACGCAACAATGGGCTCTAGTTACAGAAGCCAGATTTTGGGTAAATATCACAAAAGGCTTCCTAACTGTTGGAGCAGTACAGCAATGGAGCCATTTACCTCAAGAGGTGGTGAGTTCTCCAGCACTGAAGGCATTCCAGAGAAATTTAGACAACCACCTGGCAGGTATTCCATGATTTATATTCCAGCCTTGAGCAGGGCATTGGACTCCATGGCCTTGTAGGCCCCTTTCAACTTCATGATTCTATGATTCCATCCATAAGCACTGTTATTACTAGCCTGGTCCCTGACTGAAGGGGATTGGGGTTTCCAGGGTTGCTGCGGGTGTATCTGGTGTTTTTTGTGCGTTTAGTAGTATAGACCTGCATATGAATGTTGGGCAATGAAGAGAGGAGGGGAAAACTGCACTCTTCTTTCAAAATGCAGTGTTGGGGAATGGCTTCATGATTGCCATGGACCACCAGGAAGAAAAATACATGGGTTGTAGATCAAATCAAGCCTGAACTCTTGTTAAAGACCAAAATGATGAAACTGAGGCATTTAATCTTTGTACATATCAATATCATCAGAGGATACCAGTCTTTGTGATCATCACTTTGACTCATACTTATTGGTTTAAACATGACCGCCACTTTGAAAATATGATACCATTGTAATTGATGCCTTATTTTTTGTATCCCACCTGGTCTCTGCCATATGTCATGGTGCCTGTGTATACAAACCCTGTGGCCTTAGAATGTTATTTGGCACTCAGGAAGTGGATTGTAATCCAGAGAAGAACACAGTGAAATTTATATTAGCCTTTGAGGTATCATACATGAAAATATTTTCAGCTCCTTGCCCTCTGAAGATGCCTGCCACAGAGTCTGGTGAAACACCAGGAAGATAAAGTTCCAGAGCACAGCCAAACAGCCTGAAAAACTCACAACAGCTAAAAGATTTTCCATTGGAAAGGCCATAAGGCAGGGAGAACTTAGAAATTAAAGTAGGAAAAATATTAAGATCTAAGTTAAGTCAGATTGATTCAACAAAGGAAGCCATGGGTCATAGTTTGGCTTTTGACTTTGACTTTTGATGTTTTCATGGACTGGCCGTGGCTGTCAATGATCTTTAGGGTGTCCACAAATTCATGGGGTTGATATAAATCAGAAATCGCTTGACAACACCCAACCACCGGAACCATCCCTAGTCAATACAACAGTCTGGTGGCAGAATTTTGAGCCAGCTGAAATTTCAAAATATTTTTTCAAAGTCAGAGCCACCTCCCACCCCACATTGTATTAGTGGACCCAAAGGCATATGGTAATAGGATATGTATCATCTTGACCTAACCAAGTTTTCATGGGCCATTGGATTTCATTCAGCGTAGTTGGAAATCCATATCCCTGATTTGCAAGTCCAGTGACCTGGGGGGCAATTCTGTCTTGCATGGATTAAACTTCAGTTTATTTACCATTGCTGATATCAGGCACCATTTCCACTGGCACAGTGATAATGTATCTAATAATGTTGCCCCTCTTGTTGTTAGAGTTCCGGATTGCTATGCCTGACGCATGATCAAACCATTGTAAATAGATGTATCCTGCTTTTCCTTCTTCCTTTCAAAGTTTATTTCACTGCCTAGGAATATTAATTTCCTGCAAGAAACACTAGCCAGCGTTTTTTTTAGAAAACAAAACAAAACAAAAATGCACTGGATGCCTCAGATTATCCCTACGTGTTTTTATAATAAAAAGGATGGACACTAAATAATTTATATAGACAAATGAAAAGTAATTTGCTAATTTTTAATTTTGATCCAGTTGCACGGACGATGGTGGTGAATAATTAACAACTCAGAAATGAATTTCAACTCAAATCTTTTCTCTGTAGGGTCTAGTTGTAAATGTTAACATCCTCACCCTGCCTGAACGCTCATTTATTATAAAAACATTTTTTTACAAAAAAAGCCCAGAAGACAGAGTATTTGGTAGGAAAGGGGCTTTAATAGGAAGAGTGGCAGACTCTAGAGGGTGTGCTTTGTTTCCATGTAGACCCAGGATAATTTGTTGGAGGTTATTCTTGAATTATTCATACATACTGAGCTCTCTCTTGGCTTTGAGAGGTTGGATACTACTAGTTTCTATTATATGCCATCTTATCCTCCTTTTAAAGCTTCTCCCCCTTCCTCCCCCCCTTTTATGCATTTAAGAGTTCTAATAGAGTGTGCCTCATCTTCAGACACATAGCTGGATACTGCACAGTGATGTTTGCCAACCATTCAAACTTAAGAATGAGAATTATGATTGTCATGACTCTTCACTGCTCAGACCCATGTTCCCTTCAATCATGTTGCATTCTTTCTGATCCCTCTCTCACAGAGTTCTTGGCTTCCTCTTCTAGGGTTAGTCATGTGTTCTAAAGAGGTAGGTGGAGGTAATTATTTTTCTGCCATGGCAGGATATGTGTATGAGGTTCTCCAAATGTAGTAAAAACTTGGGCTATACTCTTAGGGAATGTGGAATGTGTGCATTTTTTTGCAAATACTAGTGTTCTCCTTCAGCTTCCTGTATCTCACAGTGGCCCCACCAAATGCATCTGGAAGCACACGAAATTAGATATCTGTCTCCTGATACCACTCCCCTGCATCTGGCCCTCGAAGTAACCTGGCTAAGCCTGGAGATTACACATCTCCATCATGGTTTGTAACCTGTGATGGACTTCTCCAGGAATCTTCCATTCCCCTTTTGAAGGCATCCGGGCCAGATGCCATCACCACATCCTGTGGCAGGGAGTTCCACAGACTAACAACACGCTGGGTAAAATATATTTTCTTTTGTCTGTTCTCACTCTTCCAACCCTTAATGTTACAAGCCTCTATCCATAGTTCTTCAGGTGTTCTGTCCAAATCTAGTGCTTATGCTAATAAGGCCTTGCCATCTCATGCATGTGCCATCAACATAGGCCATGTGTTACAAAGGTGCTTTCCTTAGTAATCCAGGCACACCATAGCTCTGTTCGGTCATTAAGGAGGTATGTGGAGCCCCTAAGGACTGAAGGGAGAGCATTATCCCCATCCTCTTCATCAACACATTGAACATAGAAATGTGGCTGTCTGAAGAGGGCAAGCTTGCTGATTCGGTGGCCTTCCCATATGAGCCAAAGCTTCCCAAAATTGGTGACTTCGCTCATGAGGGGTGGCTACCTGGATAGAGTAGCCGCTCCTACTTCAAAACAGTGGCATTTTTGTTGTTGAATACAATGATGTCTACCTTGTACTCTTCACATGCCTCCTTAGTGACCGAATAAGGCACTTGTCACACAGACTTCTTCAGCATGAATCAATCCAGTTAACCTCTTGTTGTACAGCCAAGAAGAACTCTCCCTGAAGAACCGGCACCCTATTCTGATCACATGGACCTCACACTCAGTTCACCTTTAAGCTATTCAAGCCCTTTGCTGAAATCAGTCTGAGGAGAGACCACTATGGTGATGGTGAGCCCTGGAAACTCTCTGGGAAGAGCTCAGTTCCCATAGAAAGGGGAAACTCTTGGCTTCGTGTCCAACACAATAGTAATAGTCTTATGAAGTAAACAGTACTTTCCTCTTGTTTAATACTTCTCCATATTTGAGAAGTACAGAAGGAAGTCAGGCAGCTCCCCCCCCCACACACTTTGATGTGTACTTTTATAGTGACATTTAGGCTTATAGTGCCATTACTGGTGCTCAGTAACTGGTGCTAATTTTAATCAATATTTGTTACTTGTAGGTAAGAAATCGTAGCCATCTGCAACAGGTAATGCAGAGGGAAGTTGCTATGCAACCGGAGGGAGAAAGAATCCTTTTAAATATTTGCATTAGGAGTGAGATTAGATTACCTCCTAGAGAAGGCAAGGAAGAACACTTGTCAATTTGAGTTTCTCTTTCCTTGCTATTGTTAATTTCAGCTAGAAGTTATACCAAGGAGCAAACTTACAAGTAAAGTGTTTTACTTCAGGGTGAGATGAGAGCAACTTCCCTGCTGCTTTCCTGTCATCCCCTCTATTAAGGAACTTTCTGGCTTTGATGCTCTCTAATTCTAATAAAATATCAAAGGTATCATCTCAGGAGAAGGCACCTCTCCCTGTAGGGGTCGTGCACTAATTGGCCCCTTGCTGAACAGGAATAGTTGCAGTAGGATGCTTACAAGTGTAGAGTGCAATTCCCTCAGCTGGACAAATGCCTGTAGCAGTTGGCACGCAGTGTGAATTTCTTGGTGCTACAGTGGGAAACAAGCAGGTAGTGCCCAGCATGTGTGGTTGAGGGAGAGAGTCACGGAAACTGAGAATGTAGGGCATAGAAAACAGGATGGAACTGGGATCCAAATATTCCTGATTTAATAGGAAAAGGTCTGCAAATGGGGGAACAGTGTGGGGGACTCTGAGAGATGTACAGTAGTTTAAAATGACAGACTTGCTAATTCAGATAAGAAGGGCAAAGCTGGCCTTGCCAAGGCTGTACCTACTTTCTACCCCTACTTTTGGGTGTTGTGAAACCATAACTTGAGTCCCAGTGCCCAGAATCTTATTTGGGCATTCTGAAAAGAGTAAATCTAAAACTTTGGAGAGTCTTAATCCTGCCACTATAGAGAACAATTGTCTGAAGACAAGAGTCTCCTCTACATGTGGAACGTCTCAATATGATCAGAAAACCTGTTTTTTCCTGGCTTCCCAGTCACATTGAGAGTTTCCACACATGGCACTCTGTCTCTTCACAAGATTAAAGGACAACATAAAGAGTGACATTCCATTTCCACTTTATTTACTTATTCATCTTCATTGATAGAACTTGTGTTTGTGACCAGCTCTGACCACAAAAGGGGTTCCTTCATTTCTCCTTACTCCCATAACTCTACCCCATGGGTCACAGAAATTCTCCTTTGGCCGAAAGGGTACCACCAAGTGCTGATCAGTGAATGACCACCTTTGTTTTATCTGACACTGTAGCCCAGGAGTTGTGAACAGTCCTGCCTATTGGAAAATGGCTGGGACTATCCTGCAAATTTTAATTTCCCCCTCCCTCTCATATAGGATATACTCTCAGTGTGGTGTAGTAGATTACATGATGGACTAGAACTCTGGAAAACAGGGTCCAAATCCCCACTTGGGCATGTAACCTTGAAGAGGAGTGGAACCAGTGGAACCTTAAACTATTTCACTTACCTTGAATGATCTATTAGGGTTGCAGTAAGCCAGGTCTGACTTGACAGCACAGCACAGAACATACAATGGTTCAGAGCAACTTTCAACAAGTCTACGTTCTTTGTTTAAAAAAATATACTCATCCCCAATGTGCCCATTATAACTTACACTGCATCTAACGTGGTAGAGATGGAGAGGATGCCTGTGAGATAAGTATCCTGGGGCTGGGCAGAACCATCTGATGAAGACTTATCAGCCCATGTGTTCCTAAAGCATGTATCCTCAAGCCATGCTACTGGTCCTGTTCTGCTCATGGAAGTTGGCCACACATGCCACATCCCCAATTGAGCATGGTTGTGAAAGCACTGGGGTTCTATGATTAAAAATCATTACTTATCTGTTTCTGTGAGGTTAGTTATCTTGTATTTGCTCTCCCAGACTCTGGAAGTCCCCCCAGACGCTTAGAGCAGGACACAAGGAGCTCCAGTGGGTGCCTGGATTGGTGAAAAGAAGGAACTTTGATCTCTACAGATCGAAGTTCTTTCTGTATGCACAAAGTTGCAACATTCCATCCTTTTATGTCAGTGTTTGCACGGTACTATTACTGAAATAGAGCACCAATGCAAACAACTAATTACCTGAACCACAGTGGAGTGAGGCAAATGACAGGTAGCCTGAATGTATTCTTATTTTCTTGTCTTTTCTAAAGCGATGCACAGACGCCTCTCTTAGGTTTCCTTCCTTCTTTCTTTGAGGGCATTTCATCTTTCTTCTTATCTAGAGAGAGCAACAGACCTGGAAACATGGAAATCTCTAGGGCCTTATGTAATTTAGCAAGTTCTTTCCTTTACCCTCTTGCATTATCCTTAAAATAAATTTCATCATTAATAAACATTATGTTTCCTTTTGGCTTCCTTCTACTCTTCAGGGGAATTCCTTCTCTTCAACGGCCACACCCTCAGCACTAGGCAGCTGCCCTGGAGGAGTTAAAATAAGGAATAACCCTAACAGAGAATTTAGGGAGAAACAGGACTAAATGATTGCCTACAAGGAGGGAGGGTATTGCTGTGCATCTTTGATCTGTTTTATTGCTGGACCTCCTGCATGGCAACACTGGCAAAAATCCTGCCTGTTCTTTTCCTCTGAGAACAGCTTCTTTATCTAGCCACGATTTTTAAAGAATCCACTCAGATACTTTATAAAAGTGAAGTTTCCCACTGAGACAAAGACTAGAATCAGAGCTTTTTTCCCACCGCCAGAAGGCGTTTTGAGTTCTTTTGTCCTGCTAACAAAACCAATCTGTGAGACTATTAAAATGCTCCCCCTCCTCCTGTCAGTATCAAAATGCTGGCTGGTCCAAGATTTGTTCTTTCTCTTCCCATCTCCCCCCCCCCACCCCACCCCCACCAAGCCAGGGATTGTTTTACTCCTAGCCAGTTTCTGCCAACTCCTTGTTAGCTTGGTTTCAGTCGAATTCCACCCCAGGCAAGTGTTTTTGAACCAGACTCAAGTGAGTTAAGCCTGAAGGCGATGACTTGAGACTCAGAGGTATGTTGGCTAGCTCCTGGGCACCCGGTAAACTTCACTGCAAAACTCAAAGCAGGCAATATGACAGAGGCATAATGCAACACAATCCCCGTTCCCCTCTTATTGCTTCTTTTTATAAAGTTGTTACTTGCTTCCAGACTCTTCCAGTCAACATGCAGAGCTGGGGGATTCTTGACTTTTCTGAAGCTCTATCTGATGTGGAAGTAAGAAACCAGAAAAGTGTGTGTGTGTGTTGGGGGGGGGTTCTGAAGATGTGGCTTTGCTGTCCTGTGATGCTCTACAGGTGGATTGTTTGCAGCTGGGGGAAAGAAGATGGAAGAAAGATGAGGAAGGACAGGGCTTTGAGGAAGAAACGTACAGGAGGCTTGGGTGTGATGGAGCTCTAGAAATGATAAACAGTGGAACGTACTACCTTTGAAGGTCATGGATTTGATCTAAGAAATTTTCTTGCAGCAACTGGAGAGGGAAATGATAGGGTTGGTGTAATAACAGTGTATGTGTCATTAGCAGTTGATTGGACTAGAGGGCCGATCTCTGAGATTCCTTTGAACTTGATGAATTCACCTTCTCTTGGTGCTATGGCACGTCTTTGGAGAAGCAATGGAAAGGTGAAAAGATGCGCAAAGTAGTGGGCAAATGTTTCACAGACTCTACTGTGTAAGCCTTCTGATATTAAGGGTGCTTTTATAATGTTCACCATAATTCCTGTTTTAAAGGGGGGATGCTCAACCTATCAGATGTGCAACATGGACAATGGAAATTACTGGTCTATTTAACTTTAATGGAAACTTAGACCAGGCAGTTAAGTCACTACATCCCGGCCTGGATTTTAATCAAAGAGTCTTGTACGCCTTTTGTACTCTTTTCAGTGTAGGTAATTTGTTGCTATTCATGGAGAGGGGAAAAGTAGAGGTAGATTTTCCTTCAACACAACGGTGTCCTTCCGAATTATAATTAAACGGAGACAGAGAAAGGGAGATGATACTGTAAATTAGACTTTCTTATTTAAAAAGGCATGTTTTTCATGTCAACTGTTACTTCACATGATGTTTTTAAGCTCCATTTCACTGCAGCTCAGATGTTCCAAGACACAGCTGAATAGTGGGATAATTTGCCTCTGAGTCTAATCTCTGGGCCATCTTTTTTAAATGGTACAGTAAAATTAAACACAGATTGTAAAGAGACCACAGCGGATCAGACAATCATGTTAATGACTGTTATCATGTGATGAACTACGGAGTTGGAGTGCAGCGAAGATCAGATTATGTCACCTGTGAGATTGCCATGCTCTGTCTCTTTATGGCATACTTAATTAGTATGGTTCCATTTTATTGTAAATCCCAGCAGAATTGTTTTAGTGAAGAGAAGTTGTCTGTACAATATCCTCTCCTTTTGTGCATCACCTTGAGTATGGCAAACGGTCATGAGATACGATCTACTGTGAACTCATAAAATACTGACTTCACTGATGTAAATGGGAGTTGCACACTATTTGTTCCACTTTCCTTGCACACCCCTTGTACCAGTACTGTATCCCAATGTCACAAAACACAATGCTGAAACCACTGTTGGTGGACTCGATGCAAGATGCCACTGTTCACCACCCTTGAGGTTTGTTGTATTTATTTCATTCTATTGTGCTGCATTTGACCTGTCTGGACAGCTCAGTAAGTGATGGTAAGTGTCAGTAAGAAAGTGTCGGTGGGGGCAGTCACTGGGAGTTTAATTTCCCACTGTCCCTCTGAGGAGAACAGCCCACCTGCAAGCTGACCATCCCAGGGCACATCCAGAGGAAGGAAATGGTAAACCACTTTTGAGGATGTCATATTGAAGACCAGGTTTGTTTTCCATGGCTTCAGAGACTAGGACTCGGGGCAATGGTTTCAAACTACAGGAAAAGAGATTTCATTTGAATATTAGGAAGAACTTCATGATGGTTATGAATTGCACAGATATAGGATGGGAGATACCTGGCTGGAAAATAGTACCTGTGAAAGGGATCTGGGAGTCTTGGTGGACCACAAACTGAATATGAGTCATCAGTGTTATGCGGTGGCTAGGAAAGCCAATGCGATTCTTGGTTGCATCAAGAGAAGTGTAGTGTCTAGATCAAGGGAAGTGATAGTACCACTCTATTCTGCTCTAGTCAGACCCCACCGGGAGTACTCTGTCCAGTTCTGTGCGCCTCAGTTTAAAAAGGATGTTGACAACCTCGATCGGGTGCAGAGGAGGGTGACCAGGATGGTTGAAGGTCTGGAAGAAATGACATATGAGGAACAGCTTAGGGAGCTGGGAATGTTTAGCCTCTCTAAAAGAAGGCTGAGGGGCGGGTGGATATGATAGCTATGTTTAAATATTTGAAAGGATGTCATATTGAAGAGGGAACAGGTTTGTTTTCCATGGTTTCAGAGACTAGGACTCGGGGCAATGGTTTCAAACTACAGGAAAAGAGGTTTCATATGAACTTTAGGAAGAACTTCATGACAGAGCTGTTCGGCAGTGGCATATGCTGCCATGGAGGGTGGTGGAGTCTCCTTCTTTGGAGGTTTTTAAGGAGAGGCTGGATGGCCATCTGTCAGAAATATTGTGATGGGGGTTCCTGCATGGCAGGGAGTTGGACTGGATGGCCCTCAAGGTCTCTTCCAACTGTAAGATTCTATGATTCTATGATTCTGTGAGTACTGTCCACCTAGAAAACCCCAGAAACCCTGGCTACTTGGAATTGAACCCCAGGTCATAAGGACAGTTATAGCTGCAGTACAGCAGTTTAACCACTGTACCATGAGGCTCTTGTACAGAGAAATGTGTTCAAGCCTTCCCGCAATCTGTCTCCAAACTGATCTCTTTGAATCTCTATAGGGTTACTACTTTTGGAAGGTAGTGTGGAGCAATTTTCTGGTAGATGGAAGGATCACTTTAAGAGATCGTGCTCTTGTTAAAGTGGCTCGTTCTGCTGAGATCAGCAGCCTTTATGGAGTTCTGATCTCATCATTAATTTTCCTCAGATAGAGTCAATCCTTAGTTGGCTTCTTTGAAGTTTCTTTATTTCTTTCCTGGAAAGATGACAATTCATAATAATTGTATTATTCTTTTGTTCACAAACTGCCTTGAAGACTGATCAGTGAAGAAGCACAATCTATTTTAATGGTAGTAGAGGCTGTGGCTGCCACCCCGCCATGTAGCAGAGCCAGCACGTCCTCCTGTTAGCAGCCACTACTCGGATTGTATGGACCTCTTCATTGTTTTGACTCTCTTCCCATGGTTATATCAATGCTAAAATGACTGCTCTTGCCACTTTATTCCTCCTGCCTTCCTAGTACAGCAAAGGGATGAAAGGATCCCCAGAGCCAGAGGTGTACAGGAGATAGTAATAGCAGAGTGTGGAGTGCTGGTATCCTGCCATTGGTATTGTTTTAGGCATTTCCTAAAGTGCACGGCTGAAAAGCTTTCTCCTACTCTGTAGGCCAGGTGGCTGGTTCAGGACCTCTTCCATGGTGACACTCCTACTCCAGAATGTCATATCCATGCATACTTATACTTCAGGCATCAACAAACTATTTGGCTTTGCAAATTCTTTGCAGGCTATACTACAGAAAGATGATTAGACTTTATTTGCTCTTTTACTGATTTGCAGAAGCATTTTAATTGTATTATTCTTTTGTTCACAAACTGCCTTGAAGACTGATCAGTGAAGAAGCACAATCTATTTTAATGGTAGTAGAAGTAGTAGTAATACTGGTTTGATCCCTTATTTTATGATTTGCCAGTAACATTGGCAAGCAATATTGCTTAAAGAAACGCATAAGTTGATATACACATGGCCAGGTACCAAGCGTGTTGATGCCTGTTTACTTACAAGTAAACCCCACTTTTTTCATTGGCATTTACTTCCAGGTAATGTGCTTGGTGCACAGTGAGCACAGCTGCTCTATTTAGAATAGTTTTAGATAAAAACCAGTTTAGGCTATTGATCACCAATGTTCTATGAGGACATGGCACTTGAAGAAGAAGAAGAAGAAGAAGAAGAAGAAGAAGAAGAAGAAGAAGAAGAAGAAGAAGAAGAAGAAGAAGAAGAAGAAGTGGCAGTTTGTGTGTGTGTGTGTGTGTGTGCGTGTGTGCGTGCGCACGCGCGCATGCACATGATTGAGAGCAATCTGTACAAATGGTGGGGAAAAAGTCACTGTCCAGATTCAACCAGTAAAGTGAGAGGATGTGTGAAAAGTCAACAGCACTCTTGCTCTGTATATTTTGATTTCATTCCCCAGAACTGCCAGCCAGCATCAACAATGGAAAAGGAATATGGCAGTTGCCATTCAAAACACCAGATGGGCCAGAGGTTCTCAATGCTTTAGTTAACGGGCAAGCACCACTCCAGTAAAGAGTATCTGTGGGTACAACCTTGTACTATCTACTTGGCTGCGAATGAGTTCCATTATCCTCAATAGGATAACCTCAAATGAAACACACACTTTCCATGGTTAATTTCAGATATGCATACTTAGGCTTTGAGTTTGTTGGATCCATGACATTGCTGAATAAGTTCCAAGGCCACCCTTTCAGATGGTTAGCACAATACTGAACTCATATGTCACGGCACAGGTAACAAAGTTTTTTCTAGCTGTTATTCGCAAGAGGGCAGAGATCATTTTGACCATCCACTCCCCTGATGCTCCTATTTATCAATAGTCTTCATTGTTCTCTCTCCCTGCTTTTACTGTACATTTGTATGTATGGGTCATATGACCACAATAAACTTAATTTGTAATTTGTAATTTGTAATTTGAGTTGGTGAAATGTTTACAGGACAACCTGATACACTTTTGCTGAGAAGAAACCACTTGTTCAGTACAAAAGAACTTACTTTCAGGTAAGTGTATAATTGCAGCCTTGTTCTTACAGGGCAATGAGATAATGGCTCATGGTACAGCTGATATGTAATTGGTTTAAATGGCTTCTAAGTGATGAAATATTTGCTTTGTAAAAAGCATCAACTTCATGTTCTCAAGTACCATAGAAACAGTCATTATATAAGAGTCTTAAAACACATTTGCACCCATAATCAAATGGCTTCTGTTTCCAAGTGTTATTTAATCTTCTGTTTTCTCTTCAGCTTGTGAGCTTAGCAGTAATTTTTAAGGAGGGCTTTCAATTGTCAAGATTGGGTTCTTTTTTCTTTTTAAAGCTAGAGAATGCTTTGAGCAGATAAAGGGGAAAAATAAGAACTGTGAGTTGCAGTGGTGGAGAACCTTTGGCACTCCAGGTGTCTTGGACCACATCTCCCAGAAATCCGAGCCTAGATTGTCAGTGACAAAGGACTGTGGGAGTTGTGTTCTAAAACATCTGGAGTGCCAAAGATTCACTGCCACTGGTATACAGTAAACTTGGAGATTCTTTTCTACTTGAGGTGCTAGCTTTTGGGTTTTGATCAGGTATGCTAATTTGACACTATGCATGTCAGCAAGTTATACATGGATCGCAGTGATCCTTACTGCTTTGTTGAATCCTGAGTGCAATAGCCGTATGCAGTCCTTAACATCCATACTGAAAAGTTATGCTAAAGAGAGGAGACTGGTCCACAGTTTTTCTACCAACCTCTTCCATTGAATGATGGTGGGTCAGGACAGAGAGAGAGCCCCCACTCTCAGGAGGGGTTTGTCTTGTGTGCTGGTGATTCATGAATTAAGACACGGGTCTTTAATGCAAAACAGTGATGAGAGGGAGGCACACCTGTTTCTCAGCCCACACAGGCCACTATTTTTCCAACCCTGTTCTACATAATAGGGGAGGAGCCTGTGGGCCCTTAGAAGACATTGCACTGCTGCTAGGGGTGCTAGGTCAGCAGATAACCCCCCCCCCATTCCTTGAGATTTCTAGGGCTGACATCTGAGACCCTAGTGATTCCACAGAGAGTAGACGTGTAAGAAACATTTGCAAAGCGTGTCTGGAGAAAAGGGAGCTAATGCAAAGACTGTGTGATGAATTTAAAAGCCACTGTGAAGGTTCCACATGCTACATAACATAATTAAAAAGTCCAGAGTGTCCTGAGCATGTCTAAATGACATATCGTGAAGTCATAATGGTGAACTACAAAATATGGGACTGCCAGATCTGCAGTATGATAGTGCTTGAGGTTTTTGGTTCAAGGCCAAAGCCTAGGTTTCTAGACCTATCCACTCTAAGTTCAGCTCCCCTCAGACCCAAGTCAGTAGTCACACAACACTATGCTGGTAAGCTACGGCAATTCCTGGGACCAGAAACTGCATTGTATTGAGTTACATTGATTTGCTAAACATTTCCACTTACAGTAGCCAAATGTCACTATAATGAAAGGTAGAGAGAAGCTAGTGTATTCCAGATAAATTAGTGTGTAGTGTTATGCATATGTGAGTTATCACTTGACTCGTTTCTTTTGTGCTGATGAGTATCCCCCATTTTTATCACATGTAAATGGCTGGGGATGATGAGAGTTGGTCAGCCGTGGTGACCAGCTGCCATCATTCCAAGCCCCTTTCCACATCTGGGATGCTCAGGATTAATGGGAGTTGTAATTCACTACAATCTGCAGAGTCACAGGCTCCTCAAACTTGTTCCAGACAAAGGCGGTTACTTCACGTCTCTTTGTCTCTGTTAGTGTTGAGCTTAGGAGCGGTACAAAAAAATGTTACTTCACGTCTGTTGCACAACTACTGAAATTTGTCTCAACCACGCCCCTGGAATGGGTGCTAAGCGTGACAATACTGTACCTGGTACTGGGGTAGGGTTTTCCCTTGTCACTCTTTGTTCCCGCTTTCTGTTCCAAGACAAGACACCAAGTAGTAACGACTGTCACGCAACAAAACATTTGTTCCTCTCAGAAAACTGTGTCCGGTTTTTTTTTAGTTTTCAGAAGCGAAATATCAAAAAAGAATATTTACCCCCCCCCCAAAAAAAGGGAAAAGGAAGCTGGACAAATCCAGTGTTTGTGACGGTACAAGACTGTGAGGTAACACTTGTCACAAGACAAGTTATCACAACCATAGGAACAGTGAAACAGGGACAAAAACCACGTGATCGCAACCAGCGCTGTCACGGTACAAAACTAGTCGCAGAACAAAGAAGGACACCGCCAAAGGAAAGGGGAAAGAGGTATGCTGGAGGCTGTTTTCACACCTAAATGGCCACGGGGCAGTTAATTCTCAGGGCCTAAGCTACACAGGTGTACAGTACATACTGGTCTTTTCAGTATGGAGGCTTTAGGCTTTAGGCAGGCAGGGAGGGAATTGATTTTTATTAGAAAAATTTCTTTGATTCCCTGCAGCTTTGGCGAAGGGAAGCAGTTAGGGTTTTCTATTTTTCCTCTTCTCTGGCTGTTTGTGGGGAGAGGAGGATATTTGTTGGATAAAGGGGGAGAGTCGACTGGGAGTTGGAGGTGTGGATTTATTTTAATATATATATACTACCATACCATTTATTTTCTATTTTTCCCAACTTCAGTTTGCTTGCACACACACATTTGGGGTGCAAGGCAAGAACAGAAGTTGAACCTCTATCCTCCTAAGTGGAGAATATTTCACAATATTATTTAGTTTACTAATTACTTACTTAATTGTTTGTTTTTAAACTTGTTGAGCTGTGTGTGTGCCCTTGAACACACAGACACATTCCATTTAAATGGGACAGAAGAATTCAGAGAATTATTTTCAGTTTACCTGACTACAACTACTAAACTATATTGTTTTTTTATTTACACCCAAATATCTCTTTGGAGAGGCCGCTGCTTGATATCAGCCTTACAATATTATATTATTGATTCATTACACCAGTGTTTGTTTGTTGCTTACATACATACACCTGTTGTGCTGGGTGTGCACTTGAACACACAGGCAGGCACATTGCACTTCAGTGCATCAAGTTGAATTCAGGAAATTATTTTCACTTTATTCCCTGAGTGACTGCAACTAAACTATATTGTTTTTATTTACACCCAAATATCTCTTTTGGGAGGCTGCTGCTTCTGCTGATATCAGCCTTACAATATTATATTGATTCAGTACTCCATTCAGTGTTTGTTTGTTGTTTACATACATACACTTGTTGTGTTGGGTGTGCACTTGAACACACAGGCAGGCACATTCCATTTCAGTGCATCAAGTTGAATTAAGAAATTAGAAACTTATACCAAGGGCCAGCAGGGCAACATTGAATGCTTGTACAAAAGAACACAGTGTGAGAGTAAGCTTGTGGGTCAAAAGGATAAGTTTATTAGAATAGTTTGTTACTTATACTTAA
>JAHTLZ010000379.1:44771720-44782606 GCA_023846285.1 Phrynocephalus versicolor
GGCCTCCAAAGTAGGGGCTGAAAGAATCCCTCCCCGTTGTTCCCCGCTGTTCTGGCTTCGTGGCTTTGCTGTAAGCAGACAAGAGCAGCAGAAGGTGGGCCCACATGTCCTCTGGATCATGCTGAGCAGGAGGGAAGCCTCTACCCGCGGCTGCCTGATACAACACCGAGACCACTTCCATGAGTGAACCAGGCTCCTCGGGACACTCCAACTGGCGATGATTCCCCAAGAGATTCAGGGGAACTCATCCGAATGAGTGTGTCGGTGGGGGGGAAAGCATCTGAATCTCTGACCGCTAGTTGACCAGCATGGCATTTGCTTGAAAGCTGTACAAGGAGTGTCATGGGGAGGGGACATTGAGAGGAGTAGTGTAGACCCTCATCCAGATTTGGGGGAGGAACGGAATACTGTGTCTCCTGCTGCCTCTGAGAGGTGGAGGGGAAATGGGATGGATTAAAGGCTTCAATTCAAAACAAACAAACAAAAAAGATAACAGGCAGCCAGACCAAGTAGGGTGGCCGCCGGTTCAGTCAGCGTTGACCAAAGAAAAAAAGAATATTGCATTCTGCCCACTTTGTTTGCTTTATTGCATAGGATGAAGTCTTATGCTATCATATATTTATTAAATATCTTATTCATCACCCAGTTTAAAGTGTTTTCCGCCTGCTCTGGGTAATTGCGGGACGCCCCCATGCTCTGTGAAGTCAAATCACGCTAAATCGCGGTAGAAACAATAAACGATGAACAAAACGTCGAAACGACAAATTTTCAAAAAAATTCGTGACAAACGGAAACGGAACGAAATGGACCCGTTCCGACAAACGAAAAATCGAAACGTCATTTTTTCTGGTCGTGCCCATCTCTAATGGCAATAGCTAATGATGGTAGTGAAATGCTCTGTCTTATAGGAGCTAATCAGGCTTTTCAGTTATTTGTGCAGCATAGGCACAAATAATTTATTTATTTTTTACTTTTGTTTCCTCACCACCCTTCAGTATTGCCAGATGTTGTTTGTGAGGTAGGGTCTGAATAGCATTACTCAGCAAAGGCATCACAAAGGAAAACTGCTCCAAGCTCTTTCCATTCATTAGTACCATCTTCTTTATTTAGTTCCCCACTCCTAGACCGAGTTCTGTTTGCATCTGTGGCTAAACAGCTGTTAGGTATTAAATGTTAGTGTGTTTTCTATAGATTCATGGAAGGGAATAATTTCATTTAAAAAAAAGAGAGAGAGAGAAGGCACAGAAAGGAAACGGCACAGAATAAGGAATAAAAATACAAAGGGCTGATTCAATCCAGCCGTGCTTTGCCTGACAATAATTAAAGGAAGGTTGTTTCTCTAGGCATTTCTTAGCAAAAATAATCCTTATGACTGAAGGGCTTCATTACTTTCAAGACTGGGAGAGATTTTTTAATAGCATGGCTGCAAGATGAGGCTATTTCTTGGAAATTACTCTATACAGTATGTAAAGTCTGAGACCAGAATGCAACAGGGAAGGTTCTGGCTTACATAATAACACTTGGAATTACAGGTGCATATAATCCATTCACCATTCTAAAGCTAAAATTCTATGCATAGTTCTGTGTTCATGAGGGCCATTAATTTCAGTGAAAGTGTTGCATGCCTATTTATTAGCAATAGAACCTCTGCCTAAAAATATTTACAGATGCACCTGGATTTATAGAACAGCTTTTTCAATGGGTTATCAGCTTGTTATGTTGCGCCAGTGGGTTGTTTAACAGACGGCTGCTTAATGAAAGCCTCTTGAAGATGATTGTTGAAGTGCTATTAATAACGGGAAATTATAGTTTCAAAAATCATACTCAGAATCAGACTTTCCCATCTTTGCCACAATAGGTATTGAAAATGCCTTTTGTTTTAATTAATGCTTCCAACCAATAATAGGATTATTTATAAAACAAAGAAGAAGGTTAGACATTTGTAATCTGGAAGGTAGAAGGAGGCATTAATTTAAAATAGAATGAAAGAAAATGAGAATCACAAGTTTCTTTCAAAAATGGACCCATGCAATTTAAACATTAAAATATAAGAATTGATCTAGTGTGTCAGGATACTTATAAGATCTGTCAGAGCAGCTTGAAGGCCAGCTAGTGAAGCATCTACATAAACATGCACATGATTGCTAGGCAGGGACATGGCAAGATATGTTCACATGGGTGGACTTTGGAAAGAGTACTTATTTTGGAGCATAACTCCCAGATTCCTATGCTGGCGTGTAATTTTGGGATGTTGTTGGCCAAATGAATGAGCAAAATGTTTCCCAAAGCCAGCTACATCATAGGGCCTTTGTTGGCAAATCTGGGTTCTAGAACAAATCTCATGTGGAACATCTGTATTGCGTATGCGTAACAATTTCTAGCCTTGCCCATCTCAAAAGTGCTGGCTTTGACACGTAAGCCTCCCTTAGGAAGAGTGCCTTCCCTGATATGAACCCACTTGGCGTTTAAGGTCAGAGGATGAGCCTCTGCTCAGGCTGGGTCTTTTTAAGATTTAATGGCCAAATTGAATATTGATTATACAGAACTACACATTGTGAGTCATCATTTCTACACTTGCAATTTACATTTCTCTCAAATGATTCACTTGTTTCAATTCAACCCCTTTGGGCAATATAAATTACAGGCATGGAGAATGTGATTGAGATGTGTGGGGGGGCACAGTTGACAAAGGCCTTTGAGCCAGACCACGTTCCCATATAAGGATTTGTGGTCATTACATTAACAGGGTCAGACCCTGGAAATAACTAAGAACAAATAATTACAGCAACAAATGTAACAAGTTGTTGCAAAGTTATTTTGGGGTTCAATGAATAATTATCTATTTGTGTACAAAAGTTACTGTATATAAGGGCACATTTAGAAATATATACACACTTTTTTTCTGTTTTATGCAACTCACTGATCAATCAAAAGGACTATCGTGATAACATAGTCATCTTCACATAAATAAATAAACTGTACTTCCCAGGGTTTCTGGGAGCTGCAATCCAAGAACACCTGGGTTACCTAAGGCTGGGGACCCCTACACTAGTGAGAACTAGACAGAAGTTCCCTCTTCATTGATGCTTCTGGTAAGGACAATGCACTGAATTAACTGTGTGCACACAATAAATTACTTATGTTATTAGAACAGCTATAACAATAATTTCACACTTGTCTGTAACAAATTTTGAGCAACGCAATAGATTCCCTTTTTTAAAAAAAAAAATCCAAGTAGCCTGACCAGATGTTCAGGTACCTTGGAACAGGTCATGGTTCTGATGGATAAGGAGCAATCAGCTCAAGTACCTGTGGCAAAATAAAAATAAAACTTACCTTTATAGTTTTAAAACAAACTAGAGCAAAGCAAAACCTAGACTTCAGTAAAAAATTATTGAAGTAATTTTTTAAAAAATTAAATAAATAAAAATTCACAAAATTAAAAAAATTAAAAAAAAATTAAAAAGCCCATATAGCTCAAGCACATGGTGTGCAAGTACATGGATGACCATCGTAGGCAAGCCTCCCGGTTGGTCATTAGAGATGGGTCTCTCCCCCCCCCCTGCTCCAAATGCAGGAATTTCTCCTCAAATGCTCCATGCAAAATTCTGTGGGTCCCAACCACTCAAATTCATACCTATATAGATCCCTTCATTACTCTCTCTTGAAGAAAGGCTGAGGTCTCCCTTTAGGGCTTATTTCCTGCTGTAATGTTTTTGGGGAAGAAGCTGACAGAACGCATCCTGGGGATGGTGATTCTTCGGGCGCCACCCTCTCCAGAGCATGAAGGGTGACAGGATTACCACCCCTTCAGAGCCTCTTTTCCCCAAGAGTCCTTTGGCCTCCATTTTATATGTCAAGGAATCACCCATGAAGCCAACTCTTGTGGTTTTAACTTGCCTTCCAAAATGTGGTATGTAACAAGATGAAGAGCTGTCATGAAAAAGGAGCCACTGCAGCTGAGATGAAAAGGAATCTGGCCTGCATCGGAATTGCTCTTTCTATCCTTGCACTGTCCTCTTAAAAACATCTGGAGAACAATAGGTTTTTATAACTCCCTTTCTTGCTACTGCAGCTAACAGCATGGAATTACACCCTCCCCGCAACTTATTAACAGCCAAGGAAATGGGACAGACCTCAGCATGCTACAATACAGAGACACATGTGGGTGGGAGATCTAAATAGGCAAATGCTCTTTGGATTTTCATTTTATTAGTCCATGCTCTGTTGTAAAAGAAATGTCAGCTGTTAACTCTCCACTGCCATCTCTAAAAGCAAAGGGAAGCTTTCCGTGAGGGAACTTTTAGCTTCCCCTTCTGTTTCTTTCTTTATTCCTTCTTGGGATTGCCATTCATTATCAATCTGTGCCACATGCAGAGATTCAGAGAGGATCCCACTGACGTGGTGAAATGCGTTTTGGGTTGAAAAAGGCTGTTTCTATGTAACGGGGGAGCAACACATATCCCCTGTACCATATGGTGACCCCTTTCCTGTTTTTAAGGCTGCCATCTGGCCCTTTCCTTCCTCATGCCACTGAGGATGCTGCTTGCAAGTCCTCTTCTTGAATGCTTCTCTGAAGTGCAATTCAGTTAAAGGTCAGGGACATACTGTCCCATAACTTTTTGGGAAATGAAATCACAGTTGCCTTCCATAGCTCAACATAGAATTATGCTGGTCATGATAGCTGTCCTTGGAAAGACCCTTTCTTATCTTTGGTCATGACCAGCTCAGTGACATGGTGGCAGGACACGGCGTGGCCACCAGTGGCTTTAGAAAGATGGTGTGAAACCATACATTCCTAGAAGAGGGAAGGAAGTTGCATGGGATATATGTCCCCCCCCCATTGCTTTACCATCCATTGTACCCTCCAGAAGCATGAATGCTCTAGCGGGATGTGATAAACATCATGAGCATCATCAAAAGAACCTTGGTTATTTGATGTTGGCCTCAATGAGCCTAGGACCATAGGACAAGAAGCCATACAGTAGTGAAACAGAAGTTTCAAAAGTAGATTTGGCATGTCATGAATTAGTCAAAGGAGGAAAAAGTCCACAGCTTCACTTAGCTTGGTGCACAAACATCCCTTTGTAATCTCAAAGGGACCAGACAGATTCATGGAAAGTAGAATGACTGATATCGCTAAATTGAACCCCCATATTTAGAAGCAACATCCTGGAGAAAGAGTATATCTTGGCAGTTTATCCCAGATGCTAGTTTAGGTCTCATTTTCATTCATGGGCATTTCCAGGTAGTGCTGGGAAAGACTCTGGTCTAAAACCTTAAAGGACCCTAACTACCTGCCGGTAGTCCTGTTTCAAAATGAACTTATGGCATGGTTAATTGTTCTTGGACAGCTGTTTACCCTTTTTACAGTTGCTCAGATCACACCAATAATTGGTTGTGTTATGCATTATTTATGTAGATTGGGTTTCCAGCAGTCCACAAAGATACAAAGAAATGCTTCCCATTTCAATTTAGTAGCCAACTCTGATATTACACCTTGGAAATATTTTTAAAAGGCAAAACCAATCAATTCTTCCATTGTCACTCATGACTGGTAATAAAGTGGCTGAAAATTCCTATTTCAAGTTGTTCTAAAAATGACCTTTAAAGTTAACTTTTGAGAATAATTAGAAAGATGGCAGGTTATTCCTAAAGGCAACTTTCTACCTTCTTGTTACATATTATTTATATTTACTTTGTAACTACCAGTTACATTACTCATTAACCAGAAAATAGTGAGCCACATAAAGGACACTTTGACCAGTGCAATATAGTGTACATGTTATTACAGGAGGCAACGTGAGGCAATATGTCGCCCTAGTGCAGTGATGGCGAACCTTTTAGAGACCGAGTGCCCAAACTGTGATTCAAAACCCACTTTTTTTTTTCTTGCAAAGTGCCAGTACAATTTAACCTGGCTGTGAAGGGGTAATATCGGGTGCCCACAGAAAGGGCTCCAAGTGCCACCTTTGGCACCTGTGCCATAGGTTTGCCATCACTGCCCTAGTGGTATATAGATACTTATGTATACCATATGTGTGAGTTCAAAAGAAAGCCTCGCAGTGCTCTACAGAGTTTGCTTCTTAGTGCCTCAGACACAGGATTGCAGCACTAGCCTATTGTTTCTTCACACTATTTTGGACTGTACAGTACAGAAGCTTTGTCACTTGTAAGTGAAAGGAGAACGTTAGGTTGCCTATACAATTGTTGATATTTTTGTTTCCAACATTTCCAATAACTTTCTATCCATATCTCAGTATTATTCTTTGGAAGCTCAGATACATTCAGTAGATGAGCTTCTATGAAAATAAAAATAAAAAAGAAACACGCAATGTAAGAGCAGCATATCTGAGGAAAATAACTAGCCTGGGATATTTAGCCCATAGAGGACAGTTGCATGCACATCCACAACAGAAACAAACATTAATACATTTGATCCTTTATCTTTGGAGAACAATAATAACTAAGAACATAAGGACATAAGAAGAGCCATGCTGGATGAGGCCAAAGGTCCATCTAGTCCAGCATCCTGTATCTCACGGCGGCCCCACCAGATGCGTCTGGGAGAGCATGAGACTGGATATCTATCTCCTGATACCACTCCCCTGCATCTGGCCCTTGAAGTACCCTGGTTTTAAGACTGGAGATTATATATCTCCATCATGGTTTGAAACCTGTGATGGATTTTTCCTCCAGGAATCTGTCCAATCCCCTTTTGAAGGCATCCAGGCCAGATGCCATCACTACATCCTGTGGCAGGGAGTTCCACAGGAGTTCCAACTGTGTGCCATCAAGTCCATTCCAGCTTATAGTGACCCCTTTTAAAGTTTTTTTTTTTTTTTAGGTAGCAAGTACTCAGAAGTGATCTACCATTCCCTTTCCCTGGGAGTGCCCTGGGACTGCGAAGCTTGCCCAAGGCCACACAGGCTGGCTCTACTCACAGGAGAAACAGTGAAGAATTAAACTCCCAACTTCTGGCTCCCCAGTCAGATACTGAACCCATGGTGCTATCCAGCACTGCAGTTTAGCAACAAAGAGAGTAGGTTTCCCTTATGATTCTCAAGGCTGAACTTGTATCGATGTAAACTGCACATTTCCAAATGATAGCTGTGCCTTTGATTACTATCCTGTGGACAATTTCTAACAAAATATGCCAGAACACACATTGAACAGCAGCATCTGCTAGCATGGACAAAAATGAACGGAAGAGCAATAAACACCGAGTTAATTGCTTAGTGGCTACTGCGCCTGTAAGTGTATTCCATTTATCGGGTGGGCATTTAGAAATCTTGCTCACGCTATCATCACTTAACCATTTCCACTAGACATCCACAAAGCTGAATGTTTATCCCAGTGGTGTTCTAATTAGCGGTTATGTCTTTCCAGTTTGAAAGGCTCCAATTATGCCAGCCCTATAGCTGTTGCTTTTGGCTTCATTTCTGTATAATGTGATGTCTTCTGACTTTCATTGGTGGTTGATCGAGGTCTATTGATTTGAAAGATAAATGCATGCATGACAGCATCAAAACCGTGATTATATCACCACCACCACCACCATGATCGTCACCAATCACCATAATAGAAACGAGGCTATCAATTTATTGAAAGAAAAAGCAACAACCTTTTCTTCCCCAGATTATTTTGTTCCTCATTTTAACAGGGCTTTGCCCTTTATCTGCAGGGCAAAGTGCCTCTTCCAGATGTGTTGATAAAAGGTTTGGAAGAGGACTAGAGCTACACTCCTCTGTTGCAATACCTCTCAATTCTACAAATCAAGAACAAAATGAAACACAATACATCTGAAATAGAGGAAGGGAGAAAGGAACACGTTAGTCTTACAATCAACCCCACCATTTGGGCTGTGTGCGAGTCTTCTGGTGGTACCAGGAGCAAAATGTTGGACTCCAAACCCATCAAAAAGGCCCACAGATTATGTAGTTGGACTCCTGGCAGCTATTGTTCTTATGCCTTGTGTATAGTGGCAAAGCACTTGCTGGGGGGTTCACAACATAATTATGCAAACAGAAACTTTAGTCCCCCACCCAATGAACTAGGTCAGTGATGGCGAACCTTTTAGAGACCGAATGCCCAAACTGCGATTCAGAACCCACTAATTATTTGCAAAGTGCCAGTACAGCAATTTAACCTGAATACAGGTGACTGTGAAGGGGCGATGTCGGGTGCCCACAGAAGGGGCTCCAAGTGCCACCTTTGGCACCTGTGCCATAGGTTCGCCAACACTGAGCTAGGTACTCATTTTACTGACCTTGGAAGGATGGATGCCTGAGCCACCTTGAGTCAGTGACCTGAGTCCATCAGAATCAAACTTTGATTGTGAGCAGAGTCTTCACTGCAGTATTGCAGATTAACTGCTGCACCACAGTGACAAGGTGATTTACTAGTTGAAACTATGTACAAAACCATTAGTTGTTTTTTTATGACTGAAAAAGATCTATAAGAATTTAAATACACTGCATTCTTTTTAAGGTAAAAAGAGGTAACATTTTGCATCTGAAATCATGATACCATTTCATGGTAGTCAAACATCTTGGAAATGTAATTGTTCAAAATGATAGCTATACCCCATTATACATACTTTGGTATATAAGCATATCTGTTCCGGAAACATGTTTGTAAACTAAAACAATCTTATAGCAAAGCAAATTTCCCCATAAGAAATAATGGAAATACAGATGATTCGTTCTTGGACCCCATAGACCACATATTGTACACACAAAATGCCAAAACTCACAAAAGAAGTTGGCTAGAAGTCCAAGTCCACACCATGGTTTAGGGACCTGGCTGCAGAATCTGCTCTGTTTGGGACTAACAACTGGATTTTGTTGTTAATGTGACAATGTGTGTGTGTGTGTGTGTGTGTGTTGTGTCGTTACAGCTGTGACTGACTCTTCATGACCCCATGCCCATGGAGTTTTCTTGGCAGGAATACTGGAGTGGTTTGCCAGTTCCTACAATAAAATGCAATTTGTAGCCCTATATACTCTTGACTAGCTGCCCCCTGACTTGAAATGGTTTGAAAAATAAGAAAACAAATTAAAGAGAAAGAGAAAGAGAAACCCACACTCTCCTTTGAAAACATTCCTGGCTGGTGCAAAGGAAACCTGCCTTCCTCTCCATCTGCTTTAGAAGCTTGCCTGAGACAGAACGTTCCAGACAATCACCTCCAATCTAGCAGGGGGGGAGAGAGAGACCATTGGCTCACTTGCAATCATGTGACCTGCGCCAGTGCTTGTATATCAAGACATTGCTTGTTGATCAAGACAAAATTTAGAAGAAACGTTTGCTTGTCTTGCAAAACACTCTTAAACCAAGTTACTCTTAAACCAAGGTATTATTGTATTTACAAAATCTAACAGATTTTATCTAACAGTTGTCTGTAGATCTATAATACAGAAAAAGAACTTGTGTATCTGTGTGGCTGAATTTTTGTAAGTTTAAAAAGAAGCATTCAAGGGTACGCTAGTGGTTTGCATCCTGGAGCTAATTTCTTTTTTAAAAGGATTTATGAATTTAAGTTTAGTAAAATCTCTGTAGTGCATTTAGAGTTTATTAAATGCAGTGAATTTGAGTTTATTAAATGCTTTGTAGTGCTTGTAGAGGGTCTGTGAAGATTCTCAGTCATCCAGGTGAGTTTATCTGGAAGTTGAGTCATGGCTAGTCAACTTCTTTTTTTGAGAGATAGAAACATTTCACTGCTCATCCAAACAGCTTCATCAGTCTGAATACAGCTAGTGTGAGTCCTCCATCTTGTAGTCAGCTTTGACCTCTTGTCACCCTGGTCTGAAGTAGGCTCATAAGATGAACAATGGCCTGAATAGGCTCATTAGGGAGACAATAGTATCCATAGCCTTAAGGTGAACAATGGCCTAAGGTGCTGAAACCTATCAAGAATGGGTCATTAGCTATGGCCTTGATGGTGAAGGCTTTTTGATTTGTCTGGATCCTTTGGAAAGCACACCCTGATAAGTAGCAGATAGACTATGCCTGAGGCCGCCACCTCTGTTGAGGGAGGGTGTTTCGATGCTCACATGAATGGCTTCCCTTATTCCTCTCTCAAACCACTTGTCTTCTTTGTCTAATATGTGTACATCCTCATCCTTGAAAGAGTGCCCTTTGTCCTTCAAATGGAGGTGTACTGCTGATTCTGGTCCTGAGCTGTTACCCCTCCTATGGGCCATCGTTCTGTTTAATGGCTGTTTTGTTTACCCAATGTAGAGGCCTGAACACTTGTAGAGGGGCATGGTGGCTCAGTGGACTAAGGCTTCCGAAAACTGTTGGCTGCAAAGTCAGTAGCTCGGCGGTTCAAAACCCCGGTACCATGCAGTGGAGCGAGCTCCCGCTGATTACCCCAGGTCCTGCCAACATAGCAGTTCGAAACCATGTAAATGCAAGTAGATAAATAGGTACCGCCATAAAAAGCGGGAAGATAAAACAGTGTTTCCTTGCTGCCATGCTGGCCATGTGGCCATGGACTTGCACAACACTGGCTCTTCAGCTTAAATATGGAGATGAGCACCGCCCCTAGAGTCAGACACGACTAGCATGCATGTGCAGGGGGAACCTTTACCTTTACCTTTTTTGGTGCTGACTTTTAATACTGGGTGTCCCTCCTTCACCCAAGAGAAGGCAATTCTAGAGATCTATTTTTCATAGGGTCTCTAAGCAACCTCAGAGGCTGCTGCCTGCATTAGGGCACAGGTGTCTTAACATGGCTCAGAGGAAAAGAGAAAACCCTCTTTAGTTGTTATTATATTTTATCCTAAACCACCCAGAGTCCCTTCTGGGAAATCGGTGTGGTATAAAAATGCAATAAATAAATAAATAAATAAATAAATAAATAAATAAATAAATAAATAAATAAA
>JAHTLZ010000379.1:44782616-44803607 GCA_023846285.1 Phrynocephalus versicolor
AAATAAATAAATAAATAAATAAATAAATAAATAAATAAATAAATAAAATTATCCTATCGTTATGGTCAGAAAAGACAGTCATCTCTGTCTCCTGATCGCTTACACCATACGACCAGAGTTAAGTCGGGAGGGAAGATGTTGTGTGCAAGTAGACTTTATTTCCAAGCAAAATACCAGATTTCCCTGGGTGTTTGCTTGTAGACGACACCCCCTTGCTTGAATGAAGAAAGTGACAAGGGAGGGTGAAGAACTGGTTCTTACCTTTCTAGGGATATTGACAACGTTATATACACAAAAAACTGTATACACAACTGAAAACCCTGTTGCCTCCCTTAAATGTGGGAGAAGGAAAGGAAGTAAGGGCAGAAAAGGCTGAACATCATGGGAAAGACAGGGAAGGGAACCATCAACAGAGGAGACCTGGTTGTGGATTAAGGGTTTTCATACCCAGGTGAATGAAGCACTTCTGTGAGTATTAGCAATGAATGCTCAGTATATCATAATTCAGTAGTTGACTAGTGGGCCAAAGGCAGATTTTCCTGTTTGAAATCTGGTGGGAATGGAAGTTGTTGGTGAGCAATACCCCAACTAATCAACTGTGTTATACAGAGCGTGGGTCCCTTACAAACGTATATCATCTGTGGATTTGGATGTGGACATCTTTTCAACCTGCTCTTTAAGACAAAGCAAATATATATATAAGTAATGCAGTACATCAGAAATGATCTGCTAAATTCTAAAAAAATAATAAAAATAAAATAAAATCACTTCCCTCGCCCCTCCACTGAGGGGAACAGTCCAAGTTTCCGAGATCCTGAAGCTGCTGAGATCCTAAGGCTCACTTATCAAGCCAGCTTGTGATCTTGGAAATTGAAAGCAGAAGGAGCCTTTACAGCCAAATGGCTCACTTTTGGTCTATTCTGAACCATCACACACATTCAAAATGAACCAAACTAGAGCAATCTTACTCATACTAAAACAGTAGAAGTCTCTGACAGGGACTCAGAAAGGTCCCCATAAGCCAGAAGAGGGTTGGATTTGTTCCAGCCATTGTGTTATGTGATTATTGGAGAAAGAGGTGAACCAACTCATCCCTGCAATGGACCGAACATGGGCTAACTGCAAGAGTTTATTGCTGGAGTGAAATTTTTTTACCACCACCATCCAGCTTCTGCGAGATTTGCCCCTGAGGCCAAAGGGAACAGGGAATCCTGCACATCCTACTATTTTTCCTTATGTTTTCCTAACCTCAGTTGACTATTCCTTGCATTCAAATTCATTCATGCCTGTGTGTTGTGTTTGTTTGCTGTTTGTCTTGAGATCATGATTTGATAAAAGTTGGCATTAAAACATTTTAATACATAAATTAAAAAAAATACCACTGCAAGGGGAGCATTGAGATTCCTGTCCTGTCCCATGGGATTTTGGCTTTGAGAGACTGTAAGAGTAACATAGGATCAAGCTTACAAGGGTGCATTGCTCGGGAAATGCATGCGATGCAGCTAATTGTGTGAAAGAAGGTGATGTGATCCAAGTGTATTAAGGTACACATAAGTAGCTATTAGGAGGATATATTGATCTTTTGCATCATTCCTGCTGATAGATTTTGCAACCATTTGCACACAGCTGCACATTCTTCCTCTTTTTTTATAAAGACCTCCAAATGCCATAAACGTTGTATACACATAAGCAAGAGATAAGTAACGTGCCTTGTGCTTCGGAAAGCAAGCTTGCATATTTTTTTCCCCTGGCCCTCTATTTCGTTTAACTATTAATGTCCACTCTCGACAGCAGGGAAGAGAAGAAGGTGTACTGCCTTGAATTTTACAGTACATTTACATTATAACAAGTTTATGGGGGCCTCGTAATTCACCGTGTATTTGAACAGAGGTTTGGATCGCTTCCAATTTAATTTTCTGAAGCTCGGAGTTTGCAGCTGGGTCATTCGCAGCATAATCTGTGAGATGTATCTCCTAAGGCTGTGAATTGGAACAACAGCATCTCAGCGGTCTCTTGTCACCAGGAGTCATCATTTACTGTACTTGAGGTCCGAGGGCAGAACATCAAAATCACTTTATGTGGACACAGCAGCATGGCTAGCTTCATAAATTTTGTTGCAAGGAGCCATAATCAATTCTTCATGTTTAATGATGCAAAACTGAAATTAGTATAGATTTTATGTCTTCTCTTCTTTCAAATTATGCAAACTTTACTACCCCCTTTTGTAGTCATATTACAGCTTCCCATAAAGAAGTAAGCTAATAATATTTAATTGAATGATTGAATGGCGAAAAAAAATGTTGCAGACATTTCCCCCTTGCTTTTTGTTAAGTCTTTACCCTAAGGTTAATATAAAATGATGTCAAACACATACACAAAATGATTTATGTAAGCCATGTAGGTTTTGTCACCCTTGGCTATATATAAAGTCAATTGTAAATTGTTTCCACCTTCTAAATTACCTGATGTTGCTTTGGGACATATTGAAAACAAAATTGACCAGTGGAGTGCTTCAGAAAATGAAAGAGGTTCTCCATTAGAATCCAGCGCACTATAGGCAACTCATTTTTCAGGAAAATTCAGAGTGTTTTCCAGATCCCTTTGAACAGGGAGGGGAGGGAGGGATTGGTTAAGATTCTCACGAGGGAAGGTGGAAAGACGTTTAATGACAAGGGTTATAAATGGATTGTTGCGTTCTGCAGTTTTAAATGTGTTTTAATATTACCTTTATTTAACATTTTAATTCTTTTAAATATTTGTATAGTAAATGTTTATAGCATTTAAATGCTTTTTAAATAAGGTAAGCCACTTTAGGTTGTTTTAAGAAGAAAGGTGTGATACAAATTTTTTGAATGAATGAATGAATAAATAAATAAATAAATAAATAAATAAATAGGGCTACTCCAAAAGTTTTTCAACTTGTTTAGCCATGGTAAATCTGTAAAATAATTTTGTAGTACCTCCATGGACAATCAACTGATCATAGCTACACAGACAGCCCTACAATATCAAAGGTAGTATGCACCTCAATGCCAGTCGCTGGTGATTATGTTTGGGATGGTGGTATTACACTCACAGCTTCCTGGAAATGGGTGACTATGTGTTCTTCAGTGAATGAAAAAAAGGTTGGGACAAAATTTAACACAGGTGCTATTGAAATATCACAATCAGCTTTTCCAATGTTCATGAGGAAATCATTGCATCATTAGTAAATCTGTAACTGATGACAGTGCTCTGTCATTGTGTGAAAAGTCAGCAGAGATTTTTCACCACATATACATTGGATTGCTTCAGCATAGTAATTTCTACAGCTGCTCTTGCAACATACACCAGAATCAATGACATAGCTTCCTGAGTGTCACAGGAAAATGTAGTGGATAGAATATTAGGTAAAAGGAGACCTGGTCTCTGAGCTCAATCAGGGAGAAAAGTGGGGTAAAAATATACAAAATAAATAAATAAATATAAGTTCACGGTTGATGAAGGGCTGTAGCTCAGTAATAAGGAACATGGGGAAGGTTTCAGATTTGATATTAGGGAGGGCAGGAAAGATTCCTAGCTGAAGCCCTAGATTGGCACTAGCAGTTGGTCTGCATAGACCATATTGGACCAAAGTAATGAATTCATATAAAACAGCTTCACACCTTGTAACCTAATCGAATTTAACAAGATTTCTTTTTGGAGTACAACTCTAGAATCCTTCAGTCATCATGGCTACCAGTACCATGCTGGCTGGAAAATACTGAGGGTTGTACTCCCCACGAATAACTTATTAAATTTTCTGGGCCTAGTTGCTGGCTTTCAGAGGAGCTGCAAGTGGCTATAGAAAGGATGGCCAATGTGTACCATCTACAGTTATGGTGGGACACAAATACGACTAGTATGGCATACCAACTGCTGCTGTTTATATTTGTTTAAATATATAAAGAGAGCGGGTCTAGATCAGACCAAAAGATGACAGTACAGTGATGGCGAACCTTTTAGAGACTGAGTGCCCAAACTGCAATTCAAAACCCACTATTTTTTTTTTTTTTTGCAAAGTGCCAATACAGTAATTTAACCTGAATACAGGTGGCTATGAAGGGGCGATGTCGGGTGCCCATAGAAAGGGCTCCAAGTGCCACCTTTGGCACCCGTGCCATCGGTTTGCCATCACTGATCTAGTACAACATTTTATTCTCATAGTCCCCAACAGATGCCAACAGAAAGCGCACAAGCAAGATTTGAGTGTAATACCATCTTCTCAAACAACGTGATCCTCCGCAAATGGAACAGAGAGCCATACTGTCTGGCTCTCAGTTCCAGTAGCCAAAGGGGGCAAGGATGGGGACTTAAGTCACGAGACTCACTGTCAAATCAGAATTAAGTTGCACCAATGACTCAGCTTAGACTCAACTCACCCCTCCACCCCCAATGTCTTGGACATATGGCTTGGAACCCACCCAGACCCCTCCTTGTTTTCTGGGAAGAAAGGCTTGTTTTAATAGGGACTCAGACTTGGGGTTTGGGAGTTGGTATTAAAGACTTAGACTTGGACTTAGGACTCAAATCCAAAGCTTTGCCAACACCCCTGCTGGAAGGCTATTTAGCTATCTTGACCAGCAGCAATGGATCTCTTTATGGTCCATGAAAATGTCTAATGTCCTTTAAGGGACATCAAATCTCCTTTGAAATAATTTTGCCCTTATGTTAACAAATGCTGCAGTTTAAATATGAGCTAAGTGAAAAAGTATTTTCTGCTATCTTTTGTGAAGGGCCCATCGTTCAGCCTTGGTGGATTGGATGTGCATGACCACCAGTTCAGTGGATGAATTATTAAGAGAGAGAGGGAAAACTCCTCTTACTTCGAATTTATTTATGCAATGAAGACAATAAACACTTTGCACATACTTATCCTTCAACCTACAATATCTACCTTCTCCACATTTAACTATTTCTGTCATCCTAGTCTTTTTTTACTTACCTTAAAAGGAAGAAAAAGAAAAATATAGAAGCCTAAGTCATGGTAAACTTTCCTCATATAGCAGATATTGCAATCCATCGGGACATTTTGGATGACTTTTGAGTTTATTTAAGCTTTTATTACTCCTTCCAGCTTAATGTAGACCAATCAGGACAGTTAATGGCACTTGGAAACAACAAAATGCAATGAAATTTTACTATATAATGAAAAGGAACTGATAATATAAATAACAAAGGCAATTTTTATACAGCAAATATTATTATTATTTTACATCCAATATTAGATGACCTACAAATCAGTCTTAAATTAGGACTATATTTCAGGAAGCAGAACATACAAATGTCTGAACTATGATCTTCTTGGAGTCAAACTCTAAACTTTGATTTATTCCCAGGTCAGCATTGGCAGAATGTACATGGTAAATGTCCTCATTTCCTCTCTTTAATTAACTCAACCTCCCAACCTTGTGGGGGGTTTCCCCCCTGTTGTTTTTACCTTGCAAACAGGCATTCTATTTTACTTTGAAGGTTGCTTAGCTCTGATTGTCTTTTGCCTTTACATTATATTCTGAAGTTAATGAGCAAACGGAAAGCATAAAGCAATGCCAGGGCTTCTTAAATTGCCTTCAAGTCTACGTTATGTTAAATTAGCATATGACTGATGTACAAAAAGGAACAGTGAGTTATATGAAGCTATAGATGATGTGTTCTTTCTTTCTTTCTTGAATAACTTTTTGTTATGTTAAATCCATATGTAGAACAGATACCATGATAACTGTGTCTGCCAAAGTCTCTTGATTCTGAAAAGGTGCCTTTTCTAGGAATATTCAATTGTTTCAGATATCAAGGACAGACACTGCTTATTTAACGTACCATTCTGTTCTTTTGATGGCTGGGTAGTTCAATGAGAGTGTGGTTACACTGTTGAAATCAAGATATCTGAAGTTGGTTTAAATTCACCATGGTAGTCATGTGGTCTTCATGTCCATGTGTGTGTCTTCATGGGACAACTTGTATTCCAGTTTTAAACTGCACAGTATATTGGTGCAGGGGTCTATAAAGGATTTTGAATTACTGGTGAGGGGTGGGCACACCATCCATTACCTTGGTAACAAAAGCTTGCCCAACCCCTGACACAATATACTCTGATTGAGGTGATTGCACATGCAAAAACAATTTTAGAAAATGACCATAATAAATTCATAATAAACAATGCCTGTTGGATTGTATAAAAACCTCACATGCAGGTCAAAACCTCTGCATGCTTATCTGTAGATTATGTAATTGGAGATCTGTAAATTAGTTTTCTTTGTGGGGGGTGGGGCAAACCCAACACAAATCTAGGAGTATTTTGAAGTATAACCATGTCCTGATTTTGGAGCCAGGAATGGGAATTTGAAATCGATGGGGACACTATTCCTATGTTGATACAATCCCATTGCGTCCTTTTTAAGTGGAAAATATCTACCAAAATGCTTTTCTTTGGACTGTTCTCTGTTCCAGAGAAGGAACTGAATAATACACCCTATATAATAAACCTTTAAGAAAAAAACATTTACTGTTTAAAGAATTAAGCTGTTACTAACAATTCAGTGAATGTAACCAGGCTTACAAACTAATCTTTTGAATGGTGTTTTGTTCTGTTCCTTGTTACCAAGATCATTTAAAACATTTTAAAAGACAAATTGGGAGTTTTAAAAATAACAGAATAAAGCAAAACAAAAACCCAACAAACCAGTCCTTCTGCTTAGCATCTGCGCTTTGCCTTTTAACTGTTTCTTGATGTCTGTCTTTCTTGGTCTTTGTATTTAAGAACGTGCTCTTATGATTTGTACTTGACTTAGTTACACATTTCCTAGAGTTGCAATTTGCTAGATGAACGGTATAAAATTGATTGATTGATTTAATGAATGAATGAATTAAAATTTGGCCAAGTGAGTAGCTCCTCTCTGGTGTTGATGGGAATAAAATAACACTTGAAGTTCCTCCAGAGTGGCCACAAGACCTTCATTACAGAAGGCAGTCCTCTGTTTGACAATACTGTATTGTTTTTTTTTTAAAGCTGGTCCTGCTTACGTCCACTTCAAAGAAAAAGAAGGAAGAGGAGATTCAATGAAGCTACAGTTAGCAGATGGCCTACTGTGTGCATCAAACTTCTGTGCCATAGTGAAATACATCTTATCTCCATTTAAATTATAGAAATTATTCATAAATATTCAACTGGATATATGCATTTGGTTTTGCAAATTCCAGGCAAATGTCCTAATTTTTCTTTTTTTGGGGGAAATGCACTTCCTCTCTTTGGACCACAACTCCTCCCAGATGGCATGCTAACTTACAATGCAACCTGATGCGGTTCTGGGAGCTGTAGTTCAGAATTTTTGGTGAAGAGCAGGGGAAGTGAATTTAAAAGCAAAACTTTCAGGGACCAACAATGCAATGTTGTTGCATTGAATCATTTCAGTGTAACTTCGGCTTCAATAGCCACTTCACATAAAAGCAAATGTTTTCTAAAAAATATCATGAAAGCGATTCAGTTCATTGCTTGTGGTATAACATGGGGGTGGGGTGGGGAAATCCTTCCTCTGCCCCTCTGCAGAGGAGCAGAGGAAGTGTTCAATTGGCAATGGAAAGGCCTGGAAGATTGCTTAAATTTTATAAGACATTTGGATGCAAGGATTATGCCAAATGGCATATTACTCCTCTCATGATGTCAACCAACCCTATTCAGGCCACATTATCATGCACCAAAAAAAATATAGACATGCGTTGCAATAGAACAAGGCTTCTAAAAAGCCATGCCAAAGGCCCCCCTTCAGTACTCAAGTTTTTTTACACTGAATCATAGAATCATAGAGTTGGAAGAGACCTCAAGGGCCATCTAGTCTGACCCCCTGCCATGCAGGAACCCCCATCACAATGCTCCCAACAGATGGCCATCCAGTCTCTGTTTAAAAACCTTCAAAGAAGGAGACTCCATCACCCTCCATGGTAGCTTATTCCAATGAGGAATATATTCCATGGTGGGGGGTGTTGAACAGGGAGGGCTGTGGGCAGTGGGGTCAGCCAGAAAACCACCATGGGAGGAGGGGGTGGCAGGGGAGAAAGGAACAGTCAGGAAGATGGTAAATTTACCTAGGGGTGCCTGTAGGAAAAAACCTAATTGGAATCATATGGGAAGTGACGGTAGCTTCCAATTCCAATTAGAAGGTATTTTTCCTATGGGCACCCCCTTTGGAGCTTCATAACTCAGCTCCCTGAACCCCAAATCTTTCCAAATTTCAGCGGCTTTCAGAGAAGAGCTTGAGAACACTCCCCTGCAATTTTCTCTAGAATGAATAATTTCATTCTAGAGGGGGAAACAGTGTTTCCTTCAGTTTGTAAGGAAACGCTGCTTCCCTGTTTCATTTCGTTTCAACAGCATGCCGTTTTTTGTATGGTGCCCATTCCTACTCTGTAGAGATGGGCACAGAACGAACAATTTTTCGTTTTCATTCATTTTTCATTTTGTTACGCAATGAAACGACAAATGAAATTTGTCCATAAAATGAAATGAAACGAAAAGAAACACAGGGATTTTTGTCGTGCGTTTCGTTTCCGTTACTGCAATGAAATGAGGGGCTTTAAATGCTTAAAAAAATCATTAAAAATTGGAATAAACGGTAACAAAACGATAACGAAATGAAAACGAATTTTTTGAAAAATTTCACAAACAATGGAAATGAACCGAAATGGACCACTAAACGACAAACGACAAACAAAACTCCATTTTTCTATTCGTACCCATCTCTACTACTCTGTATTGAAAATGTATCCAGCAATCTCACATACAGTTTCAAAGACCCACCTAAAGACAAATATTTAATACACTAAGCTAATATATTGATATCTTTCTATTTATTCCACTAAAGGAGGAACTCAAAAGGTTACAGCACACCTTGGAGCAAGTTGGTGATGGAAAATATTTACTTGAAAAGTAAGTGCTAACTTTTAATTTTTTTTGTAAATTTAAAAAGCTTGCACAGTTTATAATAGGCACTCCAAGCTTTATTTGGTTTAGCCAAGAGATTAATCAGCATAGTCTCAGCTGATGAGTTGGTCAAGAAGACAGTTTTGATTGCAGAAACGCCCAGATAATTGCAGATATTCCTAGAAACATGTGCTCAGCTGCAAAAACAATGCAAACTAAAACCCAAAACCATGAAAACAAAACAAAACAAACAAACAAGCAGTGTTGTGATGCTTTAAAAGCTAGCTTGTTTAATTTGACATAAGCCTTTGTGGACGGTGTTGTCAAAAAGCTCTTTGTTTTAATTAAAATTAACAGTTTTAATTAGTATGCTGAGACAGAATTGAGAGGAACACTGCGACTTTAAATGGATTCAAAATTAACTGATTTCCATGTAGTCAACCAATACACTTTCACTCTGTTGATGATAATTTATTCTATAAAAAGTATGACATACAGACTGGGGACACAAGTCCCTGTAATTGAACCCTTAGAGTTTATAAATTCATGCAGAGGAAACAGTGGAGGAAAGGGAGGGGGAGGCAGGCAAAGATGAAGTAGGGAAGGATGTGTGAATATCCCATTTATTCCTACTGATGCTTAGTTGAAGTTATCTTTTGGGAATAGGGAAGTGTGACAAAAGCTTTATAGAAAGTCAAATTTGAAGAGAATTTTGAAGGAAATAGGAGAGGTGGCTATTTTACGTTGGTCATATAAAAAAATGAGACTTACTGAAAAATACTATATAACAGCGCTAAGTAAAGAGGAAGTAGCAGGAAAAGAAGAAGAAAAACAAATGAGATAGGTTGAGAAAAAAGGAAGCCACAGCCTTTTGCAAAAACTGAACATGGTTTTTTTTTAGCAATGGGGCCTTTTGTTGGTCATTCGTTCATAGGGTCCCCCAAAGTCAGAATTAACATGACGGCACAACAAGGAAATGTAGCATCCAGAAAGTATTATGAGAAGCAGAGCCGGGGCCGATGGTATCAAGGGTGAAAAGTTGGGGTCTTTTGGAGAAGTAGGGAACTTTCATTTGGCTTTATATGGAGGAACTAAAGAAAGAACAGGGACATGTGTGGATTTATGGCTACAACAATGATGGATCGCTCCTGTAAAGCTTTCCAGGGACAGATGGAAGCTTCTGTATATGAAAAGCAATTGGAAAGGAGGCTAGGGTAAGGGTTTGAGGGTGGTATGTCTCATGGCCAAAGCAAGAAGAGAGCTTGATGTACAAAAAAACAAAACAAAAAAACCCTTTATGTTTGCATGAGAGGCACTGAATGCCAAATGGCAGCAAATTCTACCACAGTCCTGTCAAGTTTTATAATTGTATAAAGAGCAGTTCCAGCTGATCTCACCTTGAAGAACCCATCAGTATTTTAGCAAATCAGCTCAGTTACAAAGGTCAAGAAAGAAAGCCAAAGAGGTCACTGCAAGAATGGCAGATTCGGATGTTTTGTGCACATTTTAAAGTAGCCTGACTGTTAAGATTGCTCGTGACACTTTCCCTGACACCTTGTTGAAGGGAGGCCCAATATAGAGCAAGTAGCCGGACTCAGCTGGGTTTTGTTGTTGTTGTTGTTTAAAAGCAGATAGATATTCATGGTTGACTGTAGAAATGACACATGATATTTTCATGGATATATCTCTTTTCTTGCCTTTTACAGCCATCAACTTGCTATGGATGTGGAGAATAATATTGAGAAATATGATATTAATTTACAGCCCTTGGAATCAAAAGTGAAAATGTAAGTGATATCAAGTTGACTCTTTTATGCTTGCTTTAGAAATATAGCAATAGAACTGTCCTTTATTTGCCTGCTTGTCTTGAAGTAGTGTCTTCCCGCTGATGTTTTAAAGTTTGGATTAATCTCACAGGGGGGAAAAGAGGTTAAGAAGAGGATTTTGGACCCCATTTAAAGTCCATAAACTGGAGTAAATTAGCCTCAGTGATGAACACTGTACACAATTAACGAGATTTCAGATGTAACATTTGGTATTGCTTTTAGAATTTTGGAAGAAGAAGACTCATGATGAGACTTAGATAGCTATGAATGATGGGTCCAAGTTGCTTTAAAGCTTCTAAGAGGCTGACTTCACTGCATGAATTTAAGGAGATATAGTTTTCTAGCTTTCCCTGGCTTCCTTTTTCAGCATGTCTCATGGAATAATCGGCAGGTCACTGGGCAAAATCTAACGTCATGTTAGATTTTTGCCCATGGCTCTTCTCCTCTTCTGCCCCAACAGCACCTTCCAGAAATCTTCAAGTGTGTGTGTGTGTGTGTGTGTGTGTTGGGGAGCAGGGGAGCTTTATGTAATTAATGCTGCATTTATTACATAAGGATTGTATGCAGACATGTTTATTTCAAAGTTCAGTATGGCTTACCCAGAAGTCAATGTAGGTAGGATTGCAGTCTTGCTTGATTTTGAAATGAATGCCCTGTAAACATCAATCATAGGCTGTTACTTACCCCATTAAGTTGTTTCTTATTTATGACAATCCTGTGATAAGGCTGTATTATTAACATCCTAATTCATGTCTTGCAAACCGGCTTCCATTCTTGAGTCACTCCAGTACTTTATACCTCCTATTCCCCTATGATAATATTTTCTTCCAACTCAGATGAAAATCCACACTGAGACAAGTCACCCAGATATCTCTGCTGTCCTTCTGTCTTCAAGTTCTCTTGAAACACACCCTGCTCTACTTCCCCTCCAATCTGAAATTCTCAGATGTTGGCTGGATAGCTCAGTCAGAGCACAATCACACTGAAAATGAGCACTGAGCACCACTGTTCAATTGGAATTTGCATAATTAATATTGATTCTAAAAATTCTTGGCTACTTGATGCACAGAAAGCTCACTACTATTTCTTTACTTTGACAGAAAACCAAGGTGTTTTTTGGGGGAGGACAGGTGGGGGCTTTTAAAATTAACATATCTGTTAATTTGATTTATTTAAATTCACTTTGGCTAAAGTGAATGGTGGTATCATTGTAAAGAACACTTTTGTGGACTTTTGCATGATTTTGGATGGCAGTCATACTACCACTTGTCTGATTTTAAAAAAAAAATTCTTTAACCATAATGCTGCCTCACTTTAATGATGTTTCCACACAGAACCAAAGATCTGTTGCATAAATTCAGATTATAAAACTGTATACAGTGGACCCTCGTATAACAAACGATTTGTATAACATAAAATCTGTACAACATAAAAAATTCCAGAGAGAGGGGGAAATTGCTTAACAGAATCGCCTATGCGGCAAATCCGTCCAACATAAAAATAGTTGTGATTAGGGATTACTCTGTTTTCAATGCATTCCTATGGGAAATTTGTATAAAGGAAAATTTGCTTAACAGAATTTCATTTGGAATGAACTAATTCCTTTATACAAGGTACCACTGTACTGTACTTCAGTTAAGCAGCAGAAATCTTGTAGCCTTTTCTCCGATCTCTTTGCTCCTTAAGGCAGTTTTAAGGCATACGTTTTACTGTGTACAGTCACCCCCCACCATTTCGCGGTTTAGGTACTGCGGTCCCACTCTATCGCGGGATCGGAGTACCTGCGGGAGACGGCGGAGAGCGATTGCATCGCCCCCCGCTGCTCCCACCCCCTCTGGGAGGCCTCGGAGCCACACGGGGGGCAGCGGGGAGCAATCAAATTGCTCCCCGCCCCCCCAGACCCATCCAGGAGGCCTCGGAGCCACGGGGCACTGCCCCCACCCGCCCCTCTGATCACCCCTACCCCCACCTGACCCGCTTCCGCATATCACGGATTTTCATGTATCGCAGGTCGGGTGAGTCCCTAACCCCTGCGATAGGCAAGGGGTTACTGTACTCAACAGTAAAGTGAATGCACACAGTGATTTTAAAACCACATGACTATAAACTGATTTAGAACACAGTGGAGCTGAAATTGGCTCAAATGTATTGTATAACTGAACTCCCTGTTAGGTATCTGGCTGTAGAGCCAGAGGATGGGAATTCAGCCTCTGTAATTATGGGCAAGCTGCACGCTACCAGAATGCCCCCAGAAGAATGGAATGGGTAACCACTTTTGAGTATTCTCTACCTTAAAAACCCTGAAAAGGATTGTTGTAAGACAGAATTGACTTGATAGCACAGGATGATCTGCAATAAATGTGTAGGTGAAGTATTCCAGTGAACTGTCGATCGCCCAAAGGTTATTCCGAAAGGCAAGAACATAAATAATAAGTGGGAAAGCTTTTACTCTCATCTCCTGCTCACAACCTTTTGCTCTATGAAACACAGTTGATTTTAAGCCAGCGTTTCTGGTGACATCATGTATGGTTTGAATGAAATATGACTGATTTGGACTACACCTAGGTATTTCCAGTCCAAATAAATAAATAATACTGAACTCTGTTTGAACCTGAGTACAATGGTCTAGAAGCTTGATGTAGATATTTTTTTTAAAGGAGGAACATGTTCCTCATTAAATTGATTTACTTTAATTATTTATTTAACGAATGTCATAGCTGCCTATCAGGAACTTTCAGCCAACAAAACCTAAGCTGAAGTGTTTTATAGAATATTAAATTATTAATAGAATATTTATTGGACATGAAATCTCAAATTATAGCCGCATATGTGTCTTGATTGCATTTGATGTTGGGTAGATGAAAGAATATGATGTTTTTAAGCAGGGATAGAACACAAGTTACTAGCGTTTTACAGAATTTTTGTAATGGTTTTTATAACAGAAAATCACTTTTAAAAAACCAGAATGCCTCGTTGGTAGTGATGATTAAGAACTGCCTTGATCAAATAAGGCTACATCCTATGGTTGATGAGAGGGTGCTGGGTCATCCAAGTTTTGGATTCACCCTCCCTCTCCAAGATTTGAGAGAGAGAGAGAGAGAAAGAGAGAGAGAGAGAGATCTGCTTCTATAGGTGATGTTTAGCTGGTTCTCATCATAAAAAAGTAAAGGTAAAGCTTCCCCCCGCACATCCATGCTAGTTGTGTCCAACTCTAGGAGCGATGCTCATCTCCATATTCAAGCCGAAGACCCAGTGTTGTGCAAGTTCGTGGCCAGCATGGCTGCAAGGAAACACTGTTTTACCCTCCCACTTTTTACAGCGGTATCTATTTATCTACTTGCATTTACATGCTTTCGAGCTGCTAGTTTGGCAGGAGCTGGGGTTAACAGCAGGAGTTCTGTTGTGTAGCACCCAGGATTTGACCCACTGAGCTGCCAACCTTGCAGCCGACAGTTTTCAGTGCTCTAGCATAGCAAGACCTAATAAGGAAAGTCCAACATTGAGATAATTGGAGTAGTCCATATTGGCAAATTAAGACAGGGATGTGTTTGGTGGATAGTTTAGTTTGGCTTGGTCTGGTTTATTGGTCATGTTAATGGCTGCTACTTGTCCTCTCCAGTACCTTCAGATGCTGTGCAGTACAAAAGCTCGCATCAATATGCTGGTCCTGGGAAAATCCTGCACTGCTTTGAAAGTCTCAGGGCTTCAGCCATGGGATCCCTGGCTCTGCTATACCACTAACGCTTCCCCATCTTTCACCTAAATATCACCCACCTCAACTCGCTGATACTGTGGAGGATCAAAATATAATGCGTGAGGGGAAGGGATGCCTGAAAGCCTTCCCTCATGTACAAATAGGCCCTCAGCACAGGGTAAAATGTATGTCAACTATGGAACTGGATTAAATAATTTCTCTCTGATCACTTCTAATGGAGATTGGAGAAGAATAGCATACAGAAAAGTTAAAAAGATACAGGAGATTGTATGGAGAAAAACATTAATATATTGGAGACAAGCAAAAAATTCCCTGAACAGGAGAAACAACAGACCATACTATATTTAGTGGGGAATCACAGCCCTTGTTGATTGTGTAATTGTTTCCAGCTGTGATGAATTACAGTGACCAAATACTTCTGAAAGAGCACCCTTCTTCCCTGAACAGCGTAACATGGGCTATACTGTTTGGATTGTAATCCAAAATAGTAACTTGTACCAGTTCTACTAAACACTGAGTAATATTATTCTGTCAACAGAAAATACTCATGGAGTTATCAGCAATACTGTGTCTTCTTAGAGGTTTAGTAATTGATGATTGCTGACCTTTAACTACCTATAAGCAGAGCCTGGGGATGAAAATATTCATTGAGTTTCTACAGTGATGTAGGCTCCTCTGATGTGAGAATGTTCTGGAAACATTCTGGTATAAGGGAAACCATGGGCCAAAGCCTTAACTAGAAGGCTGAAAACTTTGATACATTAAAGGAGATTCTGTCCATAGGGCCATCCAAAAAGACTGTTCTTGCTGACAGTTGGCTGGGCCATTCAAAAGAGAGGAAGGAGGTTGTCAAAAAGAATGACAAAAGAAGTTTCTGGGATTAAGAGCATTTTTAGATATTTGGCCCAAAAGTTTAGAACTGCTAAAGCCATACAACAGGCTTGTGCCAAGCCTATAAATGCATAGTGCTGTCTGCACTTACTGACTTTGAGCCATGGTCTTGTTGGACTCCTGATGCATTGCACTTTTCTGTTTGCAAAGAGATATTTTATTTTAGATATAACTATTTGCATTAAGAAAGCCTATTTGTATAAGAGTCTTGAATTTTCTACCACCACTTAACAAGACAACTTGATGAAGAAAGCACCCGGAGGTGCAAGGCAAAAAGTATTTATGTTGCTTTTAGGTCTCTGTAATTACACAGAATTAGAGATGGGCACAAAGTGGTTCAGCCTGAATTAGGAAAATCGATTGGCATGCCACCCTCCCTACTCCTCGTAGACAGCTGCCCCACTCACTTACCTCTACTATGCACTGGCTGCTGAATGGCTGCTCAGGCAGTCTCCCTGTCCCACTTCCTGATCTGAAAGGGTAGCTGCCAGAGGAGGTGGGGAAGGGAAGCCCAGTCTGCTGCCTGGAATGGGCAGCCAGACCTAGAATCATAGAATCATAGAATCATAGAATCATAGAGTTGGAAGAGACCTCAAGGGCCATCTAGTCCAACCCCCTGCCATGCAGGAACCCCATCACAATATTTCCGACAGATAGCCATCCAGCCTCTGCTTAAAAACCTCCAAAGAAGGAGACTCCACCACCCTCCGTGGCAGCATATTCCACTGCCGAATAGCTCTAACTGTCATGAAGTTCTTCCGAATGTTCAAATGGAATCTCTTTTCCTGTAGTTTGAAACCATTGCCCCGAGTCCTAGTCTCTGAAGCCATGGAAAACAAACCTGTTCCCTCTTCAATATGACATCCTTTCAAATATTTAAACATAACTATCATATTCCCCCCCCCAGCCTTTTTTTAGAGAGGTTAAACATTCCCAGTTCCCTAAGCCGTTCCTCATAAGACATTTCCTCCAGACCCTCAACCATCCTGGTCACCCTCCTCTGCAACCGCTCGAAGTTGTCAACATCCTTTTTAAACTGAGGCGCACAGAACTGGACACAGTACTCCAGGTCGGGTCTGACCAGAGCAGAATAGAGTGGTAGTATCACTTCCCTTGATCTAGACACGATGGTTCTGTTGGTGCAACCAAGAATTGCATTGGCTTTCCTGGCCGCCGCATCACACTGCTGACTCATGTTCAATTTGTGGTCCACCAAGACTCCCAGATCCCTTTCACAGGTACTATTCTCCAGCCAAGTATCCCCCATCCTATATCTGTGCAATTCATATTTTTTTTACCTAGATGTAGCACCCTACATTTCCCTCTGTTGAAATCCATTCCGTTAGCTTTGGCCCAGCACTCTAATCTGTCAAGGTCTTTTTGTATTTTCATCCTATCCTCTGGGGAATTAGCAACCCCTCCCAATTTAGTATCATCTGCAAATTTAATTAGCATACTCTCTATTTCTTCCTCCAAGTCATTAATAAAGATATTGAACAGCACTGGACCCAGAACAGAACCATGGGGCACCCCACTGGTCACGTCTCTCCAAGCTGAAGAGAGGCCATTTATGGTCACCCTTTGGGTGCGATCAGTCAACCAATTACAAATCCACCTGACAGTAGCACTATCTATCCCACTTTCTACTAACTTCTTAGCAAGAATACCATGGGGAACCTTATCAAAGGTCTTACTAAAGTCCAGAGAAACAATATCCACAGCATTCCCCTCATCCACTAGGCCTGTAATTCTATCAAAGAAAGAGATCAAATTAATCTGGCATGACTTGTTTTTAAGAAACCCGTGTTGACTTCTTGTAATGACAGCATTGTTTGTTAAATAATTGCAGACTGACTGTTTAATAAACTGCTCTAGGATCTTTCCAGGAATTGAAGTCAAGCTGACTGGGCAGTAATTATTTGGGTCCTCTTTCCCCCCCCTTTTGAAGATGGGGACAACATTAGCCCTCCTCCAGTCGATGAGGGCTTCCCATGTTCTGCAGGACTTCTCAAAGATTATTGCCAATGGTTCGGAAATTACTTCTGCCAGTTCTTTTAATATCCTTGGGTGTAATTCATCTGGCCCTGGAGACTTAAATTCATTTAATGCTTCCAGGTGTTCCAGTACTAGCTCTCTACCTATTCTATGTTGCAATTCCCATCCTACCTCATCTACTCTTTGTCCTAGCAGATCTCTTTCTTCCTTTTTGGAGAAAACGGAGGTGTTGAGTAGTTCTGCCTTTTACTTGTCTCCTGTTAGTTATTGGTTATTATCGCCATGCAGAGAGTCTATCATTTCCTTATTTTTCCTTTTGCTGCAGACATAACTAAAGAAACCCTTTTTGCTACTTTTAATCTCCCTGGCAAGTCTAAGTTCGTTTTGCGCTTTAGCTTTTTTTACCACCCCCCTGCATATATTAGCTGTTTGCTTATATTCCTCTTTGGTGGATTTCCCATTTTTCCATTCCTTGTACTTATTTTTCTTTATAGTTAGCCGAGTTGAAAGTTCTTTAGTAAACCATTGCGGTTTTTTTTAGACCTCTCCCATTTTTCTTCTTGTGGAACAGTTTTAAATTGTGTCTTTAATATCTCGCTTTTAAGGAACTCCCATCCATCTTGGACTCCCTTCTCTTTCAATGTGTTGGTCCATGGAATCACAGCCAATAATTCCCTAAGTTTACAAAAATTGTCTTTCTTAAAGTCCAGTATTCTTGTCTGACTATGCTTAGCTTCACCCTCCAATTGTATAACAAATTCCAAGAGGGCATGGTCACTTTTACCTAATGATCCCACCACTTCGACCCCATTTACAAGGTCCTGCTTATTGGTTAAGACCAGATCTAAAATGGTTTTGCCTCTTGTTCCCTCCTCTACCTTTTGGACCATGAAATTGTCTGCAAGGGCAGTAAGGAATTTGTTAGACCTTGCATTCTTAGCTGAGTAGGACTTCCAGCATATATCAGGATATTTAAAATCTCCCATTAGTACTACATCTCTCCCTTTTGACTGTGTGGCCATCTGCTCAAAGAAGGCATCATCCCACTCCTCCGGCTGGTTTGCGGGTCTATAATATACCCCCACAGTGACATCCCTCCTAGCTTTTTCACCCCTGATTTTCACCCAAATACTCTCAACATGGTTGCTCTGCTGTTTATCTTGTGTTTCTTCAGCAGTATAAATGTCATTAATATATAAAGCTACACCTCCTTCTTTCTTACTCGGACTGTTCCTTTGAAATAGTTTATACTCCCCAATGACTACGTTCCAATCATACGTCTCATCCCACCATGTTTCAGTGATGCAAATTATGTCATATTTATTTTGCTGTATTAGGAGTTCCAGCTCCTCCTGTTTGTTCCCCATGCTCTGTGCATTGGTTAGAGACATTTGAGGCTGCATGTGCTTCTTACATCTCCTTTGCTTAACCTGTTTTTCCTCGCACTGATGGTCTGAACTACTTCTTGTCCTGCTCCTGTTGCAACATTTGGGCTAATGTCCAGAACCCCTTCTGGATCTCTACCATTAAGAGAATTTTCTCCCTCCCCCTGCAAACTCAGTTTAAAGCTCTCCTTATTAAATCTGCAATCCTCGTGGCAAAAAGATTCCTACCAGCAGTGGTGAGGTGCACCCCATCCTGGCCCAATATCCCATCTGAATGAAAAAGCAAACCATGGTCCAAGAATCCGAATCGTTCCTGCCGGCATCATCTCCGAAGCCAATTGTTCACTTCCACTATTGTTCTTTCCCTTCGTGGCCCATATCCTGGAAGACAAACTGGCCAGTGTGCAGAGGTGGGTGAGTGGAGCAGCTGACTGAGGGAAGAGAGAGAATACATGTGGTACCTGTGAAACCACACTGATGAAGTTCCCTCATTCAGGCTGAATTGGTTCGTGTCCATCTCTACCCAAAATACATCTGCATAAAACTAATGTCACTTCTCCTGGACTGTGGAAGGACAGATTGACTGTTAAGAAAGGAACCAACAATCCATCCAAATGCTTCAGCTTCTTAGATGTCCATAAAACAAATTCTGCAAGAAATGGGTCATTTGAACCAAACTTTGTGCTTCCTACTTTGAAATCAGTATCAACGGGGCCTGCAGATCCTTCCCTATCCTTGTTGTTGATGAGAATAATATAGTAGTTGGGTGTTCTGGGTTTTTTGGGCTGTTTGGCCCTGTTCTGGAGGTTTTTCTTCTTCCTAATGTCCAGAACATGGCCAAATAGCCTGAAAAACTGACAACAACCATCAGATCCTGGCTGTGAAATCCTTTGAAAATACATCAGTATAATAGATCATTCTCTTCATTTACAAGTTCAAGACACCTGAGGATTTTCATCCTGGTGCAGAATACAACAGCTTCAAACAAAGTACAATTTAAACAGGGCTTATAGTATTCCGATTCCTATTTATACTTCAATTTATCTGCTACTTTTCATATTGTAAAGGATTATTATAACAGATCTCAGGCTCACGTGTATCTCTGGACCTGTCCATTGATCTCACAAAGCATGAAATTTGGCCTGGGTGGGGGTCATTTGCTTATGTTTGAGTGCGGAAAAGATGACATAAATGTATCCTTTTAAACATCATTTTTAAAATGTTAACTCTACTGCCTCCCATAAATAGATTCAAAATCAAATCTCAGGCTGCTTATTTGATTTTACACTGCCATCTGGTGTTACGCACAGGGTTGTAACGCTATCTGAATTCTTCACCTTTGAGGAAATACGTACTGAGATTTTCAGATATTTGCCTACAATTTGGAGATCTCTTTTCTCTTTGAGAATATTAAGAATTCTATCAAGGGTAGGAAGCAGCTGCATATATCCACCGTGGTTCTTATTCTGTAATGTGCATCTCTATACAGCAATACCTCATGACGAATGCCCCGTAAGACGAAAAACTCATTGGGGGTGGGATGGGGGTGATACAGCCTTCGCATAGGAATGCATTGAAAACCATGTCTCAAGATGAAAATGTTTTAAAATGAAAGGACCCTTGGGACAAATTAATACTGTCAGGTGGAAAGTCATAAGAACATAGGAACATAAGAAGAGCCTTGCTGGATCAGGCCAAAGGCCCATCTAGTCCAGCATCATGTATCTCACAGTGGCCCCACCAGATGTGTCTGGGAGCGCATGAGACTAGATATCTGTCTCTTGATACCACTCACCTGCATCTGGCCCTTGAAGTACCCTGGGTTTAAGCCTGGAGATTACGCATCTCCCTCATGGTTAGTAACCTGTGATAGACTTTTCCTCCAGGAATCTGTCCAATCCCCTTTTGAAGGCATCCAGGCCATTACAAGTCTGTAATCACTATCATTTAATAACCTAAAGCAAAGCAGTATCCACTATTTTTATTAAAGCAAATTATGTGAAGACTGCAGAGTTGTTGGCGGGGGGAGTGGGGAGACATGAGAGAGAGGCAACCTGTCACATATGCTCCTAGTCAAATGGGCATACGATATAGTCATATTTTTGTGCCTCTTATTTGTTTTTCATCTCAGCAGTCCCAACTTTGTAATGGAAATTAAGAGTCTCAGTGGAGTTTTTTTATTCCCCCCGCCCCCGTGCCTCCTTGACATGACCTAGACTAGATGATCCAGCTCTGCAGTTCTAAGAT
>JAHTLZ010000379.1:44805523-44829898 GCA_023846285.1 Phrynocephalus versicolor
GCAAGTGTGGTCCTCCAGATTATGTTGGATTATAATAACTCTCATCCCTAACTACCATAACCAATGTTAAGAAATACTTGGAGCTGCAGTTCCATGACAGTTGGAAGTGGCACCCAGTTATGATGGATCGTTTTGTTTGCATGTGGTTAGATTTTTTTTCCTCCAGAGAAAACTAGCCTGTGAAATAAATTGCTGCCATGGAATAAAATAATTGTGCAAGACATTTAAAACCTAAGTAAGCAGCATATTCCCGAGATGCATTCATCCTTGGAGGATGTCATGTGACCTACTAAAGATTAGTAGGGGTTTAAGTCCTGAGATTGTATGTAACTTGTAGGAGCAGAGAACAAAAAGTATGATATATATATCATAATGTTTAAATCTACAGGAATGATCAAATACATTCTATCATTATGACATCCTTGTGCCCTTACTTAAAACATCAGCAACTTATATTCCAAAATGTCTATAGGGTTTATAGGGGTGGCAAGTGGATGGTCATACGAAAAACTAAGCAAGTTGGTTTTGAAAACAAAGGAGAGAACTAAACTGCCACCAAGAACTTTCCATTTCTTGAGGGCTGCCATATTTTTCAAACAGGTGGAGACTCTGGCGTGGACTGTTTTTAACTGACTGTTACAGACTGTGGGTGATAGGATGTATATCATTCTTTATCTGAAGGAAGTTATAGCACTTTCAGTGAATGCAAGCCCTGCCTGATGGATTTTTTTTTTTAAAAAATAGCCTTTAGGGATTAAAAGTAGAGGTCCATTTGCCTTCAGATGCTGCAAGAGGTGCACAAAGTGTTGGCAATTCCTACTGCTTTTGTGGTAGCAAGATTTTTGGAAGAAGTGGGATTTCACAATAACCCTTTGCATATTGTATGCAAAGAATAAGGAAGAAGGCATACAGAGGCACATTCACATGGTAGGAGACACTTGGGGAAAATCCAGACAATATAAAGAAGTTCTTTTTTTTTTTTTTTACTAAGGTGACCAAACTATTGTCTGTTTTGTGATAAGATTATACCCTACAAGTCTGGGAAGTAGTTATACTTAAATGTTTGCTTTATTGTATGGAAAGTCACATGCTTTATTTATTGGAACTGGGTTATAATATCCTGCAAGTAGGCAATGAGATGGTGGATTTAATTTCTTATGTGCTTACTTTATTCACAATTTGTTTATTTTAAATAAGTGTATATAGAGCCCTTTGTCTAGTAGATTCTTCTATGTATGGAGGCAGGTAGGTCATAAACCATTGAAATGTACAATAAAGCTGTAACATTACTGAGAAGAGGAGGCAGAAACAAAAACATATTGCAGCTTAAGGAATGGCTTAAAATGCACAGGAAAATGAAAATGTCTTAATGGCTCTGAAAATAAGGTAACAAAGAGGTCAGGTACACATCTTTAAAAAAATAATCCCACAATGGGGACAAGAATTGTGAAACATTACTTCTCAAGATGATAGCTCCCAACGTTTGGAGGTTTAATCCAAAATTGTAATGTTTCCAAGCTTGCATAGGGATAACGCCATCACTACACAATGTCCTTTCCCTTGGTCAAGGAGTTTCAGCAAAAACTTTGTTAGAGTAGGCTTTTGAGCATAGTTGGCTCAGCAGGAAAATAAAGACATTAAAGCAGAGCTCACCATCACCATAGGTATATTTCCAGTAGGTCAATCTGACAGCATAACAAAATAAAGAAGAGAACTCCCCCCAAAAACATTACACATGGGTTTTCACTATATACAACCCTCAGCCAATCACAAAGCATTACATCATTTACTTTAACCTTAATGCACATGTGTTAGCCTTCCTTTTTTTGTTAACCACAGTTACTCAGCATTTCACACACATGTTCAACATGGCTGTTGATTACCACAAGCCTTATTTTGTTTCAGCTTGTCAATTATACCTTGACAAACTTTAAGCATATTTAAGATAATGGCATGTAATGCAAGAGGCATAGTACAAAAGAGAATAAGGATTTGAACAAATGTCAGTAGCAGCTCTTTCATCATGTTATGGGAGAAGTTATGTCATGGAACTGCAGGAAGCAACTCCAAAAGGGGAAGATCTTAGCTGTGCTTCTCTCTCCTCTTTCTATGTGTCACAGGACAACTTGTGGTGTGTGCAATGTCCTGTCTAGGTTCCAACCACAATACCCTTGGCATTAAAACAACTCAAATGTAGGACTCAAAGAACCTTACAAGAGTAGATTTTTGGCGTGGTTCTCTTGTCAAGACCCGCAGAAGGTGTTTACAAAGGTACTTGAGAGGACTATCTCAATTGAGTCCTGGTGAACATGCAAAGAAGCAGCAGGACAACTGATTGTGATGGTGGAAATATGGTGAACATGGTGCTGTTTGTGTGGTGTGTGTGTTCCTGTCTGTTGTGAGATATCTTGGATGGCAGTCCATGCCAATCTTTAAGGCTGTGTTCACGGAAAGATTCCTCCTTCCCCATTGGCTAACTAGCATGGTGTGTCATTTGATAAAGCTCTGGCTTATCCAAAGGCAGTGATTGCTGTGTTCTTTTTTATTTCTTCCTTGCTGCAATGCTGTGATACCCAAACACGTCTATTTTCAAATCAAGCAAGATCAATGTTTGGTTTCTATACATGAAGGGGATTCAGTAGTACAGTATCCAAAAGCTGACACTGCCATTTTTTAAAATACCACAAGAGGTCTCTCTTCTGCCATATTGCAACATTTAGGCATTGGAAACATTAAAAAAGAAAAGAAAATCAGTTTACATAGGTGATAGCAAGGAGTTCAATCCAGTGACATTAAAGGTAAATGAGATTTTACCTGTGCCTTCATTTGGGGTGTAGATTACACTGTGATATTAAAAAACAAGCTTTGTGCTTATACCTTCCTTCCTTTTTTCTTTGTTGTATTTAGAGGTCCTTAAATGCTGAAATTTCCAGTCTCTTATGTGGAGAATAAATCTCTCTCTTCTATCTCTTTTCTTACGTATAGCAACAATTTGGGATACAGTTTAACCTACTGTTTCCCTCCTATAACAGTATAACAGTATATAGTTGTCCTGCATTGACTCTTCCACTTCTATCCGTTTTCACGAGGGCATTTGTTTCTCATGATCCTGTGGGCAATTTTCTGTTTGTTTTTTCAGGATGCAGATAAATTTCACTGAAATCTGTAGTGGAAGTTCTGAGGTACTTTATTTATAGCGGGTGGTTTCATGTCCCTCATTTTCTAATCTGGAGAGAAAGGATCTGTCATAGCTCTATGGAATCTCCTGGTCCATCCTCATTTCATGCTGGGAGCGGGCTAGAATGTCTCAGAATGATTAAGTCAGAGAATATGCTTCTCACATGAAGAGCTGATAAGGGAAGGCAACTGGTCAGCCAGAATTGTACAGCAGGGACTCCCAGGGAGCCATGTTCTTATCATTCATAGGTTGGCTGTACATTGGAAGTGACCTGATAGCACAAAGCAACAATGGCAGTCCAAAATGTCTGGCAGACCAGTGACTGAGAAACTCTGGTATAGAACACTAATCAAAGTCTATATGGCGGTTTAGAAATAGTTATATGGTTGATGATAATCATAGTGAAGAGTTCTTAGCTCACCAGGGAGGATGAAATATATCCGTTATATAAACAAACCTACCTTACCTACCTGTTTAAATTCATTTATACTGATATTTTTGTTATTACTACTTCTACCATCTTTTACTGGATGATAAATTTATCCTGAATTGTACAACACAGAGAAGTCAATATTTGGCAGCTGTAATTGGGTTTACTGATCAAAAATACCTGTAATAAATTCCTTCATGCTTCAAAGGGATTTCCTTTCTTAGTGGAGCAAATTTCTCTTGTTGATGTTTGTGGATCATCTTACCTGATTTATCATGTTCAAGGTTCAGGATCTGAGTACATGCATGTCATATGATTTGCTCATTGGGATTCTTGAGCTATTTTGTACTGAGAAAGATATAGTGCTCAGGAGAAAATGAATGCACAAATAGCATCATTATCATAATGTCTTCCTGGTTTCTAATGAGACACAGAGAAGCAGGTGTCTACTCCGAAAGTCAGATGCTGTGTTTGAATAAACAGCAGCAATAAATCTGATTGTTTTAGCCATTATGTCTTATCAAATATCATAATGTATCACATTGGGCTCTGTATCACACACTTGGGTTGTGTGAGGGGGAACAGAAATCAGAATGCCCAATGCACCACTGTTGGTGCTGGAGAAATACAGGGTAGCTGCAGCTGCAGGTGCAGCCACAGCTGTGCATACCTTCCTGCTGTCCAAGAAAGAAGAGGTAACAACAGTGAGAAAAGAGAACAGACAAAATATTTTTTTTTTACCCAGCATGTTGTTAGTCTGTGGAACTCCCTGCCACAGGGTGTGGTGATGGCATCTGGCCTGGATGCCTTCAAAAGGGGATTGGACAGATTCCTGGAGGAAAAGTCCATCACAGGTTACAAACCATGAGGGAGATGTGTAATCTCCAGGCTTAAAACAGGGGTACTTCAAGGACCAGCTACAGGGGAGTGATATCAAGAGACAGATATCTAGTCTCATGCACTCCCAGACACATTTGGTGGGGCCACTGTGAGATACAGGAAGCTGGACCAGATGGGCCTTTGGCCTGATCCAGCATGGCTCTTCTTATGTTCTTATGTCAGTGGTAGGAAGACTTTCAGGATGATATCCAGAATGGGTTCCAGAATATGTGATAGCAGCAGCAGCATGTGTAATATACCTGTGTACCAGCCACAAAAAACAGTAGTGAATTTACCCTGCCCCCATCTGACAACAGAGGAGGAGGCTCTGGCACTGGTACCCCCCCCCCCGAAAAAGGGCAACCAGAAGGAACACTGCTGGATGCTGTTCTCTTTTCTAATTTCCTGTTTCTCAGGGATCAGCAGCACCAGGGCCCATAAAAGGAGTATCAGGAAAATTGCTTGTGCTGTGGCATGAAAGGTTCTCCTCAACACTCTCTTAAAAGGCTCGGATGAAGCAGGGGCAGCTCCCTGAAAGTGAAGGGGCACTGCTAGGGCAGATGGTGATGATGGGGAATTTGCCACCCCTAGTGTCCCTACCACCCAAGGTGACTTCACTGGCATAACTAGGGAGGGGCGGAAGAGTGCATTTGCCCCGGGGAATGCAGCAATCTGGCGGTCCCTGGAGGGGGAGCAGGAAGAGAATGTGCCATCCCGCCAGCAGTCCTCCTTTCACCCCACTAAGGCTTAGAAATCCTTAGTTGGGGAAAAGGTGGAGAGGGAAGCGTTCTATGGAGGTGATGCTTGGAAAAAAAGAACATTGCCTGCTTGGCGCTATCTGCACACTGTGCGGTTTGCACAGGAGATCCTTAACACGAAAGGAGACCCACAAAGAGGGCATCAGAAGGTGAGACCCTTCTTCCCCTCCCCCACTGTTCCCCTAGGACAGGCATGTCCAAACTTCGGCCTTCCTCATGTTTTGGACCACAACGTCCAGAATTCCAAGCCTGCATTTCCAATGGCAAAGGACTGTGGGAGTTGTGGTCCAAAACATCTGGAGGGCCAAAGTTTGGGCATGCCTGCCCTAGGATCTCCCCCCCCCCACTTGCTGGGTGGGTGAGACAAGTTTGGGGGGGAGGAGAGGATGCAAAAACTGGTGCTCAGGTGCTTCAAACCCTAGCTACGCCACTGGGTGACTGCTTGAACTAGTTCAATGGCAGGTGTGGCCCTATATCACTTACATGGGTTGTCCTTCTAACCTTTTGTGACAAACTTGGTCTGAAAATCCTCATATGCTGGTTAAGTTGATGGCATGATAGAGGATCCAGCTCTTTGTGGACGAACTCTTTTAATATTCTCTTTCTACATATTTTCATATTCTCTTTGTACATATGTGTTCTCTAATTTATGTGGTAAGTCTGTTTACACTTTAAGCCAGGCATGTCCAAACTTTGGCCCTCTAGATGTTTTGGACTGCAACTCCCACAGTCCTTTGTCATTGGCAATCTAAGCTTAGACTTCTGGGAGCTGTGGTCCAAAACATCAGGAGGGCCGAAGTTTGGACATGCCTGCTTTAAGCAATCCAAAGGTACACATTCTTACAGGAGGAGTTGGTAGGTGGTCTGTTTAAAGTGTTTTGGTACATCAAACTACTTGATTCCAGTTACGTGGTTGTTTTCTGCATAATGCTACACACACATGCACATCTCCCAGATACAAAGGGAACATGCTGATAATCGTATCTGAAATCCCTTGGAACCACTGGCTCAAGTCATATTTCAGCAGGATGACTTTTGTGTTAGTCAGCCATATCACAGATTTCATTGGTTTGGTTTTATAAGAATTTTTAAAGGCTATTAGGGTTTCATGAGCTAGGGAGTGCTACTAAAATTGAATTTCCCCCTTGCCAATATGATGTGGCCCACAAGCAACCAGTCATTTGATCACTGATGCGTTATCTAGAGTGATGGAGATGTTCCTTCTGGTCGTGTTATGCTTGTACATCTTCAAGAAAGCCAAAAACTCCAACAAGAAAAAAAAATAGTGATTTACTTTCTGTTTGAAGGCAAGCAGCTTTATAAGAAGCCTTTGGTCTAAGACCATAAATAAAGATTATAAATAAAGATTATAGAAGCCTTGATCTAATCCCAATCCAACTCAGAAACTCAAAGTAATCTTTTGCTGTCCCATTCTCCTGCCAAAGCTCTTGTTGTGATACATCACTGGCAGAGCCCAACTCAGCAGAATTTAAAACACACTTTAGATCTAGGCAAAAGTGATATCATGCTTGTCATGCATGTTGATGACCAGGATGCAACAAATGTGGGAATTCATGTCATCTTTGAATTATATTATCTGCCTTTCCCTCCCTTTTTTAAATGCCCATGTCAACCCTTCGGTAAAGAAAAAAGAAAATGATGAAAAAAGAAGAAAAATCTAAGATGTAAATCTTAAGATTCCCTGAGCACCAAATACAGGAGTGCCTGTCACTTCTGGGAATCTGTATATACATCTCTCTCTCTCTCTCTTTCTCTCTCTCTCTCTTTCTTCCTTCCTTCCTTCTTTCCTTCCTTCCTTCCTTCCTTCCTTCCTTCCTTCCTTTCATGGCATATTGCTAATGTGATCAAAATAAATAGAAATGGCAAACTGATAGTTCCCCAGATAATATTGGACTGTATTCCCCATCATGCCTTGCTAATGGCTGTGCTAAGCCAATAAGCAGGGACCCACACAGATGTCACTGCCATGCCATAAAGAAGAGAGGGTGGGTGGTAGGGAAGCAGGTAATGTATGATAGATTGAAATGTATTTCCCTGTGGTTTGAGACCCAAACGTCAAATGGAATCTTCAGAACTAGCTGCATCAGGTCCCCATACCCTAAATAGAAACAGGGATGTGTTTTTCCTTTCTATGTTATTTTTGGGGTCTAAACCTGCAGCATAAGTCCCAAAGATTTGACATGCCTTGGATTTCAGCTGAACTTACTACCTTCTTGTAAGCAACAACTTGCCTTGTTATTTCACCATGGGGTATTTTTGGCTTCCATGTTGCTGTCATTTACCTGCCTGAATGTTCTCTTTAAGGGACCTGTACTACTGGTTCAAAGGGGTAAGGTGAAGAAATGAAGTGCAAAGCAGAGAATACATTTACCTCTCCAGTTTTTCCTGTAGTATCTCTGTTTTGGTGATGAGTCCATCAGATAATTATTCTGCTTTCCCTCACTTAAGGATGTCTGAAACATTTGAACATTGATTGGAAACCTTACATTTTCGATCTACAATGGCCAGAATCCTCTAAGCCAGTACAGCTAGTACTGACCTTTCTAGCTGAAAGATATTGGATATAGACAGGGAAGGAGCCAAAATTTATTTGCCCTCTTCATTTGTCTATTTATTTCTGCAGCATTTGGCTCAAGTTGCTTAGACGTCTTCTCTTGGTGGTGTTTCAACACCATTGGCTCCTGGTGTGCATTGCCCATCCCTTGGCTGTCTAATGGGTAGCAGATGGTTGGAAAGGCATCCATTTATTTTCTGGAGTCTGGACATCTTCGTCCTCCTCCTTCCTGAGATCAGATTTTGTTTGAATGAAAAAGATGAATCACCTCTAGGTTTTAAAGAAACTGTAATGATAGGTACTAGAAGCCTAAGAAGCTACTAGTGGGATTAAAGAGGAAAAACTAACTTAAACCTCTCACCCACCAGCAGCCCCAAAACTAACCATATCCCTCACCAAAATCTTCCTCAGTATCACATGGTCTTTATTAAATGATACAATTTTGTAAAAACATGTTCTTTTCTTTTGGTGTAACTTGCAGTTCTAAGATTATTAAGACAAAACTGTTGTGTGTGCCATCATGTTGCATTGGGCCCTATGAAGGCTTTCACAGCTTTTGAGATGTCTAAGGAGTGGTTTTAGTATTGCCATTCTCCAGAGGGGGTTCCATGGCTAAGCAAGGATTTGAACCCCTGTCTCTTGAGTCCAACCTTTTCATTCCGTCCATCACATCAGAAATTCCCAATGAGAGTCCTATCACCTCCTGTAGAGCCCTGGTACAGTTGAAGGGGGACACAAACTGGAAACGATTCTGCAGTCAACACTTTATAAGCTTTGTTGTCTGACTTATACTATCCTGATCTGGTCTATATTTTTATCATGTTGTATTTAAGGCCATGGCAATATACCAGGAACGCAGTATATGAAACGAGAAATGGCGGGGACCGACTATACTTGCAAACCATTCCTTTCACCTCCTTGAGGGGTGGCTCTTTCAAAACGCCCCCCTGGCTAGATCTTAACTGCTGGGCAGGTTCATATGGAAGGAGGTGGTCCTTCAGGTATCTAGGTCCTAAGCTGTTTAGGGCTTTATGTGTCAAAACAAACACTTTGAATTGGGCTCAGGCAACAACTGGTAACCAATGCAGGTTGTACAGAATCAGTGTTATGTGCATTTAATTGTATTTTCTCTCAGAACTAGAAATAATAAATATGCTTCATGGGCACTTCTAGAACTTTTAGCCCCCAAATTTTTTTCCCAGGGAGCACTGAGCATATATTTAAATATTTCTTTTGAGGCATTTAAACTGCTGAGAATTATACCAGAACATTTCCAGAAATGCAAATATTCAGTAAAGCTGGTTCTGTTATAATGGAGAGACCTCACCTGCACCCACGTTTTGGACATCCATTCAAATATCCTACCTGTGAGTCATTTAGAACTTTGTTAACTTAAAGCAACGTCTTGAGAGGAAGCAAGCTGGAAACCACTGTAGTTGGTTCTAGACTCATTTGAAGTACACAAGAAACAAGAACCCAACCACTGCATTTCACACTAGCAATGCCTTCTGAATGCTTTTCAGAAGAGGTCTCACATATACTAAATTAGTTAATTTAGAAATAATCACTGCATGGAGCCCCGTGGTGAAATCTCACACTGAAGTTAGCAGGACCTTTTCTGTGTGGGCATATACAAGATTGTATACAAATATATACAAATCAGAGGAAGCAAGGACAACTGGGAGCCATCTAGATCAAGCATGTCCAAAGTCTGGTCCTGGGGCCAAATGCAGCCCGTTTAAAAATTTTGAGCAGCCCTCAGCCTCTTCTCTCTGCCAGCTCAGCCTGTCACTCATCCCTGCCGGCTGGCCCCTCCTCCTGTCGGCTGGATATGTCAGCTTGCAGTTTTATGGTTTGTCTACCCTCCGTGCCTCCGTCCATCCCCTCGACCACCCGCCCTGCCTACCTGCCCCTGGCTCCATTGGTGAAGTGTCCTCCTCACCTCCTTGCAAGGGAGGGCACTATATGCGACCAGTGGTGTGTCTTGGGTGCATGTGGGCTGATTCCCGGGCCATGCAACAGCTGCCGAACTCTTGGGCACCTTGAAACTAGAGCATTTGCGGCCATTGCAGATGCACATGGCCCATGCCCTTTCTCTCCCCTTCAAGCTGAATAGTCAGCTCCCACACATTTTCACCTTACCAAATCTGGCCCTCCTTGCAAAAAGTTTGGACACCCCTGATCTAGATGTTTTAGGCCAGTGTTGGCGAATCTATGAATGGGTGCCAAAGGTGGCACTCGGAGCCCTTTCTATGGCCACCCGACATCACCCCTTCACAGCCACCTGTATTCAGGTTAAATTGCTTTATTAGCACTTGGCCATCGTTTACAGGGAAACTCTTCACATTAGCAGATCTGCGGCTTTGGTGTGTCCCAGGTCAGAATGCCTTCACCTATCGGTGGGTCAGTGAGATAAGTGTGGTATTGTGCTGGTGTACCATGCTTCCCGCAACCCAGCACAATCCTTTCCAGAGATCTCAGAGTTCGTCTCATCTGCCCTGTTGAGGTCCCCCCGCCTTCTGGTGGTTGGAGACTTCAACATGCATGCTGAGGAGGAACTCTCAGGAGCCACTCTGGAATTCATTGAATCCATGGCCTCCATGAATCTATCTCAGCATGTTCTTTGCCCCACCCATAGTGCAGGCCATACCCTGGACCTGGTTTTTACCTCCATGTCGTCAGATTCTTATCTGAGGGTTGGGGGTATTCTACCCCTACCCGTTTCATGGTCAGATCATCAACTGCTAAAATTCTCCCTGTCGATCGCTGCCCCACCCTGCAGGGAGCGCCGGCCCCTTGTTTGGTCCCGCCCCCGAACTCCTGGACCCTGCATGGTTCATGGAGGCCTTCGGAGAGCTCACTGGCAGTCTGGCTGATGACCCGGTTGAAGCCCTGGTGGATAGGTGGTATGAGGGTGCCACCGGGGCAATAGACCGGATCACCCCCAAGCGCTTCCTCTGCTGTGGAGCCTGCTCCTCGCTGTGGTTCACGGCTGAGTTGTGGGCGATGAAACAAGAACGTAGGAAGCTTGAGGACATTTGAAGAACGGATTGGACGGCAGTGAGTTGGGCTGCGCTTAAGTAGCTGACCAGCTGTTATGTTCATGCGATCAGGGACGCTAGAACATATCATGCCTCCCTGAGAATTGGTGAAGCCTCGAACCACCAGGCGGAGCTGTTCCGGGTGGTTCGAGACCTCTCCAATCCTGGTCAGCTTGGGCCTCCTCCTAGTGATTTCACTAGTGAGCAATTTGCAGCCTATTTTAGATCTAAAATTGAGGCCATCCATTCTGATTTGGCCTCCGGCTGCGCTAGTCCATCCCCTGACATGCCGGGGGCCTCACCCCCTCGGTCTCCCTGCCTGGTTGAGTTTGGGCTGGTGTTCCCAGCGGAGGCCTCCAGGGCTATGGCTTATTGCCAGCCAGTGGCTTCCCCCTTTGACCCTTTCCCAGCCTGGCTCATTAAATCCGCCGGAGGGAACATGCCGGAATGGGTCTCCTCTATTGCCACAGCCTCCTTCAGGGAAGGAATTTTTCCTTCCCATCTGAAGGAGACCGTGGTGAAGCCTACTTTAAAAAAGCCCAGCGTGGAGTCGGTTGATTTGTCCAACTACCATCTGATTGCCATTGTTCCCTTCCTGGGCAAGGTTGTTGAGAGGGTGGCCATCTTCTAGCTTCAGTCGTACCTGGAGGAAAATCGTATCCTGGACCCCTTCCAGTCCAGGTTCAGGCCGCTTCAGGGGACTGAGACTGTCCTGGTTGCTCTGCAGGATGACCTCCTCAGGGAGGCCGACAGGCATGTTCCTCCCTGTTGGTCCTCATTGACCTTTGATACTGTCGACCATGGTAACCTGCTGGATCAGCTTGCTGAGGCTGGAATCGGGGGCTCAGCTCTCTGCTGGTTCCGATCCTTCCTTGGCGGCCGGACTCAGCGGGTTCAGCTGGGTGATGACTTGTCGGCTCCTTGGACTCTCCCTTGTGGGGTGCCCCAGGGGTCAGCAATCTCCCCCATGCTGTTCAATGTTTACATGAGGCCACTGGCAGAGGTCATCAGGAGATTTGGAGTTCGCTGTCATCAGTACACTGATGATACGCAGCTCTAGCTCTCTTTTTCCTCTTCTGCAGTGGAAGCAGTACGCTCCCTCAATCTGTGCCTGGAGGCAGTCTTGGAATGGACCAGGACTAACCGGCTCAAGCTGAACCCAGAGAAGACTGAGGTTCTGTTCTTCGGGGCGCCCTTGTCCGGGTACAATGGCCCCCTCCCTAGCCTGGGGGAGGTTTCCCTCCAGCCTATGGACAGGGACAGGAATCTGGGCATGGTCCTGGATTCAGCCCTCTCCCTGGAAGCCCAGGTGATGGCGGTCTCCAGGGCTGCTTTTTTCCACCTCCGCAGGATCACCCAGATCTGCCAGTCCCTCGATGAGTCCTCCCTGAGGACAGTTGTGCAGGCCCTCGTGATCTCAAGGATCGACTACTGCAATGCCCTCTACGTGGGGTTGCCCTCGACTCTTGTCCAGAGGCTCCAGCGGGTGCAGAATGCGGTGGCCAGACTGGTGGTGGGTGCTCGTAGATTCAATCACATCACCCCAGTTCTGGCACGCCTGCATTGGCTGCCCGTTGCCCTCCGGATAAGGTTCAAGGTCCTAGTTTTGGTTTTCAAAACCCTCCACAGCTTGGGACCAGAATACCTGTTGGAGCGTATGTCCCAGAGGTCAACTGGGACCAGGCCCACTAGAATGGCGCAGGTGCGCTCACTTAGGGTGGCCACACCCAGGGAGGTACAGAAATCGCTCACGCATAACCGCGGCTTCTCTGTGGTGGGCCCCACATTGTGGAATCATCTTCCTAGTGAGCTGCACCTAGCACAGTCCCTGCCCGCCTTCAAAAAAGGCTCTGAAAACCTTCCTTTTTAAGGAGGCATATGGCGACCTTTTCATTTTTTTTTTATTTTTTTGACGGTGCCGCCTCTTGTGGAGGGTTTCTCCCTCTCTACCTTACTAGTTTTTTTTCCTTTTCTTTCCCTTACTTGTTATACATTGTTGTTTTATTCTCGTCTATAAACCGCCCAGAGTTCCTTCTGGAAGATGGGAGGTATAAAAATGCAACAAACAAATAAATAAATAATAGTGGGTTTTGAATCGTAGTTTGGGCACTCGGTCTCTAAAAGGTTCACCATCAGTGTTTTAGGCTGCAGCTTCCATAGGCTTCAGACAGGATAGCAAATTGTCAGGGATTATGGAAATGAGAGTCCAGTATGGAAGGTGGCAGATTGCCTACACCTAATTTAAAGCTTCAGAGTCTGCATGAACTGAATATGTTAGATGACAACCTAATTTATATCAAGCGTATGAGTCAGGAATTACATTTATCCTTAGAAGCTAGGGTGTTTAATCTAACAAAATTATGTTAGCTTCATTGTGAAAAAAAAATTCTATCTTTATTACAATGTGTTTTACCTAATTTTCACTCAGTCTCTCCTCTCCACTACTCCCTTATTTTAACTACACCCTTAACAGGTTTGTCTGCTCTATTCACCTTTGTCCCAGCCATACAAGTTATACTTTTTAGCTTATACGAGGTTTATAATGTAATTTATGAAACCAGCAAAGCACCCACAATACTTTTGGTGTGGAAAGTATTGTTTTTTCTCCAGACATCAAGAAGAAAAGACTCTGAAACTTGGACTTTTAGATTCAAAGGCCAGAATCATATTCTGTTGTTGTTCTTCAGTCTTCTAGTCATGTCCGACTCTTTGTGACCCCATGGACCAGAGCTCGCCAGGCCTTCCTATCCTCCACTGCCTCCCAGAGTTTTGTCAAATCCATATTGGTTGCATCGATGACACCGTCCAACCATCTCATTCTCTGCCGTCCTCTTTTCCTTTTGCCTTCAATCTTTCCCAACATCAGGGATTTTTCCAAGGACTGAACATTCAGGGTTGATTTCTTTCAGGATAGATAGGTTTGATCTCCTTGCAGTCCAGGGGACTCTCAAGCCTCTCCTCCAGCACCACAACTCAAAAGCATCAATTCTGCGGCGATCAGCCTTCTTTATAGTCCAGCTCTCACTTCCATACATCACTACTGGAAAAACCATAGCTTTGACTATCCTGACCTTAGTTGGCAAAGTGATGTCTCTGCTCTTTAGGATGCTACCTAGGTTTGCCATTGCTTTCCTCCCAAGAAGCAGGCGTCTTTTAATTTCATTGCTGCAGTCACCATCTGCAGTGATCAAGGAGCCCAAGAAAATAAACTCGGTCATTGCCTCCATTTCTTCCCCTTCTATTTGCCAGGAGGTGATGGACTCCTCTCTCCTCATGAGGTGGCCAAAATACTGTAGCCTCAGCTTCAAAATCTGTGCTTCCAGTGCACATTCGGGGTTGATTTCTTTCAGGATAGATAGGCTTGATCTCCTTGCAGTCCAGGGGACTCTGTTAAACTGCTTTTAAAGTGAAATATAGGATGAGGAGGAAACAGTGTCGCTTTATGCAAAGGTCAGTAAGGCTTCCTCAGTGGAAAGCCCTGCTCCAGCAGTTCTAACACTTCTACAAGTAGCAGGATCTCATGTCCCTCCATTGGAGGGACTTTCTGTTCAACAGAGTCTCACAAGGATACTCTCCATTCATTTTAACTGCGGAGGCATCACCGTTCCACCTAATTGTGGGCACATTGCAATCACATTAATGGATCATTTGGTTCTATGAAATCTTTTAAAATCAGCATTAATCTGCTTCCTTCTATCTCTCAGCACAATTCTAGGTGGTAATACAACCCCATGTAAATTTTAATAGATGGGTGTCTTTCCCATGCTAATTTCTTCCCTTTTATTTAATCTGAAGAAAGAGCTCAGCAAAAAGTCTCTAAATGAGATTTTACTTTATTGGTTTACAGCCTACATACAGAGAAAGGCTCAATTTAAATGTATTAACCTGGGGATCCTATTAAATGCCCATTCTGAATTTTACAAGCCAGTCACACAGGTCTGACTAAAATGAACATGAACATAATTATTCCCCATCACAGGGCTTCATATAGCATAGGCATCACATTTTTTCTATTCACCAGCTTGTGTGTCTATTTAAAACGGTGTCTGGTTAACTCATCTTTCTCCTGGCCATATCTGTTACATCCAATTTTTGCTTTAGTGTGTTTTTTTTTTAAACAACCCGATACATTCACATTTATTTGCGACTTGCAGGAATCAATACAATTTTAAATTGTATTGAGCCTTTTGGCACAGTAAGTTAAATTGGTGTACTGCAGGTATAACTGTGCTCATGACCTGGGGTTCAATTCCACCTGGCTGGCTCAAGGTCGACTCATCTTTTTCTTCTTCCCAGATCCGTAAAATGAGTACCCAGCTTGCTCGGGGAGGAGGGGGAGGAGGAATATGTAGCCTGCATATTTGAATTGTAAACTGCTCAGAGAGTGCTTTAAGCACTATGGGGCAGAATAGAAACAGAACACTGTTTAGATTATAAATACAATTTTCCAAAATGTAACACAATTCTGTATGCATTTGTGTTGGGAAATGCATGGAAATGTACATTCTGAAGTATTACTGTCATGATCTGTATGTTGTCCTGGAACAGGTGGGTGTGGTTATTTTATGTAAAAATGCAGACTATAGTAAAGTCTGCTCCAGTCCCTAGTCTTTGCAGTTGCAACTGCAAAGGATATATTTCAGTAATTGCAGCTACTGATTATGTGAGACTCAGCAGCCATTAGAAATTATGCCCATCACGATCCAGCATAGCGAAGTGTTTTTTTCTATAGGGCTTCTAAGAAGACCCCTTTTTGGAAGGGGTCCAGTTCTGATATGAAACACAGAAGCACAGCTGCCATTTGGAACCAGGTCCCATCCTCTGGAATGAAAATCAACCACTGATTTACCTTCCTTTGGGTCGCACAGGGCAAAACTCCAATAAGGAAGCAGCCTCCAATTCATCATCTTTCCTTCTCCCTGGTGCTGGCCAATCAGACAGGGAGTTGGATGACCCATGTCCTTGCACAGTTCCTGATTGGCCAGTGCCAGGGACAAGGGAAAATGATGCATCAGAGGCTGTCTTCATGTTGCAGTTTCACCCATGCGGCCCAAAGGAAGGTAAGTCAGTGGCTGATTTCATGTGGGACCTGGTTTCAAATGGTTTCATTTTAGAACCAGATCCCTTCCGAAATGAAACACTCAATTTAATTTATTTAATGAACCCTTGAGCCTATATCTTCCTCTAATAATACAACAATACAACAACATGCTCCAAAATGTTTTCTTTTAAAAAGAAAGGAGTGTGTGAGAGAACTCAATAAACAAAACCAGATGAAGAAAAGAATTTTAAAAGCTAACCTCTTTCTCCTTCACTTTTTGAGTAACTGATGCCCATGAGAAAACATGTGTGTTGCCTCTTACATGCCATATATTGATAATCACTTACTTTCATAGTGTGGGTCCCAAAATAACCAACATAGCATGATCCAAGCACAACAAGAAGGTATCAACATGCTGGATGAGCCCCAGGCACTGAGGACGTTGAGAAAAACTATAGGCACCACCCCTATCAGTCCAGCTGAGGGGGAAATAGTTTGAAGAGAATTGCACATGGTCAGCGTGCATGTTATTTTGATGAAGAATTGGTGCATGAGTAAAATGGGTTGTGATGAAGAAGGCAGGAAACATTCGGAAAAGGACATACTGGCTGGCTGCCATGCTAACTAGAGATACTGATGCTGCAGCGTACCTCTACAGAAATGGATCAATGCTCCCAAAATGGATATCAGAAACCACCATGCACAGGAAGCTGTCTCAAACCACTTCAGTCTATCAGGACGCTCCACAGAGGATTTGAAGGTCGCCATTTTAGAACAGATTAACTGAAAACCAAGAATACAGAGGGAAATAGCTAAGATAAAATTCATATGCATGGCGGACACCCATAAAATGGATTGAAAAATATGTCAAGGTTTTTTAAGTCATTATGAAATGTAAAACTTATGTAGAGCCACTGTTATTTTCTTCACTAGTACCAAGTCCATCTTTCACCACTAGGTAAAAAGGTAAAATGGTTAATATTCCTTACATTCCCTTGTATCACTTCTATATTTAATATTTTCCCTTTTTCCACACACTTAAGATTTAAGTGATTCCCAGTCTTAAACACCCCACATTTTCCACTCCCTGCTCATCTTCACCCAGATCTGGTACCTGCTTTGTGTCTCCCAAGGAAGAGCCCTAAAACATAGCCAAATAACTGCATGGAAATGTCCTGAACACCCAGGAAACCATGAATATTTGGTATGAAGCAGATGTTTCATTAAACATTTCATTCTGTAGCCATATGTCTGAAGAAGCAGGCTTGATCCATGAAAGCTTAGGTTAAAATGCAATCTTAGTCTTTAAGGTACTACTTGTTTTTGTCTTTTGTTTTATTTCTTTGGATTTTGCCTGGTATATAAAATTTTGACATTCTGTATACATAGGGCTAATCTTATTTTACTCTAGTGTTTGTCTCACGTAATGGTGAGGTCCACTAGTATCCTATAATTGTCCCAGCTCGCTCCGTGATAACAAAATATGCCATGAAACAAGTGGGTACCCTCCAGATGTACTGGCCTGTGGCCCCACCACCATGGTAGTAATTTCTCAAACACAACTGGAAGGCAATTTCTCAAACACAACTGGTTGGCAAAGACTGCCACAAAAACATTTTTGAGGTTCAAGAGTCTGCTGACACCCACCAATCACTGGGTTTGGGGAGATCCTCTGCTGCATTCTGAGGGTGCTTAGAGGGTAGGCAGGTTTGATTTAAACCTAGGAATCCTGAAGGTGAACGACTGATCATATGAAATAGTAATTCTTTGTAACTGGAACAGCTTCAGATGATACTGGCATGTGTGCCAGGTTGTGAAAAGGCACCAAAACAAACCTTTTACCTAACAGAGTTGAACATGCTATATATTGTGGCTCAGAAGCATTTCTAGACTAGAATTAAAATTGACAGGTTTATTGAACTAAGAAAATAAAATAAAATTCAGTGAACTGCATGTGCCACTGATCTTGGGCGAAATGCCACCTGTAGTGGGAAATATCTTTGCTAGATAAGTCTTCTTACAGTGTGGCATAAAAGAACAATATAGTAATTCCAGAGTCATAAATTAGCTACTGTTGGTGCACATTATAACACAATATTCTGAATGTAGAGAGTTGGGGGAAAAGAAATTATTTATTACTTTCTTTTCTTACTCTTCTTTTCTGTAGAGATAAAATTCTCAAACATCTACTCTCCCAAAATTAAGTAAATGCGGCTATTATAGCCATGGAGCAAATCATGTTGTGCCTTCTTGCTATATAAGTGCTAAAGTAATCTGCTAAGGGGGAAAAAGAGGTGGTGACCCTAATTCAACTCTACAAACATGGTTGAGTACACAGGAAATTAAGGCAAGGCTTTTAAAAGCTAAGCATTCTCAAGCATTGTAAAGGCTGAATCTGTAAGTTTGCTTCTGTTTTTTGTAGTGTATTTATTCTTTCTTAATATTCTCTTATATTTTAAAATCATAGGCCCCTTCCAACAAATAACTGGAATTGAAAAAGAACTCTTCTTTCTCTCTTCTGGCCACCATTTTAAGCCCTTACATGTTGATTCAAATACCTGAATGGGTTACTTCCATGCATTTCATTGAAATATGCATGCCAATGACTTGTTCTATACTAAAATTCAATTTATTTCCCATTCAGTTTTGGCTGGTTCTTATGATACATGTATCCTGTTTGTGTGATTTGGGGATTCTTCAGTTAAATGCTGCATTTTTCCCAAATGCAGCCTAGTAGACAATTACTGTATAAAGAAAACAATATGAGCCAGTGTAGTATCAGGGATCAGATTTGGACCAAGACAACTGGTAAAAATCCCTGCTTAGCTGTAGAAACAGATTGGGGCTAGGGCTAGTAAAACCATCTTTTAAATATTTCACATATTTTGGAAATCTTTCTAGAGTTGCCATAATTTGGATTCAGTGTGGTGGTGCATAATAAATACTCACAAACAGTTTCTTGTTTACTGTGGACACATTTAGATGTTTTCAGCACCATAGACAGCTCTAGAGATCAGATACTCTGTACGTATAGAAGTTCTGCAAATATTTTAGTGATATGAAAGTACACACATAGACACATAGTTATGTGGTTGTGTACATCATATCTGAGTATACACTGAGTTTGTGAGATGAGAATATTAATAGAGGATGTAAAAGGTTCAGGTAGTAGTAAGGATGTGAACGAGATATAATTATGGAGGGAGGGACACACAAGTGAAAAGCTTGAGGGAGAGTTTTGAAGGGGGTGGAAGTATTCTAAGCAGCAATGATGCCTGTGATTGTTTCTGTGATGGGACAGCATTTAATTCACATATTCTGTTTGAGAATGCATTTAAATTGAACTTGAGGGCAATCCATTAAAAAGGCTACACAGATAAAAAGTTGAAGTATGTGATACAGTTAAACAATGCATAAAATAGTGGCCCAAACACTCTTGCCTAATTATGGTAGCTTAACACATCCATACATTATTGGAGGTGAGTTGTCTTACAGAACAAACGTTGTGTGACTCAACATACAACTGATGATATCAACAGTGATTTCTTAACTTGCCTCCAAAAGTTATGTGATCTGTATAGGTATGCAAGAGGATTTTGCCCAGTAATGGTTAACACTCAGAATAATAGCTATCTATATTTTATCAGCATTAAACTACAGATGTTTTTAAATGCAAAGCAACTTTTTTTAGTTGGCAGATATCCTTTGATTTGTATTCCTCGATGGAGCAGGGGGCTGGTCTTGATGATTCTATGTGGTGCCAGAATGAATGCCATGTTGATGAGAAAGTGACTGTCCTTCATGAGAGTATCCCAATATTGGTGTATTACTACAGAGAAGAACTTCATGTACAATGTTGTTCTTCACAGTACGGAACACAGAGAAGAACCTCCTCAGATGATCTTAATGCACAGATTAATTACTAGGGCAGGAGGCAATCCTTCATATATTTGAACCCTAAGCTGTTGAGGACTCTGAAGGTGAACATCAGCACCTTGAAATTAAGCTAGGTAGAAAATGCACAAATGATGTCATTAGGGCTGCATTCTGATAAACCAGCTAGTACTATAAGCAGCTGTAATCTGTACTCACTGAACTTGATAACTAATCGTACACAGATGTTACACAGAAAAATCAATGCACACTTATCCTCAGATCGGCTATGTAGATTTTTTGACTGTAGGTCTCTGAATTTGTTGGGGGAAATCTGTTATTCCAAAAATTACTTTTTGGACTACTCTCCATGTTTCCATCTTCTTGATCAAGATTCAGCTTCAATGTTTTGGATGCTATCTAACTCACTGATGAGTCAAGGCAATTATTTAGTATCTCCATAGCTCGTCTGGCTAGAATGAGGTGAGGCACAATTAGCATTTTTGATGGCACTTCTTTCCAAAGTCCCTATTGACCATTATTCAGGGGCTTTGTTTCTTTGCTGAAAAACAGAAAAGCTAAGTTGGAAACACAGTTTATATGTTAAGAAGTTTACAAACCTCATTTGCATGCTACTTTTTCTTTAAAGGCAGGGTAGTAGCACTGTCCATTTTAAAATTGATAAAAATCTTTTTCTTAGTGTCTGTAAAAATGCTTACAAAGTGGTCTCCAGACAAGATTAGAAAAAAAACCCTCCTGCTGAAGATCTCAAGAACTGCTGCCAGTCAGAGTTACCAGCACTGACCTAGATGGACCACTGAATGCTATGTCTCAGCGTAGGTTTACTCCTTATGTCCCTCCACATCAAAACACAATTGGTTTGGGAGTGGGTCCCAGCTGGTTTGACAAATACTGCTGACGCTTGATCTCTTTTAAGTAGAGACTTCAATTTTAAACTTAATTTGGGGTTTTTAACACAATTGATTGTTTTTATAGATACATAGGGTTACTATTAAGAGACAGTAATCACTTCATTATGTCTTTCCTGTTGCAAGCTGGAGACCTGACAATTTGGAATTCTTTTCACATCTAGCTCCTTCTGAGATGCATGACAGGCTTGAGGTAGGGGGCCCAAAAAAGGAAATTACATCTGATGTGTGGTTTATTTGAATCCTCCCTTAATTGTACTTGCACAACCCAGGCTCTTTTGACTTCATGGTGTGTGTCCAAATGAAGGTGGGGAAACTGAATTCAATTTCACACATAATAAAACTGACCAATATTGGTAGAACAATTTGGCTCCTGGGGCAGGCTTTTAAGGTCTTGTTAAAGTTAATAGTAGCAAATACAGGACAGGTTATTCATTGGTGGTTTGGGGCACTAGCAGAGCCTCACTAATTTACTTTTTTTTTTTGCTTGTGTCAGCCAGAATCCACAACCAGCTTGGTCTGAAATCTGTAGTCCCAAAAAGTAATATTCCTGAAGCCGTTCTTACTATTTTTAAAAAATATACTAAGCATTACCAGATCTCATGTTGATAATTTATTGTGCAGAGGAATTAGCTATCTATTTGCAGCCTTATTGCTTGTGGAATACATCAATGATTTGTATATTTTAGTGGGCAATAGATGGAACTTTCCTATTGCCTGGAGTCCAGCGTTTTTCAAAAGGAATCTCTTGAGAATCAAGAGGGGAAATGTCAGCTTGCTTGAATTAATTTTTCGGTGCACAGGTACACACACACACACACACACACACACTTGAAGTGAGGAAGAATTACACAGTCAAGAGGCATGTTGGCATGCTGTGCTTCAGCTAGAAGAACATAAAGGAAAACAGGGGCAGTGACCTGCACCTCTTTCATGATGGATAAGTCAATGGAAATCTACCTGGAATCTCTCCACATCTGTACTTTCCCCCCTCTATCACTGGTCCTTCTACTTTTTAAGAGAATCAAATAAATGTCCATTATTTTAGGCCGTGTTATCACTTGAATCAGTGCAGGTAACTGTTTTTATCTGTGTTAGCATAATAGGTGAATCTAAAATAAAAATGTATTTTAATGTGAACTTTCTATCAGAATATGAGCCAATTTCAGTGGTTCTCAACCTTCCTAATGCCGAGACTGCTGCAGGTGCCATAGAGAACTTCCCTCTACACAGGCACCCCCAGCCAATCACAGCCTCCAATACCATTGACTGACATGCCTTCCAACCTATCAAGTTGTAGCTCACTCTTCCCACCCTTCTTCCCCCTCCTCCTCCAGACTCAAGCAATTTGTGCCCTTTTCTTCACTGGCTCATGGTGACCCCTGTGAAATGGTCGTTCAACCCCCAAAGGGGTCCCGACCCTCAGGTTGGGAACCACTGAGGTATTTAGTCAGCCAGCAGAACCAATACTTAATGAATAAATTGTTAGAGCCAGAGACAGAGCTTTTCCTTAAAACCAAACAGCTATATTACAAATGTACAAAATATAACACAGCATCACAGAACTTCAATACGTTTCAATAAAGTATAGAGGGGGGGAAATCACATTAGTTCATGGATACAAAATTCAACAGCATAACAGCATAATAGTACATACGGAAAATATATAACAGAGAAACAAAGTGGGTGCCTTTATTCATGGAAGGCCCAATGACAGTGATTTACAGAGCATCTTTATACACATCTCTGTCCAATCACAAATTACATTACACTATAGCTATAGCTGCCTAGATGCCCTAAGCACATCTGATTTCGCCTGATTTCGGAAGCTAAGCAGGGTCAGCCCTGGGTAGTACTTGGATGGGAGACCACCAGGAAATACCAGGTGCTGTAGGTTCCTGGAGTAGGAACTGGCAAGCCACTTCAGTATTCCTGCCAAGAAAACTCCATGGACATGGGGTCACGAAGGGTCGGTCACGACTGTAATGATGCAACACACACACATAGCTATTGCAATATTTTGCATCAGCCAAAACTCATTATGTCCATTCTTTACCTGCACTCCATTAGAAAAAACTACACACTGAGTCACTGTGACTTTGTACTTCTTACCGGCTCCATTTTAAAATCAATTAAATACATATCAAATACATATAGAACATTCTGTCTAATACTTATATTTCACTAACTAATACTTGACACTTTTACAGACAAGTGTGAGGAAGTAGACCTGTTCATGAAAGATCACACTAAAATATAGCAGTTAGTTTTTAAGGTACCAAGTGCAACCTTAACAACTTTTGACTTATTTTATTTTTATTCTAAGATTACCTGCTATTGAATCAATACAGTGAGCAACCAGAAGATGACCCTCACAGTGTACTAGTTTAAGCTGAGGAAAGAGGAAGCAAAGGAGCAACCAAACACCCTTGGTCTCCAAATCATTTGCTCTTTTATATTTAAAGGCTTGGTGCCAGTGCTGGTGCGGTCAGTCAGCCGAAGAGCAATGGGGGAAATGATAAGGAAACTGACAGAAGGAAATAAATCTGCAGCTTATTAAGGCAATTCTGTGGTAGCCATGCCTCCTCCATATCTGGATAACTGCAGTAGAGTAGCCGTAACAAAGGGATAAACCTGGTTTAGATTGGCAATTTCCTCTGCTGTCTCTGTTGACTCCTGTGTGATCCACTAACTAAAGTGAATCCACCTGGAGAAAACCTGAATTCCCAAGTGCAAATTCACAGCAAAACTGAAAAGGCAGCATGATAAGTGGGAGGCAGATTGTGAGTACTGGTAAATGCCCCCCCCCACACACACACACATACACATACACTGAATATATCAACCAGAATTTCTACAACCAGGCAATTAGCATACTATTGCATTCATTGCATTCTAGCTGTGACCCCACAACTGCTTTTATTCATTCATTCATTCATTCATTTATTTATTTCAAATATTTCTATCCTGATTTATGAATGTGAATATTGTGCTTCTGCACCTACAATTCAAAAAATCAAGGAAATGGTCCAATATTGCTGCATAATTCTTTACCCATGTTGCCTGTAGGAAAAAGGGTTACACAACAAAGGGAAATCTGTTGACAGCACCAGTGGTGCTGTCAAGGTTCAAGTCAATATGGTCAACAGGATATCCTTTTCTGCTCACTACCATTCACAAAAAGACACCACACAAGGGAAGATCCCAGAAGCTAACTCTTTTTTTTAAAAAAAAATCACTTAACCATTTTCACCTAAATATAAAGCGATGTTCATGGCAGTTGTTCAACAAGTGTGAATGGTGGTGTTTTGTTGTGCTGGGGAAACACAGTTTTTCTGTGGAAGAGGGAGGATCTGTCTTGAGAATTTATGGAAAAGTTGGGAGACAGAATTGGATTCAGACAGTGGGTGGCTGATAGCTCTGATGTTATCAAAAAGTGAGCACACTTACTTCAGTGTGAACTGAATTTTAATTTTAATTTTAATTTTAATTTTATTTATTTATTTATTTATTTATTTATTTATTTATTTATTTATTTATTTATTTAATTTCATGTTGTACTGCATTGCATTCATTATTTGTTGTTAACTGCCCAGAGTGGTCTCCCTGCCACATGGGCAGTACAACAACAACAACAACAACAACAACAACAACAACAACAACAACAACAA